>JAUMJK010000585.1:0-696228 GCA_033558105.1 Coccyzus lansbergi | reverse complement strand
TCTTAGTTTTTATATCTGTTGCAAGGCTAGAGGCAAAAATTGAGCCCCTCACAGACCCTGGAGGTTTATAGAGCATAGAGCAGCTCTTACCTGAAAGCTGGATGCATGCACCTCACCTAGTGCTCAGCTCTTAGAATCAAAGAACAACCAGGTTGGAAGAGACCCATTGGATCTTCTAGTCCAACCATTCCAAGGTGAATCAACTCCCTCCCTGGGCAGCCTATTCCAATGCCCAATGACCCTCTGTGTGAATTCCTTTCTTGGAATTGAGCTCTTCAGCTGGCTGAAGGTCAGCAGGAACAGCAGCAGCCGGACTCCCAAAACCATCTGTAATAGAATTTTACAACTTTTCCACAGGCTATTGCCACCTCGGACGCTTCTGCCCCTATTCCAGTGACCCTTTGCTGCTAAGAGGAGCTTTGTCTTCCTAATTGTTTGAATCACCAGCCCGCCCAGCCTAGGGCTACAGGTTTTGCAAATGAGGAGATCATCCCTTTATCTAATCAAGCAACCAAGCTCCTGGTGTGAGAGGGTCCATAGAGGAGCCACCAAGATGATCAGAGGGCTAGGAAACTGTAGAAAGTCTGAGAGAACTGGGTTTGTTCAGCCTTGAGAGGAGGAGACTTAGAATAGACCTTATTATATCACCATCCCTGGAAGTATTTAGAATCATGGAACAACCAGGTTGGAAGGGACCCATCGGATCTTCTAGTCCAACCATTCCTATCTAACACTAAACCATGTCCCTCAGGACCTCATCCACCTGTGCCTTAAACACCTCCAGGGAAGGTGACTCAACCCCCTCCCTGGGCAGCCTATTCCAATGCCCAATGACCCTCTGTGTGAAAAACTTCCTTCTAATCTCCAGCCTAAATCTCCCCTGGCAGAGCTTGAGGCCATTCCCTTTTGTCCTGTCCCCTGTCACTTGGGAGAGGAGCCCAGCTCCCTCCTCTCCACAACCTCCTTTCAGGGAGTTGTAGAGAGTAATGAGGTCTCCTCTCAGCCTCCTCTTCTCCAGGATAAACAACCCCAGCTCTCTCAGCCGCTCCTCATCAGGCCTGTTCTCCAGCCCCTTCACCAGCCCCGTCGCTCTTCTCTGGACTCGCTCCAGAGCCTCAACATCCTTCTTGTGCTGAGGGGCCCAGAACTGGACACAGGATTCGAGGAGCAGTCTCACCAGTGCTGAGTCCAGAGGGAGAAGAACCTCCCTGGACCTGCTGGTCACACCGTTTCTGACACAAGCCAGGATGCCATTGGCCTTCTTGGCCACCTGGGCACACTGCTGGCTCATGGTCAGTCGGCTGTCGACCAACACCCCCAGGTCCCTCTCCTCCTGGCAGTTTTCCAGCCAGGCTTCTCCCAGTCTGTAGAATCAGATAGGGGGAGAGGAAAGGAAGAGTAAGGGGAGAGGAAAGAGTAAGGAGGGAGCTGGGCTCTTCTCCCAAGTGACAGGGGACAGGACAAGAGGGAATGGCCTCAAGCTCCACCAGGGAAGATTTAGGCTGGAGATTAGGAGGAGGTTTTTCACACAGAGGATCATTGGGCATTGGAATAGGCTGCCCAGGGAGGTGGTTGATTCCCCTTCCCTGGAGGTGTTTAAGGCACAGGTGGATGAGGTCTTGAGGGACTTGGTTTAGTGTTTGATGGGAATGGTTGGACTCGAAGATTGGACGGGTCCCTTCCAACCTGGTTGTTCTGTGATTCTGTGATTCTATGAAAGGAAAAACAGGGTGAGGAAAGGAAGATCAGGGAGAGGAAAGGAAGTGTAAGGGGGAAGGAAAGAATGGGGGGTGAAAAAAGAAAGAAGTAGGGGGGGGGAAGGCAGAGTGGCGGGAGGGCCAAGAACTGCATTACCCATAGTTCCGAGGCGGGCGGGAGGAGCTGGTGCTTTCACGCAGGAGGCTGCTCTCCCTCCCGCAGCTGCCGTTTAAAAGCTCGGGGCAGGGGGAAGGGCTGCGACGGGGGCGGCCGGGGCCGGTCCCTGAGCGCTCCCCGGGGCTGAGGCGGCCGTCTGTCCGTCCGTCCGCCCGCTTTCCTCTCGAATGCGGAGACGGGGACCCCCCCCGGCCCCCCCCCCCGCAGGCGGCGCCGCTCAGCCCCGTCTATGCATGAATGTATTGCGAGAGAAGGAGCCTGCGGCAGGCGGGAGGCACCCATTCTGCTGCTCCTCTCACCTCCTCGGGCATCTAGCGAAAAGGAGGAGGAGGAGGAAAAAAAAAAAGAAAAAAAAAAAAAAAAAAGCAAGCGGAGAGAGAAGGTGTTTGGGTTTTGGAGAGAAGGTGTTTGGGTTTTTTGGTGTTTTGTTTTTTTTTTTTTCCCCCCCACCCTCTCCATCACCTTCTCCCCTGCATCCCTCGCGGGAAAAGGAGGAGGAGGAGGAGGAGGATGCTGTGATGCCCTGCGGCCCCCGAGCCCCCGAGGAGGAGGAGGAGGAAGGTCGGAGAGCCTCGCTGAGCCCCCGACGAGGAGGAGGAGGACGGTGCGAGGATGCTGAGCGGGGGAGGCTCCCCCTGAGCCCCGCGAGGCTCGAGCCTCCTTCCCAAGGGAAACCGCACTAAAGCCTCAAGCCCCGAGCCCTGGGTGAATAGCCGAGATTTTGGCTACTTTGTCTTTTTTTTTCCTTTCCCCCCTCCCCCTTTCCCCCCCCTTTTTTCCTCCTTTCCCCCCCCTTTTTTCCTCCTTTCCCCCCCCTTTTTTCCTCCTTTCCCCCCCCTTTTTTCCTCCTTTCCCCCCCCTTTTTTCCTCCTTTCCCCCCCCTTTTTTCCTCCTTTCCCCCCCTTTTTTCCTCCTTTCCCCCCCCTTTTTTCCTCCTTTCCCCCCCCTTTTTTCCTCCTTTCCCCCCCTTTTTTCCTCCTTTCCCCCCTTTTTTCCTCCTTTCCCCCCCTTTTTTCCTCCTTTTCCCCCCTTTTTTCCTCCTTTTCCCCCCTTTTTTCCTCCTTTTCCCCCCTTTTTTCCTTTTTTCCCTTTTCCCCCTTTTTCTTTTTCTCTTTTTTCTTCTTTTCTCCCTTTCCCCTTTTTTCCTCCTTTTTTCTTTTCTTTTCCTTTTTTCCTCTGTTTTTCCTTTTCTTTTCCTCTTTTCCTTTTCTTTTCCTCTTTTCCTTTTCTTTTCCTCTTTTCCTTTTCTTTTCCTCTTTTCCTTTTCTTTTCCTCTTTTCCTTTTCTTTTCCTCTTTTCCTTTTCTTTTCCTCTTTTCCTTTTCTTTTCCTCTTTTCCTTTTCTTTTCCTCTTTTCCTTTTCTTTTCCTCTTTTCCTTTTCTTTTCCTCTTTTCCTTTTCTTTTCCTCTTTTCCTTTTCTTTCCCTCTTTTCCTTTTCTTTCCCTCTTTTCCTTTTCTTTCCCTCTTTTCCTTTTCTTTCCCTCTTTTCCTTTTCTTTCCCTCTTTTCCTTTTCTTTCCCTCTTTTCCTTTTCTTTCCCTCTTTTCCTTTTCTTTCCCTCTTTTCCTTTTCTTTTCCTCTTTTCCTTTTCTTTTCCTCTTTTCCTTTTCTTTTCCTCTTTTCCTTTTCCTTTTTTTTCCCCTTTCCCCCCCTTTCTTTTCCCCCCTCCCATCATTTTCTCACTGTTCTCATTGTCGTGTTTTTTTTTTTTTTTTTTTTTTTTTTTATTTTGTGCAAAAGGAAGTTCTGAACAACTGCGAGCCAGGAAGTGGAAATCCACACCGGTTGCGACAAGCTGGGGCTCAAAACCCTATTTCATTATTTATCTAGATGTGTCTCTCAACATTCTGCTTTTCATCCAAAGAATAAAGGGAAATACCGGCCAGTCCTATGCCTGACGGCGAATGACAGACCACGTCTGAGGAGAGGAAGGACTAAATATATCAGCTAAGATCACCACCGTTATTTATTGAACTCCAGAGACCTTTTTTTTAACCCAAAGAGTGTTTGAGCGAGAGATTTAATGGGCCATTAAAAGAGGGAGGAAAAAAAAAAAACCCATATTAAAGGCCCTTTTGCTTCTGAAGCGCAGCTCACCTCAAAAATAGAAGCAGGACTTGTAAGACAGACGCTCAGATAAAGGCTTTTACGCGATGAATTTTCTATCCTATGGATATCAGTTTTGAGATTACAAAACCGAGAAGATCTGTAATTGATCTCTAGCACCAGATAATTTCAATGCCTAATATTCCCCAGGATTGCTGGAGTACCCGAGGAGCCGTGTGGGACTGTATTCGGGGTATGCCATGGGCTGTATTCAGAGCATTAGCTGCAAATCCAAAGTTTTCCGGGAAAGCATTTCGGTGATTGAAGTCAAAGCCTCCATCGATCCCATCCCCACCAGCATCGACGAGTCGTCCAGCGTGGTCCTGCGCTACCGGACCCCTCACTTCCGAGCCTCTGCGCAAGTCTTGGTGCCCCCTCTTCCCAAGAAGGAGACCTGGATCGTGGGCTGGATCCAGGCTTGCAGCCACATGGAATTTTACAATCACTACGGGGAACAGGGCATGTAAGTATTTGCCAGGAGCGGGTGCCGGGTGCGCTTGGCCGGGGGGGAGGAAAGAGTGGGGAGAAGCACAGCCTGGCTGGGAAATGCTGGATTAGGCTAAAACTGATAGGCTGCTTGGTTTGATATTTAAACCCCAGCTCTTCCAAAACTTAATGGGACTCGATGATCTCAAAGGTTTTTTCCAACCTAGTGATTCTAATGGTTGGACTAGAAGATCCAATGGGTCCCTTCCAACCTGGTTGTTCTATGACTCTATGAAAAGACGGGAGAGCTTGTCCTTGCCCTTCCGCACTGTGTCCTCTTCTAATGGGAACGTGCTCAAGCCCCGACCAAAACTGACTTAGGAGACCAAAAGCAATACTGAATTATTTTTTAGCAGCTCTGGAGATCCTGAAGTCCCAGGTCAGCCCTATTTTGCTGCGTTTGACCCCTGGGGTTCCCCTGACGGCGAGTTTTTCCTCTTCAACCATCCCTCCCCTGGTAAAACTGCGCCTCGGCAAGCCCCGGCGAGAGCCAAGGGGTGACACTTGTGGCTCGGTGCCGTCCCCGGCGAGCTGTGCCGCTGCTGCAGTGGGGCCCTGGCTCTGAGCTCCCAGCTCTGGGAACGCATGTTCACGTCACAGGAGGAATCCTGCTGGCTTTGCCCACGGGCAGCTCACAGGGAAAGAATGAGATGGGTTGAACCCACTGGCCGTTAAACCCATTGCATCACCTTGGAGCAGGGTGAAAAATTGACGCTGCTGTCACTGTGAGTGCTGTAAGAATGGGAATATATAGAAATAAACGTAAGATGGGGGGAACTTAGGGGCTGTTTGCTCACCAAAACCCCCGTGTTAACGGTCAGACAATCAGAGGGAGACGGGAATGAGTCAAATTGAAACGTCACCTTCCTACTGCGAAAAGTCCCCCACTAAACGTTCCCTAAACGCTGTTGCAGGCTCCGGCCCGTAGTTAAATCAGCAACAGCACCTCAACTCCAAATGCCTGCGCAGAGCAGCTATTCTGCAACTCACGGCGCTGGGCAGCGTCGGGCACAGCAGGAATCTGTCCGTCCAGCCACAGGGACAAAAACCTGAGCGCAGAGCCCGGTGCTGGCAGATGGTTTGGTGGCTGGAGGTGCTGGTGCTGCCTGGTCTCTGGGGGCAAGGCAGAAAGGACTTGAAGGTCAGGTCTAAGCAACCCTTCTGTCTCCTCGTCCCGTGTCACCGGGATGCTGGTTCAGCCCCGCAGAGGTCATTCTAGGTAGATGAAAAGATGGTGAATGAGGAGGGAGGATGGGGACACGGAGCTGGGCTGCAGCACAGGACAATCTCGGACTTAATGCAGTGCCCTCCTGCAGCCCTGAACATCTGCACGCGCCCCCACCGCCCCCCTCCTTCTGCAAATCCAGATGAGAACACGGGTTCAGCATCTCGGACATAAAGCAAATTTGTATTGTAAGATGTAGTCGAGAAGGAGGGACACGCCGAGGAGCAGCTGGAAGTGACAGCCCGTGCCCCCCTCCTCTGTCCCCACGTCCCCTCTCTGCTCAAGCATCAAGTGCCTTGACGAGCAAACTCCAGTACCTGGCAGACACCAGGAGTGATGCTCAGGGAGGGAGCAGACCGGCTTATCCAGGTTTTAGCAGTACCTGCAGCAGGCCCAAAATCTGTAGGCTTTTTGGCTCCGACACCATCTCTAGCAAGGACAATTTGTTGCTCAGATGTTCCCAATTCCAGCCTTTTGGGATTTGCATGTGTAATTCTCGTTTGGCAATCTCATCTTTAGCGCCCGGCTCCAAAGGAAAGCAGCAGAGTCCACTGGATAAAAACACAGCTCACATCCACCAGAATAAAAGAGGACTGGGCAGAGAGCTGTTCTGCCAGTGCAGCAAAACTCAACATAGAATCATAGAACAGCCAGGTTGGAAGAGACCCACCGGATCATCGAGTCCAGCCATTCCTATCAAAATGCATGTAATCAATTATCTAAGGCAAGAAGAAGGAATATAATCCTTCTCTCTTATGCCACCACAGCTTTGTTTGTTTATGAAAAAGATGTTTTTAACCTGTTTGTTCAAAGTCTTCTGGAAGTCCTGGGATTCACTATTAAGGGACGGCCCTCATTTGGCTGAGAGGCACAGCTTTCTCCCCCAACCCTGTTTCAATTCTTCCTCTCCCTCTGTCCTGTCCCTTATTATTTCTCTGTACCCGAGTTTCTCTGCGTTTAAATAAGGATTTGGCTCAATTGAATGCTTTGAGACGAAATAGGAATGATTTGATAGGAATGGTTGGACTCGATGATCCGGTGGGTCTCTTCCGACCTGGTGATTCTGTGATTCCATGAAAAAAAGTTGCATGTACCAGCTAAGTAAACAGGTAGTAAACAGGTAAACTGTAAACAGGTAGTCAGAGTGAAGCACAGCAGCCAGAAAATCATAGAAATGACATTTTCCCCCTCGAATATTCACTGACGTTTAACTCAGATATAAAAAAAAAGTTACACAAATATAAGTAGGAATTGGTCTGCTCCTCCATTCTCTTTCTAGAGACTCCTTGCCCTCAAAAACTAGACATAAAGGCGTTAGGAGAAAAGGCCTCTCTTGGTGCCATTGGAATATCAGGCTCTTGGAAGACCTTTTATAGAGGGAGAGAGGACACAAACCTCTCTGAAAGGATGGGCCAAGCCTTTAGCTGGTGTAATTCAATGTAATCCCACTGACCTCCAGGGAGCTACATTGATTTATGGCAGCAGAGTATTTGTCCCAACTTTCCATGATGGGGAGAGAGAGAGAGAGAGACTGCTGGGACCTGCATATTATTTAATCACTGTGGCGAGAGACAAAGAGAAAACCGCAAATAATAATAACAATAAAAAAAAAATCAGGCGGTCAACCCCGGCGTTAATACTTAGAGCAGGCTTTGGATTAATTTTTTTCACTTGCGTGCTCCGAAGTTGTTAGGGGTGTATAAGCTGGGCCATTACGCCGAGGACAGAAACAGCTGAGAAATACTGGAGCAGATGGAGCTGTGCATAACGCTCCTATAGGGATGTTCGCTGCGGAGGGGATAATTTAGACACACATGCGTTTAAAGCGGCCCCGACAAATTTTTTTAGGCCAAATGCAGCATTTTTAAACATAAAGGGGAATAAAAGCTCGGATAACGTGGAAGCGCTGGCATTATTTTATGTGCAAGGCAGTAGATGATGCTGGGAAGGTGAAAATCCCCAGTATGAGGATGGGGATGTGTTCTCTCACCCCTCCCTCCGCACAGAATTGCTGTTTGGCCCCAGGGCTGCTCCCCTCAAGCAGAGTTTTATCCCATATTCTTGGGGAAAGAGGCTGCTCTGCATCTGGATGAGGCCACAGAGCTCTTGACCAGTGCAGGAGCAGCTGGACCGGGTTCCTCACTGGAACCTGAATTTCTGAATATTCTCCTGGGGCAGGTGCTGGTTTCTGCAGCACCTGGTGGGACCCGTGTCAGAGGCTGGGAAACACTGGAATGGCATCATCCAACCTTGTTTCTTCATCTCCATGGAGATATGCAAGGAGCGGCGCAGATGGGGATATGCAAAACAGAGGGATAAATAAATCGGAGTTTGAATATGATCAGCCAAGATGCTGGAGAAGTTTCAGGGAGATATTTCTCCCCTGAAGGAGCCAATGGGGCAGCTGGGCAGCCTTACATCATCGCTTTACCTTACCAGGCATCTCACTCTTGCAAGATTAAATCTTCCGTGCCCTGCAGCAGAAACATAATGAACTCTAGAAACCGACTTGTCAAGAGCATAAACCCCCAGTCCTCAGGAGGGAAAACACAATCAAAAACAGAGTCACCAAAGGAAGAAAAAGATGATGCTTTCCATGGGAAGCAGAGTGGGGTCAGTTCATCGTGAGAATTTACAGATACCCCTCCGGGGGTTTAGAAGAAGAGGCTCTGCTGCCTGTGTGTGGCCCTTACCTGTGCTGTGAGCACACATCTTAGCCCAGTTAAATAAATAGTTTGTCCAGTCTGACTTGAACCTGCTCAGCTGAACCAGTAGAAATTTCATAGAACCATAGAATCACCAGGTTGGGAGAGACCCACTGGATCATTGACTCCAATCATTCCCATCAATCACTAACCCATGTCCCTCAGCGCCTCATCCACCCATCCCTTAAACCCCTCCAGGGAAGGTGACTCAACCCCCTCCCTGGGCAGCCTCTGCCAGTGCCCAGTGACCCTTTCTGTGAAATTTTTTTTCCTGACGTTCAGCCTAAACCTCCCCTGGTGGGTCCCTTTTTCTTCATGCCAGTTTTCTACTAGTTCTGCTCCCTGACCCAGCACACATCAAGCATCTCTGCTGGTTCAAGGAGGCAGGAAGATGCAGCTGGAGGACAGGGGAAAGAGGGACCGAAGGGTGGCTCTGACAGCTGGGGAACAACAGCTTAAATTTCCTTCCTGTTCTTTGCTATAACCCTGGCTTGAATTTCTTGACGTGCTGGAGTAGGTGAGCGAGAGAGAGAGAGAGAGAGAGAGAGAGACGTTGTAAAGGACAATTTAAAATTAAGCAGCTCTGAAAAGCGGGTTTGCTTTCTTTCAAGCAGGCAGAGTGGTGGAGGGAGGCAGGGAGGGAGAGCAGAGATGTGAAATCCCCGAGACGGCTTTTCACTGCGCCCACACATCGCGCTGGTACCTGCACCGAGCAGAGGCTGCAGCCGAGCAGAGCTCCTCTTCGTTAGGGAGCTCGTGGACAGGAAGGGTGGTAGAAAACGCAGGGTTACACAAATCCATCTGCCCCGTGCCTAATTAGGAGCTGGCGTTAAGGAGCTGAGGATGCAATAGATGCCTGTCTGAAAAGGTTAACTGAATGCACTGCTGGGTGCACAGGGCTGGAGGCTGCTGTGCTTGGATTTGCTGCCACTGCAGCGATTGCTTCGGTTTGTGCTGTAGGGCAGCCATCTGGAGGGCTCGGGATAAGCTGTGGGCTTCATTTCGTGCGGCAGAATGGGAAGAAGCGTATCTGAAGGAGAACGAGGAGGCTAAAACCTACAGAAAGCTGCTTGGCTGTCAGCAGCAGGGCTACGGTTGTGCCATAAGAAATAGCTGAAAGTTCCTTCTCCCGGTAGCAAGGAGACATTTGAGAGAGATTTACTGGCAGCTCCATTCTCTGCTTATGCCCATTCTGGCTCTGAGGGTTTCAGAATTAGCAGAAACAAGCTTGTCGGTATTACAAGCCAGACTCAGCCACAGTGAACCCATGAAACCAGACAGGTTTGTTTCTTTTCATGCTTCTTCCCTGCTATTGTCAGCAAAGCGTTTACTGGGCACTTTCTGGCCTCGCCTTGGCTCGACATCGCCACAGAAAGATGCTGACGCAGCCTAAGATCATTCCACGGCCTTCTTTCCAAAATCATCCATAAGGGCAGTTGCTGGCATATTATTTAACACGACCAGACTATGCAAGGAGAGGCTACGGACCTGGCTGGGCGCAGGCTTTGCTGAAGCAGCAGGCAAGGGGCAACCACCACCACCAGCAGCAACCTCTGCTTTTGCTCCAGTCATGGGATCATCATAAGGCCTTGTTTTTCTTCTCGTTACTGAGCTGTGCAGATAAAGCGTGATGATTTTGAAACCCCGGGGTTAACCGCACTCGCTAGAATTAGGCACTGTGTGCTAAACACAGGCCAGTTTCTTCTTCCCCGTTCCTGCCCACGCCTCTTCTTAAGCAGGTCGCACTTCTGAACCACCCTGAGCACAGCTGTGCCGCTTACCAATGCTCTCAGCTTCGCAGTGGAGTTTCTTAGGCTCTGCAGGCATCCTCCTGCCTCCAGCAACCTGCCCTGGTTCTGACCCAGCTCCAGCTATTTGCTCTCATATAAACCCTGCTTGGACTTGATGATCCGGTGGGTCTCTTCCAACCTGGTGATTCTGTGACTCCTGAAAAGGCCCTGTGGTTTTGTACTGGTCTGGGCTCAGCTACGTCTTCCAGGGACAAAGATGGGGACAAGCAGTTCTGTGTTGACCTGCAGTTTTTGAGCATCCAGATCTCCTGCCGTTCTCCCACCAGCCTCTGACCTAAGTAGACTGGAGCAGCCCAAAGATATATCAGCCTCTCGTAGCATTGTGTTCAGTTCTGGGCCCCTCACCACAAGAAGGATGTTGAGGCTCTGGAGCAAGTCCAGAGAAGAGCAACGAAGCTGGTGAAGGGGCTGGAGAACAGGCCTTATGAGGAGCGGCTGAGAGAGCTGGGGGTGTTTAGCCTGGAGAAGAGGAGGATGAGGGGAGACCTCATTGCTCTCTCCAACTCCCTGAAAGGAGGTTGTGGAGAGGAGGGAGCTGGGCTCTTCTCCCAAGGGACAGGACGAGAGGGAATGGTCTCAAGCTCCACCAGGGGAGGTTTAAGCTGAACATTAGGAAAAAATTTTTCACAGAAAGGGTGATTGGGCACTAGAACAGGCTGCCCAGGGAGGCGATTGAGTCACCTTCCCTGGAGGTGTTTAAGGGACGGTGCTGAGGGACATGGTTTAGTGTCTGGTAGGAATGGTTTGACTCAGTGATCCAGTGGGTCTCTTCCAACCTGGTTATTCTATGATTCTGTGATCTCCAGCCCCAGCCTGGCGCATCCATATGCACAGTAATGCTGTAGCTACACCTTCGCACCACGGCTGCCATGGAGGGAACCTCCAGGAAATTGTCACATCTCATCTGCAGGGGCCAGCCAAGCTGAGTACTCACCACTGAGTGGAAAGTAATCCTAAACCATCTGCTGAAAGGGAGAGAAAGAGCCCCCAGATGGTGTTTCAGAGCAGGGAGGAGGTGTGGGTGCTGCAGAGCACGACCTCCGCTCATCCGCCCGCCGAGGGCTGGGTTCATCCAACATCCCCAGATCCTTTTTTCTTCTCAGCTCTCTTTGGAGAGCGGTGCGGGGAGGTGAGCCAGGATGTATGGTTTGGAGAGCAGAGCGTATGAGCATCTCCCCGGTGGCCGGGGGTCCTGGCAGGACTGCTCAGGGTTCTCCTTTTGGCTGCCTTCACTACAAATTTTCTTCCAGGGAAAGGACTCCCTCTGCCTGCTGGCCATGAGTTCAGGAGGGAGAATTGCTGCAGCCGCTGTGTCGTAGCAGCCAGCAGCCCCCATAAATCTGCACAGGGAGGTGTTGCGCTTGCGTAACCCCTGGCTGCTGCTTACCCCCCCAGTCCTGCTGCTCCGAGCATCCCTGCAGCCCCTGGAGCAGCCTATATCCTCCCTTATCCTTATCCTTCTGGGCTCCTGCCACACCATCCAACCCGCAAATCATCCGTGTCCTGCGCACTGCAGCCCAACACCTGCCACGGCACAGGGGAGAGGGTCACTAGGCCCCCTGCTTGTGTGAAAATAAAGATAAATGAACTCATTAAATCCCCCCCGGTATCAACTATCCGCTGAGCAATCCAGTGGTTACAAACATGGAGGCACTTCACGGTCATTAACTAATTAACAAGCAGCCTTGTGAGACAGCCACGTTAGTCCTGGCCGCTGGAGAGGAGGAACTCATCCTGAAGAACGCTGCAACGGAGCTGGCCCTGCCCCATGGGTGCCTCCCCACAGCTCCTGCTTCAGCCGAGGAGCTATTTTAAGCCACTGGACTCTTACGAAAGGCTTGGCCGGTTACCCTGACGAGCCTCAGCGCGTCCCCTCTGTCGCCCTCCCAAGATAATTAGAGCCACCCCTGCCAGCCTGATTTGTGAAAGGATGGCCTTAAAATACCTGGCATGCGCTGAGCACGTGGTTTATGGATACAGAATCATAGAACAACCAGGTTGGAAGAGACCCACTGGATCATGGAGTCCAACCATCCCTATCAATCACTAAACCATGTCCCTCAGCACTTCGTCCACCCGTCCCTTAAACACCTCCAGGGAAGGTGACTCAACCTCCTCCCTGGGCAGCCTGTGCCAGTGCCCAGTGACCCTTTCTGTGAAAGGTCTTAGTGCCTTTATTCTGCAAATATCTAACCCATTTACATCTGAGACATTCACATTAGTTTGCTTCCGTTGGCAAATCCAATCTTAAACGTTAAATTGGAAGTTAATAATAAAAAAATACCCAACAAAATCCAAGTTGCGCATCAGTATTAAAAGGTGATGGAAGACCGTTTTCACTTACTTTCTTGCTAGAAAGACTGACCTTTCTGTCAGTCTCTCAAGCGCAGTGTGAGGATGACCTGCTCAGGCAGTTTTACGAGCTGGCTGACCTCACATTCTCCGATTACTGTAACACCATCCCAGCCTGGAGCCTGGTGAGCAGCCCCTGAACTGGGTTCTTCCTAGGGCTGGGAAGGATGGGTTACACTTCCAGTGCCAGGCAGACAGCGGGGAGGGACAGTGGTTTATCCAGAGAGAAACTGAGTGCTTCCCCATCCCTGGAGATGTTCAAGGCCAGGTTGGATGGGGCTTGGAGCAACCTGATCCAGTGGGAAGTGTCCCTGCCCTTGGCCAGAGTTGGGACTGGATGGCCTTTAAGGTCCCTTCTATCTATAATTCTAGCTACTTCCTCTCCTCCCTTGAAGTCCTGTATGTTTCTAGAGAATGGACAATTGAACTTCTGCACCAGCTCCTGGAAGAACGCTCCAGGAGTTCTGATACAACTAGGCTTGTTCTGTGTTTACTTAGGCTCTTGAAATCCAAAAATTTTAAAAAAACCCTTATTTTAATTAAATATATGGCATTAAAGTGACATTTGCTGACAATACAAAGGCAGAAAGCTTACTAGCAGAGATCAAAAATGTCGCTATGTTAAGAGTGGGTTTTCCATAACTTCTGATTATTTTGATAGGAATGGTTGGACTTGATGATCCGATGGGTCTCTTCCAACCTGGTTGTTCTATGTTGTGTGTTCTATGTTCTAAATAAATTAATTAAAGCATTATCCATAATTTGTTGTTGATTATGGCAGGTCAAGTTGGGAGCTTCCGGATCTACTGGACGGTAAAATCCAGGCTATCAGTGACTCAGACGGAGTGAACTATCCCTGGTACGGAAACACGACCGAAACCTGCACCATCGTGGGTCCCACGAAAAAGGAGTCCAAGTTCAACATCAGCATGAACGACAACTTCTACCCGAGCGTGACGTGGGCCGTGCCCGTCAGCGAGAGCAACGTGGCCAAACTCACAAGCATTCACCGGGATCAAAGCTTCACCACCTGGCTGGTGGCCACCAACACGGCCACCAACGAAATGGTGACCTTGCAGACTATCAAATGGCGCATGAGGCTGGGCATCGAGGTGAACCCCAGCAGACCCTTGGGGCAGCGTGCCAAGCTGCAGGAGCCCTCCGCTCAAGAGCAGCCCCAGGTCCTCAGCAAGAATGAGCCAATACCACCCAGTGCCCTTGTCAAACCCAATGCCAATGATGCTCAGGTACTCATGTGGAGGCCAAAGGACGGACCACCGCTTGTGGTGATACCTCCGAAACACCGATGATAGAAACCTGGCGTCCCGGCACCAAAAGGGAGAGAGAAAAAAAAAACAAACAAAAAGAAAGAACAAAACAAAACGAAGCGAAACAATCACTTAGGTATTAGAATACATGCGTATAATCTGAGCAAAATCAAAATGCACTTTTTATTCATTCAACAAATGCAACCATTCTACCTTCTCCCATTGGGACGGATTTCACTGTGCTAAAGCTAAAGAGAAGACCCTTGACTGGGGTCTCTCTCATCACTGGATTCCTAAGGGAAGAAACTAACACTGATGTCTACCCCTAGAGCTTTTTTTTTTTTTTCTCTTCCCTACTTTAGTTACTGTTTGAACTTCAGTCTCATGAGCTTGTCCAGACTGCCCAGAGCGACGAGAACATTTTATTTGGGATTTTAAGAGTCTATATTTTTTTTCTTTTTGGTTGAGAACAAAACAAGTTCCTGGAGCAAAATGTTGACTATTTAAGATAAGGATATTTTTTTTTTTTTTTTTTAAGCTGTAAGGTTCTGAGTTGCAAATCCAAGTCATGCGGCCTTATGTAGACTTTGCTTTGCATTGCCAAACTTTTGCCTTAAAGCTATATTTGAAAAAAAAAAAAAAAAGCAACCAACAACAAAAAAACCACAAACACCCAACAAGAACACCACCACGCAGAATGTCCTTTCTACTGGATTCTTGGGAGAAAGTTTCAGAACAAGGAGTAGATTGTCAGTGTGTCACAGGCCGAGGGATGAAAAGGGCATGAAACTGGAAAGAAATATGATAAAAATACCTTCCTGGTTTTAAAACCTGGAACGAGGAAGCGCGGAAATAATCTCCTTGTCAAAGCAATGCAAATAACAAACCTGCTGTAGGATGTCTCTTGAGTGGGAGCTCCTAGGCCATGTCCCTGCGTCGCAGAAGGAGCAGCAATGAGCCTGAGCTGCTTGCACGTGGGGAGCTCAGGCTCCCATCAGTGTTATAAATACGGGATAACCTCACAACTGGAATTGTGGCCCTGGGAATCGACAGAAATTGAGAAAAGGGAGTGTACCACCAGGTTTGTCTTTAGGATACACTCAGCTAGCCCATGGTCTCACCTTCTCGTGGCGTCAGAGCAGCTGTTGTTGGGTGAAGCTCCTGCCCCGGTTTCCCATGGAATCTAAACGACGGTGCTGGAAGAAGAGCAGGATATAAAAAGGCTCCTTCTGAAGTCATTGCAGATGCATGGGTGTAAGCGAGGGCAGATCTTCTCTACGGAGGCTACCCAGCAATATCCATATTTCGGGAGCAGCCGCATCTGAAAATAACAGGCATCCATTCCTAGGAAACACTGTAAGCGAAAGATACGAAAAACTCTTCTTCCCACAACTGCAGCATCGCGTTGGGGTTCAGTAATTTTCTTCCAAACGACCTCGTGATCTACACGACCGTCAGGAATGGGGCACAGACAGGAGGATGATGCTGTACCTGTCTGGTTATGGCACAAACATCCGTGAAGCAACAGGTAATGCACGAGAAGGTGCAAGAGGGGCAACGCCTGAGTCCTGGGCATAGATCCTCCAGGGAATAAGGTGCGTTTGGAGCAGAAGGTGGAGCCTGTAGGTTTTAATAAGGACCTTGTCCAGATGGCTTCAGAGAAAACCAGATGCGCTTGTGCAGAGGAAGGCAGCGCGGAGGAGCCCTTTGAATGGGAGGGGAAGGGTTTGCAGGAGGTTCTGCAGAGGTGGCATCTGGAGGATTGGGGCACAGGATCTGCTCTCTGGCTCCAGCACATGGCCTGAGGCAGATCGCTTCCCCTTCACTCTGCAGCTCCTTCCACTAGATAACGTTTCTTCCTCTATTTAACAATCTGCCTCAAGAGCTAGGACTGAAGAGAGCTCAGGGTGCCAGATACAAGCCTGGCCCTGCTGAGCTGGTCTGAACAGGTCTCACAGCCACACACATGCTGCTCAAAAGTCTCTCCCCTCGGAGAGGCACCAATTAGCTGCTATTGCCGTCTTCACCTTCCACCTAGGACATTACCAGCAAGAACTTCTCCTTCCTCACTTCTCCAAAGCCATACCATCTACTTCGGCAACAGGTCCGAGGCCACCAACTTGCCTGGGGAAGGCATGGCCAGAAGATACCACCCCCACCGTGAGAGTCTCAAACCAGCAAACAAGGATCCTGGGTCCCTGCAACAACTCCCGTTTCCAGGGCAGTTCGCCCTCCTCCATGCACCGTTTTTCAGAGATGCTCAGCCACCGACAGGCACATCTCTGAGGTGGGAAGTCCAGCATTAACAAGCA
Source organism: Coccyzus lansbergi (assembly GCA_033558105.1). Taxonomy (NCBI): domain Eukaryota; kingdom Metazoa; phylum Chordata; class Aves; order Cuculiformes; family Coccyzidae; genus Coccyzus; species Coccyzus lansbergi. The sequence goes on along the minus strand of JAUMJK010000585.1, from coordinate 680,089 downwards.
GCTTGGATGGACTGGATCAACCCCAAATCCACGAGCCACAGATTGCCTAAATCTAGGCGTTGGGACTATAAAGGATGAAGCGAGGGAGACTTTGACTTGCACAGTCACTCTCCGTATTAAACTCCATTTTCTTACGTGGATTTGAATCCTAACTAGAGCTCTACTGGCACAGCCCTTCAGGACTCGTCTGTATTTTCTCCTAGGCAATACATGCAGAAGAGGACACAATGTGAGGTGTGGGTGCATAGCTGATCACGCACGCTCACACGCATCTCGGCTACCGCTTGAGGTGGCTTCTGGGCAGTCCCATGGGTGGGAGCAGAAGGGGCGTTTATGTCTGGTATTCACTTTGTCTCCAGGTGCTGAGTACTTATAGTTCTCACTGATGTCAGCCTGGGTGGAAGAAATCCCACCCAGTTGTCTTAATTAGCTGCACAAAGGAATTCCAAGGAAAGATTTCTTCTCAGTCACCAAAAAACACATTCAGGGAACACCTACATCCTTTTCCACTTAGCTCTGTGTTGGACTTGGTCTCCCGATGCATTAAGTAAATCTGGTTCCTCCTCCCTCTACCTGGTTGACTGGAAGCATCCATGCAATTCGATCGTGACCTCCTGGCTAACTCATCCTGTTGCACTGAACAGACCCAGCTGAGCAGTAAACACGAATTTCAAATTTCACGTTGGGGTCAGCTTTGCATGGACTTCTCCCTTCCCAAAGAATGCCTTTATCCCACGCCTCGGTTGAAACGTGCCCCCTCCACCTCCATCCACATCGCCAGACACGGCACCGAAAAGCGATGCTGCCTCTATTCAGATCCCCTGCGTTGTGATTAAAAGGGATGGTTTTCCAGTGCTGCTTCATTGTAAAACTGAGGGGGACAGGTGGAATATGAAAGGAATGGTGTCTGGGAGCAACCGGTGCTATGGACATTGCTATTGGTGCAGGGGGTTAGTAGCTGTGTGGTTAGAACAGGGTTGACAGGGGGTCCAGCAGGGACTCCAGTGTCTGGGAATCAGGCATCCTGTGCAGAGGAAGGTGGTAAAGAAGCAGGGGAAATAAAACTCCTTCTCTGGCAGCTCTTTGCAGAAGCAGGACTATGTAAAGGAGAAGCTGGGGAGGTGAAGGGGCACCCACGGGGGATGCTGATGGATGAGTTTGTCTCTGCCTCACCTCTCCCATCAGTGACGCTCGGCTCTTCGCAGCCCCAGATCACCACAGGAGCCGAGTGTAGCCTGGTCATACCTGTCAAAATCCAGGGTGAGCCCTGGCCGGGCCCCTCACCTTCTCTAAGCAGCGAGGCAGGGGTTGGCAGACACCATTGAGCAGCATCACGGGCTGTTTGGTTTTCTTTTCCTACCCTTGACACCGAGACGAGCAAGGGGCAGCCCCTTGGAGAGTCAACAGAGATATTCAGCAGTGCTGGGGAGGGGGAGACCCGTTGAGCTGGTGCGGTGGAGAGCAAGGCTGGTTCCAGCAGCAGGTTGAGGCGAGGGCTGCCTTGGCATCCCCCTCCCTCCTGCCCTGGCGCCCGGCACAGCAATAAGAATCGTCCTTGGTCTTGCAGAGATACTGTGAAAACAAAACCAAGATGTACCGAGTCTGGACACTTACAGAGATGTAAAAAACCCAAACCCCTGCTTTTATAACAGACAGAGAAATAAAGTGAAGTTTTCAAACGTGTCTGCCTGGAGTCGTTTGGGCGGTGGCTGGTTTTTAAACCACCTCTGCACTCACATTTCAAGGCGGCGATAAACACCCTATTTACCATGAACACCTTTTCTCTCTCCGTTTCAGCTCTTACGCAGCAACAGGCAGAGCGTGGAGGTTTCCGGTTAAAAATACCAGACGACATCCTGCATTTTTCATCCCCAGGCTGCTGTGCATCTTGGGACAGCAGGATAGAGCCGAGCTGCTCAGCGCAGGCAGCAGCTGAACTTCTGTGTGATTCTCTTCCTTGATGCCGGTTGCTTATTTAGCAAAAGCCTGGTCAGACCTTCTCCAGAACATCACATCTGGAGAGAGGCAGCAGAGCAGCCCTGCCCTTTGGGACCTGGGCACACACAAGGTGCTGTAGGACACAACAGGTTTTTTAATACCTCATTGTATTCATTGAATTGCCAGGTTGGAAAAGACCCAACAGATCATAGAGTCCAACCATTCCCATCAATTACTAACCCACGTCCCTCAGCACCTTGTCCACCCGGCCCTTAAATCCCTCCAAGGGAAGGTGACTCAACCCTGGTCAGGCTGGAGGAGCCATATCACGCCTGGGGCTCTCCTGGGACATACCCTGAGCTGGACCCTAACCTATGAGATGTCTCCTCCTTCTTGCATCTCCCTGGGTCCTGCCTGAAGTGAACAAGAGCCTGTTTTGCCCCTCAAAGGTTGCAGGCAACCTTTGCAGCTCAAGAGACCTGGTACCATTGCCCTCCAACAGCCACAGAGTCTGTTTGGGAAGCGCCAGCAGCACGTAGCAGCGACACAAACCCAAATGCTGCAGGGGATGGGGAGGAATGAAAAGTACGGGAGGTCACGGCTTGAGGAAAGGAATGCGCATGGATGGAGCCCCAACAGAGGACAGGACAGGTTCTGAGCGGGATTCCTTTCCATAGTGGAAACTCTCCAGCCTCATCTGTTGCTAGCAGGTTAAATTTAGATGTCCTAGTTTTGGAGGGAGGGAGGGGTGGAGAGGGGACAGCAGCAACTCACCAGCCAACTCACAGCTGTTTTGGGTGACACCCTGAAAAAGCTCAAGGCCTCCGGTCACTTATTGTCTGCACAGGGACATTCGAGAGACTCCTGAGGAGCAGGAGGATGGTGGGAAGGACATTGGCTGCCGAAGCCAGCAGAGCCCAAGGTGAGGGTGGAGCACAGGCCTGGTACTTCAAGTGACACAAACTCCATCCTTCATCGTGGTGCATTTGTGAACACTGAGGCCAGAAATCAAATTTCACCTTTCTAGATGTTTTGTCACTCGGCTTCATGGTTTTCTAACCTCAGTTTTAAGCAGGAAAGAGTCCCTGCATTTGAAGAAATCGTCCCCGGCCTCCACAGTCCCTGCTCGAAACTTTTTGCAGGAACTTCTCTCTGCTGATGCAAATCAGGTTTTGTTTCCTACTTCTTCTCTCTCCATCTTGTTAAGCTGTTCGCATGCAGCAGCTGCAAACACTCCTTTTGTTCCTTCATGTTTTCAAGTTTCAAAGTAAAATATTTTTAGCAACGATGCACTGAAGAGCCTTGAAGCATCTGTATCAAAAAAAATAAGCTACTGTGTCATGTGTCGCATGCCCATAGTTACAGCTGAGCTCCTCAGACAATCCGCATTGAGAGCTCCAAGGGTGCCCTTAGGAACCTTTGTACAATTGTTGAGCCTCCTGAACCAGTGGGAGGTGTCCCTGCCCATGGGAGGGGTTGGAGCTGGATGGGCTTTAAGGTCCTTCCCAACCCAAACTGTTCCATCGTTCTATAGGGTACAAGGTCCTGGCAACACAGTAGAGCAGCACTGGAGGGTCAGGTCTGACCCTACCACAATTCATGACTTCAGAGTTGTTCTACATTTCCCCCTCAAAGCAGAGTAGCAGCTGATTCCACATTCATGCAGAAGCCTTTCTGACATCCTTGCAGCCCAGCACATTTCATAGAATCATAGAACCACCAGGTTGGAAGAGACCCCCTTCTTGTGCTGAGGGGCCCAGAACTGAACACAGGATTCGAGGAGCGGTCTCACCAGTGCTGAGTCCAGAGGGAGAATAACCTCCCTGGACCTGCTGGCCACACCATTTCTAACACAAGCCAAGATGGCATTGGCCTTCTTGGCCACCTGAGCCACTGCTGGCTCATGGACCGAAGCTCCTGGCACCTGCAAGGAGACCCTGCTCTGAGAAGGGGTGGTGTGAGAGGGGGCTCTGTCCCTTCCAGCACTAGAACAGAATGGTGGGACAAGGCAGGACTCTACATGCAACGTGCTTGCTGGCAACAAGTGACTGCACTTTTATCTTATGTTCAAGAAAAGGCACAAGTTCAGATAGAGGCGCTGGCAGCACAGTGTGTGCCTGTGTATGATAAGGCACGTACGGAGAAGTCCCAGACACAGACACATCTGCAAGAAGGAGCCCACTGGAAATGGCAGGATAAGGCAGTGGCATTGGTGCGAGACAGGAAAGGTGCTGAGTGTAACCCACGGGGCCCTCAGGAGCTGAGGCAGAAAGGCAGAGACACACAGGGGTGTGCAGAGTCAAAACCCACACCAAAGCATCCAAGCTCATCCCTTAGCAAAGAAAAATTGGGCTTTCTGCAAGACCCTGGGGGCTCGCTGCTGCTGCAAGAGGGAGGAAGGACAGGGCTGCTCATCCCCACCAAGCTGTAGCCTGCAGGATTCAACGTGACATTTATCTAGGAACAAAAACACCCTTGGCACTACCACACACACACACACTCATGCCAAAGCTTCATGTGGGATTATTTTTCCTTGTAAGCAACGCTGAAAGCAACGCACAAGGGCAGGACACATGAAAACTAAGAAGAGATAAATGTCACGTCAGCTTCTGGGCTTGCCGTGACAGGGACACGTACATGGGCTGGCAGGGCCAAGGGAGGCAGCTCCACGCTTCCACCATCCCTCACAGGGTTCCCAAAACTCACCACACGCACGAGCTCACGGGTGAGGCTGATCAGCCCATGCTTAGCAGGATGGTCACGTCAAACATGTTTGGTTTCTCACAGAGCATCACCAAAGTTTTGGTCAGCACATCAGCTCTGCCCTCAGCAGGGCTCAGGCAACGGGTGGCCATGAGGGACAGAGCAAACCAAGGGATGGAACAGGATAATTTCTGCTGCAATCCCTTCTCAGCTCAAGAGCCACAGAATCACAGAACAACCAGGTTGGAAGGGACCCATCGGATCTTCTAGTCCAACCATTCCTATTTAACACTAAACCAAGTCCCTCAATACCTCATCCACCCGTCCCTTAAACACCTCCAGGGAAGGTGACTCAACCACCTCCCTGGGCAGCCTATTCCAATGCCCAATGACCTTCTGTGTGAAAAATCTCCTCCTAATCTCCAGCCTAAATCTCCCCTGGCGGAGCTTGAGGCCATTCCCTCTTGTCCTGTCCCCTGTCACTGGGGAGAAGAGCCCACCCAGCTCCCCCCTTCTCTACAACCTCCTTTCAGGTACTTGTAGAGCCGTGTGATGCCACCAACCTGTGACCTCTGGTTGCCTCTCTGCACCACAGAAAGGCCAAAGAATTAGTGTCCTCCCCTCCCAGAGAACAGATCCAGATGGATGGGTATGGCTGACAGCACCTGTACTCCCAGACACACCTGTATTCCAGAATACCAAGCTTTATACAGGAAAAACTTCTAAACCAGGACATTATTTAATTTATATGCCTCTCTCTGATGAAATGAGATTCTACCCCTTTCCAGGATGCAGAAATCCCCTCGGTGGGTCTGGGGAGACCCTCTCTATGCCTCAGGCTCCCCTCTGCCCACGATCATTAGTGTTCTGCCACAGGGGAGCATCACCAGCACACGGCTTTCCACTGCCTCAAGGCCACAGCGTAGTCTCCAGGGAAGGGAAAATAAGGATGTTCTTTCATTACTGATAATTAAGGATCCACTTTTGATAAAAAGCCCTGGAAGATTTCTTCTTATGCTGAAACAGCAGGGATAAAAACAAGGCACAATCATGTTAGCACAGACAAAACAATAAGCTTCTTCGGAGTAGGGGAGAGGTTGCTATTAGTTATTTGTGGATTAACCAGCACAGACAACACAATTAATGAAACGAGGGCCCCAAGCCCAGTAGTTCTTTGCTTCTTTACCTGGTCTGCCAAGGTAGCTTTATTCCTTGCTGGATATCTGTCCATTAAACACTGGACAGAGGCCACGAGATCACAGGCCATTCAACAGAGATTGCAGACTAGAACAGTGCCACAGGCACTTGCCAAGCCCTTGAGTCATTTAATAAAAATGCCGCTTTTTCTAAGTCGACTTCGCTACGTTTTGTGCGTATTCCTGGAGGTTTGTGGTCACGATCAGCCTCTTCACGCTCCTCAGCTCCTCCAGTAGCTACTATGGAAACCAGGAGCAGCACCTGTTTTCTCAGGGGCAGATAGTTCAGGGGTTTGGGTTTTCAGCCACAGTTTTGGAAGAGTTACAAGGATATGCATGTTCAGTCAGGATCTGGAGGAATTTGTACAGCCCTTCACTTGCTAAGGGTAAAGGAGTTAAACAGGTACCAAGCAGCACAGCAGGGACAACCCCCAACTGCTGCCATCATTCCAAAAAAGAACCTTTAAATGGCTCAGCATGCCAACATCGCATTCTTACCAAGCCAATCTTCTCCATAGCAAGAGGTTTATTAGCTATCTGGGGGAGCACAGCTGATAGGGCCTTGCTAGGAGGTGTCGCATGCCACAGCCAGGGGAGATTAACGCAAAGAATTTAAGGTCAATGGTTTGGGCCAGCTGCTATTTATAAAGAGGAAGGAAAGCAGAACAGCAGTATCACCTCTAGGCCTTAAGAAATGTTGGACAGTCACGGAGAACACACTGGGAGGGCACAGCTCAACCCATCTCCAAACCAGCAAATTTCAGGAAACCTTCTCTTCTGCTGTGGTCCCAGGATTGCTAGCGCTTTCTCTCTCTCTTCTGCTAGTGGAAAGGGAGGTTATGAGCAACCCCCTGTCACTAACATAGAACCATAGAATCATCATAGAATCATCATAGAACCATCATAGAACCATCATAGAACCATCATAGAACCATCATAGAACCACAGAATCACATGATGATCTGATAGGTCTCTTCCAAACAAGTCCAAACACTCCTATCAAACTTTAAACCATGCCTCTCAGCACCTCGTCCACCCATGCCTTAAACACCTCCAGGGAAGGTGTATCAACCATCTCCCTAGGTAGCCTGTTCCAGTGCCCAACGACCCTTTCTGTGAATTTTTTTTTCCTAATGTCCACATGACATGTGGAGTTTCCTAAACTCCACATGACAAGTGGAGTTCAGAAATGCAGGGCAGCTGTAAAAGTCTTACAGCCTGTAGCCTCGCAGAACCTCTCCACATTTAAAAATAAACCCTCCTCTACGCTATGTTCCCCATTTCTCAGTCCTTTGTAAAAGGAACAGATCTCACATCATTCCCAGATGCTGAAGGTAAGGATGCTTTCCACAACTAGGACAGGAGTCAGGTTGAGTGCTAACGTTTTAGGTCGACTTAAAAAAAAAAAAGGCAATCTCTTCAGGAATTCTTGATAGATATAAGTCTTTAGTTTATAACATTGGATTTGAAAACAAGCAGTCATCAACTATTTACAATTCCAAAACGCGACCACATGCCTCTCCAGCAACCAAAACAGAAAATGACACTTGTCATGGTAAAAAAAAAAAAAAAAACCAAACCCAAAAAAACACATTAGAATGCTTCTGCTGAAAATAGAAAAAGCAGAAGTACCTCAGAATGTCCTAACGGGACCAACAAAATAAAACCATCCAATCTGCATGTGTTCAACTAATACAGTAGCTGTTATTTCAAATGCACTTTTTTCCACAGAGCAACAAAACCCCATGACATCATTTAGAGGTTTCGTGGAGGTCAGACGCATCAGATAGAAAAAGTGTTTGCCCAGAATGCCTCAGGGCACTCTTTAAAACATTTGCTCAGTATGTTCAAGTAGAAACATAGGAGAATTTCACAAATGTTATCGACGAAAGCTCAGAGCTACAGGGAGAAAGTACAATTTTATAGATGTTAGGAAAAATGTAGTTGACAGTAGAATCCAACGGCCAAAGCCATGTAAGCTGCAAAATCACTAATGCCTCTGGATGGAGGTCGCTTTCGCAGTCAAGGGCCAAAAGATTTCCCTATAGCTTGAGCTCCATTCTTGGAGTTCTGTAAAAATTACAGAAAGGTAAAAATAGGAAAGCTTTTACTTCCCACCTCTTTGCTGAATGCCACTGCCATGGGAACGTGCTCTGCACGCTGCCAGCTGCTTCTCAGATAATTTCCTATTTCTCCACTAAGCCTCTTGTTCACGCATGACTCAGTTTTAGCACTTCACTGAGATAAGCATGTGCCCCATCCTATACTTAAAATTAGCAGGGCAAACTTCAGCCCCCTGGATAATCAGTCATTCTCCTCAATGAAAAACAGGCTGGTTTATATCAGGAGCCAACTTAAGCTGCTCCCTTGTCCAGGCAAGGGATGAAAGCCAAATCTGGTGTGGTGTTGGTAACCCACAGCATACATCTATTTCTTCTACATTCAGGGAGATAAACCCTTCCAACACAAAAACCCAAACACAGATAAAACAGTTTAACATGGAGCAAAAACAAGTGTTGCATAAAAATAAGCGAAATCTTTTTCTTTAAAAAAAAAAAAACAACTCTGAGAACTTGTGTTTGAAAGAAAAGCTGTTTGAATATTGATTGTTTAGGTGACTCTTGAACACAGCAGCTGTAGCACAGTCCTACAAGAGCACTCAGGATGTTCTTAGCTTCTCCATCCACTAAATCCAGAGGAAGATCTGTAGAGGAAGAAAAAGAAGAAGCAACATAGAGTTTCCCTCAGGTACTATTAATTCATAAGGTCTCAAACAAAATTCCCACCTCCCTGGTACGAGAAGCTTATTATAGGAATGCACTGGCATTTCCAGCATCTTTTACCTGAAGCTGCATCAACACATACTAACCAGATAGAATTATGCTTACTCTAGAGTTTATCTGGAGAGACACATACTTAGAATCATAGAATCACCAGATTGGAAGAGACCCACCAGATCATCAAGTCCAACCATTCCAACTTACTCTACTTGACAGGGAAACTAATCTTAAGGAACTTGCTGAAAGTAATCCTGCAAGCCAGAAGCAGGGTGGATGACAGTTAACCTCAGCTCTCTGCCCCAACTTTAAGTCATCATCTCAATTCAGCTAGAAAAGTACCCATTTATTTCATCCCTTGTTTCAAGCTGATAAATGGAGTGGATACTTGATTCACACACACAGCTTGAGTGCACGCACCACGTGCCCGAAAGGTGGAGAAAGAGCATGATCTGACTGAAAATCCTCTTATATCGAAGATCAACCTCACTGGAAAGCACACATTTCAGAGCCTGGACAGGGAGCTCTATGCAGTGCCACAAAAATGAAAATCAGAACGAGTATGTTACTGCTACTTTCAAAGCTCGCTCTTGTAAACCACTCAACTCTTCTATTCTGCTTCTATTTGTATTTATAATAGAGAGTTAGTCATAAAATGGTACTTACGTGTTAGATGATCCAAACCCAAACCCTGAAACAAATGCAAGAAAAGAGAATTAATGTTAAAAGGTAACAGAAACGGCTAAGACTTGTAGTAAATGTCCCCTCCCACACACAGCCTGAAAAACACTTCTTTCCCGCCTTAGGCTAGGGGGAGAGTGAGCTGGGCAAACAATGAAAGTCAAATCTCCATCTAGAAGAAAAGCGACTTGCCTTGGTTTGTAAGAGGGCTCTGCTTTCACTGGTAATCAGCTAGGTCTGTTCGTTAACAGTGCAGCATACAATATGCCTGGTTTACTCAGCTCTCTGTAAAAGAGAGGCTTGCTTTCCAAAGATGGAGTTCATGCCTAATGTGAGGCAGTGGTGACAAACAGGCCACCAGCAAATGTACCCTCTCTCTCAAGGCTCTGTTCTCAGCCCTGTGTAAATCACGGCAGCTTCACTCAATTGCATCAGTGGCTACTCGTTATTTCTCCCTGTTTTCCTTTAAGGAGGAACAATTCCACAAAAAGGAGTGAAAAGCAGTAATGTGAGGAGGTGTGCAGAAGACGACTGATTCATTGCCATGTCACACAGCAAATCAGTGATGGAATTACGAGCTCAAGTCTGAGAAAATGCTAAACCTCATCCTGCAGCTCAATCCTTCAGGTCACGGTGCCTTTCCTAAAGCACTTTGTGACAGAGAACAGTAGTCACAGCTGAGTTCCAGCAAAAAATGGAGACATGAGGCTCATTCATTACATTTTAGCTTCTCCTACCTCCTCCAGTTGTCCCAAAAGCCGAGAATCCACTGTTTTGTGTGCCGAAACTGGTACCCTGTTGTGACAGGGATCCAAACGTTGGGGTATTTTGATTTGCTAGTGTGCCAAATGACGCTGTATTGTTACTGGTACCACCAAACCTGCAGTATAAAGAGAAAATTTGTGTTTGCAAGCATTTTCTCACTTACATTGGAAGCTTGAACACAAAACAGAGTTCAGACAGAACCCAGACTCCCAACTTTCAGAAGGTACCTTACCCACTGCCCACGTAAACCTTTGAGTTCTCAATTCCTTTCTCTCCCCAGCCCATTTTTAACCACACACGGTTCCAGGACTTTCCTAAAGATCTGCACCTACATGGCACTTTCATGGCCACTTTTGGATTAGTTCCCTAATTGCTTCTGGAGACTGAAATAAGAAATACATTTATATATATGGAAATAGGTCTCCTGCTCCATCCAACCAGGCACTGGAGAGCTATCAGCACAACACACTAAAGAGACCATGGAACATATTACTGTCCTCTGCTCCCCCATACATTTCTGCCAATTCTGAATGTAAGAGACGTACTCTGAAAAGGAGCTTCAAGTGTTTCTTGGCAAAATGCAGGCACAATATTTTAAAATTCCAAGCTCTGCTAAAGCTCTGCAAGTGCACAATGTTATTAGCCCAGCACCAGCCCTGAGCAGACACCTGGCCAAGTCAAATTGTGTGCCTGCCTTGCAAGGCTGTGCCTCACGCTCTCTCCTGTCATTTCTGACTTAAAATATGAACTGACAGCACGTTAACCCACCTCTCCATCCACCCGGATCTGGTAGACTTAAAAAAATAAAAAAACCAATCCCCACATCAAAACGTATCTCTCCAGATAAAAGATAACGCTTGTAGCAGAGTGACAAGCAATTCAACTGGTAAAGGACGACATCACCTCTCCTACCCCAGACACTGCCAACTGTACCCACAACTTCGATATGCAGTATTAGATACAACAGATAGTTCAGTGATTTCATGTCTTTGACCCTGCAAACCACCCCTTGTGCCTCTGGTTTGGCTCCTGACCTATGAACCTTGCAGACAACTTCAGCTCAGAACCACAAATATGGTTTTCTCAGTGAGGGCAGAACAGGTTTTGTAGTTCTCTCTTTAAAAAGAGGCCAGACGCGGTGACGTGTTTGGGAACAAGGGGTTTGCACAGTGCTCCATCTCCTCAGGACTACGCCAGCAAACACAATTCGTGTCTACCCAGTGAGATGAAGCGGAGGCAAAAATAGCAACAAGGAAATCTGTGGTTCAAACTGCTTCTTTCAGTTGCAACTACAAGAACACAGCTGCTGAAAAATGCTAAGCAGCGTGAGCAGAGAAACAGCTCAAACTACAGAGAGGGTTTTTTTTAAAATGTGTAAAAGCCATGAGATACAGTCATTGCCTGGTAACAATTTAATCAAACCTATCTTGCCCAGATTTTCAGGTCTTTTGTAAAGTTCTTACACAAAACAGAATTGAGGGCACTTGAGGTTAGTTTACGAAAGCAAAACAGTATTTGTTCACAAGCAGTCTGAAGTGCAGACTTTCAAGAAGTACAGGGATACCCACATTATTTATCAAATGACGCAGATTTTTCAGAATTGAAGCAGCAACGAACCACACATTTAGGTTAGCAGCGTGTTCTCAGGAACTTGGAGCACAACAGACTGGTGAATAACTTCTCTGGAACTGGGATTTTCAAAGTTTCACTTCCACCAAAAGGCAGAAAGGAAGTCTTGCAAAGATGCTACGTTATGGTGCAGAATTAAACTATTGCTCAAAATGTTGCGGTGAGATTTGGAGTTTCAAAGCTGCCTGGGAATTGCACACTCTTTTAAAGTTTTTAAAACCAAACCCAAATTTCTCAGCCACCTAGGACAATGTTAGACTGAGCTTGCACCCTTCTAAGAGAAGAAACTCTCAGAACTTCCCACTGAATTGTCCTTCCTGAGTCTGCAGACTCCATCTTATCTTTAAGCTTCCAATATTATCACTCAGTGCATCCAGTTTCAGGACCAAATCCTGCAGAACAAGGGCTGAAAGTTGGAATTGAACAAAATATCAGTTGAATTGAAGCTAAGTGCATCCTTCTTTGCGGGGATTTAATTAAATGGAATAAAATGCTGTCTACTCTGGCACCAAGCACAGGCTCAAGGGGTAAGGAAACAGGTGAAAACAATCGGGGTGGGATAAACAAAGCACTCCGGGAGCACAGGCTGTTACAAGTGCTTCCTCCTACCTAGAAGGTGAGAAAACAGACTGAATTCTCATTAGTATTTCTAGCCCCAATCTGAGAAGCAGGTGAAGTGGCTAGACAGAGTCACAGATAATGATATTTATTGTTTTCTTTGACAGGCCTGGTTTGTAGGTCCAGATTTGAACTTATTAAATGTGCACACAGAAAGTTCTTCTGCATTCCCTTAGACTCTTGCAAGATGACTCACATTTCCCCCCCACCGCAATCTCTAAAGCTAAAGACTAAACACAGCAATTTCACTATTAAAATTAGATCACGCATATTCTTTCCTCTGGGGTTAAAGACTTTGGTTTATGCCTTTTTTTCCCTTATTTTTGAAAAACCAACCAACCAACCATGCAACCAACCCAGGACACTCAGAGCTTACAATCAATCACAGAAGACATTCTTTACATTTATGCCCAGTTATATCTGCGTTATAGTTTGTGTCATGCAAGAATATCCCTTTCCCAAACCCTGGCCCCTAGTTGTCTTACCCGAATCCTCCAGCGCTGGCGGCTGCTGTACCCTCGCCGAACACTTTGCCTCCCGTTGAGCCCAGAGGGCTTGAAAAGGTTGGGGCTGAACCGAATGCTGGCACCCCTCCGAACCCAGGGGATCCCCCGAAAGTGGGAGGGCTGCCAAACACTGGAGCAGCACCGAAGCCACCTGAGCAAAACAGAGGCAAAAAAAGGGACAAGAACATCACATAAACGATAATGCAGAAAGAGAAACCAAAACCTAGACTTCCAAGTAGACAATCCCCATAGCGCGACTGTTCATCTTACACGGACACAGCATTATTTATAAAACTGACTGCCAGAAAGCTTCCAAAATGACATGAATGTCATTGCAAAAGACATGGATGAAAAACTACAACTGAATTAAGAGACTAACCAGAAGAAAATCACATTCTGGGTGATTCGAGCGCAAGATCAGCTCAATCCCCAGAGCTGTACTGAAGGGTCATAATACATCATTGTATTATTCATGTAGTGAAGAAATCTCTACTTGCTTTATATAAAAAAAGATCAGCATCCAAGTTGTGAGATAGGAAGCATGCACAATAATAAAATTACAGTAAAAATACCTACAGCGGGGATAGACTAATGCTTCTGTTATCAGAAAAAAAAGCTTAACTTAAGCAGTCAGTTCTAAATTAAAGCTCTGCTCATCACCGTTTAAACAAGGTTCTATCCAAAGGAAGTGCATATAACAACGCAGAATGAAAAGTCATCTGAAAAGGTCAGCTTGTTGAACATTCGCTGCTGCGTTTTATTCACAGTGTTTTATCCTGGCTCCTAATCTACATATACAAGCATCCCAAGGACAGAACTCGATGCACATAAGTTCTTGAACTAGAACTCCTCAACAATGCTATGGGCAAGTCTCCCTCAGCTCTTAAAATTGGAGAGTCAAGCTTGGTTTTGAGGTGCTTCAGAAAGGCAAAAAGATTCAGGAGGCAGCATATTACTTAATCCTGGTTTAAGTGGTGGAAACTAAGACACAATGATTAAATGCCAGGTCAGTGGAACTGCACAAGTCCTGCAGGCAATCCAGAACTGAACTCTTCTCTTGGCAATTTCTGTTCAGGCCTCAGCTGCCTTCTGCAGCTCTGAATGGTCTTCTACCCAGATTATTTTATTCAATCTCCATTTGCAGATATTATTGGCCTGCCTCTAATTGACACTGTGGAACGTGAAAGACACCTACTCTTTTGTCTGACTAGGGATGAACACTGGGATATCGCCACACGTTTTAATACCCTGCGTCCTGGGTGAAATTCCAGTCCCTGTCAAGGTAATGGGATACTGTTTGGCTGTAAACACAAAAGGTCTGGAAAAAATAAATGCTAGGCTTGAATTATTTAAACACAGATCAGCTATCTTGTTACCTCTGTGTCTATCACAGGGGCTGAAGCTTTGCTCAGCATAGTCCCCCTTTTGCAATACATATTAACAAATGGTGAAGAAAGCAAAGTGAAACCAGGGCAAATGGGATTCAAATCAAGTAAACCCCAGCACTGCAGTTGGGAGAAGAAGATGCATCATTCATTTCAGTATAACCACAGGAGAGATGGATCTGAGGGGCTCTGTGTAAGTGGATGTGGCTCCTGCAGAAACCACTTGAAAAAAATCTATCTCAAGAAGAATTTTGAAACCAATCAAAAGCAAGGAAAGAGTCATCAAGTGAATAAAAGAACAACTTCATTCTGCAATGCCCTTCTCCTCCTCTAGCAAAAATAACAGATGGGAAGCATGGCTGCATTAAACTCGGCCTACCCTCAAGCAGAATGCAATACTCAAGAGACACCTTACAAATGGCTGCTGGATCCGACAGCAGCATCATTATGCTCTCAGCCACTTCACGAACATAAAAGCACAGCTCCTGTCAAAGCCAAGTACTTCCTCTCAAAGTACTGCTTCTCCAGTGGTGGTTCTTGAGCATCATTATCTCAAGACGACTTCAAGAATGACCAAGCCTCCCCCATTTCCCTGAGTGATGAAGCTTCAACAGACACACTTGGAGCAGAACACCAATCCTCATCAGTGTTCTCTGCAAGAATGGTCTGTGGATAAAGGAGAAAAGCTTTGCTCTGCTTGAATGGTCTCTATTTTTGCCTGGTAATTAACAAAATGAACGTTTTGCCATTCAGTTCTAACAAACATATGGCAGTCACCTCTATTTTTGTGGCTGGCTCTTTGCGCAGATGACAGTAAATAATAAAAAAGGGATTTTGTGAAGTTTCCAATACTTGATTTAATTAACTCAATCAACAGAGAACAACTCAGCCACAGAATAAAGTGATGACGACAGGTCAGACTGATTCCGAAAGAGAAGAGCCTGAGGCATGTCTGATATGAATTTTATGAGGCAGCTTTCCCACTGTAGACACCTGTGCATTCATTCACATGAAGAAATGGGGACAAAAAGGGTTACAAAACCCAGAGTGAAGATTGTTAGACAATATTCCAAGGAAGCATCTCAAATTGGAAAAATTTATTCCTTTCCATATTCTGTACTCTTCATTGTATGGTACATAAGGCCAGAACTAATTCACATACTTCTCAGCTCTTTAACTGCAATGGGAATTTCTGGAAGGAACACCTAAAAATGTAGTTTACCAGATGCTTTTATGCACAAGGGAACGCAAACCCCTGTCTTTCGCTAAACCATTAGTTAGTTATTTATTGTTCAGAGACAACTCCTATACACATACTGAATCCAGGATGTAGACAACTGAATGGTAGAAGAATTCTACTAAATATCTCACAGATAAGCATAGGTGTTCATAGCGGGTGGTTTAAAGTACCTGCTTTGTTTGGACTGGAGAAGCCAAAGCCTTGTGATGCCACACTTCCACCACCAGAGCTGAAAGTACCTGTAGGCTTCTGTTCTCCGAAAGATGAGCTGCCAAATCCAAAGGTTTTTGCTCCACTGTTTCCAAATAAGCTAGAAGAATCTGGGGAGAGGAAGAACAGTCATGAAGTTCAGACAGCATTCTATGTTACCCTTCATTAACTGGATAACAAGAAAGGGAAACCTCTTTTACTTCCCCTGTTCCCCAGGGCTCTGTAGTTTCCACCAAGATCCATTCTGGATCTGATGGAACACTAACAACTCTTTATTGCTGCAATCTAGTAAGTCACAGGGATGGATAATTTGTTTATTTGCATCCTACACCACAGTCTCTAATGGACAACCTCTCGAGTGAGAAATAAGAGCAGCTATAATCATATCTCTTGACAACACAAATGACAATCCACCACAACTCAAAGATTCTCAGCTTTTCTGGCGATGGTCAGTATTTCTTAACGTGACTATCTGGCAGGACCTTAAAGTAGAAGCCAAACTTCTCCAGCCTTACTGAGAAATGACTCAAGTTTTTGTCTTTCACACGGCTACACAGATTCTTAGCATCTAGTGGCAGGACAGAGAATAACCAAAACTTCTCTCTGCTGAACCATCTGTTTTATTTCATCACAAAACCCAGTGCTGTATTAAAGGAAGACTAAATTAGCAAGGTTAGAGAACTGACTTGAACCATTAATCCAAACAGATCATTAAAGATGTAATAAAAGAAAGATTTGCTCTCCCAAGACTTGAACTGCTACTTCTAGCCACTTGCAGCTCATTCTGCAGCTTTCCTTTGTTCACTTACTTTTATTACTTAGCCAATGTTTCCCTTTTCTTTAAGCTTTCTACCTGCTTCACTCCACACCACCTACTTCCCCTCTCTGCCAAATCTAAGTGACCAAATAATGAAGCAGAGCATAATTAAATAAAAGCCAAAGCTAAGAAATCATTATGAGTTACTTGTGTGATATACATATGTATGTAACGAGTGTGGCTCTGCAATAGTTGCACACAAAAGGCATGAGAGAGCCTGCTAGCATTTCAAACTAACTGCAACAGCAGACAATAGCAAATTTTAGAGTATTACTAAGACCTGTTAGGCCAGAAAATTCAGGACTTAAATGTTTTTAACTTGACTCTGGCAAAAAAAAAAATATCCACCTTTACACTAATAGACAGTGACCGATTCTTGCATTAACAGTTAAATCCTTTATAGACCCTGGCACAAATGAACCTGTGAGCAACTTTAATATATTCTTAATTACTTTTCATGCCTCCTTTTGTTAGGTTGGTCAAGAAGCAACATGTGGGAGGGCTGGTTTAGCATCTATCATGCAGGCTGATTTGTTCACTTACTCTGGGAAGCTGCAGATCCAAATCCTCCACTGGAGGAACTGAAAGGATTCTTACTGGCTGCATCCTGACTTGGCTTTCCTCCCAGACCACTGAAGAAACCTCTCCCACCACTGCCAGATCCAAACAAGCCTCCAGTGGAAGAAGATGGCTGCTAGAACACAAAATGGACAAAAGAAGGAGTTCGAAGAAGTCAAAGTAGCACGTTTCCCCAAGGTCGATTTTTCTGTCTGGCCTATTCCCTCCTTGAGTGGACAAGGGGGGTGAGTGACAGGGGACAGGACAAGAGGGAATGGCCTCAAGCTCCAGCAGGGGAGATTTAGGCTGGAGATTAGGAGGAAGTTTTTCACACAGAGGGTCATTGGGCATTGGAACAGGCTGCCCAGGGAGGTGGTTGATTCACCTTCCCTGGAGGTGTTTAAGGCACGGATAGATGAGGTCCTGAGGGACATGGTTTAGTGTTTGATAGGAATGGTTGGACTCGATCCGATGGGTCTCTTCCAACCTGGTTGTTCTATGATTCTATGAACCATCAAGCAATTACCTTCCAACACACAATGCAATCCAAGTCTTTATTCTGTACCACAGGTGAGGTTTAATACACTTGCCCTACACCATCCACTTCCCACTTAGCATGGAAGAGAGGCAGATGGCTCTGCCTTATCTTGCATGCGATAAAACATCTGTGTCCCCATTCCCCTTAGAAAACATCGATGCAGATGCTGCTTAGGTGCCCACCACAATAGCAAATATCTTGGGTACAAACTGGGACACTTCTTACTGAGCATGTCAAATTCTATCTGGTTTTTGCAATAGGTAGAGAACCCTGAACAATTCCACGGCACATAACAGCCCATGGTTTCTACAAAAGCAATTAATACTTGCCTGGCCAAAGACAGTGCCTCCAGTATTAGCTGCTTGCCCAAACACAGAACCTGTGTTACTAGAACCAAAACCTGCCAAGAAAAGAAGGGTAAATAAACCACCAGGACCACTACTAGGGTAGAAGACAATTCAAGGAGGTGACGTTAGTCCAAAACAGGGAAAGGACAGCTCTCCCATGCCAAAACATAGAGTACAAATGATGATACTTGAATGTTGGACGCATGTGCAAACACACAAATAATAAATTCCATTGAATGTTTATCTGAAAGTCATTCTCCTGTTCTCTTCAGTCAATTTAAAAACAAGCAGAAAATAAGTTTTTTCACTTGCGAGATTGTTGCTAACAATATAAGAAAATTGCATTTCTGTTGCCATTGCTCTAAGAATGCTGCGCTGCAAGTCATGAACAAGCGCTGTAGCATTCCAATTTCCCTTGAGTAGGGATGATCTGAGCTTTGTTACCTAAAGATTCCCGTTATAGATAATGAAATGCTTTGATTAAAAAAAGAACTCCCCATTCCATTTCCCACTTCACTTAAATGTGCATTTTGTAATAAAACTTGCATTTCTATAATTAGGAACACCTTTCTCAAGCACAGTTCACTTCCCCCATTTTAACCGTTCGCTTTTACTGTAGTTAAAAATGAGCAAGCAGTTTGCCTACAGTGCAATCGTTTTTTAATTAAATCAGCCTAATTACTTTTTCTTCCTTGGAAATGCATGTGTGCTATTATTACTATGTATTTTTCACTTTTCGCTGGGAGATTGCTGAAGATTGTACAGATAAACCTTTGGAAAAAACCAACAATATATTGCAGCAATGTGGCGAACAAAAGAAGGCTGACAGAGAAGGTTTGATCTGTGAAGTATTCAATTTAGCTGTTTAGACTGGCAGCTAATGGCCACGTTACTGCTATATTTAGTTTTCAGATGTTTCCGAATGCAAAATCAGATTTAACAGATTAATTCATTGCTAACCCACCACTCTGAGGGCTTAATGTTGCTAACCTACCACTTTGAGGGCTTAATGGATTTATTTGCCATCTCAGATCACGAAAGAATACTATACCTGGCTACAAATCCTGTTGCACGCGCTGAAGGAAATGCTGCACCTGTACTCATTACTTTGATTACAGTCTCGGAGCTGCTCTGAGACCTCAGTGTAATGATTTAAAACAACATCCTAATTTGAGATCTTTTATACTATGCTGAATCCAACCTACCTATTGTGCAACAGGCAGGACAATAGGTAATTAAAAATTAAGTCAAGGTAGACTTGGAAGCATAAAATGAATGCAAGACTGGATTGAGAAGACTGCATTCAAGTTTACTGATGCAGAGCAAACCTCCTTTGGTCTCCAACATTAGACTCCCCCTCGCACACACGGCAGCTTCTGTTCTTAAATAGAAATAAACCAAAACGAACACAAAAACCATCAAGTGTCATATGGAAAAGAAAAAAAAAGGCATTAAACCCCATCCTGCTTTCCCCAGGGCTGGCCTGCTCTCTGTATTTCAGCCAGACAGCACCGCTGGGATATCACATCTCTTTGAAGCTTCTTCTTACCTGAAGCTTGGCAGAAGCTGAACCCAGCAGATGATGTAGTAGTAGTGACAGTGGCAGCACTGCCAAAAACGGATCCCCCTTGCCCAAAGCCAGCACTCTGCCCAAACACTGGAGGGCTGCTCTGTCCAAACAAGCCGCCTCCAGTGCTGGCGGATGGCTGTCCAAAGGAAAAGGAGCTGGTGCTGTTGGTGCTAGCTGCTGCTCCAAAAACGTTGCCGCTGCTTGAAGCTGCCGTGGAAGCTGCTGGCTGGCCAAAAGCTGGCATTGTCCCAAATCCAGACTGGTTAAAAGTAAAACCACTTGAAGTGCTGCTTGCTGGTTGCCCAAAGGTGGGTGCTTGTCCAAAGGTTGGCTGACCGAAGCCCCCGGTAGTGGCAGTGCCAAAAACGGGAGCACCAAAACCTGAGGTGGCAGCCTGCGTGGTGGCGGTGGCAGAGGACAAGGTACTGGTGGGGAGTTGCCCGAATGGAGAGGACGCAGCAGTACCTGTCGGTGGTTGTCCAAAAACGGGTTGGGTGGACGGAGCGGCAGCTGTATCGCCAGTGGGCTGGCTAAAGGCTGAGCCAGAAGAGCTGGAGCTTGGAGGCTGAGAGAACACCGAGGAGCTGGCAGAAGTGGGGGCAAATACAGAGGCACCAACAGCTGGGCTCGGGGCACACGTAGTAATATCAGAGGTAGCAGCCAACGTGCTTGTTGCTTCTGCAGGAGAGGCAATGCTTGTTGTAGAGGTGGTCATGGAGATGTTCTGATCCGGTGGGGCAGATGCAGAGACAGCAGGAGGCACTTGTGCCTTCGAATCAGTTGTGGAGGCAGGAGTAGCAACGGTGTCAGCAGGAGATGCTGCCAATGTGGTACCAGAAGCTGCAGGGACAGTATTTCCAGCTGTGGCCTGGGGCAAAGTGGGTTCTTTAACAGAGTCCAAAAGCTGCACCTGTGGTGACTGTGCCACTGGAGGTGAAGACCCAGCTGTTGCAGCTTCATTTTCCGATGGCTTTTCTGATACGGACGGTAATTTAGCATCCCCTGCACTCTTACTCGAAGTCGCAGCAGGGACAGCAGTTTGTGATGAACTCAAGAAACTTCCAAATGAGAGAGATGAGGAAGTAGAAACAGTAGAAGGGGTAGAGGCAGATGTGCTTGTACTGTTTGCTTGCTGAATACCAAATGAAAAGGGGGGTTTGCTGCCACTAGAGCCTCCAAGATTAAATACCCCAGAAGATCCTGGGCTGGTTATCTGGACATTGCCGAAGAGATTGTTGGTGGCACTGGTGCTGACGGACAGGGATGCTGTGCCAGCTGAAGTGGCTGATGTTGAAGCACCTTCTCCAGCTTTTCCTAATGACAGGGGAGTACCAAAAGTAAACCCAGTAGGTATCGTAGATGTTTTAGTTGACTGTGCTGCTGCAGCACTGGTAGATGGTGCTTTAGGTGTGGCCTTAGCATTATCATCTACTTGACCAACTCGTAGTCCTGAGAAGCTCCCAAGAGTCTCTCCAGCTAGATTGCTCTGAAACAAGTGATCTCCTGGTTTAGATGGAGGGATATCCAACTTGCCAGAGGCTGTGGTGGGAGCAGATGATGTTGTTGCTGCAGGTTTGCTTGACTGGGTGCCATCTGCTGACGAGCTACTTGCTACTAAGGCTCCCGGAGCACCTGCTGGCTTGAGGGACCCAAAAGCAAAAGTGCTCTCAGGGACTACTCCAAATTTGGAACCTCCAGCAAGCGAAAATGAATCGGGCTGAGTGGACTCTTTAGCAGGGGCTGCTGGTAAGAGAGACAGAAGTTACAAATCTATTAACAGTATGCAAAGCTCATTTTTCATTCTTACGATAATAGCATGCTTTGGCGCTTCACAGATTGTTAGACAGTGCTCTTGCCTCAAAATCATAAAACCTCTAACCATCAGTAACTGCCACTTTCGTGTGCATTCAGGAGACAACAGTGACATTTGAAGCCTTTGTGGACAGGCTTCCAGTGACAAACACTGATGCTTTCAAGCCACAGCCTCCACTTAACCATCTTTCTCGAGCACAGTTTCAGCCTTTGGCTCCTCTCTCTTATTGAGCAAATAAAAATACAAAAGATCATTTTCTGTTAACACCCTTTTCACCCTTCCCTACTTGGTTCAGTTAAACAATTCCTGACATTCACCAGAAAACTCCTTTTAAACCAATGGCTTACAACAGAGTTTGGGTCATAAAAATACTTTGTGGCAGGTGGAAAGTCTCCTCCAGAATCAACTCTTTCATTACAAATTCAAATACAGATTACTGACCACTTTCTGTGTGGCATGGTTTCAGCTTTGAAAGACAGGGGAAAAGCTTTCAAATGTAACTGCCAAAGCAACTCCATTTATAAGATACACTGCTGAAAGCTTGAGGGAGACTGGACACGTTCTATTTGATTATCCATTTTATCCATTTCTGAGCACTAAAGAACACAAATTCTGACTTGAAGACATCGCACTGGTATTTGGATTATGGGTTGATTTGGACAAGGTGCAGGAAATCTGCATGGAGATCAAACAATAAAGAGCAAAAGCTTCTTAGCATAGCTGGTATTATCCTTGCTTTTTCACCTTGTAAGCATATTAAGTGTATTTAAGTATATTAGTAACTGACGCTGAATAATGTAGCATTTGTTTCCTCCTGGGGCAGTGAAATTCCTTCTGTTGTTCCTCATCACCAGCTAACAGAGGCAAAGATGCTCCTGCGATTCCACAGAGCAGCATGAAGTTAACTGCCCTCACACGACTCCGTTGTTTACAAGTCTGTCTCCTGCACCTCCCACTCCTCTGTTAATCAGTGTTATTTACCTAAGCTTTTAGGCTAACTGAATTTTCAAGTTGTAAGCCAAGTTCTCTCTGCTTAGCATCAACAGAATAGCATTAACAGCATTGCTGTGGCTCTGATGGTCTAAGGATTTAAGCAAGTCAAGATTTGTAAGAAGAGGTGATAACTCTTATTAGAGAAGCCAATAACACTGCAGGCGAGGTTTTGACCACATGATCTCCTTTACAAGACTGAATTCAGAGGCAGAAAACTTCAAGACTATCATCAAGCAGATGTATAATTCCCCTTTTTCCAGAATGGTTAAGTAAGATCTATCTATGAAATGGAAAGGCAGCCTATATAGTCAACTCAATTTTAGAAGCAACTCAAAGCCATCGCAAGCGTTCTCCTCTCATTACTAAATGTTCACTCCACTTAATGACGGCTTTCTGGGTCAGACCACCTCGACAACTTTAAAATCTACAGATTAAAGACGGCAGAGGAAATGACTACAGATATTACCCTTTACATAAAGTAGTACCTCCTAGATGTTCTTGGCAGCAAATATTTCACTTACTCTAAATTGAAAGGCAGGTGGCCTAGATTTCTGTGCATTACAGGGATTAATCCAGCATATATAGATAATGGTATTGCAGCTACCACAATTTTAATAACAGAACTGCAACATAAAACAAGAACCACACAAATTAGGAAGAGTAAGCATTCTCTTAGCAGGGAAGACATGTCTGCACATTCTTCCAAACTAACCTTGTGAAGAAGGCAGGTTGGGCAGCGCTGGTGATGAAGCAGATGATGTGACAACACCAAAATTAAATCCAGACCTAAGAAGAGAAAAAGAAAATAACACTTTTGCTCGAAGTGTGGAACCGTCCAACCACATGATTAACACAATTTGGAGATTCAGATGTCCCGTACAGACTCGCACAGAGTCAAGTACATACACAGAATAACAGTTTCTCCAACAACTAGTCAGTGAGATGCAAGCACGTAAACTAGGCTCCTTTTGCTTCGCCTCTGACAAGGCTCCTAGACGGTTTAAGAGAATCAGAGTTCTACGTTCTTTTGACCATCCCTCATTCTCCCATATTCTTGCATTTCTCCTATATATTTCTTCCCCATTCACATATCAAATCCTGATAGCTCTTGGGAGACTAGGAAGAGCCACAGTGATGATGTGAATTTATTTAAGAGCTAGAAGGTAGAAGATACTGCACATACAAAAGGGAATAACTGGATATTACCACCAGTCGAAAAGGAGATCCCCAATAGCAAGACAAATTAAAACTTTCCATGACTATCACACAAAAAATACTCTATCTTGCAAAAACGGTGTGATCTTTCATAACGAGCACTGAGCTCCTCCAGAGACCTTCATTCCCTGAGGCTTTTTAAGCTTTCGCTGATTCTCAAAGACCAGCTGTTTATACAGAAGTCAGGCCGTGTAACTAAGACATCACTGACAACAGCACTGGGTTTAGCATTTGGTTTTCAGACTGAGGCACTGCACTCTGGGACAAAGGCAGGGTTCGTTTGCTTTTTGAATTTGAACTTCCATTTCTCAAAAGGATTATTACAGTCCTTTGAAGGGCATTGCAAACGGTTTGGGTAACATCCACTTGTAGAGAAATGGTTAAAAAATTAAAACTACCCATTTGAAAGTATGTGTGTTCTGAAAAACTTAATGTTACCCACTTTGTAAAGAGAAATTAATATGAGTATTAGATAGGTAAACATGTAGAATTAATCAAAGTAATCAAGCAATCATTTTAAGGAGTTCTCTCGTCCTCAAACATAAGATATGATCTGCCATCTGTGAAAAAAAATCCCCGTAAGAGATATTTCAGAATAAGAACACATTCATAGCATGCGCCTTGCTTGGTGTTATTGTTACGTGACAGAAATCACCAAGGTGGCAGAGGAACTTTCCAGTCATGCTCATGAACATACTACTTCTCAATCCAAAATAAGGAATTTGTTTGATTGTACTAAAATAAGCAATTCAGGAAGTTTGACCATCAGCATAGATTTCAAGTCCTAACTGGGAATTCCTGCACTTCTGTCTCTCAAACCTTTGCCAGCATTTGAAAGCCATGTACGTATGATCAGGTTAGAAACCCCAACATCATTCTCCTTAGAATTCACCTTCAGAGGTGACAAGTGTTAATAGGACCATGTTAAGGTTCACTGTTCTTCTCCGGGAGCAGAAGCTTTAAGCATTCAACCTCTTCTCCAGTTACTGTAAGGCTGAAGTTCATTCTCACATGCACCTGCGCAACTTGCCAGGGATGATTTTCCTGTTACTGCTCACTAAATACAGAAGAAGGTTTAAAACTAGCTATTGTCTGCCTCTTTTTCCTCTTTCTCAACCACAACATACAAGATGAAAGTTCCTTGACTCTATGGGAAGTATCATGTGCACCCAGAGCCAGTCAGAGCCAGTGCATCAGACCATGAGCGAGTGCTTTAACCACAGTCACACTGCTCTGATCTCCAATCACCTGATGATGAGAAATACCAGTGTACACAGTGTATGATTTCTTTGATAACCCACTACACATAAACCTGGAAAGAAAGCTCGTCGTTATTTCCTCTTGATTAGTCATAGTCTGAAAAATCTCAACGCTACACAATATTGTGTCAGATTCTCACAGAGCTTCATCTGACCTCCCTCAAGTCAGCTTCCACAAACAGAAGGTCTTCCAAGAAGGTACAGGTTCTGTTTTAGAGTATAACACAGCTTGTAGGTAACGCTTCCTTTAACAGTTGATACACTCATATTTAACATCAACTACAGAGAAACATTAATATTCATACAGACCCCACAGAAGAAAACGAGAACGCTTTGTTAAGCTGTGCAGTTGTAGCCGGTGCTGATGTCACTGTAGAAGAGGTCACAGCGGTAACTGTTTTTACTGTCCCTTGTCCTGTAAGTTACAAGAAGAAGCATTATGAATAAGAGAAAAAACCCTTGTCATCCAGCTATCAAAAATGAAAGGAATAGCTCACATGCAGAGTATGCACATTTATCAGTTGGAAATGAAGCTTTTTTGCCACTTACACCAAATCTGATATTTGTGCAGAGGAACATTCCTGCTACTGTTACTGTATCAGAGGACACATAAATTATTTTGGAGATTTAAGGCAGCAACACAGACCTGACTAGAGCAAAGATGTGTCACCATCTTGATAATAAAAGTTAAATAATAACAACCCAACAAATCCTCCATAAAACCTCTCATCGTCATATCAAAAAGCATTTGAAATTAAAAGGAAGTGCCATCAAATTCAGGCACTGACATTTTCAATAAACCAAAATTTAAGAAGCATTTGCCAAGTCAAATATGATTCCCAGCTATTTTTGCTGCTTCTTACCCCTGGCTAAGAGGCAACCTACATCCATGGATTAAAGGCAGAAAAGCAACAGAGATAGATTTCAGGCATTTATACAAGAGGCTTATAAAACCGTGTCCAATGCAAACATTATTATCCAATGCACATTAAAAATCAATTCCTTCCCTAAGAGTTTCCTCTTCCCCCATTTGCACTGAATGATGTGAACTGAGCATTTCTTTCCTTAGAAGCTCATAAGCTGTACACAACAGCCCACAGTACCTGAACCGGCTCTGAGGTTGGTCATACGCACCAGCGCTCAACAGACACAGCACCTGAATTACCTCATTTTGAGCCAGTTCAGGTACTCCTGCTGGGCTGCACAGAAACACTCAGGTCAGTTATCAATGGAAAGGAGGAAGTTTTTCACACAAAGGTTCATTGGGCATTGGAACAGGCTGCCCAGGGAGGTGGTTGATTCACCTTCCCTGAAGATGTTTAAGGGACGGGTAGATGAGGTCCTGAGGGACATGGTTTAGTGTTTGATAGGAACGATTGGACTCGATGATCCAATGGGTCTCTTCCAACCTGGTGATTCTATGATTCAATGTATGGAAAACCTGTTCCTGTTCTTTCAGGATGTAATCACCTTCCTGCACAAATGCAACATATTTGCATGTTTAAAAGACAAACAGCAAAGATGCCTGCTCTCGATTTGCTGTCAGACCACAGCAGCCTCCCGGAGAAGTGCTTTCGACATTTCATGTTAAGGGTTCTTTCTGAATTGAATCCACTTAGAATGAGGAATCGCATCATTGAATTCTAGATGCAGACACAAAACATAGGACTGTAAACAAAGCCACTCTCCTGCTCTTCTGTGCTTTGGTTTTCCAAATTCTCTCCCTAAAGACTGGCATAGTAGCCTCTGCATGAAGGTATTTCTGTTTTCTCAATGCCTTCGTTGTCTGGATCATGCACTCTGACAAGCGGCAAGAGACATCCAGGCCTTATTTCCACCTCCACCAAAGACAACTCACCTGAGATCTTGTTGCCAGATGATGTTGGACCAGATGTAGATGCCACAGGACAGGGTGCACACACAGAAGAAGAGGGTGGAGTCTGTCCCTTAAGCGAGGTCGTCACAGGTGTCTAAAAACACAAACCCACCTCAGGTCAGTGCAGTCCATTAACAATGGTCCTTCTGACCCTAGTCTGGTATCACAAGAGTCATGCAATGACTTAAGAACAACCCAGAGGAAGGTAGCTGAAGCACTTAGAAATGCCCTTCAATCTTGGGCTCATTATGTCTTGACACTTAAACACAGGGTCACTGCTCTTTCAACAAGCCTCTTGCAGAGGCCACTGAGCCTCCACAGGCAACAGCTCAATGACTCCAGGGGACCAAGACTGCTGCGTATTTTTTTGACGCATGGGCATGAAACCTAGCACAGCTCGCGGACCAATTAGAAATGTTTAAGTAAAGTAACAGTATGTGTAAACTACTCTCTCCCTTAATAGCCTACCAATTTTTTTTCTTTTTTCCTTGAGAAATTTAGGTGTATCTACCTAATACAGTTTCCTTTGTTGTTATCTACCTCCCTTACTGCTGCAAGGCTGTGGCCATTAGAAAACTGTGAGCCTCAAAACACAGAAGAGTCAAGACATAACAAAGATATTCCTGGCATCACACAGTCAAGGTCACAAACAAATACATGGTTTGCTAAGATTGTAGGATAAGTTGTGAAAAGAGGTTTTTTTTTTTTTTTAAGATGTTCACCAACAATTAACCCTCCAAAGTGTGCGACGTGCCCTGGTACCATATTCCATAGGGAAAGGATTCTATAACAAGATACCTGCTTAGCTTGATTTGTAGCAACAGTTGCCAAAACCTGGTGGACTGCCTGGGCTGCAGAGTGAGGTACAGATGATCTTAAAAAGAAAAAGAAATATGTTAAATGAATGACTAGTCTGACAGAGGACTTCCTTGCCTCTCAAGCACAGCTTCCACAAGTCTTAGAAAAACCACTGTTATTAAGGATTCCACACACAGCTCCAAACAAACCAATCTGATTAGGGAATAAACCTCTTAAATGAATCAGCCACATTTAACAAGGGACGTCTGCAAATGTGTTTAAATTCCTAGACTTAAACGATCAAGTCTTCTTCACACACTCTTGTCTCTGAAGAGTCAAGCCTTTCTATTTTACAGGGAGTTGACAAAAAATCAGCAAGTAAGGAGATTACAATTTTATGCCTAGTGGATAACAAACTTAAGAAGCTTGCTCTATAGCAAGGAGGCCAGACAAGTACACGCGACTCTCAGAAATGCTGAGCAAGAAGACAAAGCTGGGGAGGAAGCATTTCATGTCTTTGAAGTGTAGTGTAAGCATTAATGAAATCATAGGAAGAACTGTCATAAAATTAACTTACATTCTGCATTATACGTTTAGGAATTTTGACTATGAAAAAAATTGCACCTCAGAGCCCACGTTACCTACTTGTGGGGTGAAGCATCCTACATGGTGAGGGCCTTTAACACATGAAATCACCATAAGCTGGGAACAGCTATTCAATTTTAGCCTCTCTCAGATTCAGCAGCTTAAATGGCCAATACTGGAAGCCTTCAGAAGCGTAACAAATTCAACTCTGCCTGCATTTTCTTGGTGGCAAAGGCCACCTTTCTCTTCCCTGAGCCAGCTCTTTCCATCTTTACTTTGTCCAGGTGTTACCTAAGGCAATAAGCAACCTCTGTACTACAGAACGGGCTAAGGCTGCAAATCCCAGACAGTAAGCGAATCCAAGGCATCAAAAGCTGTCTGTCTCCTAACCATGAGAACTCCCAAACTGCAGTTACTATTTAGTCACCCTAAGGCCAGCTCACAGAAATTTCCTACCAAATTCCAAAGGAAGGAGACACACAAGAAACTGTAATTTTGCACAGCCATATGGTCTTCAACAGGGTTTTGTGCCTTAGACAGCTTTATATTACTAGTAAGTCCTCCTTTCCAGCAAGGTGTTCTCCCTCTTTACAGTGCATTGCTTCAATTTGCCTTCTAGCAGAGAAAAAGTAAAGCAAACATGGAAAACTTCACATTAACACTGGAAAGAGTTCTGTGGTAAAGGTGCAGCTGTAAATTTCAAGCTCATGTGAACTCCAAACAAAGAAAAAAAACAGCGGAAGGTCTGTGAAATTCATGATAAGGTGGGACCTTTTCCCCAGAAAAGCCTCGAGATCCCTTGTCCCACTGCTCCTCTGACAAGACTATGAAAAGGCTGGATTTGATTTCCATTGTGGAAACGAGCAGGGAGGGTTTGCACTGAAAACTAGATCTGAATAACTGGACTGGGACCACCAACACACCCAGCCACAGCCCACTGAACAACTGCTAACAACTGAAAAATCATTTCTGCTTAACAATCCGCAGAGTGTGCTGTAGCGGCAAAAGAGAGACAGGATGTCTGAAGTAGCAAAAAGTGATGAATTAACTTTGCTGGGTGAATGCTCTTTATTTTAGTGTTAAACCTGACTGGCAGGCACAGGATCATTTGGGTAGAAATTTTAGAGAGTACATTTTTTATGAGGTCAGCTATAAAATAAGACTGTAAAAAGTCTTCAAGATATCAAGCTAGCTGGTGCTCTATAAATTAGAGAGCTCAATCAATACTGCCACTCTAAAACTACTTGAAAGAGAGACAGATCTTTAAGTACAGTTCAAGTGAAAACCAATCTCAGATACGTAGTGCAGGCTTGTGTCCTTGTCTATGTACAGCCAGTACCCTCTTTGTTCATCACAGCTTTGATGAAACAGAGGGTGGAGAACTCTTTATAGTCATAACACTGCTTTTAGCAATATCTCCCAAACAAAGCTGTTTGCAAATTTTACTTTCAAAAGATGCAGCACTGCCTTTCTCCCCCTTCAGTTTATCACCTTTAGGACAAAATAAAGCAGTAAAAAGCTCCCAAACTGTTTCCCAATTAAAATGCAGAAGAAATCATGAAGTAAGTGTCAGGTTAGCAGCAGAGCACAACTGCTGTGAGACTCTGTTCCCTTTTTGAAAAGCTCCATCAAAGGAATTTCAGGTTTTTTTGTGAAGAGTACACACACCTATGACACCCAGAAATTATGGAACGACAGAAATTGCTCCAGGAGCTGCACATAAAGCCCACAGTTACATGGATAAAGCATTTGCGGCTGCATGTGGACTTCTAATCAGATGTGTGTGCTGAGTTTATTCTGCCTCATGCAGTAACCTCAACTTTGCTCAGAGTTTTCAGTAGTACCCCTGCCTCCCTTGCCCAGAAACTGCTACACATTCTCTTGGTCATAAGCAGCGGTAGGAACTCCAAGCAAAGACAGTTTCAAGGTCGTTATGACGACAAGGAAAAAGACTTAGTTCTGCAGCTGGTGACAGAGCCTGGTGATAAAACAGAAATCTCTGGAATGAGCTGAGCTGGCTGTTGTCTGTAGGAGGCAGAGAAATAGGAAAGCCAACTCAGGACAAATCTTTGCAAATTAAAGGTTAAATACCAGAAGACAACATTCAAAATTTACTCATGAGAAAGACAGCCTTGCAGCTCTTTTTCCAAAGTGACTGGCCCCTATTGACACCCAAATCCTTCAAATTTCTGATGACAAAAATATTAAGATAAGTTTCCAGAAAAGCCAGGGTGTGGTTTCCACTCCCTTAGGGGGTGAATCTAGGAACAGACAGAAGAGGCACAACTCAAGCTTTGCCCTGTAATAAATGACAAAGTAAAAGGAATAACATCTGGACAGGCCACAGACCACACTAAGCGACAGAGGTGCACACTTCCCTCACAGAGAGGCAGAGCAGAGGTAGCGACTCGAGCTACCTGATCCAAAGTACATATTAGCAGTAAAACCACTGGATCCCAAAAGGAAGGGATGTACTAAAATGCATTTCACAGACTAATGGAGAAGGAGGTTAATTCTAGTTTCATCGTTTGTTCAGAACAAGCCATTAGCAAACCCCCGAATGACCTAGAAAGAAAATACTTCTTTTCATTACACAAACCTAGTACTCTTCTCTAAATGCATCCACATTAGGTCCCTGCATGACAGACTATGTTAAATACTGCTGCTGCTCCCCACTGGTAGATGTGCTTCATTGCAAGTGGTACAGAAGGTTTCCAGAAAGAAGCTAACCACTCACCCTATTACTGCAGAGACAGCTGGTGTCATTGCACCAGTCTTGAGTTCTCGCACATTCACCACCTGAGGAACATTCTTCAGAGTCGATTCAGTTAAGGAGGTGCTTACAGCTTTAAAGAAAAAGAAAAAAAAAAAAGAGGTAAAGATGATGTCTATATCAAGCATTTCTTTCAACTTGGTGCCTATGAGTAACTCCATTCAAGTTTCTAGAAGGCATGTGGTGTATCTTGCCTAAGATGTTTTGTTCTCAGCTTTCAATAAGGACAACAAAGAAATAGGAAGCTTTCTATATAGTTACTGTGGTTTTCCTTGTTAGCTGATCAAATCTAAATATTCTTACAAACTTTTCCTTACCTACATTGTAACGTCTTAGGTTACACAGAAACGACTGCTGCAGCCCCAGGCTCTGCCAGAATTCATGCCACTAGCCCACTTGCTGTGCTTACACTCTCCTTGGGCAAGGAAAATAAACAAATCCAATTCCTCTATCAGTAACTGAATTTTGTGTCTTTTCTGCACTGATGCTGCAGTTCTGGGAAAGCACCAAAAACGTCTAACATCAAACAAGAAAAGCTTATATTGATCCCCAGTTCAACTCAAAACCTTGCAAGCAGATCCCAGGCTTAACTGAACAGTTCACCTTTAACTTCTCAATATTAAAACTGCTTTCCAATTCAGTTCTTTAATTGCTCAGCTTATAATGAAGAGCTATTAATATAGGCCTTTCTCTGCTCTCCAACAGTGTTTCTTGCACACAGATCAAGTGCCAGGATCTCTGAGGAATCATCAACATTTCTGCCACTGCACAGATGAGAAGGGGTACAAAGAAACATGAAGGAGCTTCTCAGGCATTTTATACCAATAGCTTATAAGGAGAAGGAAGACGAAGAAATCCTGGATAGCTCAGAGATGCAACAAATACATGTGTGTCACGTTTTGTTTGATGATCATCTTTTTTCCTGTGAAAGCCACGTTCCACTGCTCAGAGATCACCTGGGCAAATAGCCATCCTCTTACCTGGGGACTGATTAGCCATTTGCCTCCGCAGAGCTGCAGCAGCAGCTGCTTGTGGTGCTGGAACAGTGACAGTGGGAGCAGGAGCCCCATGTTTCACAGTCTTTGTTGCAAGCATAGTACTGTCTGCCCCTTGTGGTATGATTCTGTTTGAAGACGTAGGCACTAAAAAACAAATGAACAAAAAATGTACAGTTCGCTACATCTCTACAAATCAGGGCAACTTGAAAGCCATTGCTGAACTACAGTTCCTCTAAGTACACAGCTTTGTTCTGACAAGACTGGCACACAGGCCTTTTAAATAATCAACGCAATCTGTCCCTGGCAGTTTCTGTACATCCCAAAAAACTTTGCAAGCAAGTCTCAATAGCTGTCATTTCAATGCGCTGCATGACTTTCAGTTTGCTGTTAAAGACACTTCTGCTGACACCTTATTTTTCCCTCTGGCTACAGAGATTAAAAAAAACTCAACTTCTTTTGCACAAGTTAAAGTGAGTGTAATGCAAATATAGCTCTTACCGTGACTCACTGGACTCGGAACTCCCAACCTTGGCCACACCAACCAAATGCAGTAGGACATCAGTGCCCTGGTCTCTGGGCTTTATTTTAAGAAATAACAGATATGCTTAGGGCAAATTACTAACAAAAGGCAATGCTACCTGCAGTCAGTGCTAGTGCTAACTGCTTCTAGAAACCTGGCATTGCCAATCTGTATGTTGCAATCTCCTTTCTCCTGCACCTGAAGCACTGGCAATGGATACAGTGGTTAAAGATATTGACAAGAATGCATGCAAAGTAGAAGAAACATTACAAAAACAACTTACACAAGGCACCCAGGGAGACGTGCTGCTTCCCAAAGGATGGGGACTGAGCCACCAAACCAGGCTGGATAGAAGGAGTACGGACCACAGGAGCATGACGAGGAACTTGGGCTGGAGCAGCCTCTTCTTCCTGGTCCACTGCCTGTGTATCGTCATTCTCCAGCGACTGGGAAACTGAGGATGTCGAGCTGACTTCATCCAAATCTTCATAGTATCTCGTGGACAAGAAGGCAGACCGGGACAAACTTGCTGCAACATCAGAAACAAAATCATCACGTCTGAATATTGAGGGAACCATCCAGCCTAACAGTCAAGACAAGACACCTTATACTAAGATTCTCTTCTACTGTGTTGTTTCAATCCTGCATTGATAGGATATGACCTCTTAACTGACAGGAAAGGCAGCCCTCAACAAGATGGCAGCTGAAGGAAATTCCCTAGTGGATAGGGGAACAGGAAATGAGAAACAGGGGTTGAAGAGTGAGAAGTCAAAAGCTAACTTCAAGACCAATTCCCTCAGCTGATAAGTCACCCACCCGGAAAGCATTTCAGACTTCGATGGTAAATAATGGTTTACCTGGAGCTGTAGACCTAATTGGTGGAGTCTTCCTCTTTGCTAGAAAATTCCTCAGCTGTGCCTGTTTCACAGGAGATAATTTAGCTGGAAAAATCAAAGACAGTTATTAGCCTATAATCAAACTGCAAGTCAAGACAAAGTAATTCACACTTAGGGTGTGAATGCCTGGAAAAAAGAATTAATTACCAGGTACTTTAGGCAGAGGTTTGACGTGTGATTCCAAGGTAGTTTTCATCAAGGCATTGCGCAGGCTTTCAAGGTCACTGTCAAAACTAGGACAAGGCAAAGCAGTGGAAAAAAAAAATGATCAGTAGAAAGAAACTAACCAAATCAGGAACAAAACGGGACAAAAGAGCCACTAGAATCATTGGTTTATCTGGAAGAAAAATTGGCTCCTCTAGATACTATACTATTTAAATACATGCATCTTTATTTTGGAAATACCAAGAGCCATTCAGTTCTTCCCCTGAATTCAGACAGAAAATCAAAAGTACCTCACCCTGGAGGCTCTACTATATGGTTTAAAACACAACTTTTAAGGGAAATTTCTGATAAGCATCTAGCAGTGTCTGTGAACAACGAGCCTCGGTATTACCAGGGCATAGTTTACTATCATCTTTAGGACACGCTGTCCTCATCATGTCCACAAAGTATCATTCTTTGGAAGATGCACCCTTGCATATTGTTGGGGGCAAGAGAGGAGTGTGGACCCCACTCAGGAACTTGTTTCACATACCTTTCAGCATTGTTAAGAGAAGACGTATCACTGGGAACACTCCACTGAGAGGTCTGATTATACAGTCGGAGCTGCTGCAGGCTGTTCACAAGATGGTTTAATCTCTTCCTCTGCTGACTGATTATTTCCCGGTTGTTAGCCAGGGTATTAAACAAAGTCTCTCGCTCAGGAACTACCAAGCGCCTTAAAGACATGAGATGAAGAGACAGGGGTAAGGACTATTCTATACATTTGGCCACAAGCAGGGATGCATACACAAAGCAGTTTAGTAGATTGAGCTGCTTAAACTCCATGAGGTCAAACATGGTTTTGTTCTAACACTCAAGCTGTTCAGTTTATCTCAAAT
This sequence comes from Coccyzus lansbergi, assembly GCA_033558105.1. Lineage (NCBI taxonomy): Eukaryota > Metazoa > Chordata > Aves > Cuculiformes > Coccyzidae > Coccyzus > Coccyzus lansbergi. The sequence goes on along the minus strand of JAUMJK010000585.1, from coordinate 645,842 downwards.
GCACATTTCTCTGCTGCAAGTTTATTCATAGAATCATAGAATCACCAGGTTGGAAGAGACCCACTGGATCACCGAGTCCAACCATTCCCATCAATCACTAACCCATGTCCCTCAGCGCCTCGTCCACTCGTCCCTTAAACCCCCCCAGGGAAGGGGACTCAATGCCCTCCCTGGGCAGCCTCTGCCAGGGACCAGTGATCCTTTCTGTGAAAAACTTCCTCCTGATGTCCAGCCTAAATCTACTCTGGCAGAGCTTGAGGCCATTCCCTCTTGTCCTGTTCCCTGTCCCTTGGGAGAAGAGCCCAGCCCAACCTCCTTTCAGGTAGTTGTAGAGAGCAACGAGATCTCCTCTCAGCCTCCTCTTCTCCAGGATAAACACCCCCAGCTCTCAGCCGTTCCTCATACATTCATTTAGCGCATTTACTTCAGGATGACTTATTTATTAGAAAGGTTTCATTAGCTACCACTGCTGGATGCACCTGGTTTCTACAAAGCTTATTTTACAGTTTTTTCTGAAAGTACTATTTACACTGTACACAGAGATGCAGCAAGCTTGTAATACATATGAAGCCAAGCAGTCTGAACCTACAGCCCCTATTAAGCATCTGAGTCAAGTTTTATTCTTAGACTTCCTTGGAAAAGATTATACTGTTAAATGGGAAAAGGCTTTTGTCTGTTGATTAGAAACTAATGCCCAATTCAATGACGTGTCCCTTATAGTTGTCCTGCATTCCAATTTCAGTTACTTACTTCTGCTTTTTCTTCTGTTCCAGATGTCGATCCCACTCCAAATCCAGAACGTCATTCACGTCCTGAACAGCAAACTTCACATACTGGTGCAAGCGTCGAATTTCCTACCATGCAAAATAAAGCCAGCTATTAATTCACTTCAGAAATCTCAGTTTCAGTTGAAGAAGCTCAAGATCCTTTGGGATCATTCAGTCCAAGCCACACAACACTTTCCCACATTTCTGCCTGGAAAGTTTTATCAGCACTACAGAACCCAACGTACTGAAAATCTGTTTATTGATCAATGGGGTACCCGCAGGTCTTGGCTTGGACATTCTATCTGAGTTCTCAACCAGAAATAACACCTTCCATAACATTTGTAGAACACTGCCACATCTTTATAGAAAGGGTTTTTGCAAACATCAGACTTTATATAAAATAAACCTTATTTTAAAGCCCATTTCCAAAAGATGAGTCATTTGCTCCCATTTTACAATGTTGAAACTTGTAACAATTATAGGTGATCAAAGCTTTCCAGGCCATCCACACGGCTCTAGGATACCAGCATTCACAGACTATGATTCATGAAAGCATTCACAAATGCTCACAACTCCCACATTAAGGGAAGGAATTAACTTGGTTTTTATAGGCTGGAAAGTAGAAGAAAAAAAAAAGCAGAGAGTAAAGTGATTTATCCACAACCACATAGTTGCACAACTGGCACAACTAAGCCAGAGACAAGGCTACAAGCCTTGCTCCCTAAATGAAAACAGCACTCACTCTCATGAACAACCCATCCAGTCTGCTATGGAATGAACATGTCTTGAACTTCAAATCTCAAAAAATTGAAATGGAAACTGCAGTTGGTTTCGGCTCATCTCAACAGAATGCTCACTTAAACACAATGACAAAGCAGCCAAGTCACACAGCCTGGGAAAAATTCCACTGCAACTCTTTTCAAAATGCAGCACGAAATTCTAATGTGACATACCCAACGTGAAACCAAATCCTGTCCTACCGTGGGCTTAGTGTTACAGTCTACCAAGCACAAGTACAGGTTTCCTTCCCTCTGGCAACTAGACACATTGTATAGCAGCAACTCTCTGAACAGCAAATTGATGAGGCTGGACAACAGAAAAACCTCAGGATCCTTAGAACTTCATGGAAAACTAATACAAGAAGTTGACTAAGTGAGCTTTTTCATTAACTTAACAGTTAGACTAGAACTCTTTCTTGTAACCTTTCAGGAAGTTGACCTGAAAGCTCTCTCCTTACATTCCAACCCACTTCCGCTTCTCTCCCACGCTGTTATTCTTTCCTCACAAAACTCTCTCTAGGCCAGTCAAATAAGCATTCCAGGATTATCACCGCTCAGAAGTCACAAGCATAAGTTTGAAATGCCACAGAGACGTCCTGGACATCAAAGCAGGCATACAACTAAGACTGTGAATCAATCGACAGAACCCAGGTGAACATTAGAGATCAGACTTAAAAAAAATTGACTTCGCATCAGCCAATTTCTAGCAAGTGACTGTGTGCATGTCCTCAATACCTACTGTAACAAAGATGACATTCAATTACGTCTTCAGCCTGCTCACTAAACTTCTTGGGAAACTTATCAGTGCATAAAAGACTGAGTAACATTTGTAGGGCACATTCACTCTATTTTGCTTAGGGTTAAACAGCCCTCTCATCACCAGAGCTATAACAAAAAGTCCTTCACCCCTAGATTCTTTCATATCTTTAAAAGCCTTTTTGTGTATTGCTGGTTATTTTCCTTTGTGCCCCAGCTTTTAGGATATCATTTAGCTTTATGCTCCACCATCCATGAAATTAACACACAATTGTGTAAGTCAGAATAAATCATCAAATTGTTCCATAAGTCACTTGCTGAAGATAAAAATAATTCCAAGAACTCTTTGTCAAAGTGTTGGAAAAAAAGCATTCCTTTAGCTGAAATTCCTGAGCAAACATTACAGGCTGAGAAGGAACAGGATGTCAGGAGTCACGTTCTAATTTTAGAACAGACTTGGATCTCAGGTGAACTACTTCCCCTCAGCAGAAGTTTTGAATCATCACTGCAAATGGTGACAACACAGAGTTTTAGGAGAGGATTTTCAGCATGGTTTGCAAACCCAAGGAAAATGGGACTCATTACACTTTTACTAGATTTAAGCTGAAACAGCAAATACCTAGGGCAGAACAAAACTCCTAGGTACTTGTACGTGCAGGACTGTTTTATTTAAAATTCTAGATAAGAAGCAGGTTGACATGCTTCATACCTGAAGCTGTGCTTCGCTCTTGGGATCCAGCGGTTTCTTATAGAGCAAGTGTAAATACCTCGAGCCACGATTCTGTTCATTCTGTTCTCTAGCATCATCTACCCCTGCAAATCCCTCCAGCAAGGTTGTCTTCAGAATACTAATATCTCCATGAAGTGACTGCAAATAGAAATAGAACAGATGGGACCAGGTTCCAAGTAACACGTTTTCATTGTGAACTCTAGCACAGGAGCTTCTGCAAGCATCTGTTTGAAAGCACAAATGCCAATTCGATCCTCACATTAAAGTAATTCCATCTACATCAGCATTACAGGTTAAGTAGGAACATCTGCTGAGGAACAGTCATTGCCGAGAAGCTAAACAGTTTGAAGATACTCCACTCACCTCTGTCGTCTCTTTAATCTCCAAGAGGAAGGTGTGAAGATCATCTGACTCAGTTCGCAACATCTTCATTTCCTCTGGAGTACCAACCTGGAAACAGGCTTTGGAAGTGCGGGCCCTCAGTTCCTCCATCTCCTTTTGGAAATGTGCAATCTACAAAGTCAAATGGAAGAAAGTGCAGTCACTGAGACATGGCAGGGTCTGGAACAAATGTCACGGCTCTTGGATAATGTTTCTACTACACCATAAACACCTGTCACTTTGCAGCCAAAGCAAGAAATTGAACATTACCAGGAAGGAATATGCCATTGTTTCAACATAGTGACTGAAACTAAAGACAACTGAAGACAATGCACAAACAGCAATTACAAACCAGGCTGATTATCTTTGGGAAAATTTCCATTCTGATTCCTAAACTACTAACAGGTACCATCAAAACACAGCCAAATTGAAAATTAATGTCTGGGTATCCATACCCAGACTAAATGAAGAAAGGTGCTTGAAAAATCTCACCTCCTCTCTGATTCCTGCTATGACAGGGTCTGAATCCTTCCACTGGTGGGTCTGTTTCTCTGCAGCTGTGCTGGGGATTGCTGTTTTGCCCTGGAAAAAAAACCCAAAACAATATTAGGGAAATACCTTCAGCAATAGGAAGCTTAGAGTATCAAAAAATGCCCACTATGAGAAACCCCATTCAGACACTTGTCACCAGGAAGAAAGGGTCATGAGCATAAATACTAGGTCCACAATAATCTAAGCCTAGTATGTGTAAAAGTAGGACTGCAGACTATGTGGTGATAGATTGCTTTATGAAAGCCAATGAAATTTTTGTGTGCTGGTCTCCTTTGATTTTGATATCCACCAAACTCTGTCTCCCTTAATGCACAGTTAGGGCACCTCTCAAGTGCTTATCAGCTAGTAAAGCACTGAACACTCATTTCTATAACAACAAGAATTGGTTTCTACAACTCTGTGACAACATACATCAAAATACAGTTCTCTAAAGACATGCACCGACCATAATTTTAGTCTCAGATTTGCTGTTGTTACAAGGTCACAAGTTAGCTAATTCTTTGACCTAAGAACAGTCACACAGTCCAGTGAATTCCACGCAATTCAAAGGCCATACAAAACATTCTTCCTCTAAAAAAATCCACTCGAGTTCCCATTACCTGAGTAGAGCTTGGCTTTGCTGCAGATGGGGTGATTTTGGCTGCCTTCTGTACTGAAGAAGCTGAAGGAATATTTTGAGCAGGACGTGTGGCCACTGGAATTTAAGAAAAGGAACAGTAACTTCTGAACTTATAGAAAGCTTGAGGAAAACAAGTTGTGGTCAGACACAACCATATCTACCCCTGTCAAATCAAAAAGCAATAGCAGTACAGGTCCCAGCGCAAGAACACACCTTCCTTAGGTGCTGTTTTTACTCCCCATCCAATTTCCCAGCTAAGAGTAACAGCTGTCACTTCAATATCTGATAGTACCACTCCTCAAAACCTCCAGTCACACGTTCATTTGAGAGACCAAGTATTATTCTGCTAACAAATGATTACCATCTAATTTAAACTCATTTGTGACCATTTTGAACTCTAATCACTCCAGATTCAAGATAAGACACTAATTTGGGTGACTGCCCAGAACGTTCATAACCCAAGTTGTATTTCAGATCACTTGAAATGCCAGGAACTTCTGGATGAACTTTAGAAGTCAAATATAGTCATTTCTTGTATGGCTCTTGGGAAACAAACCACACAAATGGAAGAACTTCTCAGTTTTGGTACTGAGTCCATCACATCATTAGAGTGTACAAATCTGGAGGTCTGCTGCATCAGTAAAAGCAGCAGGAAAAACAAGAAGGAAGCCAAATGAAGCTCAGTATGTCTCAAAACTTTCAGAACACTGTTTATAAAACATTACTCCCAACAATACGCATTAAACTCCTACCTGCAGCAGGCAGAGGGGTCGCAACCTTCAGTGGTGTGGCAGGAGAGGCTGTGGAGGGTGTGGACTGGCTCAGAGGACCTCCAGAAGCAGTTTTTGAAGTGGTTGAGAATGAAAACATTGTGGACGTGCACTGACCACTGCTGCTAGTGGGAGAAGAGGTGTCTACAGCACTGAACCTGCAAGAGAACGCAGAATGTCTTTCAACTCCGAACTTGTCCTGACTGTTTCCTTCCATCCAAAAAGAAGCACTAAGTTTTAACGAATTATCATTCCCTGGGATCAGCAACAATTCAAGCTCCAAAGACAAAATTACTCGTGCAGCTTCTGGAGATAGTGGGATTCCATTCAGGATCATTTCCAAACATGTAGAACTACAAAGACTATTGCCATAGTGAGCAAAAGCCAAACATAAGCCAAAAGTACTACTCTGCTTGAAAACGCACCTCATTGCTTTGCACCAAAGCACCAACTAACTACAGCAAATCTGAGCTGCCGTTCAGTGTCACCCTTGCAACAAGGCTCAAACAGTTGTTCTGCAAGAAAATATGAACTTCCATCTGTCTGCAACCTTGGCTGCTCAAGGAAGTCAATCTAGGCAGCCAAATCACAAGTGTATCATTTGCTTTATACACAAAATATAAAAGTTTAAAAGCCCTAAGAGCTACCATTGGATCCTGGTGCAGTTGAGATTTTTTCCAATTAAAAATAATCACCTGAACCACCAGAAATTTCTTATGATGCATTTAGATGAAAACTACTCTCTACAGAAAGCAGCTCCAATTAACATAACTCCGTGGTTTAAATATTTCTTTTTAAAAATAAGAGAGAGCAAGTCTCAGGAGTTGGAGAGCAGAGTGGGTACATGAAACCTCAGAGCATTCATCACTCAATTTTGCGTAGTTTCTAATCAATACCAGTTTTCCTTCTCTTGGAATTATCAATTTAATTATTGGCAGCTTCCCTCAACTCATAGCTTGCTCACAAGCATAACTTCTAGCACGGAAAACAATGAGGGTTTTCACAGCCAAGACAGCTACGTCTTAGATAAACAGAGTCTTCCTCAGCCCATTCTTGGGAGCATGAGGAACAGTTGTCAGGTCAAAAAGCCAAAAATCGTCTTCAGAACTACCACACATCATCCATGCTCGGAGCAATTTAACAAGTCTACCGCAACTCCATTAACTACTATAATTACTTCTCATTGAGGTTCACTTTGACTGAAGAAGCTGAAGCAGTCAAAGATGGTTTCTGTAAACCAGGTGTTGTGGAGAGTGGTGTCCCAGGTGTGCTGTCCACAGCCGGTTTAAAGTTCATGGATCCAAATGAAAAGGAGGTGGTGGTAGCTGTAGTGGTGCCTGCAGAAGGAGCAGGAGTTGTGGATGCCTTCAGAGAAGCAGATGAGAAGGAGAAAGTTGCTGCTCCAGTCAGACTGGGAGCCAGGGCTGGTTTGGAGGTGTCAGTGGCAAAGGGGTAAGGTGGAGGATCACTGCCTGTAGTGCCAGGCATCTTCGCAGCTGAAGGTGTAAAGGAAAAAGCAGCTGCTCCACTCCCTGCAGGAGGCTGACTTGAGGCAGGCACAGTAGGAGCAACACCTGGTGGTGTGTCAGGCTTTACAGAAGTTGGAGTGGTTGGAGTTGTGGCAGTACCTCCTGCAGAGACACAAATGGAGAAAGAGGAGCCTCATTTGTCTGCACTGATTAATGGCAGAAGGTATTGCAAGGCAAATTCTATTTGATGAGGACAGTTCAGCACTATCTTGCTCACTGGACAAACAGTATGGTGAGGAAAACAGATGACAGAGCCAGGCTTCCAGTCCCCAAACCCAGTGGTGACACAAAAACTGCACAAAGTCCAAGCCGCAATCAATACTAGTCTGTCTAGATTAATGTTGCCTCGAATTTCCTGTGAAAAGGTTTCACCTTTCTCCGTTGGTTTTGATGAGGTTCCTGCCATCTCAAATAAAAAAAGGCTGTCAGTACACAAGTCAGCCAGTGCTGCAGAGGGGCAGGCTGCCAAATAAAGGCACTCTGTTTGGGGAAGGAGAAGCAAATCTGGATTTAGGGATGAAAAAGTTTGGTTTCCAATTCTTACTGCATGCATGCAGACAAGCAAGACAATCAGCTTACCTGCCTACACCCACTTCCCACTGAACTTAGCAACACATATGCAACTCAGATAAAACAACTGCTCTTCACCTGCTAACACAATTCCCATATCACTGCCTCCTGTAGCAAAACATGAGGGAAATCATCGCTTCTCTGAAGGATACAGACCATGTTCTGGCTCTGCCTGATGGTTGTCCCCAAGCAGAGGCTGCAGCCACTGCTGCAGTTAAAGTCACACACCTCAAACCTGGGCAAAGGGCTTCCTACTACTGCTGTTCCTCAAAGGTTGATTGCACAGCAGAGTCTAAGCACACAGTCTGCATGGTGCCTCAGATCCTACATAATGAGCAGGACTAGGTAACTTCACACTTCTGTGCAAAAGACATAACAGCCCTGGGAGCACAAAACACTCAAGCACTGCTCCCCATTACCATTATAAAAAACATTTTCTGTGACCATGTGTATGTCTGAATACCAAACTGATAGAAGGAAATGACAAGGATCCACTAGTTCAGATGTTTCCCTAGCCCACTGGAGCACTTACCTGCTGATTTTGCAACTCTCTCCCCTACTAACGGCAATGGCTCTGGGGTCACAATAAGCGATCTGACTCCCGGATTTTGATTGATCATGTAAAAGGGGCAGAGCACACCATCCGTAGAGAGCAAGATCAGAACTGGAGCTGGACCGAGGGTCTTCTCATCACCTGTCAGAGACGACACATGTAAGCCCTGCAGCCAAAATTTCCTGTTCTGTTCTACTGGCATCAGCACCGTCCTACAACATCCCTAGAATAATTTCTTATGTTTCTCCTTTCTGGCTTTCAATTGAATCTTTGTTTCCTTGCCTCTATGTTAATGCCCAATTCTCTTTTATACCTCCTTCACTCCTTCCTATTCCTGCCTGTGCTTCATAAATTCACTGATGGGTTATTTTGACAATCAAATGACATCTCCTGAATGATGAAGCCCAACTTTCACTCAAGAACTCATGCGCCAAGCTTTTTCATAATTTGAAGTAGTCCTTTTCCTTCATGTATGCGCTGATTCCTCCTTTGGTTCTCTGTGCCTTTAGGCAATCATCATATTCCAGTGGGTCCTGTCGCATCATTAACATTCATAATACATAAAGTACAAAAGAGAATCGCTAGACAGGAAGCTTTTAAGCTCTGTAGAAAAGCAACATTAAATAAACACCTGATGATCTGAAATTCTGATATAAAATCCTTGCGTTCTGCACAGGTGCAGCTTTGAGGCTGGAATTTGCTCCAGTTCAAATATTCTGAGCAAAGACTCCAGTATTTCTACAAAAAATTCCCTAATGGTTTAACTATGCTTAATTGAACAAACAGAAACCCCTGACAAATCTAGGGTGTAGGAACATAGGAACAATCTACTACAGTGCTTTGTTTGGTCAGTGCCTCTGGCTATTGGTTCTTCAGCAAAAACATGCTGGGGAAGGGCAGTTTCTGCATGGGAACAAGCTCCAGGACAAATGAGGTTTCTTTGCAATCCAAAATCGCCTTGAACTGCAAAGCAGAATAATGTACGGCCAAAACCGAGCTGACTGCACTCTGTGAGAATGCAGCGAATTTATTAGCAAAAGGCTTCTCCAAAACCTCTCTAAAACCTCTAAGGCAGCACAACATGGACTTAAAAAACTGTCCTGACAGATTCCTTAATCCAATAACCATACAGATTAGCAGAGAAAATGCTTCTAATTCAATTTTGCATTAAAGCACAAAGTTTGACCTCAATTCTGTACTGTAAGTTTCCATTCGGGTAAAGTTCTCAGTTAATCGGCACCCTCCTGCGCTCTTCAGGAACTCTTGACTTCCACTCTGCCTGAAGGCATCTCTGTTTCAATCTGTCTCTGGGTTTCAAGAGAGAGTTTTCAGAATTCACTAAGGTACAACACAATAGTTCAGAGCTATCTTCAGCTTCAGCCTCTGACAACTTGCTTTGAAGCGCCTTTAGGCAGCACAGAAGGTACAGCAATAATGCAGCTGGTGAGTTGTAGAGCACAGCAGGGTTCAGCCAATACAGGCTCTGTGCTTTAAAGCAGAATTGAAAACTATGTGTTCACCTCAATGATCTTTGCTTTTTCTGGCTTTGAAACTAACCCACTTCTCCTTTAGATCAGTGCAAATGCACTTTGTACAAAGCAGCTCTGCAAAACGACATAAGCTACAAGAAGAAAGAAAAGCTCACAGCAATCCAAAATCCCTGGTGTTAGAATATGACTCCTTTAAACTCATTATCCTGGCTCTGTAAAAGACAGACAGAACTCAGGTGCTTTGTTTGCCGTGTCTGCTAGTGTAGTATCCTAGGCTGCTGAAAGCTTTGAGGACGAACTGTATTTAACGCTTTGCCATTTGAATCCTTACACAGAAATAAGCCCACATATGCTGTGAGCTTGGTATAAAAAGGCAGAACATGTATTGATCTCCCTTTCAGCTTTCAGAACGGTCTCACAGTACCAGGCTACCCAGCAGAAATATCCCATATGTTGCTATTATTGGATGATTCCACAAGAATAAGAAGACTTACTGATTGCGATAGGCATGTTACTGGTGTAATCTACAGCAACACCAACAGGCAGAGTGTCATCGCTCTTATCCGACACAGGAAGTTCTGCTCTGCTGGAATCCTCCAGAAGCCACGATTCCCAGTTCTGCAAAGAGATTATTTTGATCAATGCTTTCCTGTGATCAGCCTTCTTCAGAATTCCAGCCTATTATAGTTGAAATACATGACTGCAAAAAGCTAAATGGCATCTACTTAAGATCAGCAACTGCTAGAAATATCAGGGCACTTCACAGATTTGTGCATGACATCTCACACATCATTGCACACCAGAGTTTAGGTCAGACAGTTTTAATGTTTAACTGCAACTGATGACCTCACGTAGAATCACTTCATTATAGTGAGCTTGACCAAATTTTGAGACTGCCAAGTGAATCCTTAAAAACTGACTTCAGATACTCTGTTCGCAAATCAGATGTAAAAAGAAAGGGTTTTGTTTGGTTTGGGGGTGTTTATTTAAAAATATACCATCTCACTGTATTCCATGTTTTGCATAGAGGAGGAAGATACACACAAATGTAAAAAGGAACAAAAATATTACCTGATCCCCTTGCCTAGCAAGAATGCTGACTTCTGTGGAAGCTGCTGACGCTGCCAGAACGAGGTCCCTGTGAGTACAGACATAAATGGGTTAAAACCAACATGATAGCTCATGGCAAGGTCCCCAGCTCCATGATTCATGGAATTACTAAATACGAATACAGTTATAACAATATGAAAGGGACTTTTCCTCCCAAGATGAGGGAAACATGATCTGCTACATCACTGTACATTTTTTATTTCTTTAAAACCATTCACCAAGGGCTGAAACCCTTTGGCAACCAACGATCTGATAGTCACTCTATTGTCACAAATAATGATGGTCCAGGTCAGGTACTTCACAAAGACTTTACAAAGCTCTTTGTTTGGTCTCATATTCAGGTATTAAATAGTTTACAAAAGGAAAGAACACAACACATTGAGAAGCATCAACCAGTTAGACATGCATAAGAAGGAAAAAAAGACTTGGCTGTGATTCCTATTCCTGCCACTCACCATTCCTCAACATAGTTGAGGAAGTAATGATGCTGTCTCTCCGTGCAGCTCCCATAGCAAGGCTCCATGAAATTCACAAACTTCTCTGGTCGCTTTTCTTCCTTTTTCTGCAAGACCAACATCGATAATTTACCTTCCAGAAATCAAGTAATCTCCCATAAACATGACTGCATCAGGGTACACCAATAAATGCTGCATTCTTCACAGAAGAAAAGGCATGGTGAGACCACTTGAAAAACAAAGAACAAAGCAAACAAACCAAACCCCTCTTCCAATTGGCAATAAAGAAGTTACCAGAGAGTTTACACCTCATACTCCCCCCATATCAACAAATAATGTGATACTACATAAGCACATATCAGGTAGCCTAAAATTCTCCCTAATCTAACAAACAGAAAACCATCAGGACTCTAGATCAGGTGATGTTTTCTTTCCAAGTGTTTATTTCAGAGGCTAAATTGTCTTCACGTCATAGGTTACCAATAGGCTTTCAAGTGGCTAATACTCCATCTACTCAATCCTCCCAACTCCAAAACCACAATTTTGGACCAAACTAATTCTACATTACGCCAACATGAATAATAAAAGCAACTTCCCATCATAATACACAAGTCAAGAAAAAGCAATAAACATTTCTGTTGTTTTCACTTGCAGGCACTTACAGGCAATATGGCTACAACCACTTCTGGAGGTGTTTCCAGTGTCCCGTCAGCCGCTGCATATACAATAGTAAAGACGTATGTGCCAATCCAAAGGACATCCAAAACTGAAAAGCGAACAAATACCTTAGCCAGAAACACTTCAGAATGGGACTTCCTTCTATATTTATTTTAACTGTGCATGGTAAACAAAAGTAAAATAACAAACAAACAAGGACTTCTTCTAAACCACTGAGATAAAACACTTCAAAGATTTGTCTGCAGAACATCAACCTTATTAGGAGGAAAAACTATTTGATCCCAAAAATTTCATACTCAAACCAAAACGTGTGTCAGCAGCTCAAGACGTGCTTGATATCACAGGCTAGATAAAGCCAGGGTTGCCAAACACAGGTGATGTTTTGGCACATCCAAATAAAGTGTTTCTGCTTTTCTAAACTTACTGCTTTGACATTTTACTGAAGAGGCAAAATGATGAGCTGGAACTCACTGAGACTACGAGAATGGGATTTATATCCAGAAATCCTCATGTTAAAGGGAGATTACTTGTGACAGTACTGTCTATTGTATCAGTGAGCAGAAAATAGCTTGTAAAGCGTATACTTAAAACTTTCTAGAAATAGAAAAGAACCCTGTCTGACTGGTAATTTTTCTACACAACCCAGAGATAAAGTGTATAATTATCCTTTTCCCCAAACATTTAAAAATCGTACTGCAATTACCTAACCAGTGTAGTATAGAGCTGCTGTAACTAAAACTATAATTATGGGGAATGAGTAAAACTATTTTAAAAGAGAAAACAAGTTAAAAGAAATAGAGATGTACCTTTAACGGGATTGTCCGAATCATAAAAAGGAGGACAAGGGATTACTTTCTTCTCCTGTAGATTCTGCAAACAAAACTCCTCTTAAATACATAGAAAGACTCCAGTCAAAGCCAAGATTTGCAGGGAGCCCACAGAACTGGTTTAGAGTGATTAACTACATAACCCTCACCACACGTCACTCTGAAAACATGATTTCTGAGTGGCAAATGTGAACCTTAAACTAAACCCGGCATTAGTCTAAGACACTTTAATATAACCAAAGTAGCTGGGCAGCTTCCCATGGCTCACACCACATGCCACCTGACCTAATTCTTATAGCGTGCGATGCAAAGAAAACAAAGCACATTGCGAAGTAGTTAACTCCCATAAGGCCTTCCTAACAACCATACTTACAGGCAGATATTGCACCACAGTGCCATTCTGCCTCCCGACAGCCAGTTGTTTTCCCTTTGGGCTCCAACACACTAAGGAAAAAAGAGAATTTCATTAGCACTAAGGAAGTGGAGGTCTCACAAAAGCAGGGCAAATAAAACTGCATTTCCGCCCTCAATGCAAAAAAACCCCATGAATCTAAATTAAACAATTGGGAAGTAATCTTGTCATGGAGAAACCCAGGCTGCAGAGATTAAAAACCAACAGACGATGAGTTTTATTCGTCATTTCCAGGGAATCATACAGTCAAGCCTGAGACAGCACAAACTAGAGGTGGGCACACGTGACTAATTCACAAGATGCAGTTCCTCCAAACAACTGGGAAAGAGCAGTTATATTACAACATGTTATTCCAAGTCTCGGGAAGCTTAAATCTTTCCTCTTTGTGAATTTTTTTTTTTAACAAGCCTCCTTCCAAGACAAACAGCCTGTCTTTTTACACCTATCAATTTGTTCTGAATGAAATGTGCTTTCCAAGGCTGCCACTCACCAGATGTAACAGCTACGGAGGAAGGCAGCGTGGCATACACCTTCACAGAGTCCGTGACCTGCAGGACAGAGATGCTGCCGTCCGACAGGCAGATGGCCACCATAGCAGGACTCGTGGGGTTCCACTTCAGGTCATTAACCGTTGCTGTGCTTCCCGAGTCCTTGGTCAGCTTGTGATAAGCAAACGCAGGTTTCTGCTGCTTTGCCTTTCAGTAAAGAAATGATTGAGACAGTCAAAGGTGACGTCAAAACCAAGATCTCTCAAAGCCATAATTCAAAGCAGTTTTCACCTTCCTATAACTTAATGACTGACAGAAATAAGAAGCCGATTTTACCTTCCTATAACTTAATGACTGACAGAAATAAGAAGCAGATTTTGAGTTTGCTGAACAATTCGTTCACAAGACATTCCTCAAACAGACAAAATCCCACCCAAGCTATGCCTCTCCTGCTGTATCCCGAAAAAGAGCCCAAAACCCCAAATCCACTTTGCTTTTGCTTTACCTGGTTTAAGAACGTGCGGACATCATAAAAGCCAATGAAGGAACCGATCTCACTGGACATCATGCAGACGGACAGCGTGAGATTATCGCAACTCAGAGCCAGGTGCTGCATAGGAAACTTCATGGGAACTAAGGTACTCTGAACATTCTCCACTTGAAACACAAAAAGCAATGAAGACAGAATGAAGAGGACAAGTTTAAACAGCAAGAATTGTTCTTGTAAAGCAACACCATTCAAGTGAGTTTATGCAAACATCACTGGTTCTATTAACAGCAGCTGTCAAAGCTAACATGTGGAAAACTGAGGGAAAAGAAAGCCCTTCGTCTCTATCAATACAATCTCAAGAGATGTCCAGTTCCTAGGAAAAGAAAATTCCACTTTCCTTCCTCAGTAACCTGCAGGAAAAATACGTGGACAGATTTTTGGTGGTACATTTACTACAGACAACAGAACACCATTTTGCACTTAGGTGGTGGAACAGTGATTGCTTTTTCTCCTGCAGGGCAGACATTTAGTCAGAGCAGATAACTCAGTGTAAGTAAGAACACACAAGCCTGATGAATACAGAGGGTGAAGCTCAAAGAGCAGCTCTCAGGACAGCACATGGCTGCAAGGAAAGGGTAGGAAAAGTCAACCTCTCTGCATAGCACTGAACACGGGTGGCCAAACGTGAATGACACTTGAACAAGAGCCAGCACAGAGCATCCTGGTGACAACAACATCCTGCTCCAAACAACTACTTCATTTCAGCTAGAGGAACAACAAATATTGTTCCTGCCCTCTTACACAAAACACGGCAATGTGAAACACATGGAAGAGCACGACAAGGACTGTGTCAGAAAACAGGAGCTACCTATCATGGAAATCCACGTAAAGCTGTCTCTGCAAAGACCACAAAACCTGAGTATGTCTTACCAATTTTATTGTGATCCTCTCCCTGATGGTTTTGCATGAGAAGATTTCTGGTGTGAAAGATCTGCAGGCTGGTCCCTCCACCCGCAAAGACGAGTCCGTATTTGTTGGACACTGCAAGGAGACTGGAGCGCTCTTTGGGGAGGTCATCCGGAGCATCAAAGATACGAACCTTCTTCAGTGCTCTGAACTGAAAATCCTGTTGTAAGAGAGTTAGGAAGTAGTTGTACATAGAAGGCCAATGGCATCCTGGCTTGGATCAGAAATGGTGTGACCAGTAGGTCCAGGGAGGTGATTCTCCCTCTGGACTCAGCACTGGTGAGGCTGCTCCTTGAATCCTGTGTTCAGTTCTGGGTCCCTCCACATAAGAAGGATGTTGAGGCTCTGGAGCGAGTCCAGAGAAGAGCCACGAAGCTGGTGAAGGGGCTGGAGAACAGAACCTATGAGGAGCGGCTGAGAGAGCTGGGGTTGTTTAGCCTAGAGAAGAGAAGGCTGAGAGGAGACCTCATTGCTCTCTACAACTACCTGAAAGGAGGTTGTAGAGAGGAGGGAGCTGGGCTCTTCTCCCAAGTGACAGGGGACAGGACGAGAGGGAATGGCCTCAAGCTCCACCAGGGGAGATTTAGGTTGGACATCAGGAGGAAGTTTTTCACAGAAAGGGTCATTTGGAACTGGCAGAGGCTGCCCAGGGAGGGGATTGAGTCACCTTCCCTGGAGGTGTTTAAGGGATGGGTGGACGAGATGCTGAGGGACATGGTTTAGTGTTTGATAGGAATGGTTGGGCTGGATGATCCAATGGGTCCCTTGCAACCTGGTTGTTCTATGATTCTATATGCTGGCAAAGAGGAATAGTGCACTTCAGTTCCTGAACACCCGTAGGCCCTCCCCCACCCCAGACCTCCAGCGCTCACACACCCAGACACACAAACTCTCCCCATGGACACCCCCCACCGCACACACTCACACTCACCCCCTCGCACGCCGACCCGTCAGCCCTTCAGCGCCCCCGCCAACCCGCTTGGCAACCCCTCTAACACCCGAGCCCCACCCAGCGTGCTGCCCCCTCGCAGCCCGTCCCTCACCTTCATCTCCCGCTCCGGAATCACGTCCATGTCGTCCCCCATGGCAGCGACACTGCCAGACCCCAGGAAAGCTCCGCGCGCTCTCCCCTGCGCTCACTTCCGCTTCCGGTGGAGCCGCTCTAGGCCGCCTCTCTCGGTGGTCAGCGGCAGTTTAAGTCCTCCGGCGGGACCGCTCTAGGCCGTTCCTCTCGATGGTCAGCGGAGGCGTAAGTTCTCCAGCGGGATCACTCTGGCCGCGCCTCTCTATGGTCCGCGGAGAGCCGCGTCCTCCCGCTGCGGTTCAGTGGCGACGTGTTTAATAAACCTGTTCGTCTCTGTCGAACTGGGAGGACCATCAGGGAGCTGGAGCCCCTCTGCTACGAGGACATAGGAATAGGCTGCCCAGGGAGGTGGTTGATTCACCTTCCCTGGAGGTGTTTAAGGCACAGGTAGATGAGGTCCTGGGGGACATGGTTTAGTGTTTGATAGGAATGGTTGGACTCGATGACCCAATGGGTCTCTTCCAACCTGGTTGTTCTATGATTCTATGATCTATAACCACCCCTAGCTGACCCCAATGCCCCCTCAGCCCCCTATGTCCCCCCTGACTCCTGCCCTCTGCCCCAGGTGTTTGTAGAACAGAGGACAGGCCCCCCCTAGCCGAACACTTGCCTCCCCATCCCCCCGTGGGGACCCAGTGTCCAACACACCAGGATTTGGGGGGGTTATGGGGGGGTAGAGGGGTCTATGACAGGCTGCTTGGGGTGCAGGTCCAGAGGGCTATAGGGAGGCTATGAGGCTATCTGGAGGGCTGAGGGGGGGCTTCCCGAGGGGCTGGTTCAGAAGGCTGCAGGGCTACATGAGGGCCTGGAGGGGGCAGGGGGGCGTCTCTGGGCCAGTGGAGGTGTCTATGAGGCAGGGAGGCAATCATAGAATCACCAAGTTGGAAGAGACCCACCGGATCATGGAGTCCAACCATTCCCATCAATCACTAACCCATGTCCCTCAGCACCTCATCCACCCATCCCTTAAACACCTCCAGGGAAGGTGACTCAACACCCTCCCTGGGCAGGCTGTTCCAGTGCCCAATGACCCTTTCTGTGAAATTTTTTTTCCTAATGTTCAACCTAAACCTCCCCTGGTGGAGCTTGAGGCCGTTCCCTCTCATCCTGCCCCCTGGCACTCAGGAAATCCCTCCTGGCAGGGCTGCCCCCAAGGCAGACACGGGACAGTGATCTAGGGGCAATTTTGTCCTTTTGAGGAATACATGGAAAAATCATACCCAGTTGTTCCCACAGGAAGCCTGCTCTCTGTTTTGATAACTCACATCAGGCAAGAACCTCAGGCAACTGCTTCAAGAGCAGAGAGGATAAAAAAAAGGAATACTCCTTCAGGAGAAGCATTACAAGTGTCTGCTCTTGATAAACAAGTTATTCTTTAAAACAAGCACTGCCACCTGCTTGAATTCAGTGTTGAAAAAAAACAAGAAACAGCTTTCAGGAGGTGGCCTCTGCATTTTGTAACAAACTCCATGGCATTTGGTCAATTATTAAAGATAAAGATCAGATCAAGACAGTCCAAACCTATCTCCAGGATCTGTTTGGGGTTTTATATTAACAGACTTGGAAACCAGTTCACTTAATCTGCAACCCAATCACATGGACCAAGCTTCAGAGGAGCTAAACTAAATACACTGGCACACAGTGTAGCTTCAGAAGATTTATTTTCAGTCCTTAAAGTAGACTGGTGCTGCTTCTGCTCATTTTTTTTTTTTTCTCTCCAGTACAGTTTTGGTTTTCATGCAAACAGTAGTAAGAATGTTTGGTTTTGGTTTGGGTTTTTTTTTTTTATTTATTTAAAAGTGCAGCCTTTGGCAGGAACAATCAGCCTAGTAAAGTTAATCATCTGTATTTCCTTTAAAAAAATTAGTTATTAAACCATGATTTTAAAAAGTTAAAAGCTGCCAAGAATATTTAAGAAAAGAGTAGGAAAAGGGCAAAGAGCAAACATCTGGATTCCAGAAATTTTGTATAGAGCAAGAATCACCGCAGTAACCAGTGTGGATAGCACAGTCCCAGCTACATCTGGATCCCAGCTCATACTCCACACTTACAGCCACTCTTATTTTGCAGATTTGAGAGCTTTTCCATCAGGGAAACGTACCCAATAGTCCCGGGGGATCAAGCTGAAATTCATAAAGGGACATCTGCAAAATCTGAGGGGTAGAGCAGTTGCATGAGGACAGATCCTCATCTGCCCTGGTGTGGCAGGGCTCACAGTTCAGTCACTCAGCTTCCTTTCACCTGAGGGTTTAATCTCCCCCAGGCCCTCCTGAGGGGCTGCAAATGTGCACCAGTAGGCTTGTTTCTTCACCTGACCGACAGAACAGCCAACCACCCCTTCAGAAGCTGCACTCCTGATCAGATCCAAGTTGAGATTTACCAGGAAGGGGGTCCCTAAGGTAAGTTAATTCATCTTCTCTTGTGGTGTTGGACCTGCTGAGATCCAAACGCAAGAGGAACCCATGGAGCAGCTGGAAGCTGTCCCTGCAGTCAGCCGTGCACCTTCCCACATTCACCTAGCGTGCAGTGAACCTGACTTGTGTTTTGGTGAGGTCAGGAGGGGAAGAACTAGTTCAAAGTCAGGAAGCACAGGACAGAGCAGAGAAGGCACTTAGTTCTTTTCACCCATGAAGCTGCTGCCAAGGGCTTTGCCAGAGAAGTGCTCGATGTCTGGCAGCAAGGCCCTTTAGGAACCTGTCAGGACAAGCACAGCTCGGAATTGAAACACTGGGAGGAGAGTAGCTCTTCATCTGAGACATGCAGGGAGGGCAGAGGAAAGAGTAAGATCACAAGATTGGGGTTTTTGGTCTTACATTACACTTGGTGCTACAGCTTCTCTCTAACAAATCAATTTGGCTAAGGGATGCAGCAGAAAGACGTGAGCTGGAGTTCTCCAGCTTCCCTTGCTGTTCCTCTAAGGCAGGTTAGTCAAAAACTAGGACTGTCCACAGTAAAGACTGACAAAGCATGAGTAAGCTCTGTTACAGGCCAGCAAAGCAAACAGTGCCAATCCTTCAGCCTGTCCTCTTCAAGGGAGGCTGGCTATGTCTCTCTCTGGAGGTGGACCAGAAGGTTTTGGGTTGCTTTCGTTGGCTTTTCCTTCGAACATCATGACCCTGCAAAACACAACGGATAATACCAATGAAAACAGCAGGTAGATCTCTACCCGTCATTAGGGAATGGGATTATCTTACTTGCTGGAAAATAACACCTGCCTTCTATGCAAAAGGCATCTGATAATTAACAGAGAGGAAAAAGCCCACAGAGGGCAGTGCTGCCAGCCTGGCAGGCAGCTTTGCTTTTCCAGCAGCTTCCAGGAGTGGGTTCCCAAACCTCTGCTGGTTTCCCTCTCAGAGCTCAGCGGATTACTACAATTTTATTTAGACAGCCACTTCTGAAATACCCTGGGCACGCACTGCACGCCAAGTTCTCAAGGTGCATGAAAACAGATACGGTCCCTGGCCCACCTTGCACAGAGCCATGCAGCAGAACACTCAAAAGCCAACCCAGAGCATGCAGCAGCAATTACAGCCAGGAAAGAGGTCAGACACCAGGAGCGAGACACTAGCTAGAGGAATCCTAAGCATTTTGCAGCCACCAGCACTGTCTTCCTCCCTGAGGACTGCAGCTACGCTGGGAATGCCAGCTGCCACGCTGGATCAAAGGACTGCACTGCTCTTGGGACGAGTTTTACATTTCTGCTCCTGCTCTAAAGAGTCCAGCAGACAATGGGGTGTCTGTTAGCAAGAGAAGGGACCCATCTGTGAATGCTGCTGTAGTTGGGAGGAAGGATGGCAGACATGGGACAGGCTGCAGGCCGTCGAGAAGAAAGGTTGAACAGGGGTATCAGAAGTCTGTGCATGCTTGGAAGAGAAGGATTCCAACATGCAGACACAGGGCACTCAGTGGGGAGAGTAAAGACTCATTGCCAGCAAGCATTTACTGGCTTAGAGGGAACACGTGAGAGGCTGGAGCAAGAGCCTTCCTCCCATCTTGGCCTGAGCTGGCTGTGTTTTTAAAGCTGCCTTCAGAAAGGGGTAAGGGGGATGGAGAGGAGCAGCTTCTATTCAAGGTGGTTAGAGACAGAAGTAGGGCCAGTCTCTGTGGCTGTGAAAGGAAAAGCCAGGATTCAATGGGGTCGAGATGGAGCCAAGCAAGTGCTCGGAAGCCATTTGTTACAGCAGGACTTTCAGAGCCCTGTTGAGAGGGCAGAGGGGGCCGTGGGAGGCTGGTGCTGGCAGCCTGTACTGCAAAAAACCTCTCCCAGTGCAAGCCAGCTGTTTCAGGCATGTGTCCTCTCTCCAAAATCAGGCAGGGAGGGAGTATCCTATGGGGAAACAGGAGCCAGAACTACTGCTGTTGGCAGGACTGTCATTCACTGTTCAAGTCCTGCCACCGTTCACAGGGGAAGCCTGTGTCCCCACAACCAGCAGGAGCCATAGGGAAGAGAAGGAAAGAGGCCACACAGTGCTGAGTGCATGCCCACCCTCGGTAACGGGGGAAAATTGCTCTGTGAGGAGCATGTGGGAGGAATCCTGCGCTAACACAGCAGGCAGCTCCTCTGGGAGTGCTCAGCCCCAGCATGGGCACCCTCTCGTGTCTCATCACAAACTTCCCCTTCACAAGAGTCCTTGTCTCCCCTCCTTGAGCACCAAGCATGCACAGCTCCACCTGCACCAGGCAGAACAGCTTCTGCGCCCCATCTCTCGGTCACACCAGCTCAAGTGCTGCATCTCCCCCACTCCCTCCCAGGGACACTCACAGTTTTAGCACAGCAGAGCGTTTCCCAAGCATCACGTTGACAAAGTCCTGGTATGAGATGGTCTCGCTAACCCCTCCAGTCACCTCTGAGATCATCTTCTTCAGTTCTAGGTGGGTCTTCGGAGCCCCCAACTTCTCCATCATCCTTTTGACAGACATCAAATCTGCAAGACCAAGGTAACCAATGCTGTCAGGAGGTGACCACACTGAACACAGCCAAACCCTAGGGATACAGGTGCAAGCTCCCACCTCAGACGTCCCTCAGACGTCACCTGCAGGCTCCAGGGTTTGCAGCATTAAGCTGTTGCTGAAAGTCAAGAGAAGCCTTCCAGTACAGCTCACTGCTGTGCTGCCCAGTACAGAACACCACTGCCCGCTTGTGCGGTTCAAGATAAAAGCACCACACTCGCTGAACAGGGACAACTCCCCAAGTGCTCCAGAAATGCCTGGGGACACTGCTCTTTAGCTCAGAGCATGGTGCCAAGAATCACAAGGAAGGGGAGGAGGGAAGCGACAGTAGGCTTAAAGCTGGAGACAAACAGGCTGTGGGGAGCGGATGCCCCTGCCCATCGCCACAGGCCATTTCCTTCCATTGCTCTGCTGCCTGCTGGAACCTGTGGCCCCTTCCCTCCTGGAAACAGCAGTGCAGCCCTGAGTCAGACTCCTCCAGCTCCCCACAAGCTTTATTTCAGCTCAAGGGCTGAAGGAGGAGGGGAGCAAGGCAGCAGCCTCCTGGAAGGGCGTGGCATAGTGATCACACTTCAGTGTCAGCTTCAGGCCTGCAGAAGGCTGAGTCTTGATGTAACTGGTGCTTTGAGAGCCCAAACCAGGGCCACCCAGCTGAGCCAGACTCACATCCAAGTCTCCTACTCCCCTCCACCCCCCTCCCAGCAAAGCAAAGAACTCCTCTGTGTATGGTTTTACATAGCTTTGGCCTCAAGCCAAGCAAAACCCAGGATTGTGCAAGCCCTATATCTTCCCAGCTCTGGAAGTGCCAAGGATTGAGAAGGCAGCATTCAATGGAGAAAAGGGGAGAAGAAAAGCATTTAGAGCAGAAGGAAGTGGAAGAGCTATGCAGAGACTTGGGAGGAGAACAGGACTGGGAAGAACTTAGATCTTGAAGCAGGTGAGGAGAAACTGAGGAAGCTGAGAGGCAGGGCTGGAGAGCCAAGGAAGCGCCTGGTTGGCAATCAAAAGCCAAGCAAGGGTGGACACAAGAAAAGCCCACAGGTTTTCCTCCTCAGCAACACGAGCGCAGAGGGAAGCAGCAGATATAGCAGCAGACACCACCTCAACACACTCTTGCTCTTCCAGCCCAGCAGCAGCATCCCTGCATCACTCACCAATCTCGCCTTGGTTGTTCAGGTCAAACTCCATGTATTTCTCTGGAAGAGACACAGAAGTAAGTTAGCAGGATGCTAGAGTAGTGGGTATGCAGGGCTACCTGCTTAGAGCACAAAAAAAGGGATTTGGGGATAAGACTGATATGCTGCCAAATGCAGAATTGAGAGAGAGAGAGAGAGACCATCTCAAGACCTAGTCTTAGCTCCCTTATCTCAATTCCAGGCCTCTGGAGTTAAGTGCTCTTTAATTGTGGCTACTTTTCATTTAAGCCGAAGGAAAACACTGGCAGGAGAACAAGATATCAGCTAGCCATGAATAGCTTTAAAAGGTTTTCAGCCAGAAAAACAAAGCTCTGGAACAGCCTCCCACAAGGAGCAGCAAGGAAAACAAAACCCTGGGCACTCCCAAGATGAAGCTTGATCGGATTAGGAGGGGGATTAAATGATGTAGTTGCCTGCAATAGCAAGGGACACTCTACAGTCCTCCCATTCCCAGAGCAACACCTGCCAGAAGAGATGCTCAAGCACCACAGCAAGAGGGCGAAGCCAAGAACATGCCTAGAAGCAAGTTACGCCAGAGGAGGCTGTTTGCCCTTCCAGCTCACTATCAAACAGTGCTCAGTCAGATGATTCCAACATCCTCAGAGAAAGGCAGGCCCTGCTCAAGAAGGTCTGGTTAGCTTTGCAGGACAAAAGCTGCCATGCCATAACAAACAGAGCACTACTTTGAGTCAGAAAATCAGGATTTCAGTCCTGCGCTGTTTCTGACCCTTGGAATAGCACACCTGGGTGCTTCCCACCCCCTCACCTCCCTCACTAGATGCTTACCATTCAGACTTTAAGCTCTTCAGGCAAGGATTTGTCTTACAGACCTACAGCTCCTAGCGCTGCAGGGGGCCCCCCATCATCTTAGTTCAGCTAAATGAGAAGAGCAAGATGCCTGCTGCCACCATCCATCCATGCTGAGCTGGAGAAATCTCCACTTGCCCTGCAGTCAGCACTCACTCCCTGGAACACGCTCAGAGGATCCAAATTAAGTGAGACCTCCCAGGCTGTTCCTTTCCCTGTAGGGAAAAGACTTTTTGCCTCTGCTCCAGGGACACCAGCAAGCAGATAAGCATGAAGAGAGAAGTGGCAGGCTAACTGAAGGACCCAAAGGGAAGAGGAGATATTTCACACATCGAAGCCTTCCCAGAACCTGTGCTTCTGAAGGAAAGTGCTGGATTAACTGGACTGAAGGGCAGCTCCAGGCAGAGGAATGGCCTGACAAGTCTTCACCTGGGTCTCAGCATCCAAACCAAAGCTGTTTGTGCTTCAGGCAGGAATAAATGTCTCCCTGCAAGCATTAAGCAACTGATCCTAGATGAAATTAGGGCTGTCACACACATGCTTCGGGGCAAAAAAGAGAGATTTGATGTGGAACTGGCTCTCCCACGCTCTGCCACACTGTAATGACCCTGTGCCAATGGACGGCTGCCTCCTCGGGCAGGGGTCAGGCACCCCAGCATGTGCTCTGGGACACAAACCTTGCTTTGCTGTGTCTGTGCCCAGCACAGGTTTCCTTTTCTTCTCAGCTGACACCTAGCCAGAAGCGCAGAGAACAGAGGCAGCTTTCCATCATCGTGCTCCGAGCTTCAGCTCACACATTCATCTCTCCCTCCCATCCCAGCTGCAGGGTTTTGGTGGGGCAAACCCACACATGGTCCCTCCTCTCACAAATGCATTTACACAAACACTGCACGGGAGCTCTCCAGGCTCGACTGGGGAAGGTAGTACGAAGGACGGCAGAGAAGAAACACTCCAGCCGTCGTGACACAATGAAGTGATTGTTGGAGGAGCTGGAGGAGGCATTGGAGAGCAGGACAGGCCACGGAGGCAAACTCACGAGGCAGCAGGAGGAGATGCCAAAAGCTCTCGTTACAGGGACTTCTGCGCCGCTGACCTACAGTTGCAATGTTTGAAGAGCCCCAATTGTGATGGGAAAAATAATGCAGGGCTGCAGCCAAAAGCCACGGCCATACAATAGGGAACAGAAAAAGGATGGAGCACAGGAGGCTCCTTTGTGCCCAGCAGGGTAAGGGATCAGAAAACCCCAGCCAACTCCTTCCATGCTGTATTAAAAAACTAAAAATCAAGGGTAAATAGCAGACAACACCTGAAAGGGAAGCAAAGTCAGGCTTTATTTGGTTAGAACCTGGCTAAGGACAAACCTCGAGGGCAGTGGGACACAGAAAACACAATTTCTCAACTGCCTGCAGCCACTGCTTGGAAAGAAAGTGGATGCACACAGAAGAGCCCTGTCAAATCTTGTCCTGTGACCACTCTGGGGACAAGTTCCAGGGGACCCAAGGCTTTTGAGCTGCTTCTCTATCCTCCATCCCTGCAAATGGCCCAAATCTAAGCCCCAGATCTGCTGACCCACTGGAATAAAGACCTAGCCAGGACTAATGACACTTCACTGCTGTAGCTTCTGGTACCAAGGGGCTCAGGAAGGACCAGACTGAAGAAACTTTTGGGGAGGGAAAGAAAGGAAAAAAAAAGGGCACAGCTACTGTATCATCCATTATACCAGCTAGCTTGTCGAGGCATCTAGACAGAGACCATCCTCTTTTGCTGCCCCTTGGGATTTTGCCCATGCAGCAGGTTTTGCAGTAAGAGCAGCTGCCAGGCAGGATGTCTGTAGGGTGACACGTCCCTGCCCTGCAAGTAGGGGGAGTACAAAAGCTCATGTGGGAAAACCCCCTCTCCAGGGAGTTTCACCAAGTCCTACAGGCAAGAGGAAAGCATCCATCCCAGCTCAGTCACTTGGCAGAGGATCTCAGGTTGGTGAGATCCAAGTGTTGAGGAAAATAATCTATTCAGAGCAAATAGGCTGAAACGGGACACGGAAACCCTGCAGTTCTCACCTTTGAACACTGCCAATTTCTCCTCCAGATCTTCTTCATCGCTGAACTTTGGGTCACAGAGGAATTCCTAAAATTGGAAAAAAAAAAAAAAAAAAAAAAGAAAAAAGAAAAAAGAGAGAGAAGCCTCAAGGTTAAAGACAAAGGAAAACATCCTAGAGGTCATGTGCAAACACAGTATTACCCAGAAGAACTACACAATTTCCAGAGAGCCACATATGAGCTACAGCGCCAGGAGACTTGAAAATGGGCTGAGTTCCTCCCCACTTTGCCCTTGACATTCCAGAGCAAAGGGAATGCCTCTGCTGTCTCAGATTTCACATCAACAGATTGAGGGAGGGCTTGACCCCATGCACCTTTGCAATAACTGCACAAAATGCCCTTTTCTTGCTCACCCAAGGTTTCAACTCCCCGTATCTCTGCTTAAGCACACATAGCACATGGATTGGGCACTTATTCCCAAGAAGGGCTCCTATTAGTTGCGAAAAGCACTCTGATCTCAGAGACTTCAAACTCTTGGATAACTGAGGGCTAGCAAATGGAACAGCTGAAGTTTGCCGAACACTCTGCATCCAGGAGAGAACAGGTATTTTGGGGTAAGGAACAGGCTTTCACTCCCTCAAGCTGCCTATCCATTTTCTCTCTACCCTGCACAGACTGGAAAGGAATTCCTGGGTCAGTTCTGGTCACTTTTATTCATGGCCTCACTTCAAAACCTTAGGGTACGCGAGAGAACAGACCACAACTTGCAGAGCCAGCTCTACTGCTGTGCCCTACCAGCGATGCTTCCCCTCCCCGGCAGCCGCAAGCTGCAGGGTCTCATTCCCGTCTCTACCCTCCCACACTGCCCAGCTCCAGCAAGCCCAGCTCAGCTTAATGACTCTGTGTTCAGCAAAAACACCACATTCTTCAGTGCAGAAATCATTAACATCTGCACGGCTTATGCATGGCCTGTCCAGGATAAAACCCCTCAGTGGAGAGAGGGCTGGGGCTGCTCCCCACTCTGAGCACACGTTCCTCACCGCTGTTACCCATGCTCGCAAGGAAAGAAGAAGTGGGTCCCTGAGAGATTAGGATCTCCAGTACTGGTAGTACTGGGGCAGCATCACTGGTGATTCATGAGACAGCTCTCCCTAGAAGAAGCCCCATCTGCAGACACCAGGGCATCAGGACTGCAAGCAGTCCACACCGCCACCAGTTATGTGAATGCCCTCCAGACTCCAGAGCATGTTCTCATTTCTTCCAGAAGGAAGACTAAACCCAGCTGTCCCCAGGTGCAATGAGCTGCCGGGAAGCTCTGGAAGCACTGCAGCCCTAAGCCTGGTTCCTGCTGCCACTGCCAGCCCAGAGCCTTTCATGCGTGATCACCACCTGCCACCCTAACCCTGCTGCACGCTCTTCGAGCCCCTTCAGTCTACTCCCTCCTTCCTCACTGGGACAGAGGAGCCTGGACCTGCTCATGGAGTCCAACTGCCTCAAGCCTTCACTGCAAGTTAAATATTGCTTTGGCAAGTCCTTGCTGTGCAGCCAAACTAAGGTTCTGTAGGAAGCACACTAGGACAGAAGTGACCCTCCTCCCACCTCAAACTCCAGATGGGACACCAGAAACCATGCCCAGCATGACCCAAACTTCCCTTATCACCTTGGACACCAACTCAAATTGAGAATTGCAGTGAAAAGCAATGTTCCCAGTTCCTTCTTTCGCTCTCCTTTGCCAACTTGATTTCATTTATCTCAGTTTTTTCTACCCAGGGGTATCGTTTGCCAGCCCAACACAAAGGGCCCATTTCAGCTTTGAGACCTGGGCTCAGCCAGCAGCAGAAGTCACCAGAGAGCAGAGTCATCTTACCAACTGCTATTGCCACTGAGCAGCCTTGGTATAAAGAACCTGCCAAACATCCCTGGGAACCAAAACAGAGCCAGAGCAGCTCCTGGCCACCAGGTCACAGCTTCATCCCTGCCCTGCAGGCGCAGCAGACAGCTTACACCACCCAGCAGGAGAGGGTCTGTGAGGGCAGAGCAGCTGCTTTCTCTGGGAGCAAGAAGCAGCACAGAAATGGTGAAGATCAAAGAGAATGTTACATTCATGCATGACAACTGCATAAATACGTGCCCAGGGGTCCGACAGGCCTTTGTAGGAGAGTAGGATGGGTGACACTGCACACACCTAGCACTCAGTCCCCTTATGATTCATCTGGAGGGGAGTTGGACAGCCCAGCAGGGTCGCAGCTCTGCTCCAGGCCAAAGGAAGCAACAGGGGAGCGTATTTC
Organism: Coccyzus lansbergi; assembly: GCA_033558105.1. Classification (NCBI taxonomy): domain Eukaryota; kingdom Metazoa; phylum Chordata; class Aves; order Cuculiformes; family Coccyzidae; genus Coccyzus; species Coccyzus lansbergi. The sequence continues at coordinate 618,559 of JAUMJK010000585.1, read as the reverse complement.
AAAGGCATTCCACCCTCCGCATTGTATACAAGCAGGCTGTGACTTTGATAAGGCAAACACTCACAATAGCACACAGGAATTCAGTCCCCAGGGCCAGTGACTCATACTCAGCCCAAGTGGCTTAAGTTCCCCCTTAGAGCCCTCTGTTAAAGCTCCCATTTTAAGGGTCATGTTCTATTAATAAGAACTGCTTAAAAATAAGCCCCAACCTCTCCCCCGCTCTTGCCCTGAACAGCCTTTCTTGGGCAGAGACACTTTTCTAAGCCAATAAATTCAGCCACGCAAGTCCCAGCTACCTGGGAGACAACCTGAGCAAGGCCAGATCCTTCCAATCTCTCCAAAAAGTCATCTCCAACCAGAAGGCCAAGCTCTTACTGGACTCTTGAGGTTCCACACCAGCCACCCTGCCTGCTGGGGCTGGGAAGGGGCTGAGTGATGCTCACACCTACCCCAAACAGGAGAAGCAGGCACCTGCACAGCAGGATGAATTTCTTCCCTGCAGCCCAAGGCATTAGAGGGTAAAGCTAGCTTGAAACTAATCTATGCTGGATTAGACTTGCCACCTTGATGCACGAGGCTGAACAATGTGATTGCCTTTCCCCAAGAAGAGGGGAAAAGCCAAGAGGGGATCCCAGAGGAGCGTTTCAGGCTGGAAAAGAGAATTCAATACAAGGACTCAGCTGTCCTTAGCAGCATGCGTGCACTCAGGCCGCTGCCTGCCAAAGACCTTTATCCCAGCGAGAGCTCTGGGGTAGAAACCAGCCAGGAAAACAGGGAGGGACCCTGTGTTAGAATGAGACAATGAGATTAGGCCTGATAGGAATTTGGCTTCATAGGTTTTATTAGGAGCACTTTACTGATTTACAGCCCTGGGGCTCTTCAGGGCTGGGGAAAACCTCCTCCTTGGCTCCAGCCACAGCATCACTGAGGTTTATCTATCAGTTTGGTGTCAGAAGGTGTGAGCTGTTTCACTGCATACCTGCTCACAGCAAACTCTCTCACAGAGCTGGCAGAGGAAGCAAAGCACAGGAGCACAGAGTTTGCTGCCCAGAGCTACTACAACACAACAGCTGCTCAGGATCTGTGGGCAGACACTACCTGTGCCATCTGCAGCTTGATTCCTAGCTGCACAAATTCCTTCTCCTAGCACTGAGCCAATACACAGGGCAGCAAGGATGTGAACAAGCAGCTCCAGCCTCCGTCACTGGGAAGTTATGTAGCTTGTTTCATTTTTGTCATCCTAACCTCACCCAGAGAAAAAGCCTGCCAGAAATTATGGCTGTTTAGGGGAGAGATAGGAGCCTGTCCCCTGTGGGGCAGGAAGAAGAGCCCCCAGCCCTGCGGCGCAGCAGCAGTGCCCAGGGAATCACAGCTTCCCAGATTCAGACACACAGCTCTTTCTAGTTGAAGGATCACATAGCCACCCTGTGTCCAGTGATGCTGGGAGAAGTCTCTACAGCAGCAGAAGCCGCAGCAGAAGGTACAACACTCTCCTCTCCTCCTCAGCCCAAGGGTCAATGCCACCTTGGCTATGGGAGATGCGTTATGCCCACCTATGTGCCTCCTTGGCACATGGCACGCTGTGCCTGCCTTCCAACAACAGGTTTCAAGGATCCTTTCTAGCCAAGTGCTCTTACTCTACACTTTACTCTGCAGCACCTCTTTTCCTGCTCTTATGCTGCGGCACCTCCTGGTTTCTAACCATGAGATTCCCTCTCCAGTGACCTACCTTCACCTCTGCTGTTTCACCCTCACCTGGAGGAACACACTGGCCCTTTTCATAGCCCAGTCAATGTGAGGGCAGGGCAAGCCCACCACCTCTTCCAGGGGCTCATCTCGAGCAGCTCTTTGATTTCTCCACCAGTAACACCAAGGTGACCTTGGCTTCATCAGCAAGCGACCCATCTAGAAATGACCTGAGAAATCCCATCGTTGGAAGTTTTCAAGGTTAAAACCTTCGTTTCACTCTCAGAACTGCTCTTGGCTGGGAAGGATGCCAACAGAGCTGCCCTCACAGACTATGCCAAGCAAGGGATGGGGCAAGCCCAAATCTCTGGGAAAAGGACCTTGCCTGACCTCAGCATGAAGGGCATAAAGCCCAGTGTACTTTGCACTAATCCAGGAGCTGCAATTCCCCCTGCCCAAGGCCTGTGGGACGTCCAACTGCTCTGGGTTCCCCATTCATCCAGAATTAAGAACTAGAAAGCCTTGAGTCAGCTCTTCTAAGCAGCAGAAACTCCTCACTCTTGGGGAGGATATCAAAAAGCAGAGAGAAGATTGAAGCTCCTATTTTTGCTGGAGCATGTTCCCAAAGGGAATTTCACAGCAACCAGTCGCCTCGGAGCCACCTGGGCTGTGTGGTGGTGGAGGGCAAAGAGCTGCTTGTGAGGGAAACCCCAGAGGCAGGAGGCAGTTGGGGACAACCCCTTCTCCCTCCTCTCCCTGCCCAGCACCACTGTAGCCCCCATCCTGCAACCCTGCATCCGCCATCCCTACTGCCCACAACCCCCATCCCGCATCCCCCCAGACCCTCATCCTGCAGCCCCCTCATCCCCGCTGCAGCCCCCATCCCCACAGCCCCCATCCTGCATCCCTCCAATCCCTGCAACCCCCCATTGCCGGCTGCAGACCCCATCTTACATTCCCACAGCCCCTATCCCGCAGCCCCCAATCCTCACAGCCCTCCAATCTCTGCTGCTGCCCCATCCTGCATCCCCACAGCCCCTATCCCTCATTCCTCTGATCCTCACAGCCCTAAATCCCTGCTGCAGCCCCCATCCTGCATTTCCCCCAATCCCTGTAGCCCCCATCCTGCACCCCTGCAGCCCCCATCCTGCAGCCCTCCAATCCTTGCAGCCCTCGTCCTGCACCCTCGCAGCCCCCCAATCCCCACAGCCCCCCAATCCCTGCTGCTGCCCCCATCCTGCATCCCCACAGCCCCCATCCCATATCCCCTTGATCCTTTCATCCCCCATCCCTTATCCCCCCAATCCTCACAGCCCCTCAATCCCTGCTGCCGCCTCCATCCTGCAACCCCACAATCCCCATCCCTTATCTCCCCAATTCCCGCATCCCCTATCCCGTATTCCCCATCCCTTACCCCCCAATCCCCACACCCCTCATCCCTTATCCCCCAAACCCCGCATCCCCCAACCCTTATCCCCCAATCCCCGCATCCCTTATCCCTTATCCCCCAATACCCACACCCCCAACCCTTATCCCCCAATCCCTGCATCCCCCGTCCCGTATCCCCCGTCCCTTACCCCCAATCCCCGCATCCCTCATCCCTTATCCCTCAATCCCCACACCCCCTAACCCTTACCCCCAATCCCCACATCCCCCATCCCTTACCCCCCAATCCCCACACCCCTCATCCTCTATCCCCCCATCCCCACACCCCTCATCCTCTATCCCCCCATCCCCACACCCCTCATCCTCTATCCCCCATCCCCACACCCCCTAACCCTTATCCCCCAATCTCCGCATCCCCTAACCCTTATCCCCCCAAGCCACGCATGCCCCATCTCTTACCCCCCAGTCCCCACACCCCTCATCCCTTATCCCCCAATCCCCACACCCCCTAACCCTTATCCCCCAGTCCCCACACCCCTCATCCCTTATCCCCCAATCCCCACACCCCCTAACCCTTATCCCCCAATCCCTACACCCCTCATCCCTTACCCCCCAATCCCTGCATCCCTTATCCCCCAATACCCACACCCCTCATCCCTTATCCCCCACTCCCCACGTCCCCTAACCCTTATCCCCCAATCCCCGCATCCCTTACCCCCCAGTCCCCACACCCCTCATCCTCTATCCCCCCATCCCCACACCCCTAACCCTTATCCCCCAATCTCCGCATCCCCTAACCCTTATTCCCCCAAGCCACGCATGCCCCATCTCTTACCCCCCAATCCCCACCCCCCTCATCCCTTTTCCCCCAATCTCCACATCCCCCAACTTTTATCCCCCAATCCCCACACCCCCTAACCCTTACCCCCCAGTCCCCACACCCCTCATCCCTTTTCCCCCAATCTCCGCATCCCCTAACCCTTATCCCCCAATCCCTACACCCCCCATCCCTTATCCCCCAATCCCTGCATCCCTTATCCCCCAATCCCCACACCCCTCATCCCTTATCCCCCAATCCCCACACCCCCTAACCCTTATCCCCCAATCCCCACCCCCCTCATCCCTTATCCCCCAATCCCCACACCCCCTAACCCTTATCCCCCAATCCCTGCATCCCCCATCCCTTACGCCCCCAATCTCCGCCCCCCCTCCCCGCCTCCGTGTCCCGCTGGGGTCGGGGGGCGCCCCCCTCGCACCTTGTTGATCTCGTCCAGCCGCCCGTCCTGCGCCGCCCGGCGCGCGCCCCCCGTGCCCGCCCGGCGCGGAGCCGCCATGGCCGCGCCGCTCCCGCCGCCGCCGCCTTAAGTAGAGCCGGGCGGGGCGACCCCCCCCCACCCTCACACCCCCCGGACAGGCCCCGGTGAGCCCTGCCCCGCCCCCGGCGGCAGGGAAAGGGACAGAGGAACCCAGACCGAGGAGTCACGGGGGCAGAGAAGCATCGGATCACCGCGTTGGAAAAGACCTTTTGGATCATCCAGTCCTACCACGGCCCTGAGCACCTTGTCTACCCGTCCCTTAAACACCTCCAGGGATGAGGACACCACCACCTCCCTGGGCAGCCTCTGCCAGTGCACAATCACCCTTTCTGTGAAAAGTTTTTTTCCTAATGTCCAGCCTGAACCTTCCCTGGTGGAGCTTGAGGCCATTCCCTCTCATCCTGTCCCTTGGGAGAAGAGCCCAGCTCCCTCCTCTCCACAACCTCCTTTCAAGGAGTTGGAGAGAGCAATGAGGTCTCCCCTCAGCCTCCTCTTCTCAGGCTAAACACCCCCAGCTCTCCAAGCTTCTCCTCTTGTTCTCCAGCCCCTTCACCAGTTTCGTTGCTCTTCTCTGGACTCGCTCCAGAGCCTCAACATCCTTCTCATGGCGAAGGGCTCAGAACTAAACACAGGATTTGAGGTGCAGTCTCACCAGTGCCAAATGCAGTGTCATCCCAGAGTGGGAGCATCCCCCACATCCCCACCCCAGGGCACCCTTGGGACCTGCTCCGGATCCACTCAGGGTGGGTGCGTCCTGCATATCTCCAACCTAGGGCACCCCTGGGATCCATTCCAGGCAGGTGCATCCCCTACATCTCCAACCCAGGGCACCCCTGGGATCCACCCGGGGTGGATGCATCTCTCACATCTCCAACCCAGGGCACCCCTGGGATCCACCCTGGGTTGCCCACATCCCCAGCACCGATTCCAAGGGCAGCTTTGCAAGGTGCTGTTTGCAAGCAGCCGCTTCCAACTTGGTGCTGGATAAGCTCTGGAGCATCGAGAAAAGTCATTTAGCACAGGACAGACAGGACCAAGGTGATGTGTGTCCTAACCAGGGACACAGTGGGCAGTTGCACTCAGCTCCCTCCCTCCCCTTGCATTCTCAGCTAGACACCTTTTTTAAAAGACCTGCGCTAAAGTGGTTTTTAGTAGGAAATAGGCTGCTGCCCCATGCCACCACAGAGCCAGCTGCATTTCAACCCCAGGAGCAGCTGCTTCTGCTCTTTGAGAAAGCTGCAAGCGCAGGTCCCATGTGTCCCCTCCTGCTGCCATGCACTCAGCCAGATGGGCAGCTATGTATTCTATTAAGGAATTTTAATGGATACAGCTCGAGGCAGGTGTCGCCAGCTTAAAAAAAAAAAATAACAGGTTTGAAGGAGAGCAGGAGGGAGGATGAACCGCTTTTTCAGCAGCAGGCGCAAGGCAGAGGCTTGACATATCTTTAACAGCAGCAAATTTGTGTGTTGATTGGAGACACGTAATTGACTTCCCAGGGAGGCAGTAAGTGGCTGCAGCCCCCTACCTCTTGGCCTCTCGCTGCTGCACAGTTTTGCGTTTGCGGAGCTGTCGTTGGGCAGGGAGAGGGGAACCTGTGCCCCTACGCTCCTGCAACACCCAAGCTCCAGCACCCTGCTCCTGGGGCAGCTGTTGTGCAGAATGAGGAGGGAGAGAGGTTTGTTCATGGTAGGAAAATCCTGTCACTTCCACACCACTGTGACCAATGTCTATGGCAGCAGTTTTACATACAGCGTTACGAAATTTTAGTAAACCAAATTTCCAGCACTGTGAGCAGAAGAACACAGGTAAAACCGGTTAAAAAGTTACCAGGGCTGCAGCCTGGGGACTCCTTTCTGATCTTACCAGAGTGACTTCATAGTCACAGCACAGCCAGCACAGGGTGAACTGACCAAGACCTGGCTCTGCTGCCTGCATAGCATCCCTCCTGGGAGCCTGGGGAGAAGGAACATGCCTTTCCTTTAAAGGCGATATAGCCGCTGACCTCCGTGGCCCAGTGGGAGTGAGACTGGCAGGAGCTGGCCCTGTCCAGCTACTCCCCATCCAGCCCATGCTGGTGCCACAGGCCAGCTTGAGGTCTCTTCAGCTGGGAGGGTGTGTGGGTGCTGATGCGGGGCTGTGGGGTGATGCAGCAGTTGCAAGGGTCAGCTCCCCCACCTCCCTGCTCAGTGCCTTGTTAGACGACCCAGACGCTGGGCTGGTTTATAGCCAGACCTGGTGGCATCCAGTGAGCCAAGCGGAGCTGGGACAGGACACAAAGACTAGAGCTGCAGGCAGCAGCAACCTTGCGCTACCCTGGAGCAGGGAAAGAACAGGAGCAGAGCTGCTTTTACCCTTCAGCAGGCAAAGGATGCCCCACCTGCCCACCAGGAGCTGGTTAAAGGTCCAGCTTTGCTTCTGCTTGGCCCTAATTTAGTCCTCCCTGCTCCAAGCTTCCTTTCCCTGGGAAGAAGGCAAGCTGTGTGTCCCCCGGTGTGCAGCTCTTTGCCTGGCTTCACCACAATTCACCTCTGCACCTCTGTGACCACAGCACGTGAGCATCACTCTGCAGGGTGCTGCGCAGCAGGACCAGCTTCCAAAATGTGCACAACAGCCTCTCCCATCTCCGGGAGCTGGAGGGACTGCTGTGTCTTACAGCTTTGGTACTTGATAAGCTGTCCATCCTCAGTAGTGATGGTTCTTCATTCATTCCCTGTTGAGAGACCAACCTTGTGATGACTCCATCTCCTGCACAGAACTATTGGTGGTCCTTGGTAGCTGGTTTTCCTCCATCCCTGAGGTCAGAGCTGGTGGCTGAAGCCAAGCCGCAGAGCACGTGGGATGCTGAGCCTGAACTGGTGCAGATAAAGATCTGGGGTGTGATATTGCATGGTGGGCAGTGTGAAGAGCAGCGAGAGGAATCGATGCTGGTTAATGCAGGTTATCCTTCACTCTGCCATTCCCTGTGCAGAGGGACCCAGGAGGTGATGGCACAGTGGCCAAGGGACCTGTTGCTATCACTTTGAGCAGCCCTCAGGAAGGCTTTGCAAAATGTCCTCCAGGTTCTGCTTGTCAGCCCGAATCTCAGCCAAGTCACTCTCAAATGCCTGGATCTTCTCCTGCTGTCGTGCTGCCTCCTGCTGCAGCAGGCTGAGCTGGCCGGCCAGGGTGCCCGGTGCATCCAGGCGCAGCCACAGCTGCTCCAGCTGCAGCTGCCCAGCGCTCAGCACCGTATCCACCTGTGCAGCCTGGTCCAGGTTGCCTAGGCAAGAGGAGAGGACGTGGATGAGTGTGAGAAATCAGGCAGGAGAGCCTCTGGATGTGCTCCAGGGGCTCAGACCCTCAGCTCCAGGCAAACTGGAGGGAGTGGGTGCAGTGGGGCATGGAGGCATTGCAGCTTCCCAGCGATCACAGATAAGGAAATGGGACTGTGGCTCCATGGAGGGCCTAGGCACGTCTCTGTCTTACAGATGGGTGCTGATTTCCACCCGTTTGCAGACTTCTTGGACGCAGGAGTTCTGGAGCGCTCAGAAATGTACTCAGAGGATGAAAGCAGGAGGCACTGGAGCAAAACCATCCAGCAAAAAGGAGTAAAACCAGCCCAGAACCTCCCTTAGCTCTGAAGGTACTGAGACTTTGACCCAGTACTGCTTGTCCTGCAGATGCCAAGGAAGATCAGTGTCCCCACACCAGGCTTGAGCACACACGTTCAGCAAGTCCATATTCATTCTGTGTGAGGGTTTTTCTCAAGATATGTCCCCTCAAGAAGCTTTGCTAGGACCCAGAGTGATCTCATGTGAAGGGCATCCAGCTCAGCCTGGAGAGGAGGAGACCCACCTCCAGAAAGCCGAAGAGTCCCAGGCTTTGACAGCCTGGTCCTTCCCAGGGAGCCTGCAATCCCACCCTGCTCTCACCTAGGCTGCTCAGCAGGTTGTTCAGGGTCTCGATGTCCGAAATGAGTGAACCCCGGGCTTCCTGGAGACTTTTTGCCATCTCACTCACCTCTGTCCCCACCTTGAACACAGACAGACACCCAGATCAGGGACACAGTTGATCCTTGGCTGGACAGAAGAGGGAAGGTGATCCCAGGAACATCCCCAAGGCATTCCCATACAGCGGAGCCCAAAAGCCAGTTGCTCTCTGTGTTTTGGGCTGCGGACAAAGCCCCTTCGAGGCTCTGGAGGACACAACCTGCCCAAAGGGACCCAGCTCACCTGGTGTGCTTCCTCTAGGTCTTCCCTGAGCTCCTTAGCCACACGCTCCTGCCGGGAGAGCTCCTTCTGGGTCTCGTTGGCATGTGTAGCGAGCTGGCTGGCACGTTTGCGGGCTTGCTTGCTCTTCTGCAGCACAGCCTGTGCCTTCTGCAAAGGAATAGAGATGGGGACAGTCACCTGGGGATGCCTAGGGGGACAGCGCCTGGCTCCCAGGCTGCAGTTGGGTGCACCCCTCCAGTCTGCTCACAGGCAAGGGTGGGCTGAGCTGGAGGGGCAACAGAAGTTGCATTTTGGAGCTCTGCCTCCCCAGCCATGCCCCACATCCCTCTGCTCAGACCTTGGCACTCTCCCCAGAGATTTGCTCGGCCTCCCTGGCCGTTCTCTGGGCTGTGGTGGAGAGAGACAAAGAGTTTCCCAGCATCTTCTCTGCCTGTTTAATCTTCTTCCGCGCTTCCACCAGCGCCCTGTCCCGTACAAGTGTCATCCTCCTCCTCAGGGCAACCTGAGCCTTTCGATGACCCAGCACCTTCTTCATGCCTGTGGTGACAACCCAGCCATCACTAAACTGCCCCTTTCTCCCCTTGGCACACAGAGTTAGTGTGGTGAGAGCCAAGCTGTGGCCAGAGATGCTCTGGTCAGTGCCTTTTACCTTCCAAGCTCGCCACGAGGAACTCTGCATCGGAGAGCACAGCTTTTCCATGTGAGATGACTGAGGTGGCTGTGCTGTGAGCTGAGCCAGCCTGGTCCCGCAGCTGAGAGAGAAAAGCATGAAGAGAGGGGGCAAAGAACTGCAACCAGCTAGGAAAGGTGGGACCCAGCCTGCTCCTGCTTGTCTGTGGGAGATCTGGGAGGCTGAAGAGAGATGTATCCCAAAACATTTGCTCCCAACTCGCTGTCTACAAGCATGGTGCCTCCGGTAACGGGGTAAGTGGAGATGGATCAGGTGTCCTGGGTAGGGTGCACCCGGCATACCCACAGCTCCAGCTGGAACTGGGGATCCCCATCACTTCTTTTGCAGAGACACCCCACACAAGCAAGCAGCAACTACCTGCTTGAAGCTGTGAGTCTTCTGCAGCTCCTGTCGCAATTGAGCTGCCAGAGCATGGGACGCCTTGATGGCTTGCTCAGCCAATGGTTCCTGTGCCTCCACTGCCTGCTCCAGTGTTGCCACGTCCTGTGCCAGGGCTCCAACCTGCACTGGCAGCGCCTGCTGGGGGTCAGGGATGCCAAAGTCTCCATGAGAACATCTCCCAGCTTGGAAGGCAGCGCTGCCCAAGAGGTAAAAGGGGAGCGGAGAAGGGCAAGCAAGAGCCTTAGCTTGGGCGCTGCTAACCTGCCCCAGTGCAGCCACTTGCAGAAGTTTCTCAGCCATGTCTGTGTTTGCCTGTTGCACGGCTGTGAGAACTCTCCTGGCCTCCACAGCCACCTCAGCCACACCAGAGCCCAGCTCCTCCTGCACCTGCTGGATTTCCTCATACCTAAGTGGACAGAATGCTGTGGTCACCCAAGGCCTTCTGCTCCTTCAGATGTTGGAGATGATGTCTTGGAACCTGGACGTGGATGCGCATTGGAGAACAAGTCTTTACCAGGAGTGGCTGAGGGAACTGGGGCTGCTTAGTCTAGCAAAAAGGAGGTTGAGGGGAGACCTTATCACTGTCTACAGCTATCTGAAAGGAGGTTGTGGTGAGGTGGGTGTTGGTGGTAGGAGACAGGACATGAGAGAATATCCTCAAGACATGCGGGAGAGGTTCAGATTGGGCATTAGGAAGAATTTCATCCCAAAAAGGGTTCTTAGGCACTGGTAGAGGCTGTCTGGGGAGGTGGTGGAGCCTCAGTCCCTGGAGATATTGAAGATGGGGAGATGAAGCACTTGGGGATGTGATTTAGTAGTGGACAGGTATGGTTGGGCTTGATGATCTCAGAGGTATTTTCAAGCCTACTGATTCTACAGTTCTATGTAGTGGGAAATGCTGGTGGAAAGGGCCTGAAACCCACCCAGCAAAGAGCCCTGTCTCTCTGCTTTGCAACACTAAGCATTACAAAATGTTTGACAGGACTCAATCGTGTCCTTGTTGGGGAGGTGCCAAACCACCACAATGCAAGCGGCTGTGGTGCCCTCCTGCCCACTCTCCCCTTGCTGCCAGCCCCTCACCCGGCCTCCAGCTCGTTCTGTGCCTCCCACGTTGCATTCCCCTCCAGCAGACTCCGCAGGAGCTCGGCGCTGGCATTGGAGGCAAGCAGCGCTCTCCCAACCACTGCCTCCACCTGTTCTGCAACGGCCCTGTGGCTGCAGAGACAAGGGCACCCAGAGATGTTATATTAGGATAGATTAGGCAACATCCCCTGCTTGCATGTCCCAGGATCAGAGCTGAAAGCACACCTCTCAGCCAGTACCCGTGCCTCTAGTGCCCAGTGGCTCCAGTTCGTGGGCTGCTGTGGGATATCCCGGGGAATCTCCTTGAAACAGTAAGAATGGTAGTGAGACCGCAGCAGGGAGCAGGGACCCCTGGACCCCACCAGCACTGAGAACCTCCTGGAGGGCTGTAAATAGGAATGAGCAAGAGAAACAGCTCCTCTTGACTCAGCCGCAAGGAGGACTGTACCCACACAGCTCTCCTACTCACCCATGGTGCTGGTCACATCCCACCCCACCAGTCTCGCACATCCTACCAGCCCTGCCAGGAGTCCAGAGCAAGTGGGAGCTCGCACCATGGTAGCCAGAGTGTCCGCTGCGTGCAGGATCTGCCTCTGCGCTGACTGCAGCGCTGCCCTAATCTCTGACAGCAGGGCACAGGTCTTGGGGGGTCCATGGCTGGAGCAGCCGGTGGCTTGGCTGGCATTGCCAAGACGGCCCCACGCAGTGCCCAGCACCCCTGCCAGCAGCTCCACCTGCACTGAAAGGGCTTCCCGAGCACCTGTGGGTGGCACAAGCAGCTGATTATTGTCCATAGAGGTACTCAGGGCTCCCCATTTGCCTGTGGAACTGACCCATGCCCGAGTCCCCCACTTCTGCCCCCTAATGAAAGGGGAAGACAGTCTGTCCCGGGTGCTCAGGAGGGACCTGGGGATGCAGCACCCACAGGGCACCCACGTGCTGATGCTCAGCCCCCAGTGATGCTCCAAAACCTCATGGATGCCAGCAGCCCTGTGGTGCTCTGTCCTGTGCAAAGGTATGGCTACCCCCCTTTCTTGGTCACCCCATTACCCCTGTAGAACCCAACTGTGACCTGGGAACTCCTTGCACCCACCCAGCATGTCACAGCTCCCTGTGGGCACAGGGTGTCCCCAGAGGGGTGACATGAGTCTCCCCGCCATGGTGGAAGGATGGAGTGTCCCCTGTACCTTGCAGCAGGTGAGGGCTGAGCAGCCCATCTCCCCGGGCCACATCTCCCAGCATGGGGGACTGGCCCAGGTGGGTGTCACAGCCTGGTTTTTGCAGCCATTCCTCCATCTCCTGCAGCCTGGTCTTCAGCCGGTCAGCCTGCATGCAAGATTTTGGGGGACACAGCAGGATGGCGAGGCAGCATGAAGACCATGGCACTTTGTCTGCCTCAACAGGGCAGGGGATGGTACCTCATCCTTCACCAGCCCATAGCAAACTGGACACTGCTGGCAACGGGAGTTCGGGGCATCGAGGAAGAAGTTGACCTGGCACCGGTCACACTTGTAGCCCACAAAGCCAGGGTGGCAGAGGCAGGTGCTGTTCTCGTGGCACTGTGGGGTGATGGAGCCCAGCGGGGAGCAGTTGCAGGCTGCAATGGGAGCCAAAAGGAGTCACACCGTGTCTGCCAGCCCCATTTTTGGGACCGAGGCGCATTCCCCATCCCTGTTACCTCGGCAGCCCCTGGCAGAGAAGCCAAAGAAGCCATGGTGGCATCGGTCACATTGCTTCCCTGTGACACCTGGCTGGCAGGAACACTGCCCTGTCTGCGCGTGGCACTCACTGTCCCGAGACCCTGTTGGGTGGCACTCGCAGCTGGTACCAAGAGGTGGAGGGTGATGAGTGAGAAATGGGTGCAAAGAACAGAGACCAGAGGTGGAGACACAGAGCTTACCACCACACCCTCGCGGCCCCACGCTGTGTCCCACATACCTCTTGCACCCCACGGCGGGCTGCAGGTCATAGTAGCCTGACTGGCAGAGATCACAGGCTCTGCCCGTCACGTGCGGGAGGCAGCAGCACTGGCCTGTGACAGGATCACAGCCCTCCAGCCCCACAGCTGAGCCATCTGGGTTGCAACCACAAGCTACGGGAGACAAAATAGCACTTACATCCCAGCATGAGGCTGGCAGATGGGACAGCAGGAATGGGGGACCAGGGCTTAGCCCCCCCCCCCCAACACGCAGGACCACATCCTCCCCATCAAACAGAGCTCTGAGAGGCTGAAACTAGGGTTTCTCCAGGGAAGGATAACAGTGGAGAGAGGCCATCCCTGAGCATTTGGGGCCAAACTGGATCATCCATCAGCCTCTAAAGCTGCTGGGCATCCCCCTTCCACCCTCTGCCACTGGAAGGGTTTGGGCTGCAGCAGGACCCAGGGAAGCTGTACGTACGGGCACACTTCTCAGCAGGATTAGGAGCCAGTGCATTCCCGTAGAAGCCCGGTTGACACCTCTCGCAGTGCTCCCCAGTTGTGTTGTACAGGCAGCGCAGGCACCGGCCGGACACAGGGTCACAGTTCCCCACAGCATTGAGATCCACATTCCCGTGACACTGGCAGGGAACACAGGGACGCACAGGGCCCCTCTGGCCCAAGGGGTCCCCAAAAAACCCATCGTCGCAGAGTTCGCAGCGTTTTCCTAGGGAGGGTGCAAAGGTAGGAAGGCTCTGGCCATGGTGATGCCGCCCGCGTTCCATTCACCCAACCAGCCCCAGCCTCACCTCGCTGCCCTTGAGGGCAGTGGGTGCAAATCACCTCCCCGCTGCCAGGCATCTCGGTACAGGGCGAGCGGCCGGGGCAGGGGCAGGGTTTGCAGTCATCGAAGCGCCCTACGAAGGGGTTGCCGTAAAACCCAGGGCTGCAGCGCTCGCAGGAAGGTCCTTCCGTGTTGTGCAAGCACTGGCAGTGCCCTGCAAGGAGGAAAACAGAGCTGCAGGTCTGCAGAAACCCAGCCTCAAATAACAGTGGGGACCACAGGAGTCGACGGAGATCCAAGTGCTGGGGCAACACATGGCGTGTGCCGAGAGGGATGCGTAACTCCGGCCTTGGATCACATTCATATGGTGCAACCCCATCCAGGACTCAACGTTTTCTCTCCCTGCCTAAGGGAGAAAGTTTTGGAGAGGATGCTGAGCCCTGCGCTCCCCTGCAGCGTGGGGACGAGCGGCGCTGGCACATGCAGGCGACACCGTCCATGTGCTCAGAGTCTGTTGGCGCCTGCGATAATCGACAACACATTTCTCAGCGACAAGGAGAACCGTTTCCAGCCTGTCATGGAAAACACAAGCAGCCGGCCGGCACCCAGCGGGGAGCGAGCGTCTCCTTGCGAGCCGAGTCAGTGAGTCACAGCCTTCTAAAATCAGCTGGGAAGAGGAGGAGAAGGAGGAGGAGGAAGGATGCTCAAGGAGCCCCCCACCTCCAGTCAGATGCTCTGTTTGACTGAAGTGAGAGAAGGAGCTAGGGGGAGGATTTTTCCCTATGGTTTGTGGGCTCAGGTCATGCCAGCTGGGTTGTGGAGGAGGGAATAGGTGTTTTTCTATTTTCCCCACATCCAAGTGGAGCCGGATGATGGAAAAGAGAGGAAGAGCGGGTGGTAGGAAGGAGTGGAAAAACAAATGAAATGAAGCATGCAGGCTGTTTGGGACTGGCAGTGCTGGAGCCGGGACATCAAAAGCCTGGCCCAGTCCCTAGGGATTGTGTGGTTGGCACCAGCCCCAGCTCCATGGGCTGCTGCCGTGTTTCTGCTGGCAGGGGAGGGGCATTTGCTGAGCACAACACCTCTTCCAGCCCTTTCTATCCCAGTCATACAGTATTGTTGCTCCTGTCTAAGGCGAGCCAGCCAGTGAGGAACCCCAGGGGCTCCATCCAGGTACCAAAGCATCATAGAATCATAGAACAACCAGGTTGGAAGGGACCCATCGGATCTTCTAGTTCAACCATTCCTATCATCTTATTTCCAAGCTCTTTTCAGCATCGATTGGAGTAGCTGCTTTCTGCAGGGGTGGACAAAGAGCAAGGCAACATCTCGCAAGCCCCTCGTGGCTCTGATCTGCCTTTCCCCACGGCCAACAGCAGCAAGGCTGGTGCTGAATTCATGCAGCCACCTCAAGCTCTAAGGCAATGGTTTGCAGCCTGCCCCATTTCCCTCATCAAAGTCATCCAGACACTTCTCCTGGTGGCAGAGCAAGAGCCAACACCCTGTGAACTACACAGCTGCGCTGCCTTGAAGACTTTGCTTTTCTTTTTCCTCCCTTCAAGCCACAGTCTCTGCTGCAGTCATGCATCCCTGAGCTGGGTCTGGAGGCAGAGCAAGGCTTGGGCTCACAGCATGAGAGCTGGCTCCTCCGGTATCTTCCTGTAAGCCTGGCACTGCCATATTTTCCTGCTCTTTAACTTGTTTCTCTGCTCAGGTTTCCCCCCTAGTTTGCAGGCTCTACGGCTGTGCCCAGTCCTGCTCCATCTGTTGGGCAGCAAAGCTGCCTGCAACACCCATCTGAGCAAAACCTTCTGCTTCTCTCCTGCCCTGACCCCTATCCCGATGAAGACAAGCATCTTTTTTAATCATTTAAGACCATAAAGTAAAAAAGATGCTCCTCTCATAACAAGTTATCATTGTTACTGCACTTCACTAATTATCTAAGTATGAACCCAGTCCCTAGGACCAGCCAAGCAATTCAACTTGCGAGTTTTGGGTATTGCAGCCTCACAGAGGGTTTCCAGCATCCCTCACAAACAACCAGCAGCACAGATCTGTCCCCCATGCATGCAGTGATGGGATGAGCAGAGGGATGTGCACCTGAGAGGGGGTGGCAGTCCCCATGCTGGTTGCAGGCACAGGGCACGCAGTTGACGAACGGGTCACCAAAGGGGATCTCCCGCTTGAAGCCAGGTGCACAGGACTGGCAGAACTGCCCAGCATATCCCAGGGGACACGTGCACTCCTCCACCCAGCCTGCCTGTGGCCCTGGCCCGGAGCGAGCCGACGTGAGCTGGACCTGGCTCAGGAACAGGCTGCCTGCAAGAAGGGAATCAGAATCATAGAATCACCAGGTTGGAAAAGACCCACCGGATCATCTAGTCCAACCATTCCTTATCAATCACTGAACCATGTCACACAGCAACCTGTCCACCTGTCCTTTAAGCCCCTCCAGGGAAGGTGACTCAACATCCTCCCTGGGCAACCTGTTCCAGTGACCCTTTCCATGAAAATTTTTTCCTGATGTTCAGCATGAACCTCCCCTGGTGGAGCTTGAAGCCATTCCCTCTTGTCCTGTCCCCTGTCACTTGGGAGAAGAGCCCAGCTCCCTCCTCTCCACAACTTCCATTTAGGTAGTTGTAGAGAGCAATGAGATCTCCCCTCAGCCTCCTCTTCTCCAGAATAAACACCCCCAGCTCTCTCAGCCATTCCACATAGAAGAGAGGTGTGAGGATGGTGTGGCACGTCACCAGGTCCCACTCTCTCCATCCAGCCTAAAAATACTCAAGCAGGTATAGGAAAACCCAAAATACTCTCTAAGTGTTCACAGAGAGGAGTCAGTCTCTGCCCCAAGACCCCTTCTGCAGAGCCAGATGCTGGTTCAATATCTCTATCCCAGCTTGGTCCTTGTGGGGACATTGCATGGAAGCCACTCACCTGGCACGGGGCTGCGGCTCACACGAAGGCGAAGAGCGGTCAAGTTGGAGAGTAAGCGCTGGAAGCTGAAGGCTGACAGCAAAGGCTCCACACCCTCCTCTGCCTCGTGCAATCTGGTGGAGAAGGACCGTGGGAGGAGGGACAGAACCAGCCTGACAGCCACCCAGCGCAGGACAGTTCATCCCAGGTACAGTGATGGGGACACAGTTAAATCCCAGAGAAGGACAGACCCCCTAGCACAGGGCCACCCAGGTAAGAGCAGACACAGTGTCCCAAACCCAGTGGAGGCTCCCCAAAGCGCTAGAACAAGTACCTGAAGGTGACAATCTGCTTTCCTTGCTGGAGCTCATTCTCACTGCTGGACATGGTGATCTCCATCCCCTCACCCTCCAGCACCAGCTGGACCCGGAGAAGAGGAACCTCGATCTCTGTCCATGTACTGTTCCCCTCCACTCGCAGCAGCAGAGACAGGAGCTGCCCATAACTGAGACGCTGGTTCTGCAGAAACTTCTCTGTGAGAGGAAAGGGGGTGAAAGCCTGTCAGATATGGATGTACCCCTGCATGGTTCTGTTCTCCCCAGCATCACCAGGAGCCAGAGTCACCCTCTTAGAGCAGGGCAAGGTCCAACCTGCCTCTCAGTGTCCCAGCCCACCACCCTGGTTTGTGCTGTCGCAATGTGCTCAGCTCTGGGACAGGGCACAGTGCCTCAAGCACCAGCTTAGAGGTGGGATGTCCCGTGAGAACACCGGGAGGGTCTTCCCAGAGCAGAGCAGGACCCCAGGGGCCCAACACACACCATACCTGGTGCAAGAAATTCCACTGGCTCCTCTCCATCCCACTCAGTGACAATCTCCCCATCAGCCCAACGCAGAGGGAGGTCCCCAGTGCCGGAAGCTGTGACAGCCCAGCCCTCCAGCCCTGCATGAGAACACACAGTGGTTGTGCAAGGGTGAAGGGAGCTACAAAGTCCCTACAAGCCCAGCATCATCAGGGTGATGCATTTGAGGGCTCTGTCCCTCCTTGTGAGACTCTTTAGGGTCTTATAAGGGGCCAGCGCTTTGTAACATCTTGCTCTGCTCAGGCTCTTTGCTCTCACACGCTGGAGAGCAGCCCTAGCCATCCCCTCCCATCTGTTTATTTTCTTAGATTTGGAGGAAATTACTATCTTTAAACTTTTGCCCCCTGCCTGTGCTGCAGTTCCAGCGTCACTGTGGGCTGGAGAGCACTGGAAGCCCAGGGAGAGAAAGGGCTGCAATTGCTTTAAGTTGGTTTCCTTCGGAAACCACTTAAACTCCCACTCCCCAGGGTTAGTTATTTCTTCCAGCCCTGGGAGTCCACAGGATGAACGCTTGGAAATCCCTCCCTGGCTCCTGAGTGGGCTGTGCTTGATTATCAAATCATTGCAAATTTGGACCCTTGTACCCAGAAAATTCCAGCTGACCCAGGTCAGGGGCAGAGTGAGGAGCTCTTTGGGGAGTGGGGCTGTAGGGAGGCAGCTGGCTGCTCCCTGCCCCACCACGGTGAGCCTCTTGCAACCCAGCCCAACACTCTGCCAAGTCTGTCCCTAAAGGAGCAGCCCCAAATTGGCTGCCTGACGGGTGGAAAAAAGGCTCAGTTTAAAGCCTGGCTCCTTTTCAAGGCCATGGAAGACATTAGAGCAGCACCGCAATTGGCAGCGTAGTTTAAATGCAATCAGGATAAACCCACGTCTGACACGTTCGGCTCCATCTGCTCACTGGCGTGTGCGCCCGTCGGGTACGGGTGAGGGAGAGAGTGGGGCTGCCAGCCAGGGGTGCCTGGACCCTGCTGGGATGTAGATGAGGGTCCCAGGGAGCGGAGCCCACAGTGCTGCACGCGTCGGGCTGTGCGGCAGATGGCAGGGTTTCCCTGAGCATCCCGCAAGCAGCCAGCCCTGCCAGCTGCAGTTGGGCAAGAGCGTCTCATCCCGCTCCCCCAGCTCCCGTCTGCCCTGCCCCACTGGAACCAAGGATGGGGAGAGGAGAGAATAAAGGGGAAAGTTCCCACCAGGCTCCATCCTTTTAGGTTTTATCTTTCTGAGCTGGTTTTTAGTGCTTTCACAGGGTGGCGGAGTCCAGCCCTGCAGCTCTCCCTGAGCCACGCACAGCCTTGGGAACAGGTCAGCGTGGAAGAATGACACAGGGAGCCAGGGAGAGCTTGTACTCACAGAGCTGGGGACAAAACCTGGGGTCTAACATCAAAAAGGGATGAGACAGAAAAATCATGCTCAGTCATCACTACCAGTCAGACCCCAAAGAATCGTAGAGTCATAGAATCACCAGTTTGGAAGAGACCCACCAGATCATCAAGTCCAACCATTCCTCTCAAACACTAAACCATGTCCCTCAGTGCTTCATCCACCCATCCCTTAAACACCTCCAGGGATGGTGACTCAACCACCTCAGCAGGGCACTGAGCCCCAGAGCAGGGCGCTGAGCCCCAGTGTTCTGCCACAGCCTTCTCAAACTGCTAAAAACTTCTGGCTGGAGTTGGTGTAGCTGTGCCCTCCCTTTACCCAGCACCAGAGAGTTGGTACCTTGGCTGAAGTCGGAGCAGATGTGGGTCACCTCGTAGCCATCTGCTGCTGTGCACGCGGTAGAGTGGCCGTAGCAGAAGCAGCTGGTGCAGCCGGCAGGGTTTTGGGACTGCAGGTTAAACCAGCCTGGTTGGCACCTGGGCACAGGGAGGAAATGGGAGCAGGGGACACAGGATGGGCAGAGCCACAGAGGACCACAGCAGCATCCCAAGGAGGGACACTGGTGGCAGCTCCAAGTGACCCAGGTCCCAGTGGTCCAGAGAGACTCAGCCCTATGACTTTTCCAGCTAGCCAGGGCTTCTGCAGGGAGCAACTCTGCAGGATTCCCATCAAAAAGCCCCTGTGAAGGTTCACGTGTAGAAGCTGGAGAAGCAGCAAAGCCTCACAGCAGTGAAGATGACTGCCCTGCACCAAACACAGAGCCCCAGCACTGATCCCACCCTGGAAAGCGGCCACGTTTCATCCCTATGACAGGACCGTGGTGCTTACCTGTTGCACAAGTGCCCCTCCACCCTCTCCTTGCAGGTGCAATGCCCCGTGTTGGGGTCGCAGGTGCCCACGCTGCCTGCAGGGTCACAGGTGCAGGGTCTGGATTGGGTGAGATGATGGCACAAGGTGAGCCCCTGTCCCGTGCTGCCGCTCCTGCCCAAGGCCCAGCTCCTCCTCACCTGCAGCCGCCTTCGCTGAGGCTGTGATAACCGTCCTTGCAGCGCTCGCACTTCCAGCCGGTCACGTTGGCTTTGCAGACGCAGGTCCCTGAGCTGTCGCACTGGGGCTGCAAGGAGCCTGCAGGGACCCCAGCCAACTCTGAGACTCAACCCCAGCTGGGGAGACACCCTGGGCAAGGAAGAACCAACCAAACCCATCCCTCCCAGCTGAGCTCCAGATTACACAGGTATTTTTTTCACCAGAGCTTGGCTCGGCACAGTCCTGCATACCTGCAGGGTGGCAGTGGCAGGGCTGGCAGGCTGCCTGGGGCTCCCAGCGGTAGTGGTTCTGCCGGCAGCGTTCACAGTGGGGTCCCTCCGTGTTGTCACGGCAGTTCAGGCAGTGGCCCCCGTGCCCACTGCGGCGAAACAGCTCCCAGTCATAGAAGCATTCCTCAGAGCGGCCACTGCAGTTGCAAGCTGGGGAGGAGAAGAAAGAGTGGTCACCTGCAGCTCAGGGACAGCTGAGGGGATACAAGGCTCATCCAGGGCTTAGAGAGAATTGCTGGACTCGATGATCCAATGGATCTTTTCCAACCTGGTGATTCTATGAAACGTTGGGGGATCCTTGGGGTGATGCTGCGAAAGGGAGGCTTGGGATGTAATTTATGGAATCATGGAATGGTTTGGTTTGGAAGGGACCTTAAAGCCCATCTAGTTCCAACCCCCTGCCATGGTCAGAGACACCTCCTGCTGCATCAGGTTGCTCCAAGCCCCATCCAACCTGGCCTGGAACACCTCCAGGGATGGTGGAGTCACAACTCCTCTGGGCAACCTGGGCCAGTGCCCTCACAGGAAAACATTTCTTCCTAAGATCTCATCTAAATGCATCCTCTTTCAGCCTAAAGCTATTCCCCCTCATCTCATCCCTGCATTCCCTGATAAAAAGTCCCTCCCCAGCTTTCCTGCAGGGCCCTCAAAAATCTGCCCCCCTTGCCTGGAGCAGCCTTGCAAAATGAAGCAGGCACTTTCTCCCCATGTAGGAAGAGCAGGAGCTGTTGGATGAGCTGATGTAGCATCATCACAGGCCATCGAGACCGGCTGAACGCCCTGACCATGAAGCCAGCCAGGGTGCTACTCACCAAGACACTCATTGGCAGCCTCGGCGGTGCCACGAGCCCAGGGTCGGTCCTGGTAGAAGGGCTGGCAGCGCTCGCAGTCCGTGCCGGCCGTGTTGTGCTGGCAGACGCACACCAGCTGCCCCGTCTCATCCGGCACACATTCGCTGGCATGGCCGTTGCATTTGCACCTGCAGCAAGACGCCAACATTCAGACATGCTGCTCCAAGCACTGGCAGCAGCCAGCAGAATGGTGCAGGCTGTACAGGACACAGCCCTGCTGCTGGGCTGGTTGTGGGACGGGGAGCAAGGCAGACAGCAGTGTGGACTGTGCCAGCAATAACGCTGTCCGACGTGTCCCCGAGGCACTCCCAGCCCAGCCATCTGGGAGGTCCCACGCTGAGGGTGGCCTGTGCGAGATGCTAACCAGCTGCAGCTGCTGGAGTGGGACCACAGTGATGGGGGCAGCTGGGAGGCAGATCTCACCGGGATGGTGACACTGCCCAGTCCCTCTAGCCAGGGAAGGGCACACACAGCCCAGCCCGTGGGCAGCAAGGAGATCTCTGTCCCACATTAGCTCTCCCATCCCACTGGCAGCTGCTCTGATTCCTCAGGCCATGCTGACTTCAAACTCCTCCACCAGCACTGGAGACCTAGGGACATCCCTCCTCTTGCACCCCAGGGCTTCCCCTTTGCTGCGTCAAAGGACCAAGCAGGGTCACAACAGGAGCAACACAAGCTCAACTGCCATTAAAGCCATGGAGCTGGGGAGAGGCAAAGCAAATACAGCTGATGGCAAATGGAAAAGCCTTGGGGGGAAAAGATCTCCTTTGTGCACAACTCAAAGAGCTCCAGGTTTCATCACCCGCCTCTGCACTGCCAGCTCCACTTTACAGATGGAGGAAGCCACATCTGAGCAGTTTGCCCCAAAACTTTTTGGTTTAGTATTTGATAGGAATGTTTGGACTCGATGATCCAATGGGTCTTTTCCAACCTGGTGATTCTATGATTCTGTGAAAACCACAATTCAAACAAGACCGAGGTGGGCAGCAGCAGCTTCAGTCCCACAGCCCTGGGAAGATCTCCCCTCTCCTGTTGTCATCTCAGCCCAGCTGCCCCTCACCTGCCACCAACAGAGAAGTCGGAGATGGCATAGTAGTATGACTGCAACACCTTGGGGTCCTTGAAGATGTCATCCCCAAACGTGTTGAGCCGGTTCAAGGAGATGAGTAGGTCAGTTACGGTCACCCACTCCTAGAAGGGAAACAGGAAAGGTGTCTTGGCAAGGGGGCTGGACCACCACCTCCCAATTCCAGCCACGATGCATCCTGCACCTTTTCCTCCCAGAGGAACACGCACCCACCCCTCTCCCACCCTGATGGCACCTGCAAGGCAGGACTCCCATCGAAATTGTAGGCACTGGGTCGTCCCTCGAGGGTGGAGAAGGCCACATTGCCCCCGCTCAATGGGGAGATATCGCTGAATTCATCAGTGCAGAAGGCCACTTGCTCATCCTCCCCCGGCCGCAGGTATTGCCGCTGCCGCTTCCCGTAGGTCTTCTCGCAGGATGCGCTGTAGAACTGGAAGGGCACCCAGGGTCCGTCGGCACGGCTGCGCTTGTAGATAGCGAAGCTCTCGGGGCGACTGGTGTGAAACTTCAGCCGCACGTAGGTGATCTCGTAGGCTTTGCCTGAGGACAAATCCACCACATCGTCACCCTCTCCCGGCCACCAAATAGGCTGAAATTATCCCAGCACTCCCCACCTCCCACCGCAGGCACCAGCCTCCTCTCCCTGCTGCAGCTATGAGAGGAGCGTTTTCGTGCAAAGCAGAAATCACCATCCAGTTGCTATTAACCAACTCCTCTTTGCTGCAGCCCAAATCCTGATGAGTCCCAAATTGGCTCTCGCCCAACCTCAGCGCGGGGGCACTGGGTGGGTTGCATGGGCAAGGAGGTGCTGTAAAGCCAGGGAAGAAGATTCAGGAGCATCACTGAGGCTGTGGCGCCACAGGGATGGAGAGGTGGAAAGGGTCAAGGTTGGTCTTTTCCCAGGGATTCCTGTTCCAGGACACGGCATCGCCGCTGTCTTTGCCGGCATGAAGACAAAGAGAGGCCACCAAACCCTGGGGCGGCTGGTGCAGCTCTGAAAGCGCTTGAAAGAATTAACAAAAAGGGGGAAAGAAAACACCAAAGCGAACATCAGAACCTCTTAATTGCCAGAGATGAAGAACCAGATCAAACCCTGGATTGCTCCATAACAGCACCGCTCCTGACAGCACAAAACAATTAGCTGCAAGGTTTTGGTTTTATTTGAAAAGATAATGAGTTGGGAATGTTAGAGGGGTTATTCTGGGACTAAGAAAACAAGCCTTTAATTAGGCCCATATGAATACTGTCGCATATGTGCTGCGACTTTGCTGCGGGGGAGCCGAGACGGCCCCGGCTACCGGTACTGGAAAAAGCATCTGCCTCCCATCAGGGACATGGGAGCACCCGGGCGGGTGCCTGGAGGGGGACAGACCCCCTCACAGCCCACCCAGAGGTGTCGAGGGCCAGGAAGGAGCTGCCACCAGGCTGTCCAGCTGCCCCTGTGTTCCTCTGCGCCTCCTCCACTCTTCACCTCCCTCTGGGCTGGTGGCAGCCGGGGTGCCCCTGTCCTGCACCTCGCAGGAGATGCCTGGCAGGCGCCAGTTCCCAGACAGCACAGTCCCAAAGGGGACATCTACCAAAACAGCGAGGTCAGGGCCATCGCCTCCTTGGATGGTTTCCTCTGGGAGAGGAAGGGAGCTCGGCACTGGGTCAATAAACAACCCCTGCCCCACACAGCACACAGGGGAGGGGGCGGCTGGGCTGGAGGAGCCACAGTGGTGCCTCCAGCTGGGATGGATAACACTGGTTGCTGTGGGGAATGATCCCAAGGGAGCACATGCTTTCTCCAGTCAGGCATTTTCATCAGCAAAATTCGACTTAGGAAAATAAAAATAATCCAGAAAATAACAGAGTAGTCTCCCCACTTTCCTGCTTGGGAAGGTGTGATGTGTCCCAAAGGTGTGCAAAGGGAAGGGGACATCCACAGGCAGCTGAGGGTGATGGCACCAGGAGCCCTGAGAGCTCTCCTAGTTGTGCTCTCCTCCAAATAAAGAATTAACCCACCTCCCACAGAGCCTGAACTGCAGCTCATACTGCACTGGCGGTTCCAGGCAGAGGAGTTTAGAGAGGAGAGAGACGCATGAGGGACTGCCCTGTCACTTATCATAGAATCATAGAACAACCAGGTTGGAAGGGACCCATTGGATCATCGAGTCCAACCATTAAGCATTAACCAACCATTAACCATTATGTGTCCCCAGACTTACAACCCACAAGAAAATCAGAGACAGGGTCACAGATGCAGATACCCTCTGATCCAGCCACTCTGACGTGAGCCACTAGCATTCAGAGAGCTACCTGAGAAGCTCCAGTGCCTGTTGCCTTCGCAAGCCATGGATATTTTAGGTTCCACCCTCACGTCTGACAGGGTAAATTCAACGGCCACAGGCACTGGGGGTTATCGATCTGCTCCAAGTCCAACGCCCCACAACGGCATGGCTGAAACCTCACAGAGAAGAGAGATTTAAAGGAGGATAATCTAATTAACGCCAATCAACAGCGTACAGGTAAACACAGGTCTTGTCATCCCATTTGGTATCTTATTTAATAAGCTCCCCAGGTAACCACGCCGGGGAGCCTACAACAAGTCTGACTGGGGACTGAGCGAGACGTGCAGGCCGGCAGGGATGTGCTACGTGGATTGAAAAACCCAATTACTCAGCAGAGCTAATGAACAAGGACTTGCCCTAGTCTGTGTCATCCTGAGGGGCTGCAGGGGCCGGTTGAGCTTTTCCTCTGTAACCCGAGCGAAAGCATTAAGTCAGCAATAAAAAGGTCTGCAGCTGGGACAAGAACAGGGCCTGGCAGCTATGGGAAAGGTCGGGCAGCGATGCATGGGGCACCAAAGCGGTACAAGGCATAGAAACCATGCAGGAAGAAGGGTACATCTGCCAGGAGGTGCTCCAGCTCAGGAAAGGATGCAGGAATGGGGGCTAAAGATGATCTTGGTGCAACATTATGGCCTTGAATGCGTTAACTGAGACAGACACAGCAGGGTGGGCACAGGGACTGGATAAGACTCCACTGGAGAGCTAAGTGCGACGTCCTACAGGGCACAGAGAAACTGGGGAAGAGCCAGAAGAGAGAATGGGAAGCAAGCCCTGAGGTTTGGGGAGCTCAGGCTGGGGCAAGGGGCTGCTGTATACATCAGAGCGCTGTGAGCCCACTCATACCCATGTCCTGAGTCAGGACTGGTGGCCACAGACTCACCTGGCTGTCCTGGAGATGGCCACCAGCTTCCCATGCGGGAGGCTGAAAGGAGGAAAGTCCAGGCTGGAAGTTACCTGCAGAGAAGAACCCAGCTCCCTCCTCTCCACAACCTCCTTTCAGGTAGTTGTAGAGAGCAATGAGGTCTCCCCTCAGTCTCCTCTTCTCCAGGATAAACTTCCCCAGGTCCCTCAGACTTGTTCTCCTGCCCCTTCCCCAGCTTTGTTGCTCTTCTCTGGGCTCGCTCCAGAGCCTCAACACCCTTCCTGAGGTGAGGGGCCACTAGTGACTTGCTCAACCATGTAGGTTACATTCAGGCTCTCTATGCTTCAGGTCAAACACAAAGGAATTTAGGGTGATCTAACAGCCTGTGTTGGATGGACGAGGGGGCAACAGATCCCCTCCCCCGGCGCTGGCAGGAGCAGGACCAGGGAGCAAGGATGATGGGCTCCTCCAGCATTGCTTCTCATGCCCGGTGGGGAGCCCAGCTCCGGCTCGGGATGAGGACCAGATGTCCTCCTGCTCACAGGGGGCTGGGAAAAGAGTGACCTCTGCCCAGCTGGGCAGTGCCCGCATCCCTTCTGGGATGTGCACAGACCCTCCACTGTCACCTCGACACCACCAGGTCTCACCAGCTCAGCTCTGTGCCACACCAGCACTCAGCTTTCCCCTTATCCTCACTGACAGCAGCTTCTCTGCTACCCCCGTTCCGCATGCAGATGGCAGGAGACGGCAGAGAATGAAGATATACCGCGCTGCTCAATAGCCAGGGTAGTTTAGATGGCAGGAAAATGTTGAAAAACCTTTTTAAAATGCCAAGCATGTCCCATGGGTTTAAATACCCTCCAAGCAGGCGGCTTGCACAGTATTTAAAACACAGAGGATGAGATCCCAGCTGGGGAAACCTGCTGGGGCTGCAGGGCTTGCACACAGCTCTGTCCCCAGAGACTCAACAGGCATCCTCAGCAATGCACGGGGGCAAAACGGGACAGGTTGGGCACCCGCTGCACATAGTCCCAGCAAGAAAGGCTCTCGTGGGGGAATCTGTGCCTGACCCCACCTGCCTCCTGCTCCACAACTTGCACAATCTGTAAGACGCAGCCTCAAGCAATGGGAAAGCAGGAACCTCGGGCACGGCTGGTTGGGAGGTGGCACAGCCACCAGCATCCTCATACTGCAAGGGACTAGGGCTCAGCTGAAGGACGGGACAGACCCTCCCCAGGTCCTTCCAGTGATCTACCTACAGTGCTTTGCAGAAGGCATCTCCCTCCTTGCCCCAGCTAAAAGCCCTGGGAAGGGTCCTGGCTTAAACCCCAAACCAGCACGGTTTGCTGCAGGATGCAGGAGCATCCATCATCCGCAGCCACCTTCCCCGATCCCAATGCCAGTTTCCCTCTCCGGCACCGCAGGGACTTCACTGTCACTTACCCAGGCGGAGGGTGATGTTGACGGAGTTGGGGTACTGGATGCCAAAGGCCATGGACTGGCTCTGCCACCAAGTGCTCTCCTCCTGGCTGTGGAAATCGGTGAGGAAGGAGGCGTTGTGGTGGTGCTGGGGGTCGGTGGCATCGCAGAGGTGGCACAGGGTGCTGGCATGCCGGGCTCCCATCTGCAGGCAGTACTCCTCGGGGGGAGAACCACACGTGTTGGTAACCTCGACGGTACGGCCGAAGGCAGCGTTCTCGAAGACGGGCATGCAGCGACGGGGCTGGCCCTGGGGGCCCCAGCAGGAGGATGAGACCCCTGCTCCCAACCCCAGTAGGACCAGCAGGCAGAGCCCCAGGGGTTGTGCCATCCTAGGGCTTGCCTGGCTGGACTCTGAGCCTCCTCCAGATGGTACAGCAGGAGCAGGCGGGACAGGATGGGATGGGAAGAGATGGGATGGGACAGGATGGGATGGGTTCCCCCTGCCCAGCACCTCCTCTCGCTCCGAGGTCCATCTTGTGGAAGCTGCTGGAAATGTTCAAACTTCATCTATGAACCCATTCTCTGGGGTTTGGGCTTCTCTCAGGCCACTCTGGTCCCCAGGCCACCAGTCCAGGTAGGATGGGAGCCCTCCCGCAGGATGCACCTTGAACTTGTTGCTTCAGGGATGGAGGGAATCACACCTTTGGCTGCATGGATGGAGCTGAGTTCTTCCATTTCTCTGCCCCAGGGATGAGCGCGTGATGACACATGCCCCACACACAGGGTTTTCCTTGAACTGGTGCAGGTCACCACTTTTCCCACCACTCCAAAATGGAGAGGGGGTGGAGGAAAAGTCTTTAAAGCAGAACCAGCACCCTCTCTTCTCCCTCTACACCGATTTATGGGGACCCCACTGCTCCCCAACTCACACCAGCCTGACTAGTTCAGAGGTCTCCAACACCACCACATCAGCACCCGTGGATGGGGGTCCCACCCCTGCCTGATGCGTGGGGCAGCCCAGTCCCCTGGACCACAGTGAGAAACCAGATTGCTCATTGGCAGCTTCTCAGGTAATGCTAATTATAGTCTGTGCCAAGAAGGGAACCCTCTTGGGACTGTGGCACCCTCCAGATTTAACTCGGGGGGGAAAGGAGAGTGACAAGAAACAGAGGACAGATGATTTTGTGCCCTTGGGCAGCCCCTGAACCCTGTTCCACAGGGGGGATGTTTGCAAAAGTGGGGTGCACAGGGCAACACTGCCTCTAGCCCGACACTGCTCAGCTGAGCTGCCTGCAGGAACCCTGGAAATTTAACCCTCATTTATAATTTAAGCTCCCTTCCTCCCCCTTCCCTTCTCCTCTTATTTATTTTATTCTTCACCACGCAGGCTGCGGGGAGAAAGCACCAGAGGGAAGCTGTGAATCAGAGTCTCGGGCAGCGGCTCCCGCAGCAGCCTTGTTTCAAAGCCCCATTACCATATATTGACCCAGGCTCCGACAGCCCGAGCCAGCTCCGCTCACGAGGCTGAATTTCCCAGCACTGAGGAGCTGTGCATCAGCTGCCTGAGAGCAGGAGGCCAGTGGCAAACTCGCAGTCAACCTCTGGGGAGAAAGAAAAGGGGGTTTAGCTCAATAATTGCCTGGCGCATCTCCGCCGCCTGTTTTAAGTGGATTTGCATCCTGAAGGGAAGAGGTTTTCCAGGTGTTTTCCTTTCCTCATGCTACTGAGGCTGCAAATTCTGGGTGGGAGAGAGCCTCTCGTGTCCTGGGTTTGTCATCTCCTCTTTGGGAAGTGACACACACCCAGGAGATCATAGAATCATAGAACAACCAGGTTGGAAGGGATCCATCGGATCATTGAGTCCAACCATTCCTATCAAACACTAAACCAAGTCCCTCAAGACCTCATCCACCTGTGCCTTAAACACCTCCAGAGATGGTGAATCAACCACCTCCCTGGGCAGCCTATTCCAATACTCAATGACCCTCTGTGTGAAAAACTTCCTCCTAATCTCCAGCCTAAATCTCCCCTGGTGGAGCTTGAGGCCATTCCCTCTAGTCCTGTCCCCTGTCCCTTGGGAGAAGAGCCCAGCTCCCTCCTCTCCACAACCTCCTTTCAGGTAGTTGTAGAGAGTAATGAGGTCTCCCCTCAGCCTCCTCTTCTCTAGGCTAAACACGCCTAGTTCTCTCAGCCGCTCCTCATAGGGCCTGTTCTCCAGCCCCTTCACCAGCCTCGTCGCTCTTCTCTGGACTCGCTCCAGAGCCTCAACATCCTTCCTGTGGTGAGAGGCCCAGAACTGGACACAGGATTCAAGGAGAGGCCTGGCCCATCCTCTCTTGCAGAGAGATCCACGTTAGAGAGTGATAAGACCAACGCAACCAGGGCTCGGTGGCTGCTCAGGGGATGCACAGTGGATTTGAGCAAAGCTGATGACTGCCCCAACCTCACCTCCTCCTCTAGCACAGCCAACCCAGCATGGGGAGATGCCTCACTGGGCCAGAGCTTGATGGGAATCGGCAGTGACACCACACACAGCAGTGGGAAGGCTGCAGCTAGATGGGAGACGCGTGTTCCTAGACAAATTCTGCTGCACCACAGGGTGGCTGAGCCCCTCACCAGGCTCTTGCTGGGTGCTGGGCACAAGCCCTGCCCTACCCAAGGTGTTGCTCTACACTTCATAGAATCATAGAACAACCAGGTTGGAAGAGACCCATCGGATCACCGAGTCCAACCATTCCTATCAAGGTCTTGCCATGCATGGGATGGATGCTCCAGGCAGGATCGGGTCCAAATTCATGGTCTGGCGCTGATCTGGCTGAAGGCTGGTTGGAAAACCTCAGCTCTTCTCCCAAGATGGGCAATTCCCTCCAGTCAAATTTCTTTTGGTCCTCTCTGAGAGGGAGACAGGGATATGTGAGACACCAACTCTGCGCGTGCTTCTCCAAGCCCTGGTACCCAGTAACCACCCTGATAGGAGCTGCAGGACAAGGAAGGTCAACCAAAGGCTTTAGTTCAACCCTGTCTCCCATGAATGTCCACAAAGGGCAAAACCCCACCACATCCAAGGTCACTCTGCAAGAAAAGGGCAGAGGTAACCCCGAATCATTCCCTTTTCTCTGAAAACAAGGTGCTGGACGCTTCTGTCATGTCTTGAGAGACCTACCAGGTTTGGACAGTGGCTTCCCCCAGCAAAACCTTCATGCACAGGTGCATCACCTTGCCATGGGTGAGCTTCACACCTAGAGGAGAGCTAAAGCTGGTCATGGGAAACTCCTCGTCTTACAGTGACATGGATGAGCTGACCAGGGCGTCCATAAGAGCAATCAGAGTGGGATTTGCTCAGCTGAAGTCCTCTGTGCCTGGCGAGACTTCACCCACTGCCCCAGGACAGGTCCAGGTGTGGTGAAGATGTGGTGACCAAGGCTGTGATGAACCCCAACCTGGTCACAGCCCAGGAACCTTCTCCTGCCCCAGCACGGACTGGGCACCCCGCAAGGGTTAAGAGCCATGGGGGCGGTGAGGAGAAAACGTTCTTCTGATTTGCTTAATGAACGTTAATTAAGAAGACAGAAGATAGCAGATTCCTTCAGGGTAGAGATGAAAGGCCCGTTAATTAAATCTGGAGAGAGAGCTCAGGGCCGACTGATCCTCCTCCTGATCAGACCTGACAAGGCAGGCACAGGGCGGGGAGTGAGGTGTACCAGAGCCCACAGCCCCATCTCCTGCAGCCCAGCTCAAAGCTGAAAGCAACACCACATTTTGACAAGGTGCTTGGGTGTAGAACCAGGTGCCACCACCCACTTACCTGCCTCCACCAACGGTGGAGCTGCGGCTGGTCCCATCCCACGGGGCTGCGGTGGGAGCTGGGTTGGTGCCCCTGGCTCCAGCTGCACCGGGTTGGTAATGTGAGATGGACACACACTTATTTCTCAGCAGAACCTTTCTCAGAAGGGCTGAGCTGCCCTTGCTGTAGCACTGGGCAAGACAATCTCTCCTTTAGCCAGCTCCATCCTAAGAAAGAGGAGGAAAAGGAAGTTTGGTCACCTAGCCTGGCTGTTTGCCGCAGGTCCCACGGCCAAAACCCACAGGATCTGGGCACAGGTTAAAGAGGAGCAGGTCAGAAAAGCATCTAGCGTCACTTTGTGTCACTGCATCCTGCACCAGGAAGGGCAAGTCTCCTGGGCCAGCTGGATCCCACCAGGACAGACCCCCTTCTCCCCACTTTTCAGCATATACACTGCCTTATGCTCCCAAAGCAGGTAGCTCCTGCCACCAGTGATTTCCCAAAAGGGGCTTTTCTGCCCATAACTGAGCCCCTGCAAGGCTTTCACACGCTAAATGAGATTCTGCTGGCAGCCTGCTGCCTCCGCGCTCCCCACCAGCTTTTAGCCAGACTTATTTTTAAAAGCAGAGCAGCTAAGCATCCCAAATCACCACCTTCCAAACCGCAGCAGCTCTACCTTCCCTGCTCTCTCCAGGGCAGCGGCCGTACCAGCTCCCTCTCTCCCATTCCCACCCCATCCCTTGCCCTGGGGACTGGAGCTGGGATTAGAGGCAGGTTCAGCCACACGATGCCACAAGCATTTCAATGGCTCTGCTTCTCTCCTGACCTGGATGCAAGGAGCTCCAGCATCAAGGGCTTTGCAGCAGGATATAAGCTGGAATAGGCTGCCCAGGGAGGTGGTTGAGTCACCTTCCCTGGAGGTGTTTAAGGGACGGGTGGATGAGGTCTTGAGGGACTTGGTTTAGCGTTTGATAGGAATGGTTGGACTAGAAGATCCGATGGGTCCCTTCCAACCTGGTTGTTCTATGATTCTATGATTGTTCTAGGATGATGGGGTGGTCTTCATTCAAAGCGGAGCCCCTGCTCTGGCTCTGCTCACTGTGAGGTGAAGAACCCATCATGCAGGAAACATCACGCGCAGTGTAAATAACGTCTGGAGCATCTCTTCTGTGCGCTGGCTTATTTGGTAAACCTGAACTTTGCAAAATGTCACGAAACAGGGAAATGGGAGACATGGGATGAGTAAATCTGTATTAGACATTCCCCAGGACGGTGGCAGTCATGTTCTCGCTCGGTGATGGCCTGTTACAGCCCAATCCTGGCTCGGGGAGCGGGGTGGTGTGCGGCGCTGATTGCAGAAAGTATTTAATTAACACTGCTGTAAATACAGCACGAGCGATGCCAACCAGAAACACAGAAGGGTAGGATGCTGCTGAGCCATGGGAAGATTTGCCACAGTGGAGAGGAGAGGGAAGCAGCAAAATTCCAGCAGATTTTGCTCCCTGCTTTGCCCCAGCCCTTGAGGGCCTCAGGGGGGCAAAAAAGGATGTGACAGAGGCAGAATCCCTCAAGAGCAAAGTCCCCTTCACCTTCCCTGGAGGTGTTTAAGGCACGGGTGGATGAGGTGCTGAGGGACACGGTTTAGTGTTTGATAGGAATGGTTGGACTCAATGATCCGATGGGTCCCTTCCAACCTGGTTGTTCTATGACTCTATGTTCGATGATTCTAAGAAGATGCCCCCTGAGCAAGGGGGTTTCATCATCAGCCATGGTGAGAACAAGGGAGGAAATCCCATAGCCTGGAAAGGAGCTCTCTGGAAGCAAGAGGCTCCCAGAGCAACATCCAGCTCAGCCATCACCATCCTCATCTCTGAAGTACAAAGAGCCTGGAAGCCACCTTTTCAGAGCTAATTGTCCCCGGTTTTTCTCAGTACCTGGCAGGCAGTGAAAATAAGGCCATCCCAGCTTCACTCATGCATGACCACAAGCTGATCATCTCACAGATGAGCCAGAGGACACCAGATCCGACTCAGCCCAGGGCCTTGAGGTGACAGTCAAAGCGTCATTGTCCCCAGGACACACGCTTCACTCATCTTCTCAGGGCCCAGAAGGTCAAGAACCACCAGATGAGGAGGAGCCAGGTCATCACAAGACCAGGCAGTTTCAGGCACAGCCAAAAAATTCCTTTCCTCATCTGAGCTCATCAGTAGCTTAATGATACCTGCTAAAAAGCTTCAGAGTCCCTAATCACTCATCATATTACGGCTTCTCACAAGTGAGGCCAACCAGCACAAACCTCCTTGAAGCCTTTCTAATTAACAAGCAGGATCTTAGGCTCTCCCAGCCAAAAAGAAGCATCTCAATAAAACCAGCAGCCTTCCTGCCAGCCCCTGGCCTCCCCCCACCTTGATAAACACCCTTAATGGGCTTGTTAGCATCACCTGAGGCCACCTTGATGGCTAATGAGGCAAAGCTGTCCGTCTGTCTGTCTGTCCTCCCCTGCCTCCCTGTTCTGGCTGGGAAGAAATCCATCCATCCATCCATCCATCCATCCATCCATCCATCCATCCATCCATCCATCCATCCATCCATCCATCCATCCATCCATCCATCCATCCATCCATCCATCCATCCATCCGTCTCCCTGTGGCAGGAATTATGGGATGTGCCCAGTACGACTGCCCCTAACCTTGTGCTGGGTCTGTGGACACCTCCCCTGGGTGCCCCCTCCGCAAGGTGCCCTGAGCATCCCCTTCACCAGGAGGGTGGGTGACAGCTGAGCGGCAGCAGATGCCACCAGATGGTCACTCCAACTGGAGACCCGGCTAAACCGATAACTGGGAGGACACTGGAGCCTTCTTATTTGCTAATTGACTCCCTGCACTGGTCTCGTGGGGTAGGTGGGAGCGAGTTCAGGATGGTGGCGCTGAGTTCCTGCTCACAAAGCCCCAGGTTGCAATCACTCCAGGGGCTCTTTCCTGAGAAGTGCTGAGCACTGGCAGCTCATCACAGCGATGGGCTCTCAAGGGGCTTCAGAAGTTCTTTTGGAGCTGACTTTTCTGAAGTTCTCTGAGAGTCCATCGCTGTGATGAGCTGTGAGTGCTCAGCCCCCCTGCTGGACCAGCCTCCCCTTCCTCCTCTCCCTCCCATCAGGAAGAGTTGGTCCAACAGACTCTGCAAATAGGAAGTTGTTGTCATACCTTTGCCTCTAAAGCAGGAGAAATAATCACACACACCCCCTCCCCTTAATGTGATCTACCGTGTCTTAATATTCCCATGCGCGTCACCCAGGATCGGGGCTGGGGCTCTGATTTAATATTCTCATGGAAACCGGTGCCCTCATCCAATTACCACGGGGATTTCGGTGCATCAGCAGCTGAGCTGCCGTCAGCCTCCGACACGGGAGCAAAACCCCACTGGGGGCCGAACCCACACTGGCCTGGCCACCCCAAAACCGCTGACGGGTCCTGAGTTAAATTGCCAGGGACTGGTTTAGACTGGGAACTGGATGGGAACTGGAAGCACTGGGAGAGCAGGGAAGGCAAAGCATCGCTCAGGGCCATGGCAGAGCTCTGCGGGTAACGTCCCCGGAGATTTCTACTTACAGCGGGATTCAAATCCCTCTGTTTCATTCTTGAATGCCTGCTGCTCCGAATCCCCCTCCAGCCACGGAGGCTGGATGCTCACTGGTAATCCTGCATCATTTATTTTCATTGGCTGACAGAAAAAAGTGCTGTCAGAAAACCAATGTTAGCTCTGCTGGCTGGCATAGAAAATGTTGCTTTAATTGTATTTTATTTGGCAATAAGAAAATAGAAGCAGCAACAAACCCTCCAGATATTTCCCCCCTTCCTCCCCTCCCCCGTTTAAAATTTCAATTTGGTAATTTTATGACGAAGTTTCAGAGAAAACCCAGCAAAACCCATTAAAGTAAGAGCAGTGATTTATCCTTTTCCGTGGCACGTGAGCTTTGAACATAGTTCCCAGCCCATGTAAGACAGTTCTTTAAAAATAACCAACTGTTTGGTCGGTTTTTTTCATGTCAACTGTTATTTTTTAATCAACGAATCCACTCTTTTTTTTTTTTTTTTTTCCAGTCCTTGTTTCTGGCCTTTTGATTTCCAAAGGCAAAACGAAAAGGAATTTGATATGTGAATCAAAACAAGAACCATCACGGAGCAGCTTCACACCCTCCAGTCTGCACTCGGACATCTCTCTGTGTCCTGCTATGATTTTTACACCTTAGAGGACATTTTCTTGCCTAGAGGGGTTAGGAGAGACTCCAGCACTCTTCATCCACTTCCCAAGGAAATCATATATGTATTTATTATATTATTATATATATTATTGCTGGAGATTAGGAGGAAGTTTTTCACACAGAGGGTGATTGGGCATTGGAATAGGCTGCCCAGGGAGGTGGTTGAGTCACCTTCCCTGGAGGTGTTTAAGGCACAGGTGGATGAGGTCCTGAGGGACATGGTTTAGTGTTTGATAGGAATGGTTGGACTAGATGATCTAATGAGTCCCTTCCAACCTGGTTGTTCTATGATTCTATGATTCTATATAATTGATTTACTATTGAAATCAGAGGATGTGGCTGGGATCCTCGATCTGCCTCTCCTGATGCTGATAGCAGCCAGGAGCTGCACAGGCTGCCCGTGATCTGGGGCTGCCCTGACCTTTCCTCAGCATCTGAGGGGGCTGAAACCTTCCAGACCCCTTGTGACATTTAGAAACCAAACCTCTGCCATCGAGCAAGTCCAGAGAAGAGCAACAAAGCTGGTGAAGGGGCTGGAGAACAGGCCCTATTAGGAGCGTCTGAGAGAACTAGGCGTGTTTGTCCTGGAGAAGAGGAGGCTGAGGCGAGACCTCATTGCTCTCTCCAACTCCCTGAAAGGAGGTTGTGGAGAGGAGGGAGCCGGGCTCTCCTCCCAAGGGACAGGATGAGAGGGAATGGTCTCAAGCTCCACCAGGGGAGATTTAGGTTGGAGATTAGGAGGAAGTTTTTCACACAGAAGGTCATTGGGCATTGGAATAGGCTGCCCAGGGAGGTGGTTGATTCACCTTCCCTGGAGGTGTTTAAGGGACGGGTGGATGAGGTCCTGAGGGACATGGTTTAGTGTTTGATAGGAATGGCTGGACTCGATGATCCGATGGGTCCCTTCCAACCTGGTTGTTCTATGATTCTATGATACATAAACCCAGGATTTCTCTGTGCCACTTGAAATAAAAGCCTCTGAGTCTTGGCTAACTGGCTTGATCTCCCAGCTGAGCATCACGAGCACCCCTCAGGTACCACAGCAGATTTATTGGCTGGATGAAATCCCTGCTTGTTCCCAGGGTGGCAGCGATGCCTTCGAAGCACCGAGTGCTGCACATGGCGCAGGGGCTCGGGGAAGGGGTTAATGGGTGGGCAGAGACAGTGCTGGGGGGTTGCTAGGAGACTTGGGGCTTTAGGATGCTGGATGTGATGCTCAGCCAATGGAGGAGCCCTTAGTAAATCTGCTAATTCGGGTTTCATTGATTGCTGGGGTTTAGGAGTGGGTGTGGATACTGCCTAGGAGGGCTGACCCTCCTCCTCCCAGCCCCCTCCCCACGACTGATGCTTTTCCCATCCTGCTCCTGCAGTTTCAATTAAATCGCTGAACTAATCTCTTGCAATAAACTCGGCCGCTATTGCAGTTTGCTCTGGGATTCATAATCACTTTTTCCTGCAAATATAACAATTAAACAGAGGGGTCTTGGTAGCTCCAGAGGAAAAGCTGGGGCTCCCTGTGTGCCAGCTGGGAGCAGAGTGTCCAGTCGCTTGCTGGAGTTAATTTTTTACCAGCCAAAATATCTTTGGAGGGGCTGCTGATTGCAAGGGAACGGAGGGAAGCACCCGCCTCCCCTTCCCCTGCATATGCTCCTCCAGATGGCCCAGGCTGCTGCTCTTCATGTCGGAAAAGGATTTAAATTAAAATCTTACCTGTGGGGTTTTTTGAGGGTTTTTGCTTGCTCCCCCACCTCGCTTTCTGGAGATCTATTGTGTTGGGGCACAACAACCCTATGCAGAGCTACAGACTGGGAGAAGCCTGGTTGGAAAACTGTCAGGAGGAGAGGGACCTGGGGGTGTTGGTCGACAGCCGACTGAACATGAGCCAGCAGTGTGCCCAGGTGGCCAAGAAGGCCGATGGCATCCTGGCTTGGATCAGAAATGGTGTGACCAGCAGGGCCAGGGAGGTGATTCTCCCTCTGGACTCAGCACTGGTGAGGCCGCTCCTTGAATCTTGTGTTCAGTTGTGGGCCCCTCACCCCAAGAAGGATGTTGAGGCTCTGGAGTGAGTCCAGAGAAGAGCCACGAAGCTAGTGAAGGGGCTGGAGAACAGGCCTTATGAGGAGCGTCTGAGAGAGCTCGGGGTGTGTAGCCTGGAGAAGAGGAGGCTGAGAGGAGACCTCATTACTCTCTACAACTCCCTGAAAGGAGGTTGTAGAGAGGAGGTCACTGGCCTCTTCTAAGTGACAGGGGACAGGACAAGAGGGAATGGCCTCAAGCTCCACCAGGGGAGATTTAGGCTAGAGATTAGGAGGAAGTTTTTCACACAGAGGGTGATTGGGCATTGGAATAGGCTGCCCAGGGAGGTGGTTGATTCACCTTCCCTGGAGGTGTTTAAGGTACAGGTAGATGAGGTCCTGAGGGACATGGTTTAGTGTTTGATGGGAATGGTTAGACTCAGTGATCCAATGGGTCTCTTCCAACCTGGTTGTTCTATGATTCTATGATTCTATGATTCTATGATATGGGCCCCAGCTTTGCTGGGGTACAATGGGAAGGGCTGAGGGATGCAGCTTTCCCATTGCTCCCCGAGCCTGGCAGAGGAGCGAGACCCACGCGGGTGCAGGATCCGACCCCTCCAGGGACTCCAGGATGCCAACTTTTCACAGAAAGAGCGGATTACAGAGCATCAACTCCAATCAATACTCCGCCGCGGCAGAAAGCAAAGGGAAAAGAGGAACAAAAAGAGCTTTCTCCGTTGTGGAGGATTTGGGGGGGTTGTTGTGTTTGGAGGGAATAAGAAAAAAAAGCCTGAGAAAGGGCTGAGCAGGGAGAGATGGGGGGAGCGCAGCAGGGTCCCTGCTCTCTGGGGCACCTCTGTGGGACCTTCCAAAACACACCTGGTGCCAGCAGAGCACACGGACACAGGGAGGGTGCAGGGTGAGCTCAGGGTGCTCCATCTCCACCCAGCACAGGGAGGTTTAATCCTTTCTTCATCAGATCATAGAATCATAGAATAACCAGGTTGAAAGAGACCCACCGGATCATCGAGTCCAACCATTCCTATCAAACACTAAACCAGGTCCCTCAGCACCACAGCAAAACCCTCCTGACTACAGCAGAGGGAAGAAAGATGATGGGATGAGACCAGACCAGACCAGGATCTGGTCCTGCTGAGACCTTCACAAAGAGTGACCAGGCTCAGGGATGCTCTGGACAAAAAAAGGATCATTAAAGAACTTTTTTTTAATTTGAAACCCAGAAGTCTTGCATAGGGCTGAACAGAAGAGACAGCCCAGGAGCTGCTGTCATGGAGCCGCTGTCACGGACCCACTTCTGGCTGCAGCCCAAGACCTCTTTGGAGGTAGTTCATCTCATTGTCTCGGCTATCGATTCCTCCTGTGGAAAGAAAAGACCCTGGCACAGCGAGGGTGTTGCTAAATGATGGTCAGAGCGCTCTGCCCTTGCACAAGAGGCTCCCTCCCATCAGCTGTAATGGACTTTCCTAGTGGGAGGGAAGGAGGGATGGGGACAGGGGTTTGGGGGGTACTGCGGACTGCTGCTGTCAACCCCCAACAACCCAATTCACAGCAGGGAAAGCACCCAGGAGGGACCTGGCACATATTTTTTGTCTCCCTGGGTCAGTGTCCGAGCATGGCAGCGCTCTCCCCGCAGCTGCTTGGGATGAAGCTCACGCGCCTCCTCTGCATTCCGCGAGCAGGGGCGAAGAGCTTTGAAGGAGCTGCCCTTTCATTATTAATATGATGATGATGTCTGACGCCGTGTGTGCGCAGCGATGGCTCTCTGCCTCCGCTGGCACCCTGCCAAGGAAAGCGCACGCTTCTCCTCCGGGAGGGGGTCTGTCCCCCTCCATCAACCTTTTTTTTTTGTTATCCTTTTATCCCCCATCCCTGCTCTGCATCTCGGGTGTTAAATCATAGAACCATAGAATCATATATAAATAAAGGAGCGGCACTATCCTGCACAGCCCCTCGCTGGATTGGACCCACGGGACATGGTTCCTCTTGCTGGCTATGACCCTCTGACATCCTGGGGATGCAAACCGAGCGCTGGATGAATGCGGTGAGGAGGATAAAGTGCCACCAAGCCCTGTCTTGCTGTGTCTTGCTCCCCTGCAGGAGCCAGCGTGAGCCCAGCCTCTGTCCACCACCACCGCTGCGAGTCTTCTCGCTGTCTCGGACCACAAAACAGAAGATAGCGTCTGAATTCTTGTTTTAAAAAAGACTCATTTTAGCGCACGGGTCTGATCCCATGTTGCTTCAGTCGTTTTCTGCCCCCAGGCCAAGCTGGGACCCCCGGGCAGCATGGGTAAAGCTGGCTTGGGGAGGGAAAACTGGGCTGCAACAGCCTGGCAGCAGCCTCACATCAAACATCTCTCCCAGTTTTGCCCTCAGGCCACAGCCTGAGACATGAATCATCCCCTCGTCTGCTTATTGATCCAGGCCAGGCTGCTGGCAGAGACCCTCTCCCCACCCTACCAAGGCTCCAGCAGCCCCCCAGGGGTCCTGTGCGCGAGTCCTTAGGGGCCCAGCTACACCCCCATCCCTCCCAGAGCAGCCCATGAGGATAATGGGGGTGGCAGAACTGGAGCCACAGGGCTCAGCTGGCTGGGCACACCCTCCCCAGGTCCCCAAGCACCACAGCTCCAACCAGACGCCCTGATGGGTAATGGGAGGTGACATAGAATCATAGAATCATAGAATCACCAGGTTGGAAGAGACCCACCAGATCATCGAGTCCAACCATTAATATCATAGAGTGGTTTGGGCTGCAAGGCTCCTCAAAGCCCATCCAGTTCCACCCCAATAATGTTGTGTAAAAGTAACTTTTTCCCCTCACAAAAAGGAACTATTCCTGCCCAAAATCTCACTCGCTCGGTGTGAGTCTGTGATGAGCCAGGCCAGCAGCCCCATTGCTCCCGACCCATCTGAGGAATAGGCTGACCAGGGAGGTGGTTGAGTCACCTTCCCTGGAGGTGTTTAAGGGATGGGTGGATGAGGTCTTGAGGGACATGGTTTAGTGTTTGATAGGAATGGTTGGACTAGAAGATCCGATGGGTCCCTTCCAACCTGGTTGTTCTATGATTCTATGAGCATGGTGCGCGTGCAGGGCTGACCCTGAGCATCGCCCAGGCTCCCAGAAACACCAGGCACCTTCCATCTCGCTCCCTGCCGCATCGCCACGGCTCAGAGAGCCACACACCAGCCCAGCCATGGGGAACGATGCTGGGACCCACCAAGCTGGACTCTGCACCCTCACCAGCACCCCAAGGGTCATGGCGCAGCAGGAGGGACCCCAGACCCACCTGCACAGCCCTGCCCAGGAGGCTCCAACCATCCTGTCCCACACCAGCCTCACGGATTCAGCTGTGGGTGATGTCAAGGTATGTTGGATTGCAAATTAGGCAGCAGCCCGCTGCACGGCCCCGGCTCCATCTGCAGAAAATGAGTTGCTGGACTTGGAGAGTGTCCAGTTGTGCAGCTCGGCGTGCCTAACACCCAGGGCTGACAAGCCACTGAATCACTCCTCCCTGCGCTGCCAGCCTACGTGAAGCCAAGATACATTTCTTTTTAATGATAAGTTTTTATTGTTCGGAGTTCAGCTAAAACAGCCTCCCGGGTACCCGCAGGCCTCCTGCTTCCAGAACAGCCAAGTGGCGCAGGGGCCGAGCCCGACACACCAAGTAACCCACTAGTGGAATGAGTTGGACGGTCTCAGCCGTAAAGGGAAGTCCTTGAAAACTGTCCGTGGGGAAGAACCTGGGCTGCCAGCCATGAGCATCACCCGGTAAATCCACACAACGTCGCCGCAGCCAAAGGCAGGATTTGCACCTGGCTGGGAGACAACACTCACACACACACACACACACACTCACCAACCACTCCAGGTTCCCTCCCAATCCCAGCGGGTACTGTTTGCCAGCTCAGTTTGCACCCAGCTCTTCCCGCAACATGTCAATGTGTCCTGAAGAGAAGCCTCTTAGACCCCTGGTATCCCCTCAACCTGTGGATGTGTCCGGAAGAGGAGCCCCTTAGACCCCTGGTATCCCCTCAACCTGCGGATGTGTCCGGAAGAGGAGCCCCTTAGACCCCTGATATCCCCTCAACCTGCGGATGTGTCCGGAAGAGGAACCCCTTAGACCCCTGGTATCCCCTCAACCTGCGGATGTGTCCTGAAGAGGAGCCCCTTAGACCCCCAATATCCCCTCAACCTGCCCCTTGCTGCACCTTTGCTGCTGCAGGGAAGCAGCCCCCTCCCCAGCAAAGCAGCACAGGAGCTTCTGAGGTGGGGTCTGTTCCATATCTGGGGCTGGGACAGAGACCCAGGGGGGTTCAGGAGAACCTCCAGCCCTGCTGTGCCACCCACTGTGGGGACAACACTGCACCACAGGAGGGGGATTGGCTGCAGAACCAAGGAGGTTTCCTGGGGGCTCCTCAGCATCAAGAGACAATCCAGCCTCCCCCCTCCCAGCTGGATTAAGAGAGAGCTGAGCCCTCGCTGCTCTCACGCTTCTCCTCAGAACCTCTTAGCAGTGCTTTTGCCCGCAGGTCAGACAACTGGCAAATAAAAGATTGAAGCGAGGTGCCGCAAAGGTACCGTAAAGAAAACCACATCCATGCCCGGAGAGGTGGCGGTAAATCAGGCTCGGGGGGCGGGGGGGGGAAGGATGGGGAACTCGGTGCCAGAGCTGGTGGCACGCAGGGCGAGCACTGGGAACGCTGGGGTTTGGTTAAGCGATGCTCCAGCAGGGATCAGTGGGACTCCATGGGTTGGGGGCCTGGCCACCGCCTCCCCCCAAGCTTTACACCACACGCTGGGTTTTGCGAACAACTCGCTGGCACTTTGGCTGCTTGGGCACCAAGGTTTGGGCACCGAGGTTTGATGCCAACGTCCCCCACCCAACCCCATGGTGGGAATCAGCGCTGGGGGTTGTGGCTTTGAAAAGGGGGCGAGTGGTCTCCCCTTGCCCCCCCCCCCCCAAAAAAACACACCCCTGGACCTGTTAGCAAGGACCTGTGTCTTACCTGCTGCTGCTCCTCCAGCTGTGCTGCACATCTGGGCAGCAAAGGAGCCCCAGGGCAAGGCCGGGGTGGGGAGGGGGTCGGATCCGGAATGAATGGTTGGACTCGATGATCCGATGGGTCCCTTCCAACCTGGTTGTTCTATGATTCTATGAATCCAGAGCATCAGGGCAAGGAGGTGGAGGTTTGGATCTGGAATGATTCTGGAGACCCCAAGAAAGGGGATGAGGGATCAGATTCAGAATGACTCCAGAACCATGGGGTGGGGGAGATCAGATCCAGAATGACTCCAGAACCATGGGGTGGGGGAGATCAGATCCAGAATGACTCCAGAGCCATGGGGTGGGGGAGATCAGACCCAGAATGACTCTGGAGCCCAGGGGTGGGGGGATCAGACCCAGAATGACTCCAGAGCCCAGGGGTGGGGGGATCAGACCCAGAATGACTCCAGAGCCCAGGGGTGGGGGGATGAGACCCAGAATGATTCTGCTGGGGGAAAGGTGGGGGTCGTGGCGGGTGTTGGATCTGGAGCCCAGGGGTAAGGGGTGTGCGGATCAGATCTGGAATGACTCCAGATCCCCGCGGCAAGGTGGGGGGGGGTGGGGGGGGCTTTGATTCGGAATGACTTCGGAGCCCCTGGGACAAAGCGTGTTAGGGGGTGTTGAATCCGGAGCCCCAGGGCTCGGGTGGGTGGCTCGGGTCCCAACTTACTCCGGATTCACAGGATCAGGGAGTGGGGAGATCGGATCCGGAGTGACTTCGGAGCCCAGGGACAAGGGGGGTTCGGATCCGAAATGACTTCGGAGCCCCAGGACGAGGGTTTCGGATCCGGAGTGACTCCAGAACCCCGGGACAAGGGGGGGATT
Source organism: Coccyzus lansbergi (assembly GCA_033558105.1). Taxonomy (NCBI): domain Eukaryota; kingdom Metazoa; phylum Chordata; class Aves; order Cuculiformes; family Coccyzidae; genus Coccyzus; species Coccyzus lansbergi. The sequence continues at coordinate 576,134 of JAUMJK010000585.1, read as the reverse complement.
CTGATCCGAAATGACTTCGAAGCCTCAGGACAAGGGATGTTCGGATCCCAAATGACTTCGGAGTCCTGGGGACGAGCGTTTCGGCTCCGGAGTGACTCCGGAGCATCCCCGGGCGGTGTCCCCGGAGCGGAGCTGGGGGGAGCCCGGGGTGGGGGGGGGTGGAGGGGGTGGGGGAGCTGGGAGGGCGGGGAGGGAAGATCCACCCCCGTGTCCGTGTCCTCCCACCCTCCTTCCCTCCCTCCATCCCTCCTCCTCGTCCTCCTCTCCGGCCGTGCTCGGCGGCGGCCGGGGCTGCTCTGCCAAGGGGGGTCCGGGGGGGGGGGAAAGTCCGGGCTGGAACTTGGTGGAGATGGGGAACGAGCGCTGGAAAACCATGGGAGGAGCCTCCCAACTTGAGGACGGGCAGCAGGAGAAATCGCAGGTACGAGGCTGGGGGGTAAAGGGGGGCAGCTGACAGATTTGGGGGGGGGGGGGGGGTCCCCCCATCCAAGCCCGAATTCCTCTGCATTCTCCCAAGGAGCTTTTCTCCCAGCGCAGAAATCGCAGGTAGGGGGCTGGGGGGGCACTGGGGGGAGGGGGGGGTGGGCAGTGACCACTTTAGGGGATCTCATGAAGCCCCCCCCCCCCCCCACCCCACCCCATCCCATCCCATTCTCCCTATGAGGTTTTCTCCCAGTGCAGCCCATTAGGATGGGCTGCCCCCCCCCCACTGGAGAAATCACAGGTAAGAGGCTGGGGGGCAGTGGGGGGGGGGCAGTGACCACTTTAGGGGTTCTCATGAAGCCCCCACCCCACCCCTCCATCCCATCCCATTCTCCCTACGAGGTTCTCTCCCAGTGCAGCCTATTAGGATGGGCTGCCCCCCCCACTGGAGAAATCACAGGTAGGAGGCTGGGGGGGCAATGACCACTTCAGGGGTTCTCATGAACCCCCCCTCCATCCCATCCCATTCTCCCTATGAGGTTTTCTCCCGGTGCAGCCCATTAGGATGGGCTGCCCCCCCCCCCCCATCCCCGGATAAATCACAGGTAGGAGGCTGGGGGGGCAGTGACCATTTCAGGGGTCCCATTGCAGCCTCCCCATCCCATTCTCCCTATGAGGGTTTCTCCCGGTGCAGCCCAGCAGGATGGGCTGCCCCACAATCCCCTTCCCAGTATAGAGCCCCCCCCTGCCAAAGGGCAACTGCCTCCCCTGACTCCCACTACCCCTGAATTATTGAGTTTGGATTTGCAGGCAGTGTCCCCTCACCTTCCAGTGCCAGGCTGCCCCTCGCCCGGGCGGCAGGCGATGCTGCTGCACGCGCCTCTGATGAACGACTGCGCGCTTCAAACTGCTTAAATAACTCCATACGGAGAATTTTGCATCTCAGCTCCTTGCTGCAGCTAGAGGCATCTCTCTTGGTTCGGGGACTCCCAGCCTGCTGGCTGCCTCTCACCCTCCTCCTGGATTTTTCATGGAAAGGGTCACTGGGCACTGAACAGGCCGTCCAGGGAGGGGGTTGAGTCACCTTCCCTGGAGGTGTTTAAGGGACGGGTGGACGAGGCGCTGAGGGACATGGTTTAGTGATTGATGGGAATGGTTGGACTCAATGGGTCTTTTCCATCCTGGCGATTCTGTGATTTGGGGGGTGAGGCCGGTGTTGCGGCGAAGCGGTGGCAGAGCCTGCGGCGACGCGCAGGGGGGACCTGGCACGTGCTGGAGCCTGTTTGCACAACGCGCCGCACGTGTGCCAACTCCACCAGCCCAGGTAGCACCAGCTTCCCCAGGGCTGCAGCCACCCGGCAGGTAGGGATCACAGGCAGGGCTGCCTGGCCAGGGCACCTAACCAGCCCACATGGACTAGAAGATCCGATGGGTCCCTTCCAACCTGGTTGTTCTATGATTCTAAGCAGGGAGCGAAGAGGTGGAGAATTAGGGGTAAATGAGCCTGGAGTGTGTCTGGGGAGAGATGCGGGAAAGGGGGTCTCTGGCAAAACCTGGGAGTCGAGGGAAAGCACTAGGCATGAGGAGGCAAGGGGGAGTCAGCAGCGCCTGCCCTCGTTCCACACCCCAGTGCTGGCAAGGATGGGGGGAGCGGCCATAAGAACACACTCACCCCCAGATCTGCTGCTCCCTGTCCTTCTTCCACACACAGCAGTGCAGGAAAGGGACTTCTATCTCACTTCACATTGCTGCAAACCCTTCTCCGTGCCTTCTTCTTCAGCCCATCCATGCCGAACAGCTCCCTCACCTTGCTGGAGAGGTGCTGCCCACCCTGAGATGGAAACCTCAATCTCCTCTCCCCTTCCCAGCAGAGCCGTCTCCCTGGCACACAGCCCCTCCAAGCAGTGGTGCCATCTGGCCGGAACCTCTATCTGCCCAGCTTTGTGCCCACCCTGGCACCGAGGATGAGCTGAGCAGGATGGGGTCCAGCCCCAGGGACGAGCTGGGGGGCAGGACGGGGTCCAGCCCCAGGGACGAGCTGAGCAGGATGAGTCCATCCCCATCACCTACCCAGGTTTGTAGAAGGCAGCCCGGAGCTGTGGTTCGTGCAGGGGGTTGCAAAGCAGGCATGGAGTTTGCTGTGCAGCCGGTGCTGGGTTCCCAGCTCCCGTAAGCTCCTGTGCAAACACATCCCAGCCTGCTGGCATGTTCACCCATGGAGCTGGCTCCAATCACACTCACCAGCTCTGTTTTCTCCTCTCCCCGAGCCGCAGAGCAGGCTGTGCTGTAGGAGCGATACCAGGCAGGCTTCGGATGCTGGAGGAGAGCAGGTAACGGCAGTGAGATTCAGTTTGTCTTACTCTGTGCTCCTGCAGCCTTGGGCTCTGGGAAAAGCAGAAGGGTTTTGAGGAGAGGCTGGGGTTCAGCCCCCACCCCAGGGTGAGCAGGGAGAGGGGCTGCAGCCCTGCGCAAAGCTGTGAGAGCTGGTCAGGCAGGGAAGCTGGAGAGGGGCAGTGGAGCAGCGCAGAGCGAGCAGCTGGGATGCAAAATGAGCTGTTTGAGCTGCTCTGGAGCAAGCAGTGGCTTGGGGTGGTAGAGGGCTGACCCTGGCTCTCCTGGGGCTCTTTTGGGGCTGGGTCAAGCCTGACAGGGAGATAAGGGGCAGCTGGGCTGAAGCTGAGCCTGGGCGATGCAAAGCAGCATCCACCTGCCTCAGAAACTCAGCCAGAGTCCTGCCTCCTAGCTGGCTGGGGCACCCGGCAGAGAGCACCCAGGGCTGCCCATGCTCCTACCACCATCTCACAGCTTCCCTGGTGAGCTGGCAAAGAGCAGCAGCTTTGGCAGAAGCAAAGGGCACATCCTCCTCAAGGATCATCTGCCTTGGTAGACTTCAGCCTTTCACAGAATCATAGAATCACCAGGTTGGGAAAGACCCATCGGATCAAGTCCAACCATTCCCATCAATCACTAAACCATGTCCCTCAGTGCCTCGTCCACCAGTCCCTTAAACACCTCCAGGGAAGGTGACTCACCCCTCTCCCTGGGCAGCCTGTTCCAGTGACCAATGACCCTTTCTGTGAATTTTTTTTTCCTAATGTCCAGCCTAAATCTCCCCTGGTGGAGCTTGAGGCCATTCCCTCTCATCCTGTCCCCTGTCACTTGGGGGAAGACGTCAGCTCCCTCCTCTCCACAACCTCCTTTCAGGTAGTTGGAGAGAGCAATGAGGTCTCCCCTCAGCCTCCTCTTCTCCAGGATAAACACCCCCAGCTCTCTCAGCCGTTCCTCATAAGGCCTGTTCTCCAGCCCCTTCCCCAGCTTCGTTGCTCTTCTCTGGACTCACTCCAGAGCCTCAACATCCTTCTTGTGGTGAGGGGCCCACAACCGCTGTCAGGTCCGTGGTCTCAGAGGGCCCGGCCACCTCCAGCTCTGTTCCAGTCACCCCTGGGGCTGCTCACACAGCGTGTCTGGGCCACCAAGGACTCAGCCGCCGCAGGGCATGGTGGCCGAGCGTAGAGGTGCTGCCTGAGCCAGCAGAGGGTATGGAGAGCTCGGCTGAACTTTGCAGCAGTGCCTCAGTTCCTGCCCAGAGTTCTCTCCTGAGCTCCAGCCCCAGTTTCAGAGCAGGTTTACAAGTGAAGCTCGGCTCATCCTGACCATCTCCCAGCTTCTGCTCTCCTTAGGAAGGAGAGATTTGGAGAATTAGGACTGAGATGGATGTCCTCAGGGGCACATCACTAACCAGAGCAGGGCGATGTCCTGCAGCTGCTCAAAAGCTTTGTCAAGACGCAGGATCCTGAGGCCACAGGATGGAATTCAGAAACCTCTGGAGTCAGGAGGACGGCCCTGGTGGGGCAGGAGGACGCAGCAGAGGCCCCGTGCTGGAAGCTGGGGATGCAGCCGCAGGGCAGCTCTGCTGAGGAGGTTTGGGGCGTCCCACACCCCACTTTGGAGCGTCACTGGTGCCTCTGTCTGAGCGTTTCCCTCCTCTCCCCAATGCAGGTTGCCAGGTAACACAACCTGCCAGCAAAATGCCGTGGGACTCGTAACGTTTCCACTGCTCGGGATCTGGTGGCCACACGCAGGGTTAGCTGAGCACGAAGGGGATCGGCCCCCAGTTCCTACCACAGTTCCCAGTGCAGGAGGGCAGAGATGCTGGGACTCGAAGGCTGGGAAACAGCTGGATGTGGCTACCAAGCGGAGCTGTGGGAGTTTGACGTGTTAAAGCCCTCGTGGGATTTGCGTGGCTGCGGGAAACAGAACACGGGTTGGTTGTGGCTCTGCTCCTGAAGCCCCTAACGCTCAGATGGGTCCCTTGCTCACTGCAGCCCATCCGTGTGTCCTGGTGGGGATGTCAGCGTGATGGGGAGCAGCAGCATGTGGGCTGGGAGGGCGCAGAGCCGGGACCTGAAGATGCTGTGATAGCCCCGACAGCCACAGGGACACAGTTCCTGCTCACCAACTAGATCCCAAACCACCCAACATTACCCTCTGCTCAGCAGCTGTCCCTCCTGCCACTTCTGCACTTGCAGGGTGACAAGGAGCTGGGTTGAGCCCGTGTCCCAGGTGTCCACGTGAAGGCGTCAGTGATCATAGAATCATAGAACAACCAGGTTGGAAGAGACCCATCGGATCATCGAGTCCAACCATTCCCATCAATCAGTAAACCATGTCCCTCAGGACCTTGTCTACCCATCCCTTAAACACCTCCAGGGAAGGTGCATCTCCCACTTCCATCTGCCACCATCCCTGCCTCTCCCTTGTGCCTCGTGTGCCCCAGAGCTGGAGCTCCGTGTCTACAAACACAGGGCAAGCTCCTCCACCCTCTGCTTGCCAAAAGCTCCCTTATTGCCTTTGACATCTCCTTTCAATGCACACCGAGAGGCTGAGCCTGCGGTTGCCTCGTTATGGAGGTCCTCGCGGTGTGGCTTCCCATTCAAACCCAGCGCTGTTTGCATCTCCAGCCTCACTCTGTGGGCTGGGGAAGAAACCCAGAGCATTCCCAGAGCTGGTGGGGCATCCATGGCCCCCCAGTCCCTCCCCAGCCAGCCCCACTGCAGCCAGGGTCACCTTAATGCAAATGGTTGCGGGAGCGTAAATGAAGTGAAGGGTGCTTGAAGGAAGGTGTCACTCCAGATAGATGTGCACAGGAGGGGACAGGGCCTGAGAAATCTTTGCAGATGCAGCAATTTTCCTCTCGTTTCTGGGGAAAGTAGTCTTTGTCTCTCTGAATCTGCAGTTTTCTGGCAGCCCTGCAATTCCTTGTGACAGCCGTGGCCGAGGTCAGGGGAAAATCACAGCCTCTGTCCTGCAGGTGTAATGAGAAGAGGAGGCAGCGGGTTGGGGGGCAGGGGATAGATGGGGCTGAGTGGCAGCTTGCCCCATCCCATCCACACTGGCAGCGTCGGCGCTTTACGCTTTGCTCGGAGGAAAGTCTCCAACGCGCTCTTGGTGCTCACAGAGTAGTTCCCGTGGGCTCAGCCCATGGGTCCCTGCAGCAGCGGAGGTGCCAGCATGGGGAGAGGGGTCAGAGATCATTCCCACAGCAACTCCCCCTCGCCAAGAGGCTCCAGGCGAGGTCCGAGGGCTTTGGGAGAAGCTCTTCTCCCCTCTGGCAAGCAGCGAGGGCAGAAAGGGGACGGGGATGCATGGCCCACACAGCTTGGAGGTGCCCGGTGCTGAGCACAACCCCATCACACTCAGGGGCAATGTGACCCCAACATCGACCCCAGGCTCCCCTTGCTCTGGGGACAGTCCCTGCCTTCCCTCGACTCGTCCCCACTCCGGCGAACACCAGAGATGTTCTCCCTTTTCCTCCCCCTGTCTGTGCCCAGGGCAGCAGGGAGCCCGGCACACACCTCACGGGGAGCTGGGACTGCTCCGGCTGAGTATCGCTGCCTTAAATAAAACATGCCAGCAGGAGCAGGCGTTCGCTCTCTTTATTATTTCATACCTCCAGCTCCCAAGCAGGTTTAGCTGCTTTGCTCGCTGAGCGCTCGCTTGGGGCCTCCGTGCTCCTGGCACAACCACAGGGCTCCCCAGGCTCCCTGCATCCCCTTCTCTTCCACAACCTCCGTGTCATAGAATCATAGAACCACAGAACAACCAGGTTGGAAGAGACCCACAGGATCATCGAGTCCAACCATTCCCATCAATCGCTAACCCATGTCCCTCAGCACCTCGTCCACCCGTCCCTTAAACCCCTCCAGGGAAGGTGACACAACCACCTCCCTGGGCAGCCTCTGACACTGCCCAACAACCTTTTCTGTGTCCTACAACCCCTCCTTTGGTGCTGGACCCCCAAAGCTCCTGAGGGTCTGAACGCACCTCTGGGGTGAAGGGGAGCAGGACTGGTCCCATCCAGATGGGCCCTGACAGTGTCCATCTCTCTGTCTGCAGAGGACGAGCTGCGGGTACATCCTGTGCACCGTCCTGCTCTCGGTGGCCGTTCTCCTGGCGGTGACGGTCACAGGGGCCATTCTCTTCATGAACCACTACCACACGCCCGTCACCGAGTCACCTCCCGTCATCAGCACCAACCCCGAGGAAGCCAACGCTCTGGTGACCATCGAGAGAGCAGACAGCTCGCGCATCAACATCTTCATCGACCCCAACTGCCCCGACTCGGCAGGCACCTTTGGGCGCCTGGAGGGGCTGCAGAGCTCCCTGCTTCGCGCCGTCACCGACCACGACGCTGAGGCCAAGGCCACCAAGAGCCAGCAGAAGGCCCTGCTGGTCACTGTGGCGGACGAGGTGTCGAAGCTGCTGACACACGCCGTGCAGCTGCGTGCCGACTGCGACAGCCTCAAAAAGGGGCACAGCGCTATGGGGCAGGAGCTAGGCGCCCTGCAGGGCGAGCAGGGCAGGCTCATCCAGGTGAGCTGACCCTGGGGGTGCCACACAGAGCTCCCTGGGGACAAACCACCACTGTCCCCATGTCGCTGGGGCATATGGCTGCTTGCAACCCCTGCCTAAGGTGTCCAGGGGGGACCTCCAGCAGAATTTGCTGAGGTTTAAAGCAAGTGTGGAAGCACAACCGGAGCTCTAGCTCATCAGCTGCCAAACCATCCAATTGCTGGTGACCTGAACGTGCAGCTTCCCACCTGTGGGTCTCCCAGTTCCAGTTTGGAGGCTCCAAGGAGAGCCCAAGCACAGCACAAGTCTATCCCAAGAGCAGTTCATTCAGCAATCAGGCTCTCCTCATCTACAGCCCCCAAAATTTCCCAGCCAATGAGCTGTGTTGAAACACTCACCTGGGTCTGCCAGGGGTCTGCCAGGCATCGTAATAGTACTGGATGCTCAGCTCCTTGCTCATCCCTCCTGGTGCTCATCGCTGTCTGTCTGGAGCGGTTCGATCCCCACTGCTTCGCTTTGCTCCCTGTTCTGCTGCTTTGCCACAGCCACCCCACGTCACTCGGCCAGCCCGGGTCACCTCGGGGTACGGCGGAGAGCCAGCAGTTGTCTCAGGACACAGCTATTCCTGCCACCGGCCTCTTGCCCAGAGATGCTCTTTATCCCGCAGGGCGGCCGCACCAGCACACCTCAGTTTCAGGGTTTTTTGCGCCCTAGTGGTGTTAGGCGCTATCCGGACCTTGACCTTGGGCTTGGAAAGCACTGGAGATGTTGTATGAGATCTGGTGTGGTTTTCATGTCCCCAAATGGCCCTCAGCAGCCTCTCCCCTGGCATCTGGGGAGCTGTGGGAGCAGGCAGAGCATCCTCACAGTAGCGTGGTGGTGGGTTAGGGGGAGTTGGAAGGGTTTTGACTGTGTTTAACCTTGTCCTGCCCCCACAGCTGCTTTCGGAGAGCCAGACCAACATGGCTCGGCTGGTGAGCTCCGTCAGCGACATCCTGGACACTCTGCAGAAGGAGCGTGGTGGTGCCCGGCCCCGGCTCAAGGCTGACCTGCAGCGAGCTCCGGCCAGGGGAGCGCGGCCCCGGGGCTGCTCCAACGGTGAGATGGGATCCACCATTCCCCTGGGAGAGGGATGCGCCTGGCGCTGCTGGCTGGTCTCTGCCTGAGGAGAGGGGAGGGAGAAACCCACTCAAGACGAGGGGAAACCAACCTGGAGAAGGATTCGATTCAGTGTTGGGCTGGCAAGGAGATAGGGGAGACCGAGCAGGAGGGAGATGGAAAGTTGGGTCCTAGAAGGGGACCCCCAGTTCATAGAATCATAGAATCATAGAACAACCAGGTTGGAAGAGACCCATTGGATCATCAAGTCCAACCATTCCCATCAAACACTAAACCATGTCCCTCAGGACCTCATCTACCCGTCCCTTAAGCACCTCCAGGGAAGGTGAATCAACCCCCTCCCTGGGCAGCCTATTCCAATGCAGTTGTCCATAAAGAGCCTTCGCACCCCTGCAGACCCACCCACTCCCCACACGGCCATAGCCAGGGCAAAAGCAGACCGAGAAGCAATCGTTTGCTTTCATTTGGGTGCAAATGGCAGCACTACATCGGACTCGGAATAAATAATCACATTCGTCATCATTTGGTTAAGATGAAGCAGGGTACGACTGTCCCAGGGCTGTGAGCATGTGCCCACACTCTGCCTCTGGGCACCAGCTCCCTCCTCCCCAGCTGGGTCCCACTGTGGCCTCTCCATCCCTTGGGGACACAGGGTTGGTCCCTCCAGGCTGCCAGGGGGAATCCCTGGGATGGCTTCGTCCCCCCAGGCACCACCCTGAGCACTGGAGAAGAAAGGAGGGAAGGAGCAAGGCAAGCACCGAGCTGCTGGCAGCAAGGGTGAGAGCCTGAATGATATGGCAAGACATTCAATGAAATCATTAATTAACCAGCTTCCCTCTCATCCCACCCTTCCCAATGCCCGGCTGCAGGCTCCCGGCCGCGAGACTGCTTTGACATCTACGCGAGTGGACAGCAAGAGGATGGGATTTACTCCATCTTCCCTACGCACTATCCCGATGGCTTCCAGGTCTACTGCGACATGACGACCGACGGGGGCGGCTGGACGGTGAGCTGCCACCACGCCAAGGGACCCTGGCTGCAGGCTGTCCCCGTGCTGGGAGGCTGGGGGTGGGAGACGTCACTCTCGGCACTTGGAGGTGTCCTCGGGGTGGGGGATAAATGCTAACGGGGTCTGGTTGTGCACAGGGGGCTGGTGGCATCAGCAGAACTGATGAGCTGAGCCCTCTGCCAGAGCCCAGCAGCCCTGCCCTGGGCTTGGTGAGCTTGTCTGGAGCTGGGGGGTGGTTTCAGGCAGGGATCATAGAATCATAGAACAACCAGGTTGGAAGGGACCCATCGGATCATCGAGTCCAACCATTCCTATCAAACACTAAACCAAGTCCCTCAAGACCTCATCCACCCGTCCCTTAAACACCTCCAGGGAAGGGGAATCAACCACCTTCCTGGGCAGCCTATTCCAATGCACAATGACCCTTTCTGTGAAAAACCTCCTCCTAATCTCCAGCCTAAATCTCCCCTGGCAGAGCTTGAGACCATTCCCTCTTGTCCTGTCCCCTGTCACTTAGGAGAAGAGGCCAGTGACCTCCTCTCTACAACCTCCCTTCAGGTACTTGTAGAGAGTAATGAGGTCTCCTCTCAGCCTCCTCTTCTCCAGGCTAAACAACCCCAGCTCTCTCAGCCGCTCCTCATAGGTTCTGAAATTTGGGTGCAATGGCTGGAGTTTGTCCTTGGCAGGGTTGGTGATGAGCGGCGATTGTGCTTCACTCCATCCCTGTGGTCAGGACGAACCCCAAACACAATGCGTTTCATACCGTCTAATGCAGGAGCTTCTGGGGCTCCTCCAGTGCCAATTCATAGAATCATAGAATCATAGAACAACCAGGTTGGAAGAGACCCATCGGATGCATCTTCTAGTCCAACCATTCCTATCAAACGCTAAACCAAGTCCCTCAATTCACTCAGTCCCTGGCTGCTCTGCCCAATTCCCTTTGCTGTGGTGGCTGCAGCAGCCATGTCATCACAGCAACAGGGGAAAGGAGCTGGGGGGACACGGTGCTGGTCGCTCCAAGCCTGGAGCAGCTCCCCCGCTGCAAACCCCTTGAGTACAAACAGCCCCTAGCCAGGAAGGCGTCCATTGGGATGGCAGCAGGGCTCAGAGGGGGCAGCTTCTCCCCCGAGGACATGCTGGGTGAGCCGAGCTGGCCAGTGCCCCTCCAGCTGGGTGCTCCAAGAAACAAATCCCCGCGATCTGATTCCCCTAAGCAGCTTTGAGCGGTGCCAGGAGGGAGCTTAGCCCCCCTGCTCTCGGGGGGCTGCCAAGAGTCCACCCCAAGCAGGAGCAACCTGTCGTGCACAGCTCTGTACCAGCATCTCTGGTGGGGAAACTGAGGCACAGCGCAGCTCTGGGGAGCCCAGCTCCTCTGGGGGTCACAGAGGGGAAAACAGGGGGGACCTCTATTGCTTTGCAAGGTGGGGAGGGTCCCTGCAAACCCCCCGCACAGCCTTCCCCAGCACAGCCACGCTCCAGCGCTGCCTGAAGAGCAGCCCAAGGTGATTAGCGAGATGCTCAGAGGCTTATTTAAAGCTGCTGCAGCCAGGGGGGCTCTGGCTGGGTTGGGGAGGGGGTGAAGCAAATGATTTTACACCCAACAGCACTGTGGACTCCAGCAGCAGGAATGAGCCAGGCAGCACCAAGGCTCTGAGGAGCCAAACCAGGTGCTGAGTTGTGACATTCCGGAGGGAGAAGCATCCAGAGCTGGGGGTGCTCACCCCAGGCTCCCATTTCTTGGGGCTGCTCTGCAGCTCCCACACGTACCTGCAGCCCCTCAGCTCTCTCCTGCAGGGCTGAGGACACAGGTGTCCCTGGGGCTCCAGGTGAGCCATGGCCCAGCTGAGTACCTTGGTACACAGCCTGGGAAATTTCCCTCCCCTCCTCCTCCTCCTCCTCCTCTGGAGCGATTACTCCTGACATTTGGGCTTATTTGCATGTGGGTGGGTGGGTGGAAGCGATGGCAGCAGCTGAATCAATTTTGACTTGGGAGCTGCTGAGCTAAAACCTTACCCTGCCTGGGCAGCTTAGAGATCTCAGGAAGGAGCTGGGCAGGAGGAAAGAGCCACCCCAAAGTCCCACTGGGGAGAAACCCAGCTGGGGTCACTCACCGCATGCTGCTCAGCACCTCCCCATCCCCAGGCTGTGATCTGTCCCCTGACCAGAGGCAGAGTCCCAGCTCTTTGCAGCACTTGCTGAACCAGCACCTCTCGTCCCTGCAGTGGCCGCCGAAACCCCTTGTGCCATGAGCCAGCAGTGTGCCCAGGTGGCCAAGAAGGCCAATGGCATCCTGGCTTGGATCAGAAATGGTGTGACCAGCAGGGCCAGGGAGGTGATTCTCCCTCTGGACTCAGCACTGGTGAGGCCGCTCCTTCAATCCTATGTTCAGTTCTGGGCCCCTCACCACAAGAAGGATGTTGAGGCTCTGGAGTGAGTCCAGAGAAGAGCAATGAAGCTGGTGAAGGGGCTGGAGAACAGGCCCTATGAGGAGCGGCTAAGAGAGTTGGGGGTGTTTAGTCTAGAGAAGAGGAGGCTGAGAGGAGACCTCATTACTCTCTACAACTACCTGAAGGGAGGTTGTAGAGAGGAGAGAGCTGGGCTCTTCTCCCAAGGGACAGAGGACAGGACGAGAGGGAATGGCCTCAAGCTCTGCCAGGGGAGATTTAGGCTGGAGATTAGAAGGAAGTTTTTCACACAGAGAGTGATTGGGCATTGGAATAGGCTGCCCAGGGAGGTGGTTGATTCACCTTCCCTGGAGGTGTTTAAGGGACGGGTGGATGAGGTCCTGAGGGACATGGTTTAGTGTTTGATAGGAATGGTTGGGCTGGATGATCTGATGGGTCTCTTCCAACCTGGTTGTTCTATGATTCTATGTGAGCGATTGCAGCTCTGGGGCTCTTTGCTGCCTTTTTTACAGAGTCAAAAAGCAGAAATGTGGCAGAGAGGGCAGCCAGCACCCCTGTCCATGCAGGGCAGGGTGACACCAAGGTGAAGAAACATGGGAGGGAAGAGCCAGGAAGCCCCCAGCACACCCTCTAAAATGTTTTCTCCCCCCTCTACTCTGGCTATGAGCAGCAGGGCCACATGCAGCTGGCTGGGGCGTGGGTCCAGGTCAGTGCTACCAGTGCCGGTGGGAACATCTCAGCACCAATTTTAATTGCAGTGATTACCACAAGCTGCCCTGAACCTCATGGCATCACCAGGCTGCAGCTTTGTAATTGCCCAGCCTGACCCCAGCTCCCACTCTGACACTCACTAAAATAATAACGAGGTGATAGAGGGCAGAGAATCGTAGAATCATAGAACAACCAGGTTGGAAGAGACCTATCGGATCATCGAGTCCAATCATTCCTATCAGAGGAGGCTCGGCAACCTGGGAGGTGTGAGAAAGTTGCCTCTTCACGTGCTGTTCTCTTTGGGAAGTCTCTGCAAAATGCCCCATGCTCCTCCTGGTGCCCCTGAGCTACCCAGCCAGGGGCAAAGCCCCCAGGATCAGCATCCTGGCTCCGTGAGCTACAGTGCTGCTACAGCTCTGGCTCCTCAGCATCATTGTGCACGGAGAGCGCGTATTGGGAAGTGGTGGGAAAGCCGTAGGATGAGGAAGAAAAGCCTGTGCCAGCAGGACGAGGGCTGTGGTTAATGTTAAGTGACAGCTTCCAGCTTCACAGGCACCTGCCGCGCTGGGGATGCTCATGGGGACGGCTTCACCCAGTCTGCTCATCAGTCCTGGAGCAAGCTGGGGCTTTGAGCACACGCTGATGCATTTACACACGGGTTGGGATAAGCCCAAAGCAGAGGGCGAGACAAGCCCAGGGAAATGTGCTGTTTCCAATAGATGTGACTTATGTGTCACCACTGGCTGGGATGAGACTCTTCAGCTGGCGGGGACAGGCCAGAGCAGCCGGGTCCCCAGGACGGGCAGCACCGCTGGCTGTGGTGTTTGCAGGTCATCACACAGGGTTGGCTCCTGCGATGCTCCAAGCTTGTCTTCTCCGTGGCTGAACCCAACGATGGTTGGATAGGAGGTCTCAAAGGAACACCACAGGGCCAGGGCTGTGGGGTCTGACCCCGAGCTCAAGTGCTGCGGTGGCAGAAAAGAGATGGCTGAGCATCTCCCCAGGCTGCAGCTTGTAGGGTTCTGAGCCCACTGAGATTTTGGTGGGGGCTGCAGAGAGAGGGAGCAGAGCCCTCCCTCACCGACAACACCTCGACAGGCTGGCGGTCTCGCTTTCCTCTGGTTTTAACCCATTTCTCAGGGCTGGTGCCTTCACAGGAGCCTGTCCCTGCCCGGCGAGCTCAGCACAACTGGGGGAGGCAGGGAGCGGGGGAGATAAATATTTCAGCCTTTCCCTTAAAGAAGGGAAGAAAATCCTTTTTGTTTAAGAGGGAGTGATGCATATTTGATGAGGAGGAAAAGAGCAGCAAGGCAGGGCTGGGAGCGTGGCAGCCAGCCTGGGGGTCAGCAGCACATGTAGCATCCTGGTACCTGCAGCATCCTGGTACCTGCAGCATCCCAGTGCATGAAGTACCTGCAGCATCCCGGTACATGAAGCATCCTGGTACCTGCAGCATCCCAGTGCATGAAGCATCCTGGTACCTGCAGCATCCCAGTACATGAAGCATCCTGGTACCTGCAGCATCCTGGTACCTGCAGCATCCTGGTACCTGCAGCATCCTGGTACCTGCAGCATCCCAGTACATGAAGCATCCTGGTACCTGCAGCATCCCAGTACATGCAGCATCCTGGTACCTGCAGCATCCCAGTGCATGAAGCATCCTGGTACCTGCAGCATCCCAGTGCATGAAGCATCCTGGTACCTGCAGCATCCCAGTGCATGCAGCATCCTGGTACCTGCAGCATCCCAGTGCATGCAGCATCCTGGTACCTGCAGCATCCCAGTGCATGCAGCATCCTGGTACCTGCAGCATCCCAGTGCATGAAGCATCCTGGTACCTGCAGCATCCCAGTGCATGCAGCACACCAGCACAGGCATCAAGGAGGAGGTTCCCACGTCCCCACCTGCATGCAGAAGAGCAGAGTGCACGAGGGAGGCATGAGGAGAGACCATGCATGAGAGATGAGAGTGGAGCAGGAGACTCATGAGGACACAGCACCTCTGACCCGGTTTTGAGCCCCCTTGGGGCCAAGGCCAGCAGGCAGCGGGGAACTGAGGGTGACTGCTGAGCCGTGAGGAGGCTCAGCCAGCGGAGATGTGCTCCGCATGCTTCCCCAGGCACTGCTCAGGCAATTGGCCTATTTAAAACCGTGGGTCAAAGCAGATTAAGAGGGAGCACTGGTGTTGCTTCCACTGCCTTCCCCACATGGCAGTGCCGGAGCTGACACTGGGCAGGGAAAATCAGCTTCGGGCCCCCATCCAGCCACACCATCCCCCTTTTCTCAGCAAGCCCGAAGAAAGACCCTTAAACGGGCTTAACCACAGCTTCTCAAGCGCTCAACGCAGGGATAAAAATTAAGGCTCTAATTCTAGAAGGTAAGTACAGCAGGATCAGAGCTGTGCCGTGCCAAGGAGCGCACTGGAACATCCCCAGCCCTGAACGTGCTTGTCCAGAAGGGAAGAATGGGATGAAATTCATGAGTTGGGTCTCCTTTGCGTGCCGGGATGACACCGCACACGTGCAGGAGGGCAGGAGCAGCTTGCGAAGGAGCATCCCCTTGGTAGAGCAAAGCACAGCAGCTTCCTGGCCGGTACAGGGACTCAGCAGTATTGCTGGAGCCTGGGATGCTGGAATTGGGGTCTTTGGGATCAGCAGCAACGCTCAACCTCAAAACAAGGTGCTCTGGCCCCTCGGCTGCCCACACATGGGGTGGTTGTTCCTAAATCGCTGAGCATCCTGTCCTGCTGCCGCGGCCACGGGAGCATGGGGCTCAGTGGCCGTTGGGCAGGCTGGCTCAGCCAACTTTAATGCAATTAATCCAGGGCTGGAGGCTTAATTAAGTTCCAATGGTTGGACACGGAGCAGCATTTTCTGGATCATTGTCAATAAATCAAACCCGAAACTACAAATAAAAGCAGATGAAACAAGCAGGGCACGTCAGGCCGATGAGCGGATGGGAGAGGAAAAGGGAAAGGCTCCTGAGGAGAAGCCTCAAGCTCTGCCAGGGGAGATTTAGGCTGGAGATTAGGAGGAAGTTTTTCACAGAGAGGGTCATTGGGCATTGGAATAGGCTGCCCAGGGAGGTGGTTGATTCACCTTCCCTGGAGGTGTTTAAGGCACAGGTAGACAAGGTCCTGAGGGACATGGGTTAGTGTTTGATAGGAATGGTTGGACTCGATGATCCGATGGGTCCCTTCCAACCTGGTTGTTCTATGATTCTATGATTCCATGAAAAGCCGTGCTAAGCCCTGGGCATCCAGGGGTTCTGCAGGAGTTGGGGTGGTCGCTGCCCCGTGGTTCATTTCTCTGGGAGACTAACGAGGCTCTCCTTGATACCTGATCACGGGGCAGCTGCCCAGGAGAGAGCAGTTTTACGCAGTACAGTTTGCAGTTCCACCTGGGACACCTCCCACTGCATCAGGGGCTCTAAACCCCAACCTGTCCTTGAATACCTCCAGGGACGGGGCAGCCACAGCTTCTCTGAGCAACCGGGGCCAGTACCTCCCCACCCTCATAGTGAAGAATGTCTTCCTTATGTCCAAGATAAATCTCCCCCTTTCCAACTTAAAGCCAAAGGTTCCTCAAGCTCTCCTCCCATTTCCAGGTAGAGGAGGGGGAGCAGTGTTTTATCTGACTTGAGAGCTGGCAGATAACGATCCAGCATTTCCCTGGAGACCTTCTTGCTGGTGTCCCCCTGTAATTACTGAGTTGAAAGGGTTTAATTTGCACCCCCGTCTAATAAGGCAGCAGCAGGAGGACTGTGCAGGGGGGAGTGGAGGAGGCTGCTTGGGGTGCACAGGCTCAGAGCAGCCCCACGACTGACTCCCCACCCCCTGTGTCTCCCCAGGTGTTCCAGCGGCGGGAGGATGGCTCCGTGAACTTTTTCCGCGGCTGGGAAGCCTACCGGGATGGCTTTGGGAAGCTGACGGGAGAGCACTGGTTAGGTACGTGGGGCTGGCAGTGCCTGCTGGCAAAGCCTGGGTCCCCCCTCAGCTCCCACAGGGGGGTCCGGGATTCTTTTTGCAAAGGAAAGGACACCGAGCCCGCCTTGGGCAGCACTCACATCCTAGGAAGGACACCCTGGGCAGATAAGGAGGGCACCGAGAGGCTGCAGAGGGACAGGGAAGTGATGGGGTGGTTTGCCCGTCAGCTGAGCACGCGCCCTTGGCCATGCAACATGAAGAGAGTGAGGGCTGGAAGGTGTGAGCCGCTCCCCGTGCCACCCCACATCCCTCCCCAGAGACCTCTGGCCGACCCATCCCCACACTTACCACCTCCCTCCACTGCAGGGCTGAAGCGGATCCACGTGCTGACGGTGCAGGGCAGCTACGAGCTCCGCGTCGACCTGGAGGATTTCGACAACGGCACTGCCTTTGCCCACTACGGCAGCTTCGGCGTGGGGCTCTTCTCCGTTGACCCCGAGGAGGATGGGTACCCGATCTCCATTGCCGACTATTCAGGAACAGCAGGTAGGGCAGGGGGGGACACAGAGGGGGCACCAAACCTCCTCGCTGGGGTGTTAGCAGTGTCCTCATTGCTCTCTACCTGAAAGGAGGTTGTGGAGAGAAGGGTGCTGGCCTCTTCTCCCAAGGGACAGGACGAGAGGGAGTGGCCTCAAGCTCCACCAGGGGAGGTTTAGGCTGAACATCAGGAAAAAATTTTTCACAGAAAGAGTCATTGGGCACTGGTAGAGGCTGCCCAGGGAGGGGGTTGAGTCACCTTTCCTGGAGGTGTTTAAGGGACGGGTGGACGAGGCACTGGGGGACATGGTTTAGTGTTTGATAGGAATAGTTTGACTCAATGATCCAGTGGGTCTCTTCCAACCTGGTTATTCTATGATTCTATGATCCCTGCTCCTTTGCCCCCACAACAGGTGACTCCTTCCTGAAGCACAACGGGATGAAGTTCACCACCAAGGACCTGGACAACGACCACTCGGAGAACAACTGCGCAGCTTTCTACCATGGGGCCTGGTGGTACCGCAACTGCCACACCTCTAACCTCAACGGGCAGTACCTCAAGGGCCACCACAGCTCCTACGCCGACGGCATCGAGTGGTCCTCCTGGACCGGCTGGCAGTACTCCCTCAAGTTCACCGAGATGAAGATCCGGCCAGTCCGGGAGGAGAATTAGCTGGATTAGAGTGTCCCCCTTACCCCATGCCCAGCACCCTGCCCTTCCCCACTGCCCCGCAGCCCTGTCCCCGCAGCTGCCACCCTCCCTGGGGGCTGGCCTGGCTTCGAGGGGCCCCTGCTGAGTGCCTGCCTCCTGGGGAAGGTGGTTTTTGCTCCCAGTGGACATCACCGAACCTCTGCTTCCCCCTGCCCTGGCTCCCAGAGCGCGACCCACAACCAGCACCCATGGCAGTGGGATGCAGGGATTTGGGGAGACCAGTGGGGCTCGGCAAGGAAGGGATGGGACTGCCTGGAGGGATGCATGGATGGATGCAGCATCCCAGGCAGGCTGGGCACCTCCGCTCATCTCCGCTTTGGGCACAGACAGCCGGCAGTGGCCTGGCTGAGCTGGTGAGGAACCAGCAGACACTCGCCCCACATGGGGAGCCCCACACCCCACAGAAACCCCTGGACTGGGACAAAACTGCTGCTCCACGGTTCCAGCTCACTCCATGGTGCTACTGGGGACAAGGCAGGCTCGGCTGGCTTGAAGCCTTTGCCTGACCAGTTCCTTCTCCTGTCTGTAAACGCTCACCTCTACCCCTGCAAAAGGAACACGGATGGAAAGGGACAACTAGGAACTTCTTCATCCCCATTTATCCCTGTGTGGGCTTCTGAAGTCTCCTGGTGAGTTGGGGCAAGGATGCACCCCAGAAGGGATCGTGGCACCGAGCTGCTGTAGAAACAGGGAGTGCGGAGAGGAGGAGGTGAGGAAGGCTCCTTCCAGGCACGGCTCTGCCTGCATTTCACAGCTCTTCCCTCCCAACCAGACCCGCTCAGACTCACGTCAGACCTGTGACCTTTCCTGAAACCTGTGGACTGGCCGCTCTGCTCGTTCCCAGCCTGGGAACCCACCTGGGAATTTAGCTCATTTTCACCTGGGATGAGCCACGCTCTGCCTTGGCACCTGCAGATATTCAAAGCCTTTCATTTCTTCAAATCCCATTAAGGTTTTGCAAAAAAGAAGCCCCGAGTGGGGCTTAGCATCTGCAGGGCCCTGATAACCAGGCAGCAGGCGACGCCTCGTGCTGCCTGACCGAGGAGGAGCTGCCATGGAGCGTGGGGCTGACTTCTCCTCCACCTCCCTGGAAGGACTCTAATGGGGGGATTTTGTCTAAAAAACCCAACCGAGCCTGACTGGGCTGTACAGGAACAAGGAAGGGAGAGGGACAGCAGGGACTCTGTCACCATTTACATGATTTTCTGCCTGTGCAACAGCAGCAACAGGGAACAGAGACCCCACTCTGGCCCCAGAAAACTCCGCTGGATGAACAAACTGCCTGAGGAGGGGAGGAAAACACCCACCGGCCCCGTTTCCAGGGGGGTTTAAAGCTTGGGAAGATCAAAGGCTCATCTTCCCGGCTGTGGCAGATTTGTACTTCCCTGCGAGCTTCTCGCTTTTTTTTTTTTTAAGCCTTTGCCACCTCGGATCCTGTGCTGGACGAGCCCTTTTGGCTGTGGGGTCCCCAGCAGGACATGGAAAAAGGAACAAGTGATGCACTGGGATGGCCGCAGTGTTCCCTTTTGCCAGAGACGTTCCTTGAAGCCCTTGGGAGAGGACAAAGCATCAGCTTTACCTGCTGCATCCCTGCCCGGAGCAGCGATGGGATTTGGAGGAGCTCAATGGTGGCATTTCCCACCCAGCACAAGAGCAGGAGGCCCCAGCAGCTCCTGAGGGGCTCCCAGTGCCCTGTTGGATCCCATTGGAAAGGGTCCCTTGCAGGCAGGGAGCTCCATGCCCATCTTTACTTTTCATTAACTTATTTTGGTGGATTAGCTGTAGCCGGGTTCTCTAGCACTTGCCTTCAGGACAAGAAGGCGCACGGAGCCGCAGGCCCTGGCCCCATCCACCAGTGCTTTTCCACGCCAGGGAGGGGACGTTGTCCATGCGGTTTGATGGTAGCACAGCCGGGACTCCCTAATGACTTTGTTTTGTCTTGCGCGAGAGGTATCTAATCCACCCCGAGACGCAGGATTTCCCAGGATTATTCCCAAGAGCGCACGCGTTGCCGCACGGCCCCGGATTAGGCTAAAACCTTCCATGGTGACACCTCCCCAAGGAAGGGTGGGCAGGGGGGGGTCTGGGATGTGGCCACGTACCTTCTGGACGAAGCCCCGGGCCAGGTTGTGGTGTGTAGCAGTGCCGTGAAGTCTAGGTCGTGTGTGAGTGGTGTCCAACGCTGTACATGTGGACTTTCTAAACTCCTGAAATAAAAGGAACTCATCGTTAGCTGGTGTTGCAGCAGCCCCTGCCCATGCCCGTGATAGTAAAGGGAGCGGCACTGGATTATCGCGGCTCCTTCACTGTGTGGGGCTCTGTGGAGACATTTTATAGTTGTTTATACTTGATTATACTTGATCAAGTTTATACTTGATGCCGTGGGCTTTGCTGACATCGAGCAGTGCTCACAGCACGGAAACCTGGGGAACAGCCCATCCTGTGCTTAGCAGCCCAAAGCGCTCTGCACGAAGTCTGGGGAGACCCAGCAGGGATGGGGCAGCTTTCCAGGGCTCCAGCCCAACCCCAAGCACAACAGGGCCTCAGGATGGCAGGTTGTGGTGCCAAGGTTCCCTGCTTTCTCCTACCTGCGCTGATTGTAGAGCACCGAGCGATGCCCCTTCCCGCTGGGCAGCTGACCCCAAGCATCAAGAACCACCTTTTAGCCACACGCACTGACCAGGAATGGGGAAAGCTCTCAGACTGGTGCATGCAGGGGGTCCCTGGGTGGGTTTGGGGATGCAGGGGTCTCCACCGATGCCTACGCTCTCACTCCACTTGCACACACCTCTGGGTCCCCCAACACAAGTACGTGCCAGGTGAGGGATCTGGGGACACTTAGAATCATAGAACAACCAGGTTGGAAGGGACCCATCGGACCTTCTAGTCCAACCATTCCTATCAAACACTAAACCAAGTCCCTCAAGACCTCATCCACCTGTGCCTTAAACACCTCCAGGGAAGGTGAATCAACCACCTCCCTGGGCAGCCTATTCCAATGCCCAATGACCCTCTGTGTGAAAAACTTCCTCCTAATCTCCAGCCTAAATCTCCCCTGGTGGAGCTTGAGACCATTCCCTCTTGTCCTGTCCCCTGTCACTTGGTGGAAGAGCCCAGCTCCCTCCTCTCCACAACTTCCCTTCAGGTAGTTGTAGAGAGTAATGAGGTTGCACACTTGAGTAATGAGGGGCACACTTGTGCCCCCCCCGATGAGATGCTCCCTCCCGCCAGCGTCCCCACCAGTTGCCGGTGACTCAAGGGCAGCTCCGGCACAGCACAGCACGCACCCAACCCAGCCTCTCCTCCAAATGAGGCAGCAAATGAAGGAGATGCGTTAATCAGCGGTGGTGCTGCGCTCCCATTGTGGTGGCTTGGCCAACCCCCAGCCCCCCTGGCTCCCTCCCCAGCGGGTTCCCAGCCCCTGCTCTGGTCACACACTCGAGGGGTGACATGGCAATTAGTGCTGGTGGGTATTTAATGGTGAGATCCAGGCTGGCCAGCTCAGTCTGGGCTCAAGGGGACGGAGTGCAGAGCCAGGGTGGACGGCACTGGGCATCAGCCAAGGCGGAGAGGTGAGTCTCCATGCGTCTCCATCTTCCCCTGTGTGCTTGTTTTGCTCCCTGCTTTGACAGGGAGCACTAAAGGCTGGTGGGAGGCAGGTGAGGGCAGTGGGATGGGATGGGATGGGATGCAGGGGGACACAGGGAGGATGAGGATGGGATACAGGGGTTGGGATACAGGGGGGTGGGATATGGAGGTTGGGATACAGGGGATGAGATGGGGATGGGACACTGGGAGGATGAAGAGGGGATACAGGGGTTGGGATATGGGGGGATGGGTAAGGATGCCAGGAGAGATACAGGAGGATGGGATGTGATGGGATGCAGGGAGAGGGATACAGGGGATGGGATGGGATGGGATGGGATGGGCACCCACCCGCACCTCCAGCCCCCAGGATGGGCAGGAAAGGTGCTCCCTGCTCTGGTTCTGCCCAGAGATTTGGCTCCATGGGTGCAAAAGGGAGAGCGCAGAGCAGCTGTGAGGTGTGAATGAGACAGGGAGCACCCCAGAGCGAAACCCATGGGCAAAGGGGTTGTTGGGGAGGGCAGGCAGGGGCTCGGGCTCATCTGGATCCAACACAAGAACGAGGAACACCCACAGCAGCCTCCAACCCTGCAAGCACAGGGGAGACACCCTGGCCCTGGTCACCAGCAGTGACTTCCAAGGCAAAATCTGCAGTAAAAAAATAATCATAAAAAGAAAAAAATCCATTTATCCTTTCTAAGCCTTTGTAGAAGGAGGAAAGGGTGGCAGAGCAGCCTTGTCCATGCTCAAGGTCACTCCGAGCGCCTGCGGCACTGCCGCTCGTGGCCCAGGACCACGCTCCATCAGACCCTGCTGCCGGAGAGGCACTTGCAAGCCCCATAAAGCAGAGGGATGGGGAGCACCTTCCTCCGCACTCGCATTAGGCAGGCACTGCAGGTAGAACCTGCGGGTGGGGAAGATCAGGCCGGCTCAGGTGAATGCACTTAAGTCCTCCCTGCAGAGCTTCTGAGAGGAGCAGGCGGCTCTGGAGCCCATCAGCCTGCCCGGCTAATAGCCCAGTCTGCCACCCCTGCCCGAGCACAGCCCAGCTCCGCGCTGGGGACCAGGGCAGCAATGGGAAAGCTGTAATTTGTGAGTTCGGGAAGGATAAAGATGAAGGGGAGTGGGTCTGGAGGAGGCAGAGGGAGCTGAGCACCCCAACAGCATCAGGTGCATGGGTGGAGGTCGCAGAGGTGTGTGCTGGAGGGGGTTCTCGCAGGGTGTAGGGGTGTCAGGGCTGGTTTGTGGGTGCTGGAGGGTATTCTCGCAGGGTGTAGGGGTGTTAGAGCTGGTTTGTGGGTGCTGGAGGGTATTCTCGCAGGGTGTAGGGGTGTCAGGGCTGGTTTGTGGGTGTTGGAGGGGGTTCTCGCAGGGTGTAAGGGTGACAGGGCTGGTTTGTGGGTGCTGGAGGGGGTTCTCGCAGAGTGTAGGGGTGTCAGGGCTGGTTTGTGGGTACTGGAGGGTATTCTCGCAGGGTGTAGGGGTGTCAGGGCTGGTTTGTGGGTGTTGGAGGGGGTTCTCACAGGGTGTAAGGGTGACAGGGCTGGTTTGTGGGTGCCGGAGGGGGTTCTCGCAGGGTGTAGGGGTGTCAGGGCTGGTTTGCGGGTGCCGCAGCAGGGATGGGGAATGCACGTTAGCCAAGCGCAGCCCTTGCTGCTGCTTTAGCCGCTGCCCGAGGGTGCTCTGGGTTTACAGACCTGTCTTTCCCTCCCTGTGCTTCCCCAAGATGAGAGCCCCCTACTCGCTGTCCTTCCTCTTCCTCCTGGGCCTGGGGGCCTGCTTCCCTCCCAGCGAGCGGCAGGAGCGCGGAGACCCCAGGGAAGGGACCCTGCTGGAGCCCAGCTGGCAAGTGGCGGCGGTGGCCGAGGACTCGGGTACCTGCTGGAGGGCAGGAGCGAAGCAGAGAGCCGGAGAGGAGCTGAGCGCCCTGCTGGGCATCATGCGGGAGCTGCGGGGCTACGGCAAGGAGGGCAGTGGGCAGCGGCTGGGCAGGCAGAGGGGCTCCGAGCTATTGCCCAGTGAAGGCGAGAAGCGCAGCGACACGTTGGGGAACCTGGCCGAGGAGCTCAACGGCTACAACAGGAAAAAAGGGGGCTTCACCTTCCGCTTTGGCAGATGAGAGCCTGGACTCGATTCCTCACCTCTCGCAGGTCACTTCGTCCCATCCTTCCTTTCCATCTCACCTAGGTTTGCTCGGACTAAAGGGTGGCTGGGGGGGGTTGCAGCTGGAATGGCCCTGGGGAGGGGACACACCGCGTTTTCCTCACTTGCAGCCCTGCTCCAGGTCTCGCATCCTTGTTCCCAGCGAAAGAAGAGGAGAGTGCCTTAAAAAGAAGCTATTGCATCCCTTCCTTGGTCACACGCAGCCCTCCCTGGGGCACAGGGAAAGGGTCCTGGGCCAGTGTCCAGTGCTGCAGGGAGCAGGGATGTCACACCAGCGCAGGCAGAGCCAGCAGGGACAGGAATGGTTGGACTAGAAGATCTGATGGGTCCCTTCCAACCTGGTTGTTCTATGATTCTATGACAGTCCTGGTGGGGACTGCCTGTAGCTGCCAGCTTGCCAGGCATGCAGGCAAGAAGCAAGGTCCCTCAGAGCTCCCCATGGAGTTTCTGCTCTCCTGCTTATTAAGGGAAAGCCCCTCCAGCAGCAAATTCTGCTTAGTGTCAAGATGCCACTCACAAGAGCCAGCTCCTGCGTGCAAAGCAGGACAGAGCAGAGGGCTTTGAGGAAACCCTGTCTGTAGAAATCCCTGACATCATCAGTCCTGCTGCAGTCCTACCAAACCACTCAAGCCCCAGCCCTGAGACACGTCCTCAGGTGCCACCACAGCCCTCACCAGGGTGAGATGATCATAGAATCATAGAACAACCAGGTTGGAAGGGACCCATCGGATCTTCTAGTCCAACCATTCCTATCAAACACTAAACCAACTCCCTCAAGACCTCATCCACCTGTGCCTTTAAACCCCTCCAGGGAAGGTGAATCAACCACCTCCCTGGGCAGCCTATTCCAATGCCCAATCACCCTCTGTGTGAAAAACTTCCTCCTAATCTCTAGCCTAAATCTCCCCTGGTGGAGCTTGAGGCCGTTCCCTCTTGTCCTGTCCCTTGTCCCTTGGGAGAAGAGCCCAGCTCCCTCCTCTCCACAACCTCCTTTCAGGTAGTTGTAGAGAGTAATGAGGTCTCCTCTCAGCCTCCTCTGATGACCTG
The DNA here is from genome assembly GCA_033558105.1 of Coccyzus lansbergi. Taxonomy (NCBI): domain Eukaryota; kingdom Metazoa; phylum Chordata; class Aves; order Cuculiformes; family Coccyzidae; genus Coccyzus; species Coccyzus lansbergi. The sequence goes on along the minus strand of JAUMJK010000585.1, from coordinate 551,647 downwards.
ACCTTCAGCATCCTTCATCACCCACCTGAAAATCTAGCCCTTCCCAACCCCCTCCTGGCCTCATCCCCACCTATTCCCAGCCACGGCACAAACTTGGGTGCAGAGGGGCTGAAACAAGGACCCCTGCCCCTATCCTTGGCTGCCCATGGGTGCTTGGTGTCCTGTCCCCTCTGCTGCCAACAGTGTCACCTGGAGAGTCGCTGAAGTGTCCCACTCCCAAGTGCCAGGGGACGGGACAAGAGGGAATGGCCTCAAGCTCCGCCAGGGGAGATTTAGGCTGGAGATTAGGAGGAAGTTTTTCACACAGAGGGTCATTGGGCATTGGAATAGGCTGCCCAGGGAGGTGGTTGAGTCACCTTCCCTGGAGGTGTTTAAGGGACGGGTGGACGAGGTCCTGAGGGACATGGTTTAGTGTTTGATAGGAATGGTTGGACTAGAAGATCCGATGGGTCCCTTCCAACCTGGCTGTTCTATGATTCTATGACCCTGAAATCCAGCAGGGCCACAAAGGACAAGCCTCACTTCTCGGTGACTGCCTGCTCCTCTGGGCAGATTTAGCTCTGCCGATGCCAACACTGACGTTTGATTTTTGCGCCTGCCCCTGCAGGCAGTGATATTCGCAATCAGAGGTCTAACTACCTGGCTCACAGGCACTAACGGCGAGTTAGACACCTAATGACATCTAACATTTCATTGCAGGCTCAAAAAAAAAAAAAAAAAAAAGAAGCAGGGCAATTATTCGCAAGTGCTAAATTGTACCCTCCAAATCAAAGAGCGTGGCAGGACTTGGCTGAAGGGGGCCAGGGCATAAAAATCAGGCTTTGAGAGGTGCATTGTGATATCCATCAAGCAGACAGCCTGCTTAATACAGCATTGGCAGGGCTGGCGTGAGCTGCTCGCGCAGCGGGAGCAGTGGGGAAGCGAGGGCTGGGTGGAGGGGAGCTGGGGCAGCAGGAAAACAGCGCAAGGAGGATTGATGGAGGCGCAAGGGTCTGCTCCTCCAGGGAGCGACACGTGGGTCGCAGCCCCACTGGTGCAGAACGGGAGGGATTCTGGATTTGCAAGGATACAGATGAAGGCAGGAATTCATACAATCATAGAATCATAGAACAACCAGGTTGGAAGGGACCCATCGGATCTTCTAGTCCAACCATTCCTATCAAACACAATTGGTCCCTGGATGAGGACAACACTGGCTGGGAAGGAGGGGAAAGGCATTTTCCTTCCCCTGCATCTCTGCTGTGGTATCCATCTCGCACCATGGGGCCCAGCAGCCCAATAAAGGCACTCGGGGTGGCTGAGCCCAGGCAGCATCCCCCACCAGGCACCCCCAGACCCCTCTTTGATCCCTCTCAACTCCCACCCCACCAGCGGCCACCGGTTCAGGGGATGCAGGCGCGGCACTCGCATCCCACAGCGAAGACGGGAGCTTTATCGACGTTTCTATGGCAACATCTCTTTTTTTTCTCTTTTCCTTTCTTTTGAGTGTTCAAACCATCAATAAACACACACTGATCAATTTTACCCTGCGCTGGAATTGTGGGGGGGAGGGAAATAGGGGGAAAGAGTTTTGGGGTAGCGAGGGCTGGTGAACCCCTGGCTTTGCCGAACTGGATCCTTGCAGGGAGAAGCGGGAGGGAAAGGCTACGCGCTGAGCGATGCTGGGGCTGGGGTGGGGGATGTCTGGGCTCCTGCTCTCAAGTCCAGGCGAGGAAAAGGGTCAGAACAGCATGATAAAACCTGATATATAACGAGGCTTTGATTGAAGCGCAATAACCTCCTGTATAACCCATTTAGCTGCAAAAGGCATCGCTTCCCACAGCGCTTACCTGGCGGGTGGGACAGAGCTGGCCTCAGCCCGTGTGCCCACAGGGCTCCTCCATAGGCGATGCCATCCCCCTCCACACCCGCAGGGAGGAAAGAGGCTCCTGGCAGACGAAGAGCAGCTCCAAAGCATCCCCCTTGCATCAGGAAGGCTGATGAGCTTGGGAAAAGGCAGTGCTCCCTTCTCTTTGTTATTGCTCCTCGGTGAGCGAGGCTGGAGGGGACAAGGAGGAAAAAGTGAATGGAAAATAAGTGCCTGGAAACCAGGGTGTTGCCTGGGAGGAAGGAGGGGAGAATTGTCACTCTATTCTTCTACACTTGGCCAGCAAGGATCAGTGCAGACACTTGCTGACAACTTTTCTGCTGGCACCCTCTATTAGACACCTCATAATCCTTCCTTACCAGGGTACAACCCTCGTCCTTGCCCTGTCCCCACCTCTGCTCCTCATCCTTCCTCTGCCCCCGAGCAGCACTACAATGGGCACAGCACATCTCAGAAAGCCAAGCAGATCCTCTGTAGAGAAACAGCCCAATGTAATCACATCCAAGGGGCTGACGAAGAGGATAAATCATAGAATCATAGAACAACCAGGTTGGAAGGGACCCATCGGATCATCAAGTCGAACCATTCCTATCAAACACTAAACCACGTCCCTCAGCACCTCATCTACCTGTGCCTTAAACACCTCCAGGGAAGGGGAATCAACCACCTCCCTGGGCAGCCTATTCCAATGCCCAATCACCCTCTGTGTGAAAAACTTCCTCCTAATCTCTAGCCTAAACATCCCCTGGCGGAGCTTGAGGCCATTCCCTCTCGTCCTGTCCCCTGTCCCTTGGGAGGAGAGCCCAGCTCCCTCCTCTCTACAACCTCCTTTCAGGTAGTTGTAGAGAGTAATGAGGTCTCCTCTCAGCCTCCTCTTCTCCAGGATAAACACCCCCATCTCTCTCAGCCGCTCCTCATAGGGCCTGTTCTCCAGCCCCTTCACCAGCTTCGTTGCTCAATGCATTATAACTGGGTCACTCAGTTTCGGGAGCACAGGGAGGACCGTTACCAGCAGGCTGGATGTTAGGACAAACACAAGCCCTTCAACAGGAGGGTGATTGCTGGGAAAACAGTCCAGCACAGCCTGGTTTGCAGGTAAACTTCCAGCCGAGCTGGATCTACGGTTGAAAAAACACTGAACAGCCCTCCCAGAGAGAGGTGCTAAATGGTGTTAGATCCAGCTGGAGGCCAGTGACAAGTGGTGTCCCCAGGGGTCAGTGCTGGGTCCAGCCCTGTTCAATGTCTTGATCAATGACCTGGATGAAGGCATCGAGTGCATCCTGAGCAAGTTTGCAGATGACACTAAGCTGGGTGGAAGTGTGGATCTGCTGGAGGGTAGGGAGGCTCCAAAGGGATCTCAACAGGCTGGACTGCTGGGCAGAGTCCAGTGGGATGAGGTTTAACATGGCCAAATGGTGGGTCCTGCACTTAGGGCACAAGAAACCTGAGCAGCTACAGACTGGGAGAAGTCTGTCTGGAAATCGTCTGGAGGAGAAGGATCTGGGGGTGTTGGTTGACAACAACTGAACATGAGCCAGCAGTGTGCCCAGGTGGCCAATGGCATCTTGACTTGGATCAGAAACATCATGGCCAGCAGGTCCAGGGAGGTTCTTCTCTCTCTGTGCTCAGCACTGGTGAGACTGCGCCTTGAATCCTGTGGGCCCCTCACCACAAGAAGGATGTTGAGGCTCTGGAGTGAGCCCAGAGAAGAGCAATGAAGCTGGAGGTGTTTAAGGGATGGGTGGACAAGGCGCTGAGGGACATAATTTAGTGATTGATGGGAATGGTTGGATTCAGTGATCCGGTGGGTCTTTTCCAACCTGGTGATTCTACGATTCAATCCCAGGGAGGACAGTTCTGAGGCCAGACTGAACAATCTATTGACTTGCTGGGCTGTCCCCAACCCCACACATCAACCTTGACTGGAGAAGATTCATCCAGGAGCATCTAACCCACCCAGACCAGGGCTCACTCTTGTACCTGGACTCTGCTTTTAGATACACACATGACGCCAGGAACCTTTTCTTCATAGGTGACACAGAGCTTAGGTGGGTTTTTTTCCTCTCTTTTCAGTCGTGAAAGGATTAATGTCAAACAAGGAAGAGGCTGTCAGTTGGCCTCGATCATCCCCGGGGGCAGGCAGCGCTGCTACGCACCTGAGAGCCGCTGCTCCAGCAGCATCGCTGCCAGACAGGCTGCCACGAGCATCGCTGCGAGACAGGCTGCCACACCAGCCTACCTTTAATGTTCCTTTTCCAGAAAAGAAGCGAGTGTAAAAACCCAGCCGCATTTTACATCTTGTGACAGGCAACTTCTCAACAAAAGGCAAGATGACATTAAAGGAAAATTTAAAAAGAGCGAACATGGTAATTTCAAAGACATGAAAACCAAAACAAAAACACAAACACAGCTATTTTTCCCCCAGAGCACTCTCACTTTCAAGCTCAATAGCCTTGAAAATTGAAGCAATCAAACTGTTAAATGCATCGATCTGTTAAATCAACTCCTACTGTACTCAGCTAAATTTAGCCTTTTAATCCCCTTTCTTTCATTCCCAGCACTGCAGATCCCAGGGCCTTTCCCCAGCCAGGTCAGCCAGCCTCTGCCTTCCCACGACACCACGGGCTGGTCCCGAAGGCCGCAGAGATGGAGATAACCGGCAGTGATTGACTTCAGGACAGGTGCAGCCTCTCCATCTTCCCTCTGCCCACAGCTGTTCACCATCCTCAAGTCTTTGTGCTAGAGATGTACACAAAGAGCAGCCTGGACACTGATTTTTCTCAAGGGTCATCATCACAAACCCACCAGGAACCCCTTGTAGCTCTGCACGTCCGTTCACTGGACACCACCTCCTCGCTGAAGGGTAGCCTGTGCCTTACCAAGTGCAGGCTTTAATTTATACTTGAACTTATACACTTATAAATGTATACATTTGCTTAATTTATACATTTATACTTGCCAACAGCATCTTCATGCTCCTCTTTTCATCTTCTTCACGCTCATCGAGAAGCAGCTCGGTGCAACCGTTGCCATAGCCGGACCAGGTTTCCAACGAGCCTTGTTCTCATGGTCCATCAGGGAGCAGTTCCCCACACCAGGACAGATTCCAGGAGGGACTCGTTGAGGGGATTAGAAACTAGATGAACTGGTTTATAAACCTTAAAAGACCATGAAGCAACAACTACGTGACACCATCTACCCTTGTTTTCTTCTCATCCTTTTCTGCTCTTTACATCTTCACCTATCAAGGCTGCTTCACACCTGGATACATCCCCCTCCCAAGACTTGCTGGGAAGGCTGAACGTAGTCCAAAAGCAGAAAATATAGACTTTGGGAAACAGCATTATTTCAAATTTTCAGACAGAAAACCTGTGCTCCTTCTCCAGGAAGCCCTTTCTTTTGGGTCTGTTACCTCAGCCAGTAAACAACTAGAAATGAGGGAGGGAGCAGCTGGAACAATCTGAGGAGAAACTCAGAGGTTGCTTCACAGCAGAGGAGGAAGAAACAACAGCAGTCGAGTTACAGAACACAAACGATTAACAGGAAGAAAAGCTGGAAGTCAAACATCTGACTTAAAATTCATTGAAGACAACAGCAAAGCTTCAAAAGAGATGACGACACAGAGTTTATTCTGTGCAACGTTTTTCTCTCCTGACTTTCCAGAGCTAGATGTGGATGTGAAAAGGTGCTGCTGCCTGGCTCTGACTGCCCACTGTGCCAAGAGGCCCCCATCAACCACCCAAAGAGGGAAACCCTCTTTTTTGGATGTGAAGTTCAAGAAAACATAACTGGGTTTCAAAAACCTCACTAAGACAATCATGAGTTTTCCTCAACATTGATTTATTTTTAAATATACTACGCAAGAGAGACAGGAATAAAAAATAAATCAAAAAAAAAAAGGAAGATAGAGAAAGAGAGGAAGAAGTATCGAAAGCCGTGTACAGAAACAATCTGTACTGGACCAAATTACAGGGGAAACAACCCCCTTAAGTATCACAGAGATGAAGGACAGAGCTATGTACACACTGTAAAAAAGACAAGTCTACAAAAGTGTGTAATAACGAGATACAAATGTATAATATAGTGGCACAATATGTTATCAAAGTAAAAACAGTACCTCCAGGAAAGAGAAAGTCCAAGGGTTGGGGTTTTTTTTTCCTTTTCCTTACATTTTTAAAGGCAGCTGGTGGCATAAGTGTGTATTTTCTTTTGAATGTCTGTCATGTGTTAAGTCATGGCTGTTTGTGAGGGCGAGAAGTGGCGTGAACACACACGAGTGAACTACTAGAAATCATATACAAAACAAACAGTTCCAAGGAGAACAGAATAAAATACAATTGAAGGCAATTAGTGTTAAAGATACACGAGAGGGGTCACAAGAGTTACAGGGGAACAGGACATGGAAAATGCTTCTTTTCTCTTGTTTGGAACTGTTAAGAGGAGTTAAATTGCACTGTTAATAGTCCTAAACCTTGTTCTTTCACTATTGTCACAAGTCACAGTTAGTTCCTAGTCGTGTTGCATTAGTTGGGAAGGTCACAGGACCTTGGAAAGGAAGGCCAGGAGTCCTGCTGTCAGCGTTTTGTGGCAGTTTCCTCAGGAGTTGCACCCAAGAGAAGTGTCTGCAGTCTTCACAGATCTTTGCTCGATGCTGGATGGAACCACGTTGGCATGAAGAAAGTGACGGTTTTTACCCCAGAGTACTGGCATCCGAGCTCTCCATGGGGAGTTAGCGCTGGCTTGGAACAGGAGGCACCACAGCCCTGCCAAAGCTCAGGAGGGCAGAAGCCAGGCCCATCTCCACCCACAGAAAAAGCTGGATGTTCAACTACAGAAACAGCAGTTCTCGCTCATTTGCTATGTGCAAGCTCAGCTGAAACAACTGCTGGCAGCACCATGGTCTCTGAACTCCTCCTAAACCACCTCCTCCCGCTGCACCCTTCCTGCCTGTCAGGGAGCGATGCCTTGCTCAGCTCCAGCCTGCTGCTCCCAGACCCGCTCTGCAACCCTCCATCCCACCCCAATCGATGTTAGGTATTGCGAGAGAGTGACAGCAATGTCCTCCTTCAGACCTTCTCCAGCCCTTTTTGGTTACCAAGGGAGATCTGCAAACACGCTCCTGTGCCACTGCATCAGCAGGTGCTTTCTGCAGCGCTGTGAATCCAAGTGATTCATTTGGGCTGAACCCAAGCGATTCATTCGGGCTCACCAACACTGAGAAATCGCTGTAAACACAGGAAGGAAGGCCAAGCAGGTAAGAATCAGAAGAAGAATTTGGGTAAACACCACTTGTAGCATTCTGTCATTAAAACCCCCTTAGATTAACAAGCACCAAATCAGGTAAATGTCAGACTCGGGGCAAGGACACGTGCTGCAGCTCTCCCAGGAAATGCCATGGGTGTATTGCTATTCAAACACTCATCCTTGCGTACAGCGAGGCAGAGGAAGGGGATGAAAATGCAGTAGGAAGTCCTCTGAGGAGAATGGCATCTCAGTGCCCATCAGTCTGGCTTTAGTTCTAATGGTCCATCCAGAACAATAAAATATTAATAAGAAGGCATGGTGTGACATCAGCATTTAGACTCGTAGTCCACAAGGCAAGAACTCCACAGATAAGGACGATTGCGAGTATATGAAACACAGGGGAACTGAGCTAAGAGGGTGGAAAGTGCCTCTTGAACACAGTCCTGCCCTTTGGAGCTGGGGCATCCGTTCACAGTCTGTGTCTTTTGCACAGCCCTAAGCTGAACGCCCCCGTCCTTTCTCAGTCCACACGTTACTCCCTCCACAGTCGGCTTTGGCCCATTGTGATATATCTTTTCTTTTTAACCTGGTTTCTGCTACCTCTGAACAATGTCGCTGATTTCTTTCACTGAACTGAGAAGTTTGCTAAAGTCCTGGGTGGCTGCAGGACCACTGCTGGCTGTGGCTGGACAGATCTGAAGCTCCCGCAGGTTATTCTCCAGCTTATTGATGGCCTCCCGAAAGGCAAATTTATTCCTCATCTGCTGAATGGAGTCCACATAGCTCACACAGAAGGTGTAGAGGTTCTTGCCGGCCTCCAAGACAGCACTGTGGCTCGCCATTTGTTCAGAGTTCTTGCTGATGGCGACGCGTAGAGCCTCAGTGCTTTCCAACACCACTCCTTTAGTGATGGTGCCACTGGCAATCCTCTCTGGAGGCTGCCTGGTCTTCCGCAGTGAGACCCTGGTGGAAATGAGAGGGATGAAGGCTGTAGATGATGGTTGGTCCCCGCCTGGGGCAGAGGGTACAGATGAGAAAGAGGCAGCTGGGGTTGCTGTGCTCATCAGCAGTTTCGCAGAGGATTGTGGCTTTGGTACGGAGGGGATCCCCAGCTTTTTCACACCTTCCCCTGACTGGTTTGGCTTGACAGCATCACTGCTCGCAGCATCTCCAACCTGAGTCAACTGTTTGGATTTCGGCCCAGACACCACATCTGCTGCTGCTTCATGGCTGGGACTGTGAGATACTTTCCCAGCCTTGCCAACAGAGGAGGAAGACAGTGGAAGCGGAGGGGCCGGTTTCAGCTTGGATAGCTTCCCTTTGTCCTTCCCTACCGACTCTGAGGTCTGCTTGAGCCTCCTCAGTCGTGGTTCCTCAGAGGAAGCCTTGCTGGCACCCGCAAACCCAGCAGGGTTGGGCTTGGCAGTAGAACCTTGGTCCATTGTCACAGTGGTACCTAAGGCACTGGATTTGACTCCATCGTCCTTGTGGAGCACACTGGAGGAAGGAGAGGCAGCAGGTTGCCTACGGCCAAGTTTTGGCGTCAGAGTGGGAGGGCTGGAGCCAGGGCTGGACTCTGCATCTTTGAACACATCATCAGTGGTCTCTTCGTTCTTCTTAAGCAGCCGTAGAGGAGGGGTCACTGTTCCCCTGACGGCAACGTCAGTCTTGGCCTCGTTTGCCCTCTTCCGAGGCAGTGCGGGCTTTTCACTTTTGTGTCCCCCAAAAGTGGAGGAATCAAACTGGCGTCCCGTGGACTGCAAGTCCCGAGGCAGAGTCACAGATTTCCACTCTGTGTCCTTTGCTCCGTGGGGCACACAGGAGGCTGAGCAGGATCTTAAGAAACGCTTGCTGGAGTTAGAACTACTCTCCTCTTCACCAGCCACCCCCCGACTGCTGCTCATCGTACTGGACTTCTTCCGTAAATGAGGAGATAAAAATCCAGAGTTCCCAGCAACAACCCCATTGGTGACACCAGCCCCATTGCTTGGGTTCTGAAACTTGGAGGGGTCAGCTGCATCTGGGGGAGGTGCAGGGAAAGCTCCGTTGCCATCCCTGCACTCCTCCTCCCCACCCGCTCTGCGGTCCGAGTGGCCGTCCATCTCTCTGAAGGAACTGCTCCGTTTCGGAGGGGTTGGTGCAGTTTTCTTCTTCTTCTTGATAAGGGCACTGAAGAGGTTGTGCTTTTTGTCTTTTGGAAGCAGCCTCTCATCTTCATTCAAACCACTCTCCAGGGCCACCCTCTCCTTCCGAGGGAGCAAGGGAGAAATAGCAGGTTCATGATCCAGAGGGTCTGCAAGGGAAGGAAGAGTCTACTGAGCATTGTTTCAACACCAGAATAACTGGATTTCTTCCACAATCCAACTACAGCAACACCTCCAAAACGTTCACATTCCATAAAGAGAGACAAATTTAGACCAGAAGTAAAGCCAGTACAGCCACACACATGCCTGGACAGAACATGGTCCCTCATCCTAAATACTTTAATTTCCAAGGTGGCCTCTACAAGACTTTGCTACCAAACTACTCTCCCTGTAGGCTTCCCATTTAAACAGTGACATACAAACACAAAACATTTAAGTTCAGATTCTCACCCTCACATCTGGAGACCTGTCTGAACTTCACATTGTGAAGAAGATAAATATTAAGAGGTCTTTTCTTTAGTTCCTATGCTGTCGCTGTCTTTTGAACAGCTGACCCTCTGAATTAGTAAGAGATCTCTAACCCACTGCTGGCCTCGGTCTCCTTGTTCATTTACTTTCCGAACTCCTAACCTCTTTTCTGATGTCATCCTTCGTAGGGAATGGAAATAACATTTTCATGAGCAGAAATCAAGATGCCCTTTGGCAGCTGAACGCCTCAAGTCAAACCATCACGAAGTTGGCCGGCTTTGTACGATAATGGAGGGAAGCAGTGGTAACAACCTCCTTTGGCAGCACGGCTCCAGAAGGAAATGATGGGGTGACCCTTTCTCCACTTACAAGAGGTATTTAAAAATGAATAGTGGCTTATAATAAATTTATACGGAGTCCTCAAGGTCTCTGTATTTGATTGACAGGGGGGCTCATTCCCAGGCCCAGCACTCAGATGGCATTCTAATTCAAAGCAGGAATGCCTGCAGGGCAGCATATACATTTACAGCTCCAGTAGGCAGTAATAAGGGAGATGAAGCACGGTCTTCGGGGAAAAGGAAGATGCTTCTTAGTCACATATTGGCAATCATCATGCTATGGGTAGGATTTTGGTAGAGGAAGGGATTTTGGCTGAGGAGACAGAATTTGAAGAATGATCGTTTATACTTTGAGAAGACAGCACACTTCTAGAGGACCACGTGCAGATAAACCACTCTCACACAACAACTTCTGGGGACCTGGACAACCAGAAGAGCTCTGGGCCTTCCTATGCCTAGACACAGTGGAGCTGTGCAGACCCAGCGAGAAGCACCAGCTTGCACCGAGTAGCAGCTTCCAGTTGCTGGCCTTGCTATAGAAACGCTGATAATTGCAGGGGAAACTGCAATATAGCTTTAATGCAAAATATTTTCAATAAAGAGTAAAATGATTCCCAGCATAATGTTAAAATTGTATTATTCCTGCTGCACTTGGATCTCTCAAAGCCCTTAAGTATTTAAATGAAGTTATTTTACTTCAAAGCTGGTAATAGTAGGCAATTATATTTCCTATATATGGTAAATAACCTCCCTTCCTAACTTTCTTTTTCCAACATTTCACATCTTTTCTTCCCCCTTTTTGTCTAGATGTACATCTGCTGCTGAAACATGTACTGCTAAGTGAATTTGACATTACACAGGAAAGGTCAGTCACATGAATGGTTAGAGAAGGCACTCTGTACAGGAGCTGGGAAAAACCACTGTACGTTGTTTTACCTTATTATTTTTCACACGAATTAGATACAAATCTACTGCATACGTTCAGCAGTTTACCACTGCTTTTACTACCTCAGAATGCAAGGTACATTGTTGAAGAAACTGACTGAAAGAGGGTTTAATTTCATGGAAGACTGTAAATACCTCTTTGTCCCTTGCTGAAATTATATTTGGTACCTGCCAAGAGTAATACTCTTCAGTGCTGCAAGCACAAACCTGGGAGGATGGAACAGTGAAGAACCCTCCCTTATGGGGCTTCTAAACCCAAGCAATCGTCCTGCTTTAAATTATGCAGTGTGGTAGTGTAAAGTGGCTTCAACACAGCAGATTACCCAGCACTCAGATGCACCAGGAGATCCCACTGATAGCTCCTGCCAGGGAATGGGAAGAGAATATGATCAGAGAGCTCTGTGCTCAGGCTCTGGTCTATAGGGAGCTGCAAGCAACAGCCATTAAGTTAAAAGAACTCCTAAGGCTTCCCTAAGCAACAGCGGGTGTAGTGCCAGCCCCTCAACCAGTTAAGGACTCACACTCTCTGCTGCTGTGAGTGTGTGTGTGTGTGTGTGTTTGTATCTGGTCCCAAGATTAACAACCTGCCTTTGCACAAAACAATAAAAGGAGTTCTGAACCCAGGAAAGCAAACTCAGCAGTCTGTCACCCAGAAACATAATGCTGGTACAGAAAGCTGGCACTGTTATTAGGCACAGCTCTTCCTAGGTGAAGACCTGGAGCCGGACTTGTATTTTGTTTTCCTCTCTATTTCCTGAAGGAATAATGACTTTAATTAAAACCTACCACATTCTCCCTGGCCTCGAGCATGTGTAGTCTCCAAGCCCTCATTGGCGTCTTTGCTTTCAGCAGCTCTCCTCGACGTTCGTGTTTTGGTTGGCAACTCTGGGGCCTGGAGGAAATTGCTCACTACACTCTTCATGCCCTTCTTTCCCAATTCCTTCTCCACCTCTGCAATGCACAGAAGAAAAACAATTACTGCAATCAACAGAAGAGAAAAACTATTGTGCTGAACGGAGCACAAAAGAAAAGTGAACGACACAAGACAGAGTTTCCTTGAGTTTCCTCAGCCATTTGGCCCTCTAAAAAAAATCAGGGGTGTGCTCACAAGCAGGAAAACCCCACGTGTAAATGCCTCTCTGCTTTCTACACCGTTCACACCAGGCTTTATAACCCAGGGCTGAGTTTCACTGCAAAGCAGCCTGTGAGCAATGTGTAGTTACAGATGCAGTTGGCCCTTTTCCCATGCCCAGAACTGCTGGTCCGAGAGGGACCCAGACCTACCATCCGATATGCTGGACTCTTGAAACATGGTTTCAAAGGCCTGATGGATCTCGGCGAAGGAGGGTCTATCGGAAGGGCTCCACTGCCAGCCTGAAAAAACAGCAGCACAGCACTCAGCACTTCCCACCAGCATTAGACATTCCGTACGCTGTACCGGGAGGAGCCAGCTATCGCAGTTCCTTTTTTATACAATGGGCAAGATAAAATAATGACGTGGAAAGCTCATTTGAGGGGTGTTGGGTATCTGCAACCACCACTGAGCCTGAGTAATGCTGGGAAAAAAAACCATATTGCAATAAGTCACGTATTGAAAGGCCCCAGTGAAGAGTAACAGTCCCTTAAGAAGCCTAATGAAGCTCCCGCTTCATCCTTAGAGCACAAGCTTGTCTTTAAATTGTCAGAAAAAAAAGAGACAAAGAAAATGTTGAGCTGAATAACAAATCCTTCCCTCGGGTCTATGTGCTCCCAGTAGAGAAGAATGGCTGGTTTCATAGCACATTCATCCTCTGGGGAAAGCAGTTTTAACCAAACACTTCTACGTAGTCTTGTGCCTTCACTGGAACTGGCAGGGTGTCTCCTGCACCTCACTATATGTGGTCGGACCCTACACTTTTACACTTCAGAGCTAAAAAGCAGCATCTGCAGGGCTGAGGATCACTTACATGCTCTCATGAGCTCATAAACTTTCTCAGGACAGCCTTCGGGGCGCTCCATGCGATAGTCTTTCTCCAGCAGCTCATAGACTTGAGACAGGTCAATCCCAGGGTAAGGGGACATGCCATAGGTCGCAATTTCCCACAGCAGAACGCCGAAGGCTGCAGGAGAGGGAAGAAAATGGGAAAAAAAAATCAATAAGCTTTGTTTTCACCTTAAATTTGAGAGGCTGTTTAGTGGGAGTAGTCACTAAACAGTGCTGCACACTTAAACCAGCTCTGGGTGGCTCAGATCCCATACTCAGCAGCAGCTTAAATGTTAAAGAAGCGTAACAAGGCTCTTCGTCAGCACAGACAAGTCTCCTGCGATATGACAGGGTAGAATTAGACTAATTTTCAATGTATCAGTTGTCTCAAACCTGAACGCCTTGAGATCCTTCAAGTCCTATTAAAGCCACAATTAAGAGACTTCACAGTGGATTAGCTGAAACCGTTTCCCTGCTGCACTGCAGTCTCTCCCTCAATTTGACAGCTCCTCTCATCTGCAACCTCTCCCTAGAGGACTCGCACATTTTAAGAGCTTGGTGTTTTTGGGGCACCCTTGTTTAGCTGCAGCGTGGTCTAGAGAGAAAACCTGGGAGACAGCAGTGAGAGGGAAGTTTCAGCAGTTGCTGCCAACAAGATGGGGAGAAGATGAGACATTTTGGTCCCAAGGAGAGCTGAACAGGAAAAGGGAGAGCACAAAAAGAGTCTTGAAACAGGAGAGGCATTCAAGTCCAGAAGTCGGCAGGGATGCAGGTCAGCACCAGGGTCAAGCAGCAAATGCAGGAGTCAGGCTGGCAGAACAGACGCAACACCAGTTCAACAACCTGCACGTAATTAGTTCAGTCACCCTATTCTGTTCTTAACCTGAAGAGAAAGCGATTACAATTCTGCATAAGTAAGGAAATCACATCACATTACATGGTAACACCACCAAGGGCAATTTACATTAGACATTTCTGTGCACAATTTTCTTTGATTGCTGTCTTGAGGCAGTGAGGGGAACGCGTCTGAACTCTGGCGTGCCCAGCAGCAGCCAAGGCCCCCGGGGACGGCCGGCTCGCTCTAATCAGATCCTCGAGTCCACTGCTCTGACTCTCGCAACACAAGGTTACATTAACCCTAATTAAAGATACCAATACTCCCTTTGGATCTGTCCTCCCTGAGCACTCCACTCTTTAAACACAACAGGGATGCTGGAGCCACCACAGCAACACAGCATCATCCTTGAGTGTGGCAGCTAACAAAACCACCACATGCAGGTCCAAAGCAGAAGAAACTCCTCGCTCAGCAATCACATATTTCTTGGGAGGCTGTTTGGGGTTTTCCTCCCCATCTATAAAATATTTTGGATCAGCTACCTGTCTAAAAGCTTCTTCAAAATAAAGCCTTTCTCTGCACAGTTTCCCCAAAACTCCAGAAACCGCATTGCTGCGACACTGCTGTCTGTTGGTTTATAAATAGAAGATGCTCAGGACATTTTTCCAAGTGCCTTTGGGACCACATCCCACCACTTTCTATCTCATGTCACTGGGCACTTTTGAGAATTTGACCAACAGCAACGGTAGAGATAGAGAACCCAGAGAAAGGCTGATAAAAAAGTACAATGAGATTTTCTGTGGTCAGATTTGATAGGATGCAGCTCCACTTAGCTAAGCCTATTCTTATCACCAGCACCTCAAGGCTCTTCAATAACCATTTGTCATCAAATTTTCCCTCTGTTTCTCCTCATCTCGTTCCAACGATTATTCTTTTAAAATGCAGGAAGACAAGCTTGAAGCTATCACTCGACAGACACAGGCATAGGGGTTTTTTAACATAAAATGAACTAGATTCTCATTTTCCTCCCTGAAGTAGTTAGAAAGTTCCTGTCTATACAAGGCGTTGCTTCACAGTCCTGGCCAGGGCCCTACGAAGGCATCAGTGCCCTCCAGACCCATTTCAAACGTTTCTATCAATGCTACAGTGCCCCTTATTTTCATACTTGCCAACAATTCCAACATACAAAGCCAGGTCGGCAGCCTCAGTGCTCTGCTCAAAGACTGACTTAGCAGAGATAAGTTCCTGCACTCCGACAAGCTTGGGGAACAATATGGCTCAAACCAAGAAACATGCTCCCTCCTAAAATGTTCCACAATGTTCTCATTTCACAGCCATGGAAAAGAAGGCTATAACCTGCATTAATTCATACATGCGAATTCTTACCCCAGACGTCAGATTTGATGGAGAATTTGTTGTAGGCCAGGCTTTCCGGTGCAGTCCACTTGATGGGGAATTTTGCTCCAGCATGGGCAGTGTATGTGTCACCTGTCATCAGCCTGCTCAGGCCAAAGTCTGCCACCTTCACCAAGTGGTTCTCCCCTACAAGGCAGTTTCTGGCAGCAAGATCCCTAAAAATAAGAACAAAAATAGGCAATGAGAAGCCTTTACCATCTCACTTTCAGCAGTAGCAAGGAAACCTGCTGTTCCCGAAGAAACCTAGGCCTGCGTGTGATTATTTTGATCAGAGTATTAGGCAGAAATCATGTAGTTACATGCATACAGGTTAGAGGGAAAGTTATTTTCTGTTCTGGCTCTGTAAGACTGTCATCCAAACTTTTTTTTTCCAATTCGCAGCGAAAGCTCCAAGAAGCCCCCTCACTGTCAATAAAAGCTGCCACCCTCAGGATAAAAATAATGTAAAGAAAATGTCACTGCTCAAGTTATCAATAGCTGAGGACGAGCTCTGAATAAACCAAGTCTCAGTGCCTCACTTCTTGCCCACCTCTCCAGCACTTTGGTCACTCCAGCCAACCGCAGGCACTCTCTGGAGTTTCTTTTTCAACCCCTGCTCAAGCACCACATCAAGCTCACAGCTACACTCTTCTGCCTCCCAAGGCACCGCAATTTACAACTCAACTTTTTTATACCAAGTTTTGGCCTTTTCAAACCCATTCCAGCCTCTGTAACTGTTACTTATATTTTTAGAAGACAGGATCAACAAGCAAATTAAGACTTTCCTTCACATCTTTTCACCTGCTTCCACCCTGGCAGGTGAGAGATGTGCACAGTGCACTTGCCACCTCCCTGCCTCATATGTGCACCCTCAGAAGTACTTGATGAGTATAAAAATATACAGAAGTGCAGAAGAACATTTCTCCTAATATTGGGTTTCGTTAAAAACGCTTTTCCAGATTATGTCACATTGAACTCAAAATTGATTCTAGCAGAAAGCTCAAGCGAGATCTTTAGATAGGAGTCAGACGCTGCTCTTTCTTTCACTTGTTCTGCTCAGAATAAATTAAAAAAGAGTGCATCTTACCAGATGCCCATTAAATTTTCACAGTGTTTTTGACTATGCTTTCTTATCAATGCTGATTACTACAATGTGTGTCTAAATAAAACCTCCTCTTCATAATCAAATTCCTCTTCCTTCCTGATCCATTAAATAAGGTCCCAGCCCAGCATTTGAATCTGACAACACTCTTAAAATAATTGGATAGGTGGGTATGGGGGTGGCTGATAAGGAAAAACGCTACAATTTATTGCAGATAAATGGGTCATCAAAAATAAGAGGAAATTAAATGAACGGGAGAGCACAAAAATGGGACTCACACAAAGCAGTTTCTAAAGTTCACTTCCTGCTGGCTAAAGGGATGAAACACTTTCAACAAAGCAAATCAAAGGCTGGAAATTTTAATTTGCAGCATCACCATTCACTTTATTGACTGACGGAAGCATTTAAACAGGCCTTTCAGGCAGCAAAGACGACGCATAACTTAGAGGAGCACCTAGAACTTTACACATAATCTTCATATTTGTCTCTATGAAAAAACATGTGCTAATTTCATATTCCGGTTAATTGGGCAGGAAAGGTCACGCTACGGCACAGAGAGCATCTTATATAAAGCGCTGTGGCTCTCCAACCTTCATGCAGGATGTGTCATTATATTGCTAGGAGGCCATTTCCACGGATGAAGAATGCAAAGCTCCAGCCATAATTGCAGCACACTTAAAGGTCAGAGTCTCTGAGACTTTTAAGACTGCGGAGATGCTTATTAAAGTGAATATGCATTCCGGACAATAGTGGGAAACAATCCCTACCGAGCAAAGGAAAAAAAAAAGCGAAGAAGACAACAAAGAACATAGGATAAGAAGCGCTAAGAGCATGGCTTTGCTGTGAGAATCTGCACGAATCCACCAACATCAGCTGCAGTTGCTTTTAATGGTGTTAGAATCAAGGAAGAGCAGTGGCTTATCTGGTCCATTAAGAGCCTTTTACTTTGGAGAGAATTTACATTCAAGACCCTTGTCAAAATATAAAAGTACTGATATGTTTTTCACCTGCAACTGCTTCAAAGGTAAGAGAAATGCGCAGGGAAAAACAATTAGGAGATCATCCTATAGCTGGGTTAATGCGCTGCACTAGAAGACAACGCACTGGTGTGGTAAATATAGGACACCAACTGCCCCTGAGGTCAATGCCGTGACAATCTGAAAAGCAAGAAGATAAATTCAGGGGTGCTTAGTGTCCTTCCTACCTGTGAATGAAGTTTTTCTTCTCCAGGTACTCCATGGCTGAGGAGATCTGAGTTGCCATGTACAGCAGCACCACAGCATTCACCTCCTGCCGGTTACACTCGCGCAGATAATCAAGCAGGTTCCCGTATGTCATGAACTCCGTAATGATGTAGAACGGAGGTTCCCGAGTGCACACCCCTAGGGATCGACAGATAGTTTACACTGAACGTTTGAGAATATCAGTCAATCTTCAGGTTCTGTCCCCTAGGGCAACTTATACCTCTAGAAGGCAGAAAGAGAGGGTTCGCAGAAGGAATGAGTTCTGCTTGGAATTGGTTAATAGAGGGCTTTAATTTCCTGCTTTGGGCTCTGGCAACTTAAACATTAGGGAGACGAGATCATTAAAAACCATGTATTAGTGGTACAAATTGTGAATTCTGCCAGACAATAAGTGTCTGTATTTAAAGCCTTGGTATGGTAAGCAGCTTATCTGCTCCTTAACATCCATATCACTGCACAAGGGTTTAGTTCAAATCCCTCGGCTTGGTATTTATCACTTACCTAATAATTGCACCAAGTTCGGATGCTTGATCTCCTTCATTACCGCGGCTTCTTTCAAGAACTCTTCCACCTCCATGGTATCCTCCTGCAGAACAATGGGAAAGCTTTGGCAAGGATGGCGTGCACAAAGGAGGAACAGAGTTCTGTACAAGGACACAGAAAGAACTGCAAACTGACAACATACGCCACAGTTCTTTCAAGGTAATTTTTTCCTGTAGCCACATCACAATGCCAGGGGGTTGGGGACGTGGGGTTTTTGTAGGATTCTTAAAAAAAAATGTTTTTATCATTCTTATTCTAACAGAGGTTTTGGGGACAAGAAAATCCATATCCCTTTTGTGAAGGGCCTCTCACAGGGCCACTCAGGCGATGAAAAGGAAAAATGTGCTTGTTCCTAATAGAAAAAAAGGTAACAAGAAATAAAAAGAACAGAAAAGAAAAGAAACAAGAATGCACATAAAAGAAAGGACACACGGCAATCAAAGGCTTGAGCAGCTGCTGAAATGTGGGTCCCTGGTCTCACGGGGAAGGAGCAAGAAGTCCCCCTTGCTGACAGGGAGGCACGACCGATGGCAGCCTCTCCATCACCCAGAGCCCGAGGTGCCGCAGATTTCATTCCTGGCATTTAGAGCCTGACCCAGGACGTAACCGTTCTGGGCAGACGTGTCACTATCTATTTGTTGAACGCCATAAACTTGCTTGGCACAACACAAAACCGAGGAGGATACAATCTTGCTCCAAAGACATATTTTCTGAAGTAAATATGCCCGAAATGGCCGGGAGGTCATTTCAAAGTGGTGCAAAAATACAGATCTATTCCTAAAGCAATGTTTCTTTCTATATCCATATTTTTTTTTCCATTGGTGGATTAATGTTGACAGGCTACATGGATGAAGTGTTTTAAGGAAGGATTGGAAAGGATTTACTGCTGCTGGTGAGAATGATAACAGTGGGCTGCCGCTGCGAGATCCAGCCAGCGCTCTGCTTTGCAGCGAGGAACGAGAACCTTTTTCAAAGTGTTTCATTCAATCATTTCCTATTCCTTGCCAATTAGCTTGATTGGCAGCTGTGATTTGCTGAACACATTCTGTCAAAACTAATAGCCCAAAGGTCCTTGTGAGTAGAACCTTAAACTGTTTTCTCTGGCAAAGGAAACCGGATTCATAATCCAGGTTGCAAAATTACCCTAAATACGCACTTACCTTATACACACTACAAACTGGGAAAGGTTGTTCCTCTGCAGTGCTCTGCCACCATTCTAAATCTCTTCCCTCTCAGCAACCAAACTTAATAGGATGGGGACACACAGAGAACTACCCTAACAATGATCTGCCTGAAAACCTGATCTCATGCAAAGGACCAGGCTTAACCAGCTTCCATCTTCCAGCATTCGAAACCATGGCAGAAATAAACTTGTTCTGGTCATACAGCGTTTTCCTAGCAGATCACAGGATTGTGGCATCAAGGGGCACCAGGGTTGCACAATATCTAAGATAAAACAAAGGCTTCTTTGCTGGGGAAGGAAAGAGAAAAAGGAAAAACTAAAGCAGTGGCATTGCTACAGGATGCAGAGTTGAGGTGAGCAGCAAGGCATGTGCTAAGAAGACTAGCTCACAAGATCTCAGCCACTAAATGGTCCCTGCAAGGAACAAGCTTTGGCCACAGTAACAACGGGAGCATTCAGTCCTACCACATACAGGTCACAAAGTTCCGTGCCGGTCACTACAGCCCCTGCCCACCTCACAAAATGGTTTTGGTTGGAAGGACCTTAAAGACCATCCAGTTGCAACGCCCTGGGACACCTCCACTGCATCAGGTTGCTCCAAGCCCCATCCAACCTGGCCTGGAAAACCTCCATCCACGATGTCCCTGGGCTACCTCATGCCCCTGCCACCAACATCAGATATGAAACACAAATTCAGAGTACGTCGTGTTGTGATACCAGAGCCCTATAAGCACTGATGTGTCCTGCACAACATGCTGAGCTCCTGGTGATGTATTGTAAGGGGAATCATCCAAGCACCAAAACATTTCTAGCATTTCGCATTCAATGCTGCTGAGGAACAGCACGTGCTGCTCCAGCTGCTGTCTTGCGTGATTTCAATGTTTTGCTCCAGCTATAAGCAACCTTTAGGTACCTGATAGAAAACTGAACAACAAAGGGGTATTTGTAAGCATCGCTGCTCAAAAAGAAGCTGGAACGATGTTTTTTTCCTGGTTTAGTTGTCCCTCCCCTCTGCCTTTCTTACAGAGACACCTGGAGTAGACGGGGAAGTTAGAAGAGGAGTCATACGAAGTTTTGAAAAATATTCTCTCAGAGGAAAATAGCGTGAGTCATTTGAACGTTGTGCAGAAGCTACAGAGGGCTTGTTTTCCCCAGCAGAACTGGGATATAAATGTGATTTAAAAATGTTTCTAAAATCTTTGAAGAAAGCTATAATCCACCTGTCAGGGAGCAGACTGATGGATTTAAGAAAGGTGGATTATAAATTTGCTTTTAAGGATAGGTTTAGTGCGCATAATTGCAGGTTGGAGTGTTTCTCAACTCTCTTCCTTTGGTTATTCTTACATTCCCCAGTGGAACGTGCTGCTTCATACCACATTATGAACCACTTTTAGTCATGTTTCATTAAATATTTATTTGAGATATCTGAAACAGTGACGGTCTCTATTAAGGTTTCTCTTTATGCACAAACAGATTTTATGAGATAACACGCAATTTGCCTTTGTTGATGGATTTTAGAGAGAAAGAGAACGAAAGCGACAACTACAGTTTGGCAAAAAGAGAAAACTGAAGATGCCAGGTATTCTCATGCTGCAACCAGAGGCAGAAAATGAGATCTCACAGCAAACAATGTTCCCGGAAACAACTGATTTCCCCTGTTCATGATTAACAGGAGTTTTATTCAACCCAGTCACATCCCAGCTCCACCTGCACTGCTCCCGTGTAAGCCCTGAGGTCCCCAGTGCCATGGATCCGAGCAGGGATAACACTAGGTGTCACTCACTCCCTGTGCGAGCAGGCACTTGGACTCTCCTCAGCTGGGGAGCAGCAACAGTAATCTCCAGAGTACAGAAAAGGCCAAAATGAAAATACTTTCTGCAACCATAGCAACCCAGAAATACTGAGGCAGCTGCTGCTCCGAGCGTAAGGAAGAAACATTTCCCCCAAATCAAGGAAAAGGCTCTTCCCCTGACACTAAGGCATCCACACAGTTCTCTCCACTTCAAAATTTCCATTGCAGAAAGACCAAAAAGAAACAAACAAAGAACTCGGTTCTGTTTGTTTTCTGCAAGCCGGAACCACAGGCCCACTGGAGGAAAAAGAACATGGTGTCAAGTTAGCATAAACTCTGATTAAGCAATCCAATGCAATGTGTGTGGATGGTGCCAGGAGATCTCAAGACGCTTTTATAAACATAAATGAATTAAGCAATGACCTTACGAACTCACAGAGCATTATTTGCATTTCAAGAGACAAGGAAACCAAGACACAGAAATCAGGGAGCAGAGCCAGAAAAAGAACTGATTATCCAGTTCCTCATTAATTTTAATATATTTTGGCTTGGGTACATTTTTTGCTCCTCTTGTATCTTTTGATAAGAAGCAGCTGTGAACAATTGCACAAGACTTCCAGGTACACAGGGAGCTTGACTTTTGGGACAGATGCTGCATAAGACAGAAAATGAATGTATCAAAAGCCTCCCTGAAGTACAGCCTTTGAATTTTTTGGTTTGACTCACAATCCTGCCTGTGTTGGTGTGCTTACCTATGAACAGCTCACCTTTGCCACACCCTGAACACGAGATATCATGACACTATTTACTTTTCTAAGGTTTCATCCCTTCTGAAATTAAAATTGTGCTGTTACTATCCTCCTTTGCTTAGCTACAAGCGTTCCAGGTATCATGTGAAACCACAACAGGATGAAGCTCTGTCAATAAAACTCTACTCCAAGCCTACAGCACAGAAAGGAAGAGCCAGCCCTGATCAAAACTGTCCAACTGTGGCTGAGGACAAGCAGCCTCCCTGAACTTGGTTTCTGCTCAAAGCAGATGAAGGGGAACTCTGAGAGACTCAAGTCCTACCTTTAGAGTCTTCACAGCCACTGTGAGGTTGTACTTCTTCCAGACTCCTTCATACACCTCTCCATACTGCCCTCCGCCAAGCTTGTGCTTCATCGTGATGTCAGTTCGCTCTATCTCCCACTTGTCATAGTTGGGAGACACACCATAAATTGTGGGCTTATTGCGTTTGGGCGCCGGGTAGTGCAAAGTGGTGATGAGCCCATCGGCGACAGTCGAATGGTGATGGACCAGCTCTGCCAAGGTGTTGAAGCGGCTCTCTGAAGAGACGTACAGCTAGGGACCAGAGAGAGAAACATCTTTGACATAATGCACTTCATATGTAGAAATCACATCATAAAACTGTGAAAGCAAAGTGTTGTATCGCTTCTACACAATCTGCAGTATTATGAGCTCCATGAGCTCCCAGAGTGGAGAACAGTCAACACTTACATAGGAAATGCATGGATTCAGGAGCAAATACATGCACTTCGCTGAAACTATGAAAGGAACAACTGCAGACAGCAATGTATCGGTACAGTGTTGCTTGAAATGTCTTTTTTAAAAAGGGCTGGTCAGTACAGACTGTGGGATTACAGGGTTATCAACCTTAGTGTCTTGAATCATTATCGCTATTTGAGTTATGACATTTCATCTGCCTACATTTTCCTTTAAGTAAACCAATGCCTTCCCTGCTTTTGGCCTGAACTCCTGCACATTATTTTGCATGAAGTTCGACAGCTGGGCTGCTCCGTTCTTGTGACGGGCACCGATCAATAACACAGAAGTAAAATCATTACTACTGAAGGAGAACCCGCTGTGAGGAATGATAACCCATATTTGTTACCTTTCAACATTTATGCAGAAGATCCATTTTAAGCCTAAAAGCCTACTGAAGACAACGGCCAAGTGACTCCCTGCCACTAGAGCTCTGGATTTCCAGGTTTTGCACTCAAGCTCAGCTGTCTGCTGGCAAGATTACAAAAGCAGAGATTTAACTTTAAAGTAAGTGATGCTGATAACACCTGAAGGAGTGAAAAAAAAAAAAAAAAAAAAAAAAAAGCCACTTTCTCTTCCCTCCTGCTCTTCTTTTGCTGCAGCTGTTGGTAACAAAACTCCTGTGGAAACTTTATAGCTAAAAAATAAAAGCATCCTCCTGAGAGGCATGTTCTCACCTGCTATCAAAATGAGCAGGATAGTATTCTGGTAAAGCAACCAGGACAAATCTCACTTCAATACTATGTTAAGAAAACAACCAACCAACCTTCCATGGTCAAAGACATAAAATCATCTTAAAACCTGATGTTCTCAAAACAAACAAGTGACAACATAAAAAAGGCTTTTACCACTGCATGGCTTGGACCACCAAGCATCAGCAGTGCAACCACAATTCTTAACAAGTTGTACCTGTTTGAGAATGACTTGCAGAACTGGTAGGGGTACTAGCAGTTCTCACACGTTTCACTGAGCACTAAAACACAAACATGTGGATATGAATCCCAGGATCACTTGGAAGTATTGGAGAAACACAATGAAGGATGCTGCCAAGGCTTTTCTGATAGGTTGTATTTCATGATCTCAAAACCCCACGAAAATTAGAAATATCTGATTTTATGTGACAGATTACATGATCTTGTTACAGATGAGAAAGAAGTTAAATAAATGGCCAAAGGTTGCAAAGGAAATCTGTAGCAGAATGGGGAACAGAACTCAGGATCACCCTGTCCAGACCACAGAACAACTCCCCATGCCTTAACCCACACAAAGCTTTCCATTTACGTTAAAAATCCTACATCTACCCACTGAATGTGCTTATTCTGTAGGCAGTTCTTCTAACTTCTCAGTGATTACATCCCAACACTGACTCCTGGAGGCCTTACTTGCCATCAACAGCACAACTGGAAATCAGAGTTTGAAGCGTCATCGGGAATTAGCAGCACGTATCCCAAGAAGCTGAAGCAAGGAGCAGCTATGAACAGCAAGCTGCTGGTGCAGCCCAGCAAGCACATACACGCTGGCTACTCACAACATCCTCCCTTCTCTGCTGGCCCCGAATGCTGAGCCTTAACTCAAGCCACTTGCTGGATAACTTTCCCCCAAGAAAACTGCCTCCTGCTGCCAACTGTACTCACAATAGAGGTAAGAGACCAACGTTCCTGCACTGTGTGAGGTTATGTAGGGACTCACACAGTTTGCTTCCTGGCTGTGCTGCTGACACAATATTTGGGCAATTTTTTCCACATCGGAAGTCAAACCACAACTGCTGCTCTTCCAAGGGGCTCTGCTTGTGCAAATTAGCTGATCATCTACAGCTTCTGCCACCAGACCACGTCTCATTTTCTGGCTGGTATTTTATAAGTGTGGTTGAACTAGCCCATGCTAACACCCTGGGTGGGCATCCTTAACCCGATGGGATTCACCATCCCCAGTCAGCAGACAAGACTGAACATCCACATTAAAAAATCCATGAAGGTGCATGATACAGGAGCAGGACTGCATCCAGCTCAGCTATAGGAGGCTCCAAGAGACTCAAGCAGGACAAACGTCCTGTGTCCTTAACACTGAGGACAGCAGGATTTGAAGAACTGGCTGAACATAATGCTGTTTATGCAGTTGTGTTACTTGACAGGAGGCTTTGCCTCAAGTCTTATCAAGTCAGGAAACCCAAGTCTTTTGTACCATGGAAGTGGTTTACCAGAAGATCAGCGGCACTGTGCCAGCCAAATCAAGAACAGTCATTTCTAATCCTTTTCATAAAAAAACAAAAACAAGCAACAAACCAAAACATTACAAGGTGGTCTGGAAGAATACGACTCATTAAACTGGGAAATAAAGAAAAAATTCCCTTAGTTGCTGAAGTCCAATGCATTCACTACAAACAGAGCTAAAATTACAACATTACAACTCTCCGATCTTCCTAGTCCCTTAGGTTTCCCTCAAGGCAAAAGCTTGGGTGAGGCTGTGTGATGCATGGCACACTTCTGCGCTAAGCAGCAGTTGCTCCACACATTCCTCTAATGCCTCTTTCTCCCAACAGCATGTTCTTTCAGTCACAGGATATGATCCCACTAAAGCCGTTCATCCTCACTGCAGCACTTGCAGATGTTAAACTCCCTGGACAGGCTGACTAACGATACAGCCAGCTGGGAAGGCCTCAGGTGCTCAGGGAGCTGAAGGTAAGTGCTTTCCTTCACTCTGCTACAAAGCGGGTAATAGAGTGCGACACAAGTGGCCTAAAGCAGGGAACCTGCTCCAACAGGGGGAAAAGTAAGGATATTAGCTGTTTCTTTTCCCGGTTCCTCAGCTGTTACATCTGGAAATGGGGAGTTGGAAGAGCGCAGCATCCCCCAGCCCAGTAGCAGAGTGGGCAGCACATCTGCCACTAAGTTGTAGTGATTCACTGCCCAGCTAATTAACACAAACTCAAACCGATGGGGTTTAACGCACCAGGCTGCAAACAGCAGGGCCTGATGTGTACACGTGGCAAACAGCCTCGTCTGCAGGGGTGTGGGCAGCAGGGAGGACTGCAGCTACCTCTTTGTTCACTCCTGCAAGAAGAGCCAAAGCCCAGAGCCACAGCTCTCGGTTGCTGTCGCTTCTCAATTTTGTATTTCCAACCACCACCAGCTGCAGCTCTGCTGTAATCAATTGTGCTGACCTGCGCCTTTTCTCAAAAACACCAATTCAAGCAACTTTGTGGAAAATGAACAGTTAACCTGGCTAATACAGACCTGAACGGATTATGGTAGAACTACAGAGCTGTTTTTAGGGATAAAACCAGCTCTGCTGAGATGAAAGCCTTCCTAGGCCAAAGCCTTTTACAGCTAAAATGGAGAACATGCTATTGCATCACGGACACATCCTGATTTACACCAAGTGAAGGAGGGCTGGGTTCAAAATGTTGACATATGAGCACTACTCATCTGCCAGCACCAATAAGAATCAAAAGAATATCAACTACAGAGACAGGAGGAGGAATAATATTCCAGATTGCCATGTGCTCCTCCAAGCATGTTGCACATCAGCATTTCCCAGCACCAATTTTGACCATAGAGTGTGTCTATACGGCAGGAAAAAAGAATCAAAGTGCTGTAACTTGCCTTATAATGACTTAAATAACATGTCATAGTTGTCTCATTACAATCTGTTTGTTAAAGCAGACAAAAACTTTAATTATTGAATAAAATCTGTGTATCTTATGAAAGGTTTTAGAATGATAAGGCTGATAAATAGGAAACACTATGGTGGTTCCCTATGCTTCATACTAAAAACGCTGCTGTAAGAAGAATAAAGCTCTCACAGGACAAAGAAAAGTGGTCACAGTGGGCCACTATTAGACTTGATTGTTTTTCTTTTGAGGTATTTTTATGGCACAGAACCTGTCAGCTACCACATGCTGGTAAAAAGAGCCTCAGCAGCCATGCTCTAGACTCACACTTCAACTTCTGCACAGAATCCAAAGAGACACTGCTTAAAATAGACTTGTCAAAAAGAAGATTTTCTGAAATCCAATGCCAGTAGAAATGTTTCCATGAAATTCAAACAAAAAGCCTGTGAAAAACTCCACTTCTACGCTAACATTTCTCTGCAGCATCCACAACACTGCTACAGCACACGGGGATGTAGGGGAAAAATATTAAGAGACTGGGCCCATATAAAAGCGAAAGTGCCTACCCGTCTCCAACGATCACGCTGAAATACTGTAGAGAAACCGAAACAGTAGTTAAATATACTGCAGAACAGCTCAAAAAGCATTATGTTCCTAATATCTGCAGGATTATTAGCAAAGGGCTTTGACTTTTCTGATTTGGCAGTTGCAGAGATTACCTTTTGAACATATTGAACAAGAATTTATCCTCACTGTGTCTTATTAATGATATCTATGATGAAACAGGTATCTCCTACCTCACCATACTTTGCTGCTAAGCTGTATTATCCCTCAAAAGTTAACTAAAGGACTAAGCCTGTTTTGTTCACTCAGAGTTCATTGTCTCTACAGACGCTGAGCATCGTGATCAGGGTTCAGAACTGCTCGATTCAATTGCTACTACTTGACCTTGCGCGCTGAGTGCACAAAGTATACCTGTAAGCTTGTCTCTCATGGTTTGGATAGCCTGCAGCCTACCTTTCCATCAGACGCAGTGTTTATTCTGTAGTGGTACACCCTTCCTTCGTATCGCAGTGAAATAGATCTCTGTCCTGGACTGCTCTCGCTCTCTCGCACAAGGAAGCTCCCGTTGATGCCGCTGCTCAGAAGGTACTCAGCAGCATTACGCGACACTGGTCCATGATACCAGGAATGCTTCTCCAAACTGTTCACTGGGGTGATGTAATTGCTGGGTACCCAGCCTTGTCCATTCTTCGTTTGGGCCTCGCACCATTCCCCATTATGATTGTAGCCCAGGACACGGAGCTTTTCACCTTAGCGCAAAAAGAAAATACATTTAGACACAACAAAAGTAGGAGCTGAGGACACAGACAGGTTCTTTCTGGCTAACAGATCATTAAATCATCTTCTGTAAGAACAGATATCTGACTGATCAGGGAGCATGCGTGTTTCTTTAAGCTTGAGTGGAGTCTGAAAGCCAAATAAAGTCACATGCATACTTCAGGAGTGTGCTTGGCTTTGCAGTTCTGCACCAGCCCTGATACTGCAAATGAATCCAGCAAATTTTATTTGAACCGAGTTGGTTTTGTGGGGCCAGGAGAGAACAGCAGTGGATAAACAATAGAAGAATAACTTCTATTAGCCAGGTAAGCAGATGTGACTTGGAATACACACAAGGAACAGAAGGACTGAATAAAAACCACTGCATCCGTACAGTCATTTTTCATACAGGCACTCTGTTTTGGAGAACTATGAAAATGGCAGAAGGCAGGCTCTAAAATCAGCTTAGTTTAATTTCTCAGTTCAAATTCTTGCTCCTAATGGAGACCTTGGTTTTCGCAGTTTCTTGCCCAATGCTAAAGCTTCAGGCAGTTTTAACCTTTAAAAAGGTTATGACTTTGTGAAATATTTCTATTTGTTTAAGAAGAATTCCCACAGTAAAAAAAATTCCATAGGGTTTAGTGCACAACTCAGCAGCCATTCCACAGTGGCTTTTCCTTCTATGCCTTCTCACACACTCCCAGCACCGCTCTGCCCAGCTACCTTACCTTTAGTTATGCTGAGAGTGTTGTCCCCACTCGCCACAAAATCATACAGTGCAACAAAGAGATGGGGATCATTTTCACTAGGACAGGACAGAAGGTTCTCCTTGGAGTTCCAGCGAGCTGCTTCGCTCAGACCCTGGGGCTCAAAGTCCGACGCTACCGGCCTCTGAAGGGCTTCTGGAGGAAAGGGGGAGAGAGAGAGATTGGAAAAAGCAGGTTAATTTTTGCTGATCAGAGCCATCTGGTTAACTCACGCACTCTGATTTTCTAATTTGCATTGTTTCTTGTCATGTGTGCTCCTCATGCATCAGAGGACAGATACAGACAGCGCTTCAATGCGGATCTCCCACCACAGCGACAGGGTATCCATGTCCCACAGCTGTCCCCCAGCTCCTGTCTCCCACAGCAAAGGAGAAAAATGTCCTCTCTCTCCTTCCAAGAAATGCTGCTCAAGTAGGATAAACCCAAGCCCTTTAAAAGTTAAATTTGTTAATTATCCTATAAATGAAATCACCCAAATGTGCATCACAGAACACCAGGCAGGGCGAAATTTATAAGACAAGGTATGTAAGACCAAGATACAAACTTCCTCTGTCCACAGTATTATTCAACATTTCTCTTCTCATGTGAGTACAAAGCTGTGTCTTTTCTGTTACTCTCTCTCCTGCTTTTGAAACCAAAGCACAACAGCAAACGTACTTCACACAATGAGCTTTCTGCATTTTTAGGAGCCCTGAGACACCTCTAAAAACAGAAATTCCTCAAAACAGAGAGCTTCATAGATAAGCAAAACCAACTATCAAAGTTTTCTGTACACTGCAGCACTTTAAGTATGTAATATTCAGTATCAGGCAGGTCCAAGTCCATCAGAGAATTTCAGAGTGGTGGCTCCCGCACACCCTCCCCTGTGGGCCACGGTTCAGGATTTGGGGCAGTGGTGCTCGGGCAGATGTGCCCCCTCACTCCAGCTGCTCTAGCAGCCTCCTGGGTGACCGTGCTGGCACAAAGCTAGGAAATCTGTGAAAATCATTGTTTATGAAGGGTGATTTAACATCTGGATGAGCTTGTTGAGCAAGGTCACAGCACTGCACACAAACATCACATCAGTGCAGCCACAGGGACAGGAAACACGGCTCCATCGCACCACAAAATTGCTCTTCCTTGCTCAGCATCAGCCCTTCCTGCTCCAGAACCCCACTTCAGCACAGGCAGCAGGGCTCTGGAGGGAGGAGTCCCAGCCCAACTGACTTTTTCATTATTATAGCACTGGGAGCACAGGTCTCTGTTTACACTTGTGACACTCACTAGCAGAGGCTGCCATGTAGGTGCAATCACACTAAAATACTCTTTTAACACTATTACATGTTTGATCTGGAAATCTGGTATCAGCTGCACCAAAATCAGTGAAGAACTGATAGGATCAACAGTGGAAAATCTTTGGAAGCCAACTGTGGACTGGGCTGGGCCCAAAATACATTTCCCTATAGGGAAAGGCTTCAAAACCAACAAACCAACCCACCCCAGCCCTACAAACAATAATGAATCTCATTATTTTTTGGTTTGGAGGTGACAGTGTCACTAGTCACCCACAGACAATCTGGCACCTTCCACGTGATGGGTCAGATCACCACTAGTGAAGGCTCCCTGGATGATTATTTATCAACACGAGTATTAATGTCTTCTTTGGAAAACCTAAGATCACCTACGTGGGCAGGGAGCAAACCAGCAAGCACATGCACTGTTTGGCCTGCTTTCCCAGCCAAACCACAACTACAGGGAGATAGATTTTTATAGTGAATCAGAGAAATCACACCACTCTTTCTAAACAATTCCACAGTTAGAAAAGGTAGTGGTGTTTTGGGTTGTTCTTTAAAGCACCTTGGCATCCTTGCTTCCCTCTCCCGTTCCCTGCAGAACATACTTTAACAGCCCAGGTTTGCTTCAAGGGGTACAATGAGAAAAGAAACAGAAAATCCACTTTCAGAAAATTAAGCTGTAACCGTTTTACCACGAAAACGCCTTGATCCTGTCAAGCCCATTAAGCTCTCTTATCAAACACCGAGTGCTGCAGTGACTGGAGATACTCCAAGGAGTTACACCATCCGTAAACACCTGGAACAGACAGACAGCAGAGCTGCAAGTAGCTGACAGACAACCTCAGCCAGAAGCGATGCAGTGATGCTATCCCCCAAATAAGGTACAAACCAGTGAATGCTTCCCAGTGGGATGGGCCATAACCTCAGTCAGGAAGTAAAGTGCCTCCCCCACTGGGGGGGCTGATTCAACAGGAAGGCAGGAAATCCAAGGCAGGCTCCCCTCCAACTCCAGCGCGATCACAGCTCAGCAAAGGGCGGCTCTTAGGGCCATGGGGATGTGAGAGGAAAGCCAAGCACTCCACAAGAATCCCTCCCTCGTGCCCAGGCCACGGCGATGCCGGGATTGACTCACTGCACATGGATGCCAAGGTATGCACTTCAATCCAGACCATGAGACAACGCTGTGTCAAACACCAAAAACAACCACAAGCTTTGGCGAGGAAGTCAGGGAAGGCTGGCTTTGCTTGATGACATTCCTACAAACACTGTGTCCGTGATAACTGCCTGCAAACCCAAGGACTGGCAAGAGCAAGGGCTGCTAAATAATATATGTGAACTTGCTAAGCCGGAAAACCACACAAGTCCCTCAGTGAATACACAGGACAGATGGGCTCGGATCCTCTGTATCCTACAAGTCAACCTGCTCAGCCGCTGGCACGCCAAGGGAGAAGCACACTGCACGTGAACGCTGCCGTGCAGGAGAGCATGACAGGAAGACACAAGACCCTACTCCAAATTAAGTTCACCCCAAGTGCGGATGGCGGTGACTGGATGAAGCTTGGAGGGCAGCAAGAAAGGGAGGATGAGGCCTCGAGTCAACGTTGAGAACAGCGTAAAGGAGAGAGCAGGGTTGTGGTGACCCGAGTGTAGCAGAAGCTTGATAGACCGTGACAAAACACACTTTTAAAGGTCTGGGCCCCCAGAGGAGGCTGTCAGCAGCCGCAGGACACAAAACCACGAAGCGAGAGAAGCAGACAGGACATGTCCATCTGGGTGACACGTACAGCCGTCTGTCAGCAGCATTTATCTTTCTGAGCTGTTCTCTAGAGTATCCAGACATCACAGTCCTTCAGAGCAGGAATTAGACATTGCTGTTCATACATATTGAGGGTCTTTTTCTACACACTACAGCTTCTTCACCTCCTACTGCTGGTTTTAACTACAATTTTACAGTACTGCTGAGCTCTTCAATGGCTGGATTCCTCCTAATAATTCAGCCCGGCTGCTGTACCTACAGGAGGGTATCCTGGCACGGCGGCAGGGCAGGAAGCAGGCGTAATTCAATCTGTTATTTCTGCACTGTGATTTATTCCCTGCATCCACATCGTCTTCTGCTGCATCCCAGCAAGACTGTAATTTATTACTTTGATCAGGCTGCGCTCTGGATGACACCTGGATTCCTGGGAGGAGTCCTGACGTGATGCTGTAATCCAGTTCTCCACTAACACGAACTAAATTATGGCTCTTAATTAAAACAGAGCAGACTTCAAAATAAGACAAGAACAGCTTTTATTTTAAAGCACTGGCCATAAAAAAGTCTTCACTTCCCCTCTAAATTAAGTTTTTACCAGGAGATATTTATTTCACACTAACTATCTCCAGCTAATTACTGTTTATATATGAAGTCATGAATCATTGTCAGTGACGGTGTCAGAAGTTCTCAGAGGAACAATTCTGGTCTAGACCAACACAAGCAAATCTCCCAAGAAATTTAAAGGGAAGGGTTGGAAAACAGACCGAAGCAGAGTTACACTCACTCCTCCACAGCCGACAGCAGGACTGTTCCGAGAGAAGGAAGAGACCTCCTGTCTCCCTAAAAGCCAAACATCCTGTGATCTTAGGAACTGCGCTGGCACTTTTTCCATAAGGTTTCTGGAGTGAGGGAGCACAAAATCCATCCAGGAATTGCTCTGGAGGTACAGCACATGCCATCTAAAGAATCTCCTTCCCCTACATTCCCCCAACTCTACTTTTCCCCTGGAATAAAGTATCATAAATGGCAAAAGAACTGTGTAGATTTAATACTTCCAAATGTTCCCAACCCTGAGCACATATGATGGAGCAGCTGCCTTTCTGTCCCAGTATTTCCTCAGTGCCCCTCACAGATTGCCTGTGCCTGATGGAATATGGATTTGGGAAAAAAAAAAAAAAAAGCTGTAAAACAGATCTTTCCAAAAGAAGAAGGAAGGTTTCATGTTTTATTTCAGACTCATCCTTTCAGCAAGATCACACTCAGCCTCTCCCACCACTCACTCTGTAGCACAGGCCATGTAACCTCCTGCAACAAAGGCTGTTGCTTCTGCTTTTGGAAAGTCCACAATCTTACAGCCAGTGGGAGGACAAATGATCACTTTACAAATATCGCGTGTTTCTACACAGAGATGAAAACTGCAGAGCCAGACCCAGCCTCTCTCAACCAGACCCACACACCCTGTGCTGGACCGCTCTCCCTAGCTGGGCCCACATCATTTCCAACCCCAACAGAGTCAGTCCTGCCCACAGGCTGAGCTCCTCCTCCCATGGTCACCAGGAACCTCCAGCGCCCCAAATACTGCAAACCAAGCCTGCTGAATGTAAACAGAAGAGAGTAAGGCCATCCATGGCTCCTGTTGCATTATCTGTGCACAGAGAGCCCCTCACAGTCACCACAGAGTTAGACTTTGTCCAACACTGAGCATCCTGATGATGCAGCTTCTCCCACTACTCCAAGAGATGGTTCTGTCATGTTGGGGCTTTACCTGTCGCTGTTTTCTGTTTGTTTGGTTTGTTTTGTTGTGGGTTGGGTTGCTTTTGTTTTTTTGGGGAAGTTCACTCTTACATCACCCTGCAGGTTCCACTCGAGTTCATTCATGGACTTTATTCCGTTTGTAACCCCTTAGCGAGGTGGTCAATAGCATCTTTCTGCAGCCAGCTCATCGCCACCAGAGATATATGGAACAGTGGACATGGCAGAAATGTGGACTTTATTCCCAAATCTGCTCCTGAGCTGCTGCCTGCCCTTAGGTCAGAACCTCTGGAAGAGGGAAGGAAAAGAGCAACTAGATCCAAGTGAACTTCAACGACACTGAGCATTTCTGAAAGCTTTACCTTTACAGTTCTTGGTTTGGTGTCCTCACTAAGGAAGCAGAAGCAGTGAAGTTTGCCTGTTTCTGAGCTCTGGGGAGAGAAAGCACCCAACAAGAATCATTGAGATTTACTGTTCTATTTTCCTGTTTTACTATGCAGCCCCAGACTGCTCCAGGAAGGACTAACAGGCCTATAGATGATCAGTTTTAGGTCTGAAGGCAGTACCAGCTTTTCCTATGAAATGATAATCCTTTTCCTCACCACAGCCCATGGGAAATCGTGGCCAGCACTGTCAGCCTTTTAACAAGGATGGGACAGGCAAGAACTGCTGGAACAAGCACATAACTAGCAAGTCACTACAAAGCCACAAACATATTTAAAAGCAAGTACTCTACTGAGTGATTGTAGATGAGAGGCCAAGAGGTGAGGAGCAGAAAATAGCCACGAAGAGAGGAAACAAACAGAAGGCTCATCCCTGGGAGACAGCAATGCTGGCGTAAGGCACTCTCTCTTCCTAACAGTTTGACCGAAGACCTGCTTGCTGATCCCAGCGACACCAGGGCAGGATGAGTTGCTGGCACTGCAGGTTTGGGTCTGGCTCAATACGTGCCCAACTGCACAAAAAGAAACCTTCCAGGAACAGGGCAATGGCTCCGGGCACTGCTCCTCCCCAGGCTCGGTTGCTCTGGCTGTAACAAGACACAGTTAACAAAAAAAAAAACCAAACCCACAAAGACAATTTGACAACTGGCAGGACAGAAATCACTTCAATTGGAAAACAAAGGACTTCAGTAGTGTCCCCAAAACAGTTTTAAACTTTACAGAGAACACTGACAGGTTTTAAACAAGGCTTCTGCCTTCCAGTGGCAGAGCAAGCCCAAAAAGGCAGCAAGACTATTCCAACCCCTATTTGGGACACGGACACACTGTTTTCCAGATCGGATTGGCAGTAGAACGTGCTGTGCCTCTTCCCTTCCACTCTTTACCCTTTCTTGGTGTGAAGTGGGCGAGGAATTACTCAGTTTGGCAAAGGCAGAGAGGAGAAAGCAGATGATAGAAACTGGGATCTCTCACATTTTAAAATAGTATTTACTAGTGGGAATAGAAACAAGGACAAGAAATGGTCAGCTCAAACGCCACCATGAAATCTCAGTAATTGTTAGAGCCACTTTAAACTTATTTTTGATCAAGTCTCAACTTTTCCAGCCAGCAGGCAAGCCTGCCCATACGCACCAAAGCACCCAGCAATGGGATGCAGCACCTGCCATCGCTCCACACCATCACAAAGAGAATAATCCCCGTTCCTGCAAACTAACGGAGCAGAAAAGCCTTTCAGAAAAGGACTACCATGAAAAAACACAACTTCTGATTACTCAGTCAAGAACAATGTACACCTACACATGTGCCTGACTCTAAACCAGCCTTATTATCAAACTCAGTCTCAATACAGTATTTTCAAGAACTGTTATAAATGCAACGAACAGATTTGATTTTGTTACAGTCCACGTCATTCATCAAACACTATTGTGCTTTTGTGATCACAAGAAAACCAAAAGAAGAAATACAGTTTTAAGCTCTAAGAGGGAAGATTTAGATCTTAATTAGATATTAGATATATAATTAGATATTAAGAAGAAATTTTTTACCAGGAGGTTGCCCAGAGAAGTTGTGGCTGCCCCATCTCTGGAGCAGTTCAAGGCCAGGCTGCACTGGGCTTCGAGCAACCTGACCCAGTGGGAGGTGTGGGTGGAATCCAGGAGGGATGGAATCGGATGAGCTTTAAGGTTCCTTCCAATCCAAACCATCTTACGATGATTCTATGAATTAGGTAAACTTGAATACATGCTCCTGCCAGCAACTGGGTTTCCACACAGCTAATGGGCCTTTCAACCTTATGCAGTTATGTTTATGTTTTCATAGTCTACTACACTAAAGAAACTTTCAGCTTTCCCCTCACATCCTCTAGAGCTTCCCATACAACTGAGCTAACAAGAGCAGAGTTAAATCCTCCAATGCTATCACTGTCATCATCTTAATCTTTTCAGAAGCTTCAGTGAGGCTGTGGGACACACACAGGAATGGACTGGACGTCATGTGCTGGCCACAAGGATCCAGGAGCAAAAGTCCCTCGTTTGTGGCCCCTGACCTAAGCCTGTCCCTTTCTCTCAATCCGCCAGTCTGGTCTTCACTGGACTGCAAGCTCAAGTGACTGCTGCTGAAATAAGAAATCCATGTATCAAACCTGTTATCTTTCTAAGGGTAATAATGCAACCATGTTTTCACTTGTGCCCTCAGAGCACAGGCATTTGGCACAAGCCACCACTGCTCTTCTTGAAGACTCCTCAAAAGGGTCCTCAACATCGCAATAACTTCAATAAGAAAGCTGCCTAGGAATACCACCTAGAAAGGAATAACATAAAAGCTGCCTTTATTTTTTTAACTCCCCCTTCCTTGCCCAATAAGCACAGATAGTCACTTCTCACCCTGCTTTGCTAGGGATCTACAGCTGATTTGATGGCTCCTGGGCTGCCCACGTCCTGACTATCACAGCATTAAGGCTACAATTCCCACATTTGTTCACCTCTACCATGGTACCTGGATACTTCGGTTTTGCCCCATGCTGAGCTGAGAAAGGAAGCTGAGCAACTTGGATAGTAGCTCGTTTAAAAGTTGTTTCAATGCTCATTTCCCATCCTACCACAAAAAATAAACAGGCGACCGTAATCTCAGGGAAGCAGAAGGTGGGAATAGTACAATATTTATTGCGTCGATGATAATGTTCTTAACTCGATGCTGCCTGTATGGCGCAAGTCAAGCTATGCTCTAATCCTATTATGCAACTGCATCGCCAACTGGGGAGGGGAGGAGTGGCTGCAACACACACAAAAGAGAAAACTTGCCACAACAGCCAGGGTAACACCCTTGTAACATCATCCTTCTGCAGGGGAGAGAGGCCCCCAAACCCCTGCCTATTCTCCCAGAGCTGCCTCCAGAAATCCAAGGGCTTGGATAGGCCAGCACAGCTCTGAGCTTCTGAACCTGCAGCCTGGCCCTGCCTGAGCAACACCAGGGAAGGGGACACAGAGGATTCACAGACCTCCAAGATCACAGAACAGTTCATTCACATAGGAAAGATCTAAATTATTCATCCAAATCCGCCAACCATTTGGTTTCTGAAACTTTAAACAGATAAAATTTTAAGTCTGGACACTGTTCTTTTGATTTCAGACAACAGAATATCCTTCAGGGCCACTAAACACATTCGATAAACACCGACATTTGATGCTCAGTTTCTTCATTTCGCAACGTGAAGCCATTTGTAGATGCTGAGATTCCTAACCCACGAATTCCCGAGGGCCATTTCTCCACTGAATATTCGAGAGTTGAGCAACAGCGCCTTGCGATAGGCCCCGGGAAATCAGCTGCTGCCTTCCCAGCCTCCCATTTGATGAGTGAGCGCAGCCCGCTTGGCATGCGGATTATTTTTACTGAAGCAACAGTCAGCAACACAAAAGAAGTTGCAGAAGCCCGTCCCAGCAGGATGTCTCTAGCCCCACAAAGGAGCCAGGGCTCCATTTGGGCCCCACAACGCTGCTCTGCAGGTGGGGTGCAAAGCCAGGCTGGGATGGAGAACTCGCTCGAGGTCACGCCAAGAAGACCTCAGCCCAAAGGCTCCTGGGTCAAGCACGGTGATGCTGTCGCTCCCGGTTTCCATCAGGAAGTCAGGTCCATGTGTTTAACATCTCAGTGTCTACCAAAAATCACTTTTTAGAAGCGAACAAAAGCAAATACGCAAGAAAACTGAGTTAACTGAATGCCTGTGGGAAGCAAACTGACACGAGGATAACCAAAAGGAACTCAGAGATCTTGTATTAGCGCATGCTGAAAGTATTTTACTGGCAAACTCATCCAACTGTTCATCCTGAGTCCAGAGCTGGTTTCACCATCCTCCTCTCTCGTCCAAAATCAGGGAGATCCTTCCTCACACACGAAAACTAAAGCCGAGGCCTGAAGATAGGGCTTTGTTTATGGCTGGGCAGCAGGATCCCTTGACATTTCACAACCATAAATGGTAGAGCAGCGCTGGGTTTGTACCCAGCGCTAAGGAAAGGCACCTTGGGGCTGGATGCTGTCCCCCATGAGAACCCAAACCCAGATCAGGACAGGACCAACCCTTCCCCAGCCTGGATAAACCCCAGATCTGGGCTGCTGGGGGTCAGGTTGTGCCCCTCATCCTAGTACTCACCTTCCAGGTAGCAGCTGGAGGAAGAGGAGAGCCCTTTCTTCGATTTGCAACCCACCAACTTCAAGCAAATCTCCAACATTTTCATTTGTTAGAGTTTGGCTTTGGCTGTCCAGTTTTCCCTTCTCCCCTCCCCCCCAGCTTTTCAGCTTCTTCTCGGTCGAATTATGCGGTGAAAGACTAAAAAAAAAAAAAGTCTAAAACTGGGGAAGAGTGTAAAACAACAAAAGAAATCCAGAAATCTAAAAGAAAAAAAAATCCAGGAAAAGTCTAAAAAGAAAAAATCGAGGAAAAGTCTGAAATTAAATATCCAGGAAAAGTCTAAAACAAAACAAAAAGAAAAGATCCAGGAAAAGTCTGAAACAAAATATCCGGGAAAAGCCTGAAACCAAAAATCCGGGAAAAGTCCGAAGTAAAATATCCGCCGAGAGTCTAAAACAATGAATCCAGGGAAAGTCTAACAGAAAAAAAAAAAAAAAAATCCAGGAGAAGTCTGAAAGAGAAAATCCAGGGAAAGTCCACAACAAAGGATCCAGGGAAAGTCTAACCCAGGAAAATCTCGGGAAAGTCTGCAACAAAGGATCCAGGGAAAGTCTCAGGCATCCAGCGGTCTGCAAGCATTACAAGGGCGAGCTCGGCAGGCGGAAAATCCAGGGGCCCCGCGGCTCTGCTGCCGGGGAGCGGACTCCAGCCATCTTCCTTCCCTCCTTCCCAACTCTTTTGGCGGGAGGAGGCGGAGAGAAGGGGCCGGGAGCGAGCGGAGCCGCCGTGACATCAGGGAGCAGCAACGCCGCCCCCAGCGCCGCGGGCACCGGGGAGCACAGCTCCTCACCCACACACAAACCCGCTGGGCGATCATAGAATCACCAGCCTGGAAAAGGCCTCCTGGATCGTCCAGCCAGTCCGATCTGCGACTGAACCGTGTCCCCCTGAGCACCTCACCCACCCGTCGTTTAAACACCTCCAGGGATGGGGACTCCCACCTCCCTCCCACGTTCCACATAAGGCCTCTTCTCCAGCCCCTTCACAGGTTCGTTGCTCTTCTCTGGACTCGCTCCAGAGCCTCAACATCCTTCCTAGAATCATAGAATCACCAAGTTGGAAAAGAAACACTGGATCATCGAGTCCAACCATTCCTATCAAACACTAACCCACGTCCCTCAGCACCTCGTCCACTCATCCCGTAAACACCTGCAGGGAAGGTGAATTCAACTCCCTCCCTGGGCAGCCTCTGCCAGTGCACAAAGACCCTTTCCATGAAAATTTTTTCCCGGTGGAGCTTGAGGTCATTCCCTCTCATCCTGTCCCCTGTCCCTTGGGAGAAGAGCCCAGCTCCCTCCTCTCCACAACCTCCTTTCAGGTAGTTGTAGAAAGCAATGAAGTCTCCCCTCAGCCTCCTCTTCTCCAGGCTAAACACCCCCAGCTCTCTCAGCCATTCCTCATAAGGCCTGTTCTCCAGCCCCTTCACCAGCTTCTTGTAGCGAGGGGCCCAAAACTGAACACAGGATTCGAGGTGAACACAGGATTCCAGGTGAACACAGGATTCGAGGTGAACACAGGATTCGAGGTGGAGGATCTTCCCAAAGGATGCACTAGGCATCTGTGAGAAGCACGGGGAAAGAGGAAAATGGGATTGTAGATACTGTTTGCTGTCTGACTTATGGGTAGAGTCCCTTCTCCCAAGTGACAGGATGAGACGAAATGGCTAGAAGTTGCACCAGGGGAGGTTTAAATACGATATCAGGAAAAATTCCTTCACTGGAAGGGTTCTCAGGCACCCTTTCAGTGCCAGAGATTTAAAGACTAATAAAAAGTCTTAAATGAAACACAGAACAGTTTGAGTTGGAAGGGACCTCAAAGCCCATCCAGTTCCACACACACATACACACACACCACTGCAATGGGCAGGGACACCTCCCGCTGGATCAGGTCTCCAAGCCCCATCCAACCTAGCCTTGAACACCTCCAGGGATGGGGCAGCCACCACTGCTCTGGGCAACCCGGGCCAGGGTTTCCCCACCCTCACAGGAAAACATTTCTTCATAATATCTCAGCTAAACATGCCCTCTTTCAGAGGCATTGGAACTGAATGGGCTGTAAGATTCCTTCCAAGTCAAACCATCCTATAATTGTACAACATTCCCATTTACTAAACCAGAAATGAGCAAGAGAACATAAACATTTTCTCAATTTAGGCAGTCCAGTGGGGAGATGAGGCTACAGATCCAGTCCTGCACCTCTGGCAGCCTGGACAGGCATTAGAAAGACAGCAACATAATTCTCTTCATGCTCTCCATTCCTCCCTCCACTTCAGGAGGATTATTTCTATTTTAAGGAAGAATGCAGGTTTCAATAGAAACCAACACCTATCTACTTCTTCCCTGCCCATCTAATTTCAGTTGAGACTGTGACAGAGAATTCGTGCAAAACTGCACCGGGAAAGAAAAAAAAGAGGAGTTAAAAGCAGTTTTGGAGGAGAAAGGTCACAGAAATCACAGGAGGAGCTCCATCATCACGTGTTTAGGCCCAGTGTTACGTTTAGAGAACTGGGATGAAGTAATCTTGTGAGAGCAGTTCAAGCCTCTTGCATGCAACTTCATTTCCATGTGAGGAGCATCCCTATCCATCTTCTCCTTCAGCTGCAGGAATGCAGAATCCCCATAGCATTCCCTGGCAGCACAAAGGCTGCCCCCATGAACAGCACCCAGCCATTACAATTAAGGTTAATACAATGAGGGCCTGGCAGAATTAACGTGGATTACATTGCTAATGAACTCCTGGGGTTCTCATTCCAGAAGAAGAATGCCTCATCTCAAATTAAATTAACTCACTTGCAGAAGAACTTCACTGCAGGAGAAATGCATCCACTTGGGGAGTTAAACACAAAGAGCTATCCTGGGATAACTTCCTCTGTAGATAAACAAGTTAATTCCCTATTTGCTTCCACTAAGACAAGCTTGTGTGGTCCCTCTGCAACAAACTTCATCCTTCAGTGTTTCCTCTTCTTGTGTCATTGCAAACATGTAAATACTTTGGAACAAATATCCTTTGCCTTTCCTGCATGCCAAGAAATGAGCTGGCGATACAGAAATAAAAGCCATACTGGTGGCAGCACCCAAGTTCTGCTACTCTTAGGGCTGACATCTATTAGTCCCTTTCACATTTCTTTGTCACATACCCATCTTCAAAGTCAGTCATGAGAAGTGTGCAGCCTGATGCAACCTTCAAATCAGGCTCTCTGGTGCAGAATGGCAAAACAGTTCTTCTGGTTGCGAGCAGAGTCAGAAGGTCTCCAGTTTCAACCTCCTGCTCCGAGGGTAGCGACCCACCTGCATCAAGTTGTTCCCGGCTTTTTGCAGTTAGCCCTAGGAACAGTCCTCTGGCCAGCACGAAGCACTTTTTATCCCCTTCTGTCTATCCAGATTTGCCTTGCTGCAAGTTTTAAGTGTTGCTTCTCCTCCTTTTGCTGGGCTGCTCTAAGAAGTCTCCAGCTGGTGGTTACAGAGCACTGGGACCCTTTCAGACCCCTCCTCCCAAA
The DNA here is from genome assembly GCA_033558105.1 of Coccyzus lansbergi. NCBI lineage: Eukaryota > Metazoa > Chordata > Aves > Cuculiformes > Coccyzidae > Coccyzus > Coccyzus lansbergi. Next base: position 510,441 of record JAUMJK010000585.1, on the reverse strand, counting down.
AGGCTCCCTCGGCCCAGGGGGCACTGCCTGCTCCAGCCCCTGCCAGACTCCCTCCAGTTTGTCATCGCCTGCTGCAGGGGAAGGAGGGAGCTGGCTGCAGTTCACCAGATGTGACTTCACAAGTGCCAAAAAGAGGGAAATAATCACTTCCTTCGACCTGCTGGCTCTGCTCTTGCTAATGCAATCCAGTATCCATTAGCCTTTATCGTTCACACTCATAAAAAAGCATAAACCTATTTAGCCAATTGCCTTCATGTTTGAGCTTCTTCTAGCAGACATCTACTTATTCCTCATTGTCTTAAAGCTAACCAAAAGTTGAGGACGTATTTTTCCCAAAGAGAGTGATCACACAAACACACACAACAGTGGCAGCAAAAAGACTGAGATCCATGAGCAGAAAGTGAGTTTTGGCAGGATCCTACAACATTAGCAGCTGGAGTGAATTTTGCTGCGATACCATTAAAAACAGCTTGAGTGCTCGTCACTCATTTAAAAGCAGAGCTTAATTTTAGCTTAAAATCCTATTCTGAAGCATGGAAAGCTGAAGCCCCAAACTCTGGGCATTGTTTGATAAGCATGTTCAGCTGTTTTGGGATGGGAAAAGTCACTTGAAACAGAAGCAGCACAAACAAGTGGTTAAAGCAAACGAGTGAGAGAGACCAAATTCTTGCTTACAGGTAGGAGTTACTTGTGCCTCATCTTGCTCTTTTTCAAATGCAGCTCTCCCCACAGGTGGTAAGGACTAACTCAAAGCACAGCTGGCTCTGGAGGTAGGAAGCAATGAAATGTAGAATCACATCATCTGTAAGATGCCTTTTTCTTACTAAGTGATAAGGTTACAAACGATTTGGGGCATTCACAGCCTTTGGGACTAAAACCAGGTCTATGCCACAAGAGCACTGCCACACTACATAGCTCTGTTCTGATGACATCTTTCGCATAGTGAAATAACACATTCTAACACCATTACCTGATTAAAAATATATGTATCTATGAAAATGATCAAAGCAGCCTATGTTGAAATCCATGAATGACCACAGCATGTGCTACAGGCACAGCTGGAACCAAGCTGGGCTTTGATCCAACAGCAAACACAACATTGCCTGTTTTCCTGGGGACTAGCCCAGCTTCATCTGACAAATTCCAGTTTTCCTTCGGATTTTCGGATCCTCCACCATTAAACACCTCCATCCTCCCTTAGATACAACACACCATACTTTTGGGAAGATACTGGTGTATATTAGATGGAGAGGACTAGCAGCTTTACAATCCTGACTACTAAATTTGATACCTTCTCACCAGGCGCGGCACAAACCACTGTCTGGTGGGGTCTTGTAAATCTGTTTGCAACAAATACAACTTCAGTGGGTCATGTACATGAAGTCACAAGAGCTTCACTATGTTGTGCCAAAGAAACCACAGCAGAATTTGGGTCCCAGACTGGCAGGGTTAGAGCTGAGTGCACATCCCACACTCAGCCCAGTAAAAGCCACCTCACAACTGTCTGAGTCCATCACCTCTTAGTTGCAATAATTATTCATCAACACCTTATACCTGCTCCAGAAGACAAGTGAAAACAAGTATTTCAGGATACTCCAGCCTTCTCCCGTTAGCAATGACAGCACTACACAAAAAGGTGATGACGTTTGTGATTTATTTGTAATAGTTGCCACGTAATGGGTAGAGGGTGAGAAAAGCCCTTGCTGGTATTTGCACATAGAATGACTACACCAGCCCAGTAAAACTTTCCAGGTTTGTTCACACACCTAAGGAGTGAGCCCAGGTGACCAAGATGCTGAAGGATCTCTGACTACTACTTATTTGGTGATCCCTAGGGATCAGGAATGCCACTGGCATTAGTAATGTACACCCAGACAGTCTGAGCTTGAGTGATTTTACTGCTCTGCCTGGACACCTTGCTCAGATGAATTTTCTGTGTAGCAGCCACCCTGAATTTCTCCAGCTTCAACTACTCCATCCATGCTGTTGTTGTCTCTTTTCTTTCAGCTTTTCAGTTTTAGGCAGACACCTCTGCCCTTCCTATTCCAGTTTATGTACAAACCATTATTCCACCTTGTCATTTAAGCTCTTCTTAAAATCCAGCTGACAGGTTTACAATAACACATTAAAATAGCACTTCAAAAACAAAAGCCTCTACCTACTGTTCTGACCACTCTACAATAGGCATTATTGTAAATTAAAAAAAAAAAAAAAAAAAAAAAGCCGCACATGAATTTGAACAAAAGCTACTCAGAGGACTTCTGGGGGCCTAACACTTAACACCTGAGCGCAAAGAGTGTTTTCCTTCCTTCAGAAATCATCCAGCACAGCGTGAATGGCCCTGCAAGAGCACAGAGAGGTGTCTGCACATACATTGAAATATTAACACTTCTGGCACTTGGGCTTAGCACATTCCCCCCTCCCAGGAAAAGATTTTACAAGAAAAGCCAGGTTACAAAAAGTCCGCTGTACACATCAACACAAACCCAAAAGATTTTGCAATACAGCATGTGTTTTTGTTAGTTTTTCTCCTCCATTTAACAGATGTTTGCTATTTGCAATTGTCATGAGCGAAGGGGGTGGCTGAGAAGAGGTGGGATTTCAGAGATGAGATGTTCAGCTATGTGAAATTCTTTTCAAGCAACAGGACATAATCCGTACTTTTAAGGCAGTGACAAGGCAAACAGCACTACTAAATTCCTGCAGCGGTGGTCTGTCTTCACCATGCTCAGGGGAAAAAAGCAAGATGGGTTGGGAGCTCCACAGGGAATTGCCTGGAGCATTAGCAGTCGAAGCCTGCAAAGTTAAATCCAAGTGCAAAGGGGCTCTTCACAAATCACTGGGAAAGTTTTGGGCCTCTTCCATTAAACGCTTTTTGAAACATCTGCAGGCAAAGAAAAAGAAAGCAGCATCTTGCAGTTCTCAGATCTGAAAAGGTACCTTAAAGTAAAAAAAAAAAAAATCCCCAATCACAGAGACTCCTACGTGCTATGATTACTTAACTTGCATTGTCTGGTTGGTTTATTAAGGCTGCAAAAGCTGGAGCAAGGACTGAGAGTTTCTGTGAGATAGGCAGAATCACATCGGTTTAAGGATCCTACTGAGGCTCCGTGTTTTCTGCTAGAGCACAGCAGAGCAGGCTTACAGCCAGCCAGGACACAGTCAGGAGATACATACTTGGAAAGCATCAGAAAATAAATTTTAGAGAAGCTTCTTTGCCAAATACTGACTCAGATCCTGAGGGGGAGCATTTCCGTATTTATTCTAAGTCAAAAGGCATGGAAATGCAGATGGAAAAAGAAAAATTAAAGCCAGAGGTTCAACAGGGGAGCCTGAAGGTGATGCCTGCGTGGTCTCTGTGGGACTGAGCAGGGTCACAGTTAAAGCTCTGCACAACTCGGTTTGGTTCCTGGCAGGAACCAAGGGGTTAATTTTTTTTGCGAGCTGAAAAATCTGCCAAAGCAGAAGACCAGGCCTAGGAGATCGAATTACACATGAGGAGGGGGTGGAAGGGAGAGGAAGAAAAGAAAACAAGAATTGCTGAACCACTGGTGCGCCAGGCCAGCAGGGCTGAGGAGGAGGTTCATCCACACCCAAGTGCCTTCAGCTCCTGGGCTTGGTTCCTGCCCACACATCTGGTCATCCACATTTCAGGAAGGTCGACCTGTGCTCAGCACTGTGTCAATGTGAATAAACCCTTTGTGCATCAGCTATTGAATGAATACTCCTGGAACAGACAAAACCTCTCTCTCCCACTGCTCTCTCCACCCAGCTGGCTGCCTTTCCACTCCCAACCGTGAGCAAACCTTCCAATAGAGCTCCAGGGATGCGGCCACAGTTATAGGAATCACCAAACTACTTGAAAAGCAAAAGAAAAAAAAGCATGCATAACAGTCACAAACAATAACTCATCAATAAACAAGTAATCCGCCAAACCCAGCAGCACTTCAGCTCCTTTGTGCTGAAGTTGATTGGGTAGAGGAGGATCTATGAGCATCAATGCTTGCACAGCTATTCCAGGACATGCCACGCACCCTGCCCAACCATGAACTGCTCCTCCAGTCCTCCTCACCCAAGCTCTTTCAGCCTTGAATACAGCAAAGATTGTGATAATTTTCTGAAAGGCAGAAAACTTGAGGTGACGCACAGAGTGACAAGAGACTGGGATAAACTCAACTGTGAGGATCGCTTGTCTCTAGGGATCTAATACTAAGTAGAATTACGCTTCTCAACAGTGTCAAACCTTGACAAGATCATAGCACACACAGAGTGTATCTTAAAAAACAAAACAGAAAAAAAAATAAACAAAGATTCTTCCTTCCAAACCAAACAGCACCTTCCAATCAGGAATTCAAGACTGCTAATTGATCCACAGGGGAGTACATATTTGCTGAGAAAGCAGAAGCCCTTTGTAACCAAACAAATATAAAAGCATCTGCAGAAAAATAAAAGATGCTATATGAAAGCATCTACAATCACTTTATTTCAATTCCAGTATTATCTACCCTCAGGTTTGTAGGGAAAGTGCCTGGTGCTCCATAGAACTAATTGCTTATTATTCCCAGTATAGGAAATTAAAGATATACTCCCAGAAAGGAACCGCTTCCAGTTAATTAGAACTGCCTGCAGCAATGACTCCCTCCAAACAGTTCAGCATTTTATTTTGTTGTTAGGGCACTATATAAGAAGCTTTAAGTGTCCTGCTGGGACTGTGACGTAAAGGAAAAAGAAATAAGGCATTTCCCTGGGACTCAAGGCAAACGCAAAGCTGTGCAGATACACCTCCATCCTGGTCCAACTGGAGCCAGCCAGGAGGAGGTGTCTGCTTTGCTCACACACTGCTGAGCGTAGACGGATGAATTTCAATCACTAGACCTAGTACTGAACTTTCACACGGGTTTAAACCACTGTTTTTTTCAATTACCAAACAGAAAAACACATTGAAAGAAGTATTTTTACTAGATTTTTTTAAAAAAGTCTAGGTAACATTTCCTCTAGGTTGGACCATTCAGGCAGAGTTTCTTAAGTTAAACTCCGTCAGGATGAGTTTCCTTGGTATGTGTAGAGTGTAATATTTGTCATATTTGCACTTACATTTAGAAAATAGCACGAGACTATGGAATACCTCCATGTTTTCTGCCTTTCCAGGCAAAGGAGGTAAGATAAGGAGGAAGGTGTAAAAAGAAATCAGTGCTACTGACGTCCAGGAACCCCAGACTCTGCCTCTCTGTGTATTTTGAGAGATCCAAAGACCCTTTCTATTCATTCCCCACCTGCCCATCATTAATCACATACGCTGCAGCTTACGAGGCTCTAGTACAACCTCTTACTGAACTATCTTGTTCTTGCTTTCTCCATGAAGCCATGCAACACATAGTAAAAATAAACAGCATCCAACACTTTACAAAGCTGCATTTCTCTCCCAGCATGTTGCAAGCATAGAAAATACCGTATATTGACCAGGGAGAACACAATAGACACTCCTTTTTGACTTCACCTGGTGGTTTCCGATAAAACAATTGGGTTTATATGGATGACACCTGGAATGTGGTACAGACTTAATTTCACTCTTACAGGTTATTCAAGACTCTCTGTGCAAGCTTCCCTGCCTGCCCAGCTAAGTTAGATAAGTTTTATCAAGTTATTACAAGAATAAAGGCTAAAGCCTACGAAATAAGTGAACAACCAAAAGCAGCCTAGAACACGCACTGCTAAAAGGAGAAGGAAGGTTCTGGCCTGAACCAACAAGAAGTGGGAAAACCCAGAGCCAAAGCCAACTGGTTTTTGTTAGGCCACGCGCCCCAATTTCCTCCTTTCTCTTGGTTCAGCTCAGTCTTTGCAAGTCTCATGCCTGGAATGCAGCCAGAGGATTTGCACAGGGTGAAAGAGCTGCTGTGTTCCCCTAATCCCTCCCTCCAAGGCGCACTGCAGCAAGGATGCCTGGAGAACCTGTTTTACAATTAATCTCAAAGCAGAGAAAGGATTGGAGAAAGAAACAGGACAAAAATCTCCAGCAGCTCTGGAGTCAAGGACAGGGCTGAAGCCAACGCTTCACTTCATATTGCACGGGTGATAACAGATACCTGAAGGCAAATAAACAATTTTTAAGATTAAGTAAAGAGCAAAACCCCTATAGATTTTGTGATCTCTCATTTTTAACTTCTACCCGATATAAGATGTCACAATGCCTTTGGGAAGAGTAGCAGCTCATTGCTTTGAAAGAGCTGGCAATAGTTTGGTTCTCTCTCCTTTAAATCATCAACCCTTCAAAATGGGGTGTGGATTTTGAAATGAAAATTATTTTGGGGGGAAGAGAAGGGAACATAAACCATTCAGCTCAATCATATGGTCTGGGAATCAACACACCACAGGTTTATTACCAACTCTAAATTTCTCCTATAATTGAAGATAAACCAACTATGCAACTTGTGCCTTCATGTTTTACAAATTTTAAAGATTTTTGTGCCACCTGGCTCCTAGATAGGCAAACTACAAACCAGGTCCTGCTCCGTTTTGAGCCCCTCAGTACAAGAGGAACACTGAGGTGCTGGAAAGTATCCAGAGGAAGGCAATGAAGCTGGTGAAGGGTCTGGAGCACAGGAGTTATTGAGAAGGGGCTGAGGGACCTTCTTGAGGGACTTGGTTTAGTGTTTGATAGGAATGGTTGGACTAGAAGATCCAATGGGTCCCTTCCAACCTGGTTGTTCTATGATTCTATGACCTGGGACTGTTAAGTCTGGAGAAAAGGAGGCTGAGGGGAGACCTCAGTGCTCTCTGATGCTCCTTGAAAAGAGATTGTAACTAGGTGGGTGTTGGTCTCTTCTCCCAAGTAACATGCAATAGGCTGAAAGGAAATGGCCTCAAGTTGCACCAGGGGAAGTTCAGATTAGATATTAAGAGAAATTCCTTTATCGGGAGAGTGGTGAAGCACTGGAACAGGCTGCCCAGGGAAGCAGTGGAGTCTTCATTCCCAGAGATGTTCAAAAAGCATGCAGGTGTGGTACTTCAGGACACGCTTTAGTAGGCACAGTGGTGTTAGGCTGATGGTTGGACTGGATAAGCTTAGAGGTCTTTCCAACCTTAATGATTCTATGATTTTAAGATAAAAGAGTCTTGATATTGAGTTTGATGCAGGTTTTTCCCAGCTCACCGAGGGTGTGTTCAGTATCAACAGCCCATCCTGCACAACTCACAAGGAGCCTGCACATGCAGAAATTGTAATAGACATAGAATCATGAAAAGGAATGAGCTCCAAGGATAACAGATATTTTTTTCCTCCCTTCACACAGAAATGCTTCATTTGTATCCAAGAGAAAGAGAAGGATTGTGTGTGGTAGAGCACCAAGAAGCCTATTCCATGAGGAAAACCCAGGGGAAAGCAGATATCTGAGATGCCAAGCTGTTCCACTTAAATGTGCTGGAACTCCCTGAGGAGTAGCACAGTCGTAGGAGTAACAGAAACGTAGTAAGCTCCTCAGCCTGACGACAAAAGCGCCCCAAACCACGTCAGTCTTGAAAGCTGTGAAGAGTCAACAAAGTTGTGGTACCTTAACTGGGAAATACAAAAGCTTCCAACAAATGCCTGCTAACAGTGATCACAGCCCTTTTCTGATTCCACTCTCTTCAAGCTTCTTATATCATAAGAAAAAGCAAACACGAACAGCAATGAGGAACAGCCTATTCTGAAACCACTTCCAGGAACAGGGATTGTTTAAACAAAATACATTAAGTGAAACCAGCTGTATTAAGGGTCAAACGCCATCTGAGGCTGAATGTGCAAAAATAACCATTTTACAAAATTTGGGCAATTATCCCTTTATTGCTTTGGGTTTTAATATGAAAAATCAGCGGCGTGGAGGTGTTAGCAAGCAGACAAGCTTGCAGAACCTGTGGTGCCGAGAAAAGATGACTGGTAATCTTGGTGCTCCCCTCATCAGTGTGCCCAGACGTAGGTTTTCTTAATTCCATTCACTGAGCATCCCACTACGGAGCAACGTGCAGCCTGGCGCAGGGTTAGGCAATCATCCCTGGGAGGAGTCCTCCCTCATGCTGCATCAGTCCCTGGTGCCAGACAGTCAGTTGATCTGAATCACAAGGGATGCTGCTTTCACAAGACTTGCTGGCAAAAGATAGGTGACAGAAGGGGGTTCAGGGAAGGTGGGGGGGAAAGGCAATTTTAAGTCGCAGAACCATCAAAGATGTGTTTTAACCCCTTTCAGCACAGGAAGGTAGGACTAGAATTCAGTAGGATTCACAGATGGTTGAATTACTCAAGAAAATAAATATTAAGCTCAATACTCAACATTTATAAGGAGCCTGCAGATAGGCTGACACATTGCACTGTTTCAAATATCTATTTATCCTTTGCCATCTCAAAAGAGTCGTACAAGTCTCATTCAGCTTAGCCTAAATCTAACTTTAATCAGAGCAGCACGGAAACAACAGTGCCTCAAAGCAAAAGGAACGGCAGATCTTGGACACTAAGCTCTTCAATTATTTAGTTAGACAATGTAAATCGTGAACTGATATCACTGTATAAGTGGGGAAAGTGCCACGGAGGGGAACTCGCCCTCGGAGATCTTGCTCGCTGCAGCAGGGGGAGAGCAGCTACATCCAAGTACAGTCTTACTCACTTGCTGGGGATTTGATAATGTCCAATTCACCGCAGAAATATTTCCATATGTATCACTAATGAAGTCAGACTGCAATCAAATATTGCAGCTGCAAAGGCAAAAAAAATCATTAATCATTTTTGCTGGAAACCAAGCAGAGTGTGACGATGGGAGGGAAAACTACGATTCATTTGTTTTCAACAAAACTCCTGTGAGAAGGCCAACTGACAACCAATTTTTAAATTTTTCTTTTATTAACGTGTCCATGTTGACATGTCAATGCCTGGCAGCTTTTTAAGCAGACAAATATTTAATGGATCCAACATAGATGCAAATGTCAGCTATCAAGAGTCAAATTGCACAGCTATGATACAATGAAATATCTTCGCTTTATGGGAATGAGGTCACAGGTTTGAAATATGGCCTTAAGTGCTAAAAAAAAGGTGGAAATCTTTCACAGAAGTTGCAAAACTGCAACGCAATTACTAGCCTAAAATTTTATAGATATCTAAATTCAACTCTAAAGGCATAACTGAGTCATCAATTTGCATAAGCATTGCTGTGGACCATATCACTCTTCAATCAAAATGAACTAATGAAGCTTTCATGGTCTGAATATAAGAGCTGCAGGAAGAGAGTTAAAGCTAAACTCCAACACTGATGTGCAACCAGACACGTTTATACTCCTGACTTGGAAAAACTTTTTAGGAGGGCCCATAGCAATAGGACAAGGGGTGGTGGTTTTAGACTGAAAGAGCAGAGGACTAGACTAGGTATTAGGAAGAAATTTTTCAAGCTAGAGTGGTGGTGGCTGCCCCATCCCTAGAACATTCAAGGCCAGGTTGGATGGAGCTCCGGGCAAGCTGATGGAGTTAAAGATGTCCCTGCTCACTGTAGGGGGGTTGGACTGGATGACCTTCACGGTCCCTTCCAACCCAAACCGTTCAATGATTCTCTGATTCTGTAATAAAATGTCAGAGTAGCTTGTACGACGCAATGGAAGCAAAATCAAGGAATGGGTATATTCAGAGCAAATCAGCAAATGCAGGGGAACTGAAGGCCCAGGAAGGAATAACCACAGCCTCATTCCAATGATCCACAATTGGAAATGAGCTCACCATAAAGAGACAGCAGCAAACCCTGCGAGCTACAGGATTTTTATGTAGCTTTGCTGAGCAGGACAAGGCCAGGCTGGCAGGACAGACAGAGACACCCATTAAGTAAGGCAGCTACAAGTCACTCTGGCAGCCAGGTTTTCTCATTTTTCTTCATTCCTAGCTCTCCAGAAACTGTTTCTTTCATTTTTGGAAGAGTCACTCTGGAGGACAATCTCATCTGTAAGGGACAGGTAGCTTTGATACATCTTGCTCTGCTGTTCTCAGATAAAGTTCAGCACCTGAAGTTCTTTTACAAGTGCTCTTTTTCAGCAGATGAAAAGTATCCCTGGAGGTGAGAGTCATCAGGTTTTTGCTGCTGCCTCTCCTGGGAGAAACAGCCTCAGCCTGTTGGTCTTGTAAATGAGGAAATCGGGCTCTTAACACTGAAGCAAAAATAACGGAGATTCAATAGGGATGATACGAAGCTCAACACTAACTTTTACTTCCCTGTTCTGCCACTGTGTGGATACATTTCCCTCCAGAAATATATAATAGAGATTAATTAATCTGAGGGTTTGAGGTGCCCGAGTACTACAGTGGTTAGCATCACAAAGTTTTCACATGAAATGACCAGTGCACCACCAGTATCCCAACAGACCTTGGTGATTCCATCTACAATAGGAACCAAAAGCATTTTAAGAAGAACACACCTAATCCCTGACACGACCTCCAGTGAATCCATGTTTAGTCTGAAGAATGAAGTCTAGGATGTGATGAGAGAGTCTTTGCTGTCCATTAGCAGCAAACCTTCCTGAGATGGTGGCTCAAGCAGCAGTGACCCAGCCAGGAGCCGGGCACGTGTTTCCAAACCATACGGTGCTTCCCTAACAGGACCTTGTCTTCCCAGGGCAGATTAAGTGGCCTAAGGGCCATCCCAGCACAACTGCACTGCAGCAAGAGCAGAGCTTGTAAGGCTGCAGAAACCATCCCAAATCTGAAGGCGGTTGAAAACGTTGGGGAAAAGGATGAGTGGGGGCCAAACCGAGAGGCTGCTCCCCCCCCCTTCCTTCCTGTTCCTCCCAATAAGTTATTCATTAACATACCAAAACACACGTATCAATGAAGAATTCACGGAGATTCCCTGAATACCAAAATACTGAGTATAATGGCAAGCAGAAGGAGCTTAACACCCTCTTCCAGCTCCACACCCTGCCTCTGGTGGATTGCTCTTATAAAGCTCCACTTGTATTTACAGCAGCAAAGTCCTTACTGAACCCCTTCATCACCAAGGCTCAATGAATGCAGACCATCTCTAAACAGAGCAGCATCCAGAAATGCTGTATCTTTAAATCCATCCCCATTTCATTTTCCAAGTTTCTCTTTGCGCCGTTACAGCTCCCTCAGGACTCCACTGACTCACTGCATTTTCTGGATGACGCAAGCAAGCTCTTCTGCACAGCTTCAAAACAGGCTCCAAACATTTCCAGTCAGAAACTGGCCACCAAAAAACCATATAAATCAGGTGTTCTTCCCAAGCAGGCATCACCCTGCGAAGCAAGGAGCAAGCTTCAGTTCCTGTCCTTATTGGAAGTATGTTAATTACTGGCACTTCTCAGGAATACTTCTAGGAAAGCTTAAGTTTCCACTATGAAATCCTATGGAAAATAGTTTGGTTCTGACTGAACACCCCTAAGAGCTGTCCCACCACATCTTCCAACCCATCCAGATCAGCCCCTTCTCCGAGTTGGTTTATAGTCTCGGTTCTGTCACTGAGTCTTCATGCAAACCTCTGCTCTCAAGTTGTGCCCTTTCCAAGCACCCCACACATATAAACCCCCTCCCAAGTCCTCCACACTGGTTCCCAGTTCTACCAGCAAGCCAGACATGTAAAGAAAGAGAAAAGCTGTTCCAAGAGGGAACACTTAGGGGACACAAACAGGCCAAGAACTTGTGCCAGTGAGTAGATTCCATGGAGAGACCTGAAGCCACCACAAAGAATGATGCTTGCAAAAACAAGGGATCAGGGAAAGCATCTTCCATGACTCAAGGCTGAACTCTGTATCTCTTCCTTCTGAATCCCTTCACTCGGCTCTTCGTGCTCCCCCAATCCCTGCGACTCAGCAAACAGACCTTTTATATACATTTTTTCGTATGGGAATGATAACAAAAGCAAAACAAACACCGGGCTTCTGACTTATGTTGATAGCAAAGGCAGCTGAAAAAATGTGTTTCTGCTTGTAGCTTTCAGCTTTTATCCACTCTGAAAGATTTCACTGTGACAAGAGAACTGGAAGTGACACAGAAATATAAAACTGAATAATGAAGGAGAGAAAAAAACTGGAGAGAAAGATGACTGTGTCTTGTTTTATCATCTACACTCACAGGGATAATACACATCGTAAGGAAAAAGACACCCTTGCTAGAGAGCCTGCTTATTCCCTTCAAGCCAAGTTAGGCAAGATAAATGTCTAAGCCAAACCTGTTCATATTTCTCTCCGCAGAATGCGACACGCAGGGAAAACCTTTGACTAGCAGAGGGTTCCTGACTATTGCCTTGAAGGTAGTCGCAGTGATATCAGCCAGACCTGCATTGGAGCAGGAAAGGGATGTGCAGGTAGCACTTAATGCTTCTGTTCTCACACTGCAGAGAGTAACAGTCAGTGGAGTTACAGATATTGCAGTATCTATGACCGAGAACACGGAGCAGACAGGTAGCCCGGAGTCATCAGGAGTGGAGCACGTGCATGCTAAGGAACACCAGATGGCTTTACATGGTTAGTTACCTGAGAGCAACCAGCACCCTGGTTCTACTCCTACAGCAAAATTAGCTTTAATCTTTATTTTCAGTCATTCAAAACAAACAAAAAAAAAAAAAGTACACACGGCTCAGCATTCTCTGTACAGACACCAGGAGTTTTATATTAAGCCATATGTTAAAAACATTCCAGAGCATAAGTATACTTAACTTTATTTAGATTTAGACTTTATAGGTCTTAGCAATATCTTGGAACGACAGAGAACCAAGGATCCTGCCAATTCATGACAAAAGGAGTAGATTTTTATAAACAAATACATTCAGTTTTAAACTGTGAACTGAAAACTGTACACATGGCGTGCTTGTTCACACAATCAAATTACTAGATATTGGTCCCATTTCTACAGCTCACTAAGTTTCTTTTCCTAACTTTTTGAGTCTCTTAGTTCACTCTTAAAGCAACAGAGGAAAGAAACAACGAGCCACAAAGACATAACTCTGATGCAGGATTAATATACCAGTGTAGGAAATTGGTCAGCTTTGAAACTGCCTGAAAGCCTTTTTCATCCAATCAGGTTGGACTTGCAGCCTGTGAAGCAAGGACATGCTAAGGACAGCGATTAGAAGACTGTCAGGAATTATGATTCAGAGAGGTGAATCACCACCCAGCGGGTGGGATTTGGGATACGCATCCTCAACTGTAGCCCTACACAAGATTACACAACTGTGGACAGTGAGCAAAGCCATCGGGATTGTCAGCTTGGAGACAGAGCTCGGACCTCCACTCCCAATCTCCTCTCCACAGCACAAGTGCTGCTCTTGCTGGGCTGCTTCCACTTGCAGCTCGAGGTTTCAGTTGCCCAGAAGCCCATACACCAGCACGGCCCTGCTGCCAAGCACGTGATAGAGTCCTGGCATGGAAGTCAGACTCAATCCTCTTTCCGTTTCAGATGGTACCAATGGCAACCTGGCTTGAACCAGAAACTGTGTGACCAGCAGGTCCAGGGAGGTTATTCTCACTCTGTACTCCGCACTGGTGAGACTGCACCTTGAATCCTGTGTTCAGTTGTCGGCCCCTCACCACAAGAAGGATGTTGAGGCTCTGGAGTGAGTTCAGAGAAGAGCAATGAAGCTGGTGAAGGGGCTGGAGAACAGAACCTATGAGGAGCATCTGAGAGAGCTGGGGGTGTTTATCCTGGAGAAGAGGAGGCTGAGGGGAGACCTCATTGCTCCCTACAACTACCTGAAAGGAGGTTGTGGAGAGGAGGGAGTTGGGCTCTTCTCCCAAGTGACAGGGGACAGGACGAGAGGGAATGGCCTCAAGCTCCGCCAGGGGAGATTTAGGTTGGACATCAGGAAAAAATTTTTCACATAAGGGGTCATTGGGCACCGGCAGAGGTTGCCCAGGGAGGGGGTTGATTCACCTTCCCTGAAGGGGTTTAAGGGACAGGTGGACAAGGTGCTGAGGAACATGGGTTAGTGTTTGAGAGGAACAGTTGGACTCAATGATCTGGTGGGTCCTTTCCATCCTGGTTGTTCTATGATTATATGACTCTTTGCACAGACTTTATGCTCACCCAACAGTTTTCTCTCTAGCAGCTAAGACATTACACTCTACCAAATGATCTGTAATACTTTTAGAAAGCATATTTTGATCCACGGGAAACTCAAATGAGATACATTTTTTTATTAAGGCCCTTTGAACCATGGATGTGCAAACAAGGAGAGAAATTCTGCCGCCTGTATTTGAAGACAGGCATGGTTTTTTTTCTCCAATAGAAACTGTGGAATTTGGCCTGCAGTGCTTTATCCAAGAAACCATCCGATCTCATGACTAAGTGCATGCGAAGCGATGGGGGTGGTGGGGAGGAAGAGACACACAGGAAGATGGAACTCTTATAGTAAACATCTGAGCTGTCTGGAATCGAAGCCGTGCTATTAAACTGAAGTCGCTGCTGGTTTTCCAGTATCTTTTCCTCTGTTTATCTCAGTTGCCATGGCTCTCACTTGAATCATCTGAACAAATTACATACACATGTCCCAGGCCACATTATTTCCACTCATTCCACAACTCCAGATTGACTTTCACTCACCTGGCAGCCGCTCGTGCCAAACAACGTCAACACGCTTAGCGGCGGAGCGCTGCTTCATGGACATTGCTGATTAGAAACTGATGTCAATTGCTTCAAAATGGCTCATTAATGTTTCAGGAAATGCAGAGAAAAAAAAAAAAAAAGGAGGACTCAAAAAAAATGGCATGCTGTTATCCTTCATGACCTGGGTTCCAAGTGGGCTGAGTCACAACCGAGTGCTCTTTCGGGTCAGCTGGAGCAGACCAGCCTGGAGCTGCAGAAGCTTCTCCAATGTGTTGGCTCGAGCAAGATTGAAAGGAACAGAATCAAAATTCAGCTCTCTGGCACATCGAGCCATCTAAATAATCCAATATATCGTCCTCTGACTGTGGTCATGTGGCGGGCGTCTCAAACTAATTACTGACACAACCCAAAGTCAGAAACCAGCCTTGGTGCCACAAACCCAGAGCTCCCACAAATATTATTGTGTTGGAAACTGAGTGCACGACAATAACCCTAAAGCATTCTGCGTCTAAAGTAACAAGTATCTGTTTTCTGAGTATTATTCTCTGCATCAAAAGATTTACAACAAGGAACTGTGTCCTGCCTTAAATATACATGGCATGAAACCTAATCTGTATTGCTGCTGCCATGTTAATATTGGGAATATGGAGGATTTCAGCCCCTCCTCCACCTTGTGTCCTCTCCAAACCATTCAGGCTCTGAAGCCGAGAGCTGAAGCTGTCTGAAAGCAGCAGCTGAAGCAGCATCACAGACAGTACCCTCTGCCCAGACAGAGGACACACACTGCTGGAGACACAGAGACGGCTCAGAGCGACTGTTGTCCTCCAGTGTCAGAGGCCAGCAGACGTGCGCTCCACAGGGAGAGGCTAATGCACCTCTGGTGGCAAGAAACACCCACAAGAATTTGGAACTGAACAAGATGGAAACATCAGGGTATTGCTCTTGCAGTCTGCAGGAAGCCTAGATTTCTCCTGCTCACCTGTAGCCCAGCTCTGAGCTATGTGAAAAATCCTGCTGAACTGGCCAGCAGCGCACAGGCACAGGTGCTCCCTGGTCAGACAGTTCAGAAACAGAGCTCTCATGATGCTAAAAATGGAAAACCATTCTCTATAAAACCAATGCTCCTGCCATGGGACTTTAAGAAACAAGCAAACTCCAACAAAGAAACTGACGCTGTAATGATGCTGGCGCTTTAATCCAAAACTTACATTAGGGTAGGTGCAGGACCTCCTATCAGAATGTCTCTGTTGCCTTCAGCAACTCCATTAAACTGGTTTATTCTAGAGGAAGCTCTAGTCTTTATCAGATATTTTTTCCATCTTTTTTCTAATCCTGGGCTATAGCTGCAAATTCAAAATAAAGAATACAACAAAACACCAGAAGCACCAGCGCTTTGACTTTACCGTGTGGCTCCACAATTCTGCACTGACCCGAACACAACAATTCATAGCACCCCAGATTTCAGAACCCCAGTAAACCAATCCCAGATTCTTGAGATTACAGATTTGCTCCAGGTTCTCCTGGCACCAGCAGCATGAAATCCACTAAAAGAGCTCACTCCTAGATGGGTGCATGAATGTTTCAACAGTCAAAGTGCTGCTGTACAAAAGCCCAAGAAGAGCAAACTGCTAATTTTTAATTTTCTTCTACTGCTCTCACAGTCTGGGAGAATTTCATCAGAGTTGAATGGAAACGGCAGATAAAATACATCAAATGAAAGGGTTAAACATGCGATAAACAGAAGGAAGGTAGAAAACCAATGTGTGCAATTTTAGTGGCCAAAATAAATCCCAGCATAAACAACCCAATGGTGCTCGTTTTCTTCTCAAAATGCAAGCCCATCAGAGTGAAGAATACATTGCGAGATATGTCTTTTGTGAGCTTATAGTGATTATTCAAACATTTGCACGGGGTTTTTTTGATCACAAAAGATAAATTGGAAGAAAAACCTACAAAGTGGAACCCCAGCACTTTCACAAGTCCAACAGCCACTGGGTAATGTCAGAGCAATTGTACATACTGCCCTCTACTAGGAACTGTGTTTGAAACCGAGATAATGACCAACACAGGATTTTTTAAAAGAAAAAAAAAAACCAAACTCATGCTTTTTTATTCCTTAGCCTTAGGTGGAAAGTACAGAGAAGATAACACAGAGCACTGGCAGGAAATGCAAACCAGGCTGTGAAATTATTTCAAAGTTTAAGTAAGGACATGTTTGCCTGTCCCGCTAGAAAAGGAGAGAAAGGGAATGGGAAGATGGAAAGCTTGCAGAAAGCCTGGCCAGGAGGGCAAGCACTGCCCATGCCCTGCCCTGCAGAGACAGAGCTGTAATCCCCCCACAACAAACAGCCCCGGATCTGTCTGCATGTGCAACATACTGTACAAAAGACATGAGAAATGAAGAAGGACTGCTTTCGGTCCCCTCACACCCATCCCTCAGCTCACAGCAGGTTGTACCCAAAACAAAGATTCCCCTAACACCCAGTACTTCTTGGCCCTCTGCTTCAGGAAGATACACTGCGGTTAAGACAGCATGTGTGCTGCACTGACTGGCTCGTACTGGGCAGGACACTTGACCTTTCGCTGCTTTTCCCTCTGTTCCTGGGTTCAATTTGGCTGTGAGTTATGAGGTATAGACCAGCCACCACACGAACAGAAAGATACCACCCAGAAAACCTGTCTAGAACACTTGAAAAAAGGCCAGCTAACAGATTCACTGCACAGAACAAATCAGCTAAGACCTCACCAGCACCTGGATTCCACTTTTGCATCTACGGGAGACAGAGAAGATGGCCTGAAGAGCCTTTAAGAGGTGTGAACGTGTGGTATATGGCACCCCAGTGACAACCCCTCCAGCAACACTCCAGCATTGGTATCTGTCACTTATCCCATTGGGCTGCTACACAGAACAGTTGTAGTAGTACATGATATTCTGGGGACTGACTTAATGGGAATTGATTTAATGGGAACTGATAACATGGCATTTAGAGAAAACTGGCATCGCTGAGCCAGATATCGACACCTCTACCATACCTATGAATAAATTTTTATATTGAGATTTGCTGTGGGGAAGCAGACCATAGTCAGTCAGTTCAATCCTGCACTTCACAGCTAATGGTTTTATTTTGAAAGACTGTCACCAAGTGGCAGAGCTCCGAACCGCTGCACTGGGGTCAGTGGACCACGCTGCTGCGTTTGGAAAAGCAAAGCTACAAATACAGCAGCAGCTGAAGTGACACAACCAAAAAGTCCACCCACCTAAGATGCCTCTAAGCACACTGATGGAAATGTCGTGAGGGGGTCATGCAACAAAACCAAAACTGACCATGAGAAAAAAAACATTCAAGAAGGAAACTTCTAACAGCACAGGCTTGCTCTTTCAGTATGAAAACCGATAAATTCAATTTCTGATCCTTTCCTTTGAAGCATGAAAATCTTTGACAACAAAGTCTGACAATACTGTTTCAGATGAAACTGCCACCTTGGGGATTACATGCAGGCACCCAGGAGAGGCAAGTAAAGATGCAGCTTAAAACAAAAAGAAGGAAAGACACAACCTCTCACTTCTGCCCACAGCTTGAGTCAAAATGCAGTGTTTTATACCTGACATGAAGTGATAGTTGCTTTTAACTCTTGCACTTAGCGTTTCTCCAAAACACTAAAGAAGAGGCAATTTCTAAGAATATATGGACAAGCAGGCAGTTAAGGATTCATCTATCAATCAAGTCCGAGCCCAGCTGGCTAGGCTGTTAGCAGAAGGCACTAATGTCACGTCCACAGGGATGGGAGGCTCCTCATCTGCATCAAGCACATCACAATTCAAGTAGGAATTGCAGGATCTGCTTGTTTCATCCAGTACCTGTAAATCACCCTCTGCAACACAACAGTAGCCAGGCTGTGCTTTGTGCTATCCCTGCCAAGCAAAATGCCAGGGCTTTTCTCTTAAATTGCTTACAGTCCTGCTTCATTTAAAGTCATTGATTCTTCTACACATAACACAAGGTAAGGACACACAAGGGCACCTCCAGGAATCAGCAAGATTTACATTAGCAACAGCCAATCTTTGCGGGTCGTGGCTGGATGCAGACTAGCAGAGCACAGCAATGGAGCACATGGTACCCAGGTGCTCTCTGGACACCTGGCTGTCAGTGCTGCAGCAAGAGCTTTGACAGACCACAGCTAAAGCTCGGTCAGCTCTCTGTGTCTAAACTTGCAACAAAGGAAGCTTGGGGAGGTAATTCAGGCTACCTGTGCTTACTTTCCTGCTGGATACTTGCCCTCTAATTTGTTTGGGGAGTAAACCAAGTTGGTGCTGGCCTCTTCTCCCAAGTGACAGGGGACAGGACAAGAGGGAATGGCCTCAAGCTCTGCCAGAGATGGTTTAGGCTGAATATCAGGAAAAAAATTTTCACAGAATGGGTGATTAGGCACTGTCAGAGGCTGCCCAGGGAGGGGGTTGAGTCACCTTCCCTGGAGGTGTTTAAAGGATGGGTGGACGAGGCACTGAGGGACATGGTTTAGTGATTGATAGAAATGTTTGGATTCGATGATCCAGTGGGTCTCTTCCAACCTGGCAATTCTATGAATCTATTCTATGGTTTACATGAACTTTCTTTGCTCATTACCCAGAAATCCATAACTGTGTTAAAGACCTGGGGAGACTTTCAAGCGTGAATTGGAAAGAGAAACTGTCTTGCAAGCTTCCCAGTCCACAGCTGATGCTTGTTTGGGTGCTATAGGGTTTTCTCTTGTACTGGCAGAGTTTCCAGTCTCTGAGAAGTCACAGAAGTTGGAGAGATTTCAGTCTCCAGGGAGGCGATTCAGTCACCTTCCCTGGAGGGGTTTAAGGGATGGGTGGATGAGGTGCTGAGGGACATGGTTTAGTGTTTGCTAGGAATGGTTGGACTCGATGACCTGGTGGGTCTCTTCCAACCTGGTGATTCTATGATTCTAATCTCCCAGGTGACCCATCTGCAGTCGGGCTGGATGGCTGAGGGTGGATGTTCACCAGCTGCCCGGAGGAGAGGGAACCCAGACAGCCCACCAAGGACTTGCCCTCAACACGACAAAGAAAAGACAGTGCCATGTTACTTCTACAACTGACAGCCTAGCTAAAAACAGAGAAAGGAAAACACCACATACCTAAACCAGTCTCCACACTTTTGCTGTAGCTGTACAACACAGGTTGAAAAACCACTATCTGCTATGCTGCAGCATGTTACCTATAACAGCAGTGACACACCTCCAAGGGCAGGCTGACCTCGCTCCCACCACATGCAGCCCCATGGCTATTTCCAGCACCCACTTGAGCCGACGTAGCAGTGGGGTACACTCTATCCTGGCCCTGCACATCCTCACCAACCCTGACAGGGACAGCTGGGTGTCACGGGGTTGTATGCACCAAGAAACTTGACTCGTTCCACACAACCCATGAAACAATGAGATGGCAATTACGGCACTTGCTAATTACTCTACTCTAGATTACAATAACGATGCAAAAGAAACAGCTGCCAGCCACTCCCCAAAATAACCAATCATTTCCACCATCCTACTCGTCTCTCATAAAAATAAATCCCTTTGCCATCACAAACTGATCTGGAAGCTTTACAGGTCCTAGAGGAAATCTTGCGTCACGCCTAGAGACCTTTAGAAAAGCACTGGCAGCAAAATAAATTATTTACAGCGCTATTTCTGACAATACAATCTCCATAAATGATACAAGATTGAAGGGTTTAAAAATGAGTGCATGTGGCGTGGGGCCCAGGCATGTGCCCGATAGAAATATTGATTAACTCGATTGCTACAGACTCTGTAAACAGTCTCATGAAAAGGAAACTGCAAGTATCATTTTTTTCCCTTTGCTGTAAAGAAGGACAGGGCAATCACTTCACCCATTCAAACTAAGCCAAATTAAAGCTGGTTTGAATATTTAAAGAATCACTTTCGCTTTGAAACAACGCAATCCACACGTTGGTTACCTGATTCGAATTCATGACTGACTTCATTTCCCTAGAATAACTCAGTCAGTCAAGGCTTCTGGCTTCCAGCAAGGTTCCTGCTGTTTACTTTGGTTTTCCAGCTGGGTAGAATGTTACACAGAGAGGTCTGAGGACTTGCTGGAGGTCACACAGAGAGGAAAGTCAGTTTGCTCTCCCAGCATAACAGCCCTTGCGCTTTTACAGCTCCCAGGACTTTGCTCGAAGCACTAGGCTAACCTTCTCATCAAAAGATACTAAATCCAATCCCAACATTTCAAACATTCCCAGATTCTCGGGAAAAGGCACTACCCTCGGATGGAGGGTTTGAAGTCGCTCTGCTAAAGGGCGCGATGAAAATCTGAAGGCATTAAATGCATATGCTCACAATTAGAAAATTCAATGGAAACTGCTAACGTGCACTTTTCCACTTTGGACAGCAGAATTTGCATTTCGGCCTGCAATTTAAAAGAAAGGAAACACCAGGGGATGTTTAATAGACTCTGCCTAAATATTTTGTTTAAGGCAACTATTTTCATTATGGCTAGAATGTACAAGGCAAAACATTCTAGGCAATCTGCAGCAGCCACCAGCTTTTAGTTTTTCCCAATCCAAACTTCTCGCATGGTTGAGGATGAGCCATCACACTTCTCAAAACCTCAGTTTCTGCAAAGCTCCAGAGAAGATAAATGGACGATTCACTCCGGTTTTCCCACTCCTACAGTTCCACCAGGGTTGCTAAGCATGGCTCAGGAACATATTTTCGTGATTGGTTGCAGGGTTTGTGATTTGTGGAGTTTGGTTCTGTGTTCCCAGAGCAGCACCGAGGACACGTACCACTTGAAGAGCAATTTACTTCCCTCGTGCCAGTGCAAATATGTTTGACATAAACAAAACCCTTTGAAACTCTGATGTGACAAAAGCAAGGGCTGTAAACTTCTATTTAAACAAAGCAATGACACTAAGAGAGACTAACAATGATATTTTGGAGAAAAGGCATTTTTGCTACTAATTCAACACCCACTCCCATTCATCGGGGCAAGAGCATTACCATAAACCTCCACGAACTGCAGGGCCTTCCAGCAAACCGCGTTCCCACTTGTCATTTCACCCCAACAGGCCTCCTGCCCTTCTCCATTTGTACTTCTGTCAGCCAAAAAATGCTCCATTTCATTTTCAAGCTCTCCAAGTCTATGCCCTGATGTTCCTCAGCTCCTCTGCTCTTTTACCGCAGAATAATTCAGGCAATTGTGCTTCTGAGACCTGATCCTCCAGCTCAGCTCTTCTAACGCCCTTTCGCTCCAACTGTGGTTCCTCAACCCTTTTTTTGCTCCTCCACTGCACCAATATTGCATCAGCTTCCATTTCTCAATTTATTCTTCTTTAAAGTTTCTTCTTTTAAACCTTCACAGTTTAATCTCATCTCTATTTTCTCACAGTGTTACTCACTCTGTTCTCCTAATGGACACCTCCAATTAAACCTTAATTATGTCTCATTCCAATAGCTTTACTCAGGCAGATGAGCAGAGTCTAGAAGAAAAGCCAAAGCAAGAGGTCTTGCCCGTTAGACATTTTGCTGTAATGCAAAGGGCACACGTAAAGGCGCATAACCCATTACCTGACACTTACTTACTCCAGCGTTATGGATTTTATTTTTCTGTTTAAATTACTTGGGAAGAGGTTAGGCTGCCCTTAACAAGGATAAGTGTCTCCACATGGTGAGGCTGCCCAGGATTAAATAGCTCGGGAAGCCAACAAAGGTGCAGTTAGCTGCTTTCTTCCCTCAGTCACTACTTCAACCAGAAGGCTTTCAGGTGCTCTCCACCTCTCCTGCTATGGGAGCTCCATGTTGCTGGGACAGCAACACTGGCTTTCAGGTTTCATAGAATCACAGAATCACCAGGTTGGAAGAGACCCACCGGATCATCAAGTCCAACCATTCCTAGCAAACACTAAACCATGTCCCTGAGCACCTTGTCCACCCATCCCTTAAACACCTCAAGGGAAGGTGACTCAATCACCTCCCTGGGCAGCCTCTGCCACTGCCCAGTCACCCTTTCCATGAAAAACTTTTCCTGATGTTCAGCCTAAACCTCCCCTGGTGGAGCTTGAGGCCATTCCCTCTCGTCCTGTCCCCTGGCACTTGGGAGAAGAGCCCAGCTTCCTCTCAGCCTCCTCTTCTCCAGGCTAAACACCCCCAGCTCTCTCAGCCATTCCTCATAAGGTCTATTCTCCAGCCCATTCACCAGCTTTGTTGCTCTTCTCTGGACTCACTCCAGAGAAGGTTTAGCACACCTGGAACACACCAGTCACAGGACAAGGACCTTTTCAATCTGCCAGCCCCTCCTGTCCAGCATTTCTGTTGTGCCAGGGTGTGCTCAGACCCAGAACCAATCTCCAGCCTTCAAGCAAACACCTGTAGAGCCTTATGTCTGTGGCTCTACCATGGAGAAGTCCTGCTGCTGGGGTTACCACCGTTCTCGAGCCTGACCGTGAACCAGTCACAACAGGGGGTGGGGATAGAGAGGCCAAGTTATTCCAGGAATGAGCCTGGGGAATGTGGCAGGGGTCACATTGCAAAGCGGGTACTGACACATGCTGCTCATTCCAGCCCGCGGCTTCCTGAAACTCCTGGATGGAGGGCTCTCCCGAAGCCTGGGAAATGCACAGTGGGCGATGACCTGCACCCACTGTATCTTCATCCTGTTTAGCATATGCCAAGTACAATAAGATGCATTAAGTCAAGTCTTTGCTCTACTCCGTGCATGATGTGATTGGCAGAAGAACTTTTTCCCTCTAATTCTGCTTATAGTATGTAATTCTATTCATCCCTTTAGCCATGGCCAAATATTTACATCAAGCTGGGAAAAAAAAAATGCCAGGCACATAGCAGGGGCGGAGGGGAGGCAACCTAGAAAAGGTTTATAAACCAATTTCAGCACACAAGGCACTTCTTACTTCTGCCCAGTCATACTCAGATTAACAATAAGGTCGCTGTGTTAGTTGCTCTCTTTTTTTAATTAACCTTTGACAGATTAAACAGGTAAAGACCACACTATTAGCTAATCAATTACCGTAGGCACTGATTCCATAGCCACAACACAAATGTTTTACTGGGTTGGGATAAAATCATACTCAGTTCCTTCCTATTTTCCATTCCCCCTTCTTCATTTCAATTTGATATGATAGATGTCTGTGAAGTGCTGATCCTTTTTCCAAATTAAGTATCTCTCTTTGTCCATATTCGACAATTTTTATCATTGCATGGGAACAGCAGATCAGCCTCTTGCTGCCTCCATTACTTTATGTCCACGGATGCAGGAAAATCCGTTTCTAATGCAGGAAGATCCCCTATCCTACCCATACAGCAGTTTACAGCAGTTTGGGCTAGGACTTTTTTTTCCCCTCAATCTATAAAAGGCAACTTTTCAAGATGATGAAGTCTTTAAAGATGATGAAGTCTTGAGTGGTCAGTCAGTGATAAAGTCATTTCTGTTAGACAAGACTTGAGATTGAAGACTAAATATGTTTAAATACATTACTAATGTAACGTGAAAACGTAATGTAACGTAAAAACGGCTGAGAGAGCTGGGGTTGTTTAGTCGGAAGAAGAGGAGGTAGAGGGGAGACCTCATTATGCTCTACAACTACCTGAGGGGAGGTTGTGGAGAGGAGGGAGCTGGGCTCTTCTCCCAAGGGACAGGGGACAGGACGAGAGGGAATGGCCTCAAGCTCCGCCAGGGGAGATTTAGGCTAGAGATTAGGAGGAAGTTTTTCATGGAAAGGGTCATTGGAATAGGCTGCATAGGGAGGTGGTTGATTCACCTTCCCTGGAGGTGTTTAAGGCACAGATAGACAAGGTCCTGAGGGACATGGTTTAGTGTTTGCTAGGAATGGTTGGAGTTGATGATCCGGTGGGTCTCTTCCAACCTGGTGATTCTATGATTCTATAAATACAGTTTAGTTTTAGGTGGTTCTGCAAGCAGCAGGGCACTGGACTTGATGATTCTCATGGGTCCCTTCCAGCTTGAGATATCCTCTGAAAACCTCAACTGCTTGTAACACACAGCAACTACTTGCCCATCAGCCAGCATGCCTGAGCTGCATTCGATTTTGCAGTCACCTTGCCGCTCCCAGGCAGGGATCTAGCACGTACATCACTTCTACCACTTACATGGTTCTGGTTGAATGGGAAATTCATTATTCATTTAATTTTAAGTAACAGCCAAAGGGCCCAATCAGCAGCTGCGCTAACACAGATGAGGAACAGCTTCTCTCTGAGGCTGAGGCCTCAGTGCCATAGTTCTTGGGTTAAGAACATGCCATGATTTTCTGAAGGGATTCAAGGGAAGAAACAAAGCCATAAATTATTTTCTAATTGCTTAGCAGTGAACAAAGGCAGAAAACGACCTGCTGTGTCCCAACTCTTCCAAAGACACACGTGAATAAACAGGACTGCTGGAAGTCTAACAAACTGACAACCCATCCCAGGGAACACAAAGAGGAATGTCTGCCTAAACACTGCGTTTCAGTAATCAAAGAAAAAAAAAAACTTGTATGATAAGAAAGATTCCTGGTGGTTCTGGCACAGCGATTACTTTCTATGCAATCAGGAAAGTTTGGAAACATTTGAATATGCCATTTTGCTGGCATCCTTTCAAAACAAAGAGAAAACCCAAATGGTTGTAGCTGAAACAGTAAACAAGGCCCCAAACCAGCTGCTAAACCCAAGTGTTATGGATCCACAGGAAAAAGCAGCCCATTTCTGCACATTTTCTGCTCTATGAATGAAGAGATAATGAAAGACTGTGCAGATATCTGGTATTAGGCTGTCCATGGGACAGCTGTATAACTATTACAAGGTCAAATAATCAACTTGCTTTTATCAAGTAGTTAAACAAAAGAGCAGAGAGGAGGGTCCAGCTGTGTGTCTCAGCAGGGACAGGACCAGGCAACGTGATGCCATCAGATACTGCATCCTGAACACTCCTGTGACCACCAGTAGGTCCACATTTGATCACCTTGAAACCGAAACATGAGGCTTGCAGGAAACCGCGCCAGCTTGCATCTTCTGTGACCACAGTAAACAGAGGCAGAAGGATCATGACAATAGGAAAAACAGGAATGGTGAGAATACCAATCAAAATAAGCAAGTAACAGCAAGAGGGGAAGACAAACTGGCTTCCTTCTTTCAAGGGAAGCATGAAGAACTTGCTTAAAAGCGTCAAACAACTACAGGAACATCTTTTCAATAGCACATGCTGTCTTTTGGTGGGATGAGCCCTCCTCACAAGAAGAGTCCAATAAAGACTCTTTTGCAAACCTCAACGAGTACGGGGTGCTCCGTGCTATACATCAGCTCTCCCTAGAGGGAACTGCTTGCACGGGAAGGATTGAGCCCTGGAACAACTTCTCTGCGCCAGGGAAAGGCAGCACAGGCCACGCATCCAGCACTGGGGTTAATACAAGTTAATACTGTTTATGCGAACCAGGCCAACAGAGGTAGCTGTGGAATATAATGAGATTGGGATGGGAAGAAACTCACAGCCCGAACTTTTAAGCCATAAAACAGCACTGACGAAGCAAACAATTCATTAGGGTTTTTCTCCTATAACTAGGAAGGGGAGAACAAGACATAGCGCCTGAAATACGAGCTAAATCCCTCACAGCAGGTACTTCCCAGAGGCATGGGAGCAAAACACACAGCGAGGTATTATTAATGTTCATTATGTAGGTCTGTTAGAACACAGTTTATCACCAGCTATCTTTGGCAAGCTCAGAACCCATGCCTATCGACCTGGAGTTTTCCAGAAAACAAACAAAAAAAAAGGCAGGTGCATCGCCTAAAGGGGATCCCACTGGGCTAAGCTGTGTCGTTACTCCTGCACTCATAGTCTGCAGGCTGGTACACTGCTGATTTACACCCACAATGCTCCTGAAATGCCTCCACGTGCAAGAGCGTTGCAGCGAAAGGAGCTGCAATACATAACCGCTTTCATCAGTCATGTTGACAAACCAGAAATAACTCAAGATATCTTAATTACAAAGCCCAAAATTCACTTTCACAGCTCACCGGAAGTGGTGGGAAGGGAATCAATGCTTTAAGGGAAAAGAATGGGCTGAAGAAGAGGCTGCAAATGCTGGGTTTAAGTTGATAAAAACACTTCGATGAATTATTTCTTAGATAAAAGGCTTTTCTCTATATTGTTATTTTATTTTCAATATGCTGTAACAACTGAAACAAAAGTATCATCCCTGATTTCCCTGCCAGCACCCACAAGCCCTAGAATAAGCATCCCACACCCATATGATCCAGTGGGTCTCTTCCAACCTGGTTGTTCTATGATTCTATATAACCTGAGTTACTGAACCAACAACCTGGCTCATTTCAGAGCTCCCTGCATCATAGCCCTGGTGAAGGCAGTTCTGCAGGGGGATGCTGCATGTTCACCCCAAGCAGATGTGGCCACGCTTGCCTGAAATGCAGAAGTTTGGCATAAAAAGGAGGCAGCAATGCTTCCCTCGTAAACACACACCTCCCCATGAGAAACCCTGCATCTGTCATCCGTGTAACATCACTGCTTTAAGGCATCTACACAGGGAAACAGCAGTAGGAAAGCCTGCGCAAGCCTCTCCAGAGCAAGGAGGGATTCCACCAGCTGCCCAGGAAAGACCTAATGGAAGCTGTAAAATTAATTTCAGCTTCAAACAGGGAGGCTGCTCCTCTGTATCTCTCTCTCTCTAATTGAGCAGGATAGCAAGCCATGGGGGCAGTGGAGGAAATCTGCTCTTCTCCCCTCCCGGAGAAATGTAATGACATGATGGCAAAGTGTTTTTATCAGTTCTCCAGACTGAGAGAGCTGACTCTGCTCCATTCATCAGGAGGAGAATGGACCAGGAGAACAATCAGAAATCCATTAGCAAGCTGCCGCTCGCCGCTGCGGCTGCCTGAACTCCCGATCAGATGTCAGAGTGCTGAACGGCTTGTATTACCCAAGAGGAGGAAAGGACCCAGGAACTGTTTCAAAGGGATAAAGATATCATTACAATTTTTAGCTTTTATTAGCATCAGGGCAACCTTTTGCAATGTGTATTGTGCTTTTAACTAAAGCTTCTCAGTTCTGGGACAAAAGCTTCCAGCGTAATTAAAATGGAGAAAGATTTGCTCCAGTAACACCAACTCGCACCCCAAGGAAAGTGATGGGAGAGAAAACAAAACTGGAGGTAGAGGCAGGGCTGGCTTGTTGGTTGCTTCTAGTATTTCAGGTTCTACTGCCTGCATTGGGAAGCCAAGGTTCAACTGAAATAATGCAAATTTGCAAGAAAGTAGCAAGAATTACCAAGGCTGCTATTTATTAGTTCTGCCCTGTAAGAACACATTAGCTCAGTATCAGTATTGCAATCCCTTCCTCTGCTGGGCTGCAGGCTCGTTTCTGCTTGAAGTAGGACTTAGTTGTCTGTGTCACTGCACGAGACCGATCCAAACCCAATCTGCTCCATCAGAATCTCCCAGTTACTTCTTACTTTAGAGGAAAGGCGATTAGGCTGTTTAAAAAGCAATGCAAATCACCAGGTCATATATACATTTGTACACTAAAACCAAATGTCTGCACCATCTCTCTCCAATGTTATTTACAATATGTCTGAAAGCTGTTATCTGAGCTATTATCTGGCACAGAGACTAGAGTAAGATACTTGGAGCGTATTAGCAGCATATTGGAATTATTTGTGAAGCTTCCTCCAGTCGTAGACTGTCGATGCTCAAATTGTAATGAAGAATTCAAAACAGGCCACAGCAAATGTGCTAGGAAGTAGGGAAAAAATAATAACTAAAACAAAATCAGGAATTCTCCACTGCAAATATTTCCAGCCACAAACTGATTCTCATTATCTTTCATCTGCCAAGACCCCAAATTAAAACATCAATCAAATGTAGTGATCCAGGTAAAAGTCTTAAACTGCATCTTCAGTTCGATAACAACAATTACTGTGTCATTGTTTTCCAGTCGTTGAGCGCCTCAAATGAGATCAGAAATGACTGCAGCAAAAAAAAATCCCCAAAAATCTCAACAAAAATCTGTCATGCACAATACCTGAATTACATTTGAATCACGATACTTATACCTCTAAAACAAGCAACTGTGACATGAAAATAAGGTTGTCAGCATTTCCGTCATGAAATGCTTGCCATAAAAACTACTACTGCGAAGTCTTCATAGAATTACAGAATCATAGAATGGGTTGGGTTGGAAGGGATCTTAAAGTCCATCCAGTTCCAATCCCCTTCCACTGGATCAGGATGCTCAAAGCCCCATCCAACCTGGCCTTGAACACCTCCAGCTAAGCAGCCTTGCTAACCATTTAAAGAGAGCTTTGATTCCACAGGAGTCCCAGCTCCTTTCCTTCATTGACGCAGACCAGCCCATACACACAGCATGGAAGGGACTGGAAGTGGCAGAGAATCCTTTCAGCCTCTCCAAAGTCTTATCAGTAGCCCTGATGCTTTACAAGTTGAGATCTCCCAAGCAAATCGCTTGCAACGATATCTGCTAAACTACTTTTATTTCAGAAAAGCCATTTAGGAGCATTTAGACACTGCTCACTCTTTGGCCAAGTGTCAGCTGACAGTAAATCTTCTTTAAAAGAGGAGTTAAGAAGTGATGAAGGAATTGGGGAATTTGCTTACAGATCAGGCATCACCAGCAGCCGGAGGCTGCTGCGTGGCTGATGGCAGCGAGACAAGCTGTTAGGTATGGCCCTGTTCCTACAAGACAGATGTCGTCGCTGCAATCCCCAGCACAGCCATCGGCCTTGCCGGCAGCATCAGCAACCAGGGAAGCGAGCAGGACAGACTAAAATGCACTCTCTCTCCCTAAAAGCCACCACTCTTCCAGGTACCACAGCCAAGAGCTCACTGTCACTGCTTGCGGATCTTCTGAGCTGGGGATTCTTCTGCTGGGGGGCTCAAACCGGCACCTTTTAACATGCTACGTTCCTGTAAATAAGCCACTTTTTTTTTTAAGAACAAATTAGTTGAGCATATTCTATGAAGTTATTTCATTTGTTTTTGCTCCTGTTCATTTATTCCAATCTGCTGCACCTTCCCTTGGAGAGGTTATTAAACGCTCGGCTAATGACCGCCAGCACTCATTTAATTCTTCTTAATGAACGTATGAGTGAGTAGCGGAAGCTATTATGTAGGGCTTAATAAAGGGCGGGAAGGAATTTCCTAAAATTTATTGCCACAGGCTGCTGCTTGAAGATAAAACAAATGGTAATTGCTTGGAACAGGAAAGAGAAGGATGATAAAATGTCCCTAGACATGTAGTAAATTAAAAAAAAAAAACGCCAAGTGCTATGAACCAAAATCTCAAGGCCCGAAGGATCGTGGCAGCAACATGGCCTTCTCTCAGCTTCCAGCCTGTTGTCATCGCTTCCCTTGAACAAGGATGCGGAATGGTGAACTCCATCTCAGCTGGAAGGATAATTTTACAGCACTAGGAAGACAGTCATTCACATAAAGCAAAACAAATGGCATCAATTCAAGCAGCATCTTATGAAAATATTATTTGCACAAAAGGGACAACATGGAAAAAAAGGAAGGACAATGTTTCTGGACCGTTGGGTCCAGCCAGAAAAAATCTTTCCTTAAGTACAGGGTTTATGGTGTGAAAGAGACACAAAACACTTTGCTACAATCGCGTTTTTCCTTCCCCATCGCTGTTTTGGAAGAAGAGAAATTGCCCAGAGGTGGAACCTGCACGTCCTTCTTTCAATTTCTGCTACTGTTTGTTAAAATAAATGAAAATCAGCAGGCTGGAGGAGAACAAATGTGTCTGATGTGGAAGTCGTGAGCATCTGTCCCGCACCGAGCCAGCCGAGCGACAGGTCAGGCCACAACAACTGGCAAGAACAAAGTGGAAATCAAAGCCCCATCCCATGTCATCGCAATCTAAGAGAAAAATACAGGTTTTCAAAAACAAAGCTTTTTTATTACAACACACAACAGTCTCCTGTCCATATACTCACTCAGACAGTATGATCCTGTCATACAGATGAGTTCAGGTGAAAACTGCCATCAGTCTCATCAAGAAAGCTGAAAAGCAAGTTTCTCAAGAATGAATCTGCGGTTTTGTTTCCATAGCAGTTGGAGGCAATATTTTGCATATTAGAGATTGCCAGAGTATCCACTAAAATCAGACTATTCACAAGTGACACGAACACTTCTGTATAATTACAGAAGCAGATTGCAACACTTGTGATGAGAGCAATAGCTCCAGAGTTACAGACGGCGGAGGAGAGGGAAGGAAAGCAAGGATCACTGCTCATGAACTCATCCACGTGCCCCCAAAAGGACACCCCAATCTCCAAGCATCATCTTCCAAAAAAAGCAGCAGACAGGAACATCCATGCAGAACTATAGAAAGATGATGTCAAAATAGCACATTGAGTGGGTAAGGCATCTATTTCCCTTTACATAAAGGGGCAGAAGGAAAGAAATACTGTTTTCAATAGCAAGCTAATATATCCAAGAGCTTAAAAGGTGACCCGAGAAGAAAAACAAGATTAGGTTTGCTCTTTTTTGCTGCTTAGGGCAGACAAAGCTCCTCTCAGAAAACCCCCATTTTTCATGCCAGCTTTGACCATCTTAAAACCAGAAAAAAAAGAGGATAAAATCCAACTTTTCTTTTTCAAATCCTTGGCAGGTCACCTGCAAGCGCAGGCCAACAGCTTTTCTAGCAGGCAGTAAGAAATTATGATTTTCTTTTCTAAACAAGGATTTTGGTTCCTTCAGCAAAATTGCAGGATTTTCATAGTCCAATGGAATACAAAGCAATCAGCCAACCTGCAAGAACATCCAATTTGAAGACTGACAGTTGCTCCTCCAGGAGAAAAAGCAACACTTTAGTAGAGGCAACAAACAAAAATCTAGTATTAGGACACTGGCACTAGCACTGGGAGATGCACCGGGAGACAAGAGGCGAGCAGCTACAAGAACAGTGTGAAATATTAGGACACAGAAATTTGCATAGACATCTACCAGAGAACGTTACACAAGTCTAATCTTCGCTCACGCTCATGATTCAAAAGGAACAGTCTCACCAGATGAAGAGCATAAAGGAGAAGGTTCTGAGTTTTGACATACAAACAAACAAAGAAGGCACCTATTAGCTACCTGTGATGTGAATTGGTGATCCCTGCTACAAGAAAAACGAAGCATCACGTTTGCCTTGGTACTGGCACATCCTTGGAATCGCTCCCTACTCAAAACCACAATTACTCAGCATGAAAATATAAGTTTTGCTTATCCAAGGACAGTCTTTGCACTGAGGGGAAAATGATTGCAAAAAGCCAAATCTCGATTGTTCTTACAAAGATAACACCAAGCACAAAGGAAAAAAAATGGAGGGGGGGTGGGTTTTATTTGGTCTGGATTGGGAAGCAGTTTTCATTTCTACCGTGTGCAAGAGCCAGATGTGGGAGGAAGAGTGTAGGTGGGATAAAGGAAAGTAGGAATGAAGGTCCGTGTTGCGGTTTATCTGTGGTACAATATGTTTCAAAATAACAGGAGCTCTGTCATCTAGGCTGGTTCAGGGCCACCCCCGCAGCAGGAAGCGGCAGAGAGAGCTGAAGAAGCTGTGCACACTTCTGTCACCCTCCTCCCACCATCCGCCTTATCTGCTTTTTGCTTCTGCATCTCATAAAACACCCTCAGGCCAGCCCCTGGCAAGGCCAGCTCCTCAAACCAGACCTTTCATAATACATTCCAGGTATGATCTTGGGCTAAAAGCAATTCTCTCACCACAGCAGCAAATCCAGGATGCTCAGATTGAGGCATCAGCCTCCAAAATCGAGTCAGGAGGGGCGATTTGTACTCAAGAGGAGCAAGGGAAAGCACCCAATATTCTCTCTTCTCTTGTAGTCTAACAAAATCAGTTAGTTCAAGCTTTGTGTTCAGCATCATTGTGATAACAATTTTTACTTGTCCAGAGAACAGCAACGAAGCTGGCGAAGGGGCTGGAGAACAGACCTTTTGAGGAACAGCTGAGAGAGCTGGGGGTGTTTAGCCTGGAGAAGAGGAGGCTGAGGGGAGACCTCATTACTCTCTACAACTCCCTGAAAGGAGGTTGTAGAGAGGAGGGAGCTGGGCTCTTCTCCCAAGGGACAGGGGACAGGACGAGAGGGAATGGCCTCAAGCTCCACCAGGGGAGGTTCAGGTTGAACATTAGGAAAATATTTTTCACAGAAAAGGTCACTGGGCACTGGAACAGTGTCACCTTCCCTGGAGGTGTTTAAGGGATGGATGGACGAGGCACTGAGAGACATGGTTTAGTGTTTGATAGGAATGGTTGGACTCAATGATCCCATGGGTCTCTTCCAACCTGGTGATTCTATAATTCTATAATTCTATGATGTTTGCACCTCCATTTTAAATAAATTCAGATTTCTTTACAAGTCAGGAATGTACCCTACAATTGCCTTTACAAGCATCTCTCCTTAAGTAAGACCTTCCTCTCCAGAGAATGTTGCGAAGCTCTCACGTCCTCGTCCTTTACACACACTGTACACACGGGCACCTCCGCACCAGCTGCCTATGGATACGACCACTGGACACATCGAAGCACGAGTAAAGAGAACTCAGATCCAAGTGTGATTGCGTAAGACTGTAGTAACGAAGTCCCCGCAGGAGAGAGCACCTCTACTTGCATGGGGTTATTTTTACTTCTGAAATTTTTAGTAGTAGTACATTTTTTAAATTCAGCTGCCAGCAATTCCAATTTGAGAATCATAAAAAGTACCATATTAATAATTGAAACGTAAAATGCCTGTCTGATTTGCTCCAGCCCTCAGTCCCCCTCCCCAAAGGGCTTGATTTGCCTTAGGGGAGCATTTCACAAGCAGCACATCAACTTTCTGAAATACAACTTCAGCAGATGAAAGCCTCATAACCACAGAAGACCTGCAGTCCTTCTAATCCTGGAATTTAACAACGGTGACGTCCACAGAGCTGTTGAAACTGATTTAGAGGTAGAATGGCCAAAATATTTCAGCGCAACCAAGCACACCAGTTATTTCACATGCGGCTCACCAGCAATCTCTCTGTTTTAGCCACAACATCCACCCTTTATCAACCAGCAGACAGCGTTCTGCCATCGCCGCCATGACTCACCGAGGCCAGTGGGGTGAGGCACCCTCAGCACCGGGTGATTCAAGACTATCTAGTGGCCATGAAACGCGTGTCTCATACCAGGAGCTCCAGATCATCAGGTTCTGAAGCCCAGCTGAAGCCCACCGCTTCCTAATTTGGAAACGCTGCAGATGACGGAGATGTCTGAGCTGGAAAGCGTCTGCTCTGGTGGTGTCTGTCTTTCACCTTGATGGTTTTAATGCCTCTGTAGTTACACAGGACAAAACAATGTGAACACAGCAAATACACTGTAATACCAACTTCCCTAGGGAAAAGTAACCCATTATCAAATTCAAATACAAACACCTCACTGGATTTATGCTACTTATTTCAATGAGCGGAATGCAAATATTCCACGTTAACATTTCATGGTTCTATGAATCCTTACCTGAGACTAAATGCAGCATTCATCACTATTTTTAAATTAAAGTTCTCATATCCTGTGTTTTTAACCACAATTACAAAGCCACGTTACTGCTCAGTGAAGTCTGTGATGACTCTCAGGAGAGCTCTGCTTGTCAACACTGCGGCAGGTCTGCAATGAAATGTCATCCTGTACCTCTGGAGTAGCAGAGATGATTATATTCACATTTAGAGCTAGTATTTGCCTCCAAACCTCCAACCTTTATTGTTCCAATTCATCCTTCTGCTTGGCTCGAGATATTACCTATTTATTATAGAGGCATTATTAGCACTGTGCGTCTTGCTGCTCAGCCTTTAGGATCTGGCCTTCTCCAGACCCATCGCAGCAGCAGTTCCAGGATGAACTCCTAGAATACGTCTGCAAGTTGTACTCAGCAAAACACAAAATACATCTGGCGTGGCACATCTCATCACACAAATCCTCCCTATGTATCTGACTCCCTAGCAAGAGCAAAGTGGGAAGCACCAGTGAGTCTTGCAATGAGCTCTAATTAGACTGAAGTTTTTCCAACAGTTTTTTTCCCTAACGATATGGAATGTGAAGGGTTGAGCAACACTTACACAGTCTTCTGTGATCACCCCACAACAATAATTACTACTTGATACCCGAAACACGAGAGCACCTTGACATCCAGCCCTCCGAGTGGGAGGCACTGTTTAGACATAACAGATGATCCACAAAGCCCAGAGAAATTGCAGCTTCTCCGTGAACATCAACAGTATCAAATGATGGGAACAGCTTCGCCTTCTCTCCAGTTAATTTCCAGTAAAGGGCATCTATTTTGTATTAAATAGCTGCACACTTGGAAAAAAAAATGTATATAGCAAACACATTTAGTGCAATCCATCAACGGCCTGAAAATAAGCAAAGGATTGATTGCAGAGAGTTTTACATGCATCTTCCTACCCATCAAGTTAAATATATTTAAGAAGAAATAACAGCTTGGCATTAACTCAAAATTTGTCATTTGAGCTTTCCTAAGTTATTTGCAAACATTAGGTGCAGCCAGACAACAATAGCTCTAATAGCTGTTCCAGTAATTCTGGCTAAACTAGAATGCACCTTTTAAACGAACATTATGTGTTGTCAGATTTACAGAGGATATAAAGAGAGCTTAGAGCTAATAAAAATAATAAAAACCCATTCAAGCATACATATTTATAGCTTAAACTATTTTGCTGGATGCATTAAATCTTCTGCATTATTATAAAATTCTCCCAGCCAAAAGAGATTTGAGTAAAATAGAGAATTACTAAATTACAGCTTCACTTTTGTTAGCATTGTTATGACTTCATAAAAGTTTAACTCCATAATTAGCTCTGTGATAGCAATTCTGACATTCAGACAACACCAACTGTGTAAATAGCTGTAACAGGCTGAATATTGTTTTCAATTATTCCCTGAGCATCCTCACCAGGAAAAGCTCGTGCTTAGAAACACCAGACACAATGCTGGAAGGGATTTACAGAATCAATTTCTATATTGAAAGGATCAGATAATTCCATTTTTTAAAAAATGATAACAAATGTGTATAATTTTTAAAACTCCGTGTGGCATAACAAGAGAGGTGGGGAACGAGCTCAACGGCAAAAGCAGCAATAAGTGCAAAGGCAAACAGCTGCGAACTATTTCTGTTGTTTTAGAAAATGAAGGTTGGGCTGAAATGGAGCTGGAGGTGAGGGAGCAGGTTTTTCCCCTTAACAGCAACAGCAAACACCATCTACCAACATCTTTTTCACCAGCAAGCAAGCTTAGAGAGATTATAGGCTCCAAAAGTAACTAAAAAGACTTGAGAGCCACTATTCCTGAACTCTGCAGGTGTCACTTCTGACCCTGGCTCTGACTATCAGCTTTGCTCACTTCCAGGACACTCCTTTTTGCAGGGGTTGGTTACAGCCAGAGGGAAATATTAAATAGCTTCTGAGAAGACACCTGGTGGCCAGAGCATCAAACGACAGCTTCGTTTTCTCGAGGTTTATTGTAAAGGTAGAACAAAAACCAGTTGACTTCACTGTGCAACAGCTTTGTCTATAAGTCGCTGTGGCCATGCCAGAAACTGGGAAAACTCAGAACTTGGGAAAAGCCCTTCACTAGTCACATTCAATAAGACAGCACCTTCGAAACTGGACAAGTTACCATAGAATCACTAGGCTGGAAAGAACCCACTGGATTATCAAGTCCAATCATTCCCATCAATCACTAAACCATGTCCCTCAGCACCTTGTCCACCTGTCCCTTAAACACCTCCACGGAAGGTGGATCAACCACCTCCCTAGGCAGCCTCTGCCACTGCCCAATCGCCCTTTCTGTGAAAAATTTTTCCTAATCTCTAGCCTAAATTTCCCCTGGTGGAGCTTGAGGCCATTACCTCTCGTCCTGTTCCCTGTCACTTGGAAGAAGAGCCCAGCTCCCTCCTCTCCACAACCTCCTTTCAGGGAGTTGGAGAGAGCAATGAGATCTCCCCTCAGCCTCCTCTTCTCCAGGTTAAACACCCCCAGCTCTCTCAGCCGTTCCTCATAGGGCCTGTTCTCCAACCCCTTCACCAGCTTTGTTGCTCTTCTCTGGACTTGCTCCAGAGCCTCAACATCCTTCTTGTGCTGAGGGGCCCAGAACTGAACACAGGATTCAAGGAGCAGCCTCACCAGTGCCAAGTACAGAGGGAGAATCACCTCCCTGGCCCTGCTGGTCACAACATTTCTGATCCAAGCCAAGATGCCACTGGCCTTTTTGGCCACCTGGGCCACTGCTGGCTCATTGTTCAGTCACTGTCAACCAACACCCACAGGTCCTTCTCCTCCAGGCAGCTTTCCAGCCAGACTTCTCCTAGGTTGGAGCTGCACAGGGTTGTTGTGCCCCAACTGCAGGACCCAGCATTTGGCCTTGTTAAACCTCATCCCACTGGCCTCAGCCCAGAGGTCCAGCCTGTTCAGATCCCTTTGGAGCCTCCCAACCCTCCAGCAGATCCACACTTCCACCCAGCTTAGTGTCATCCTCTACTGCTCAGATGGCACTTCAAAGGATGAGTATACGGAGAGGCAGACTGGACACAACTCGCTCCCTGGAAAGGCACAAGAGGGGCACTGAGCTGATAGGGTCAGAATAAGGTAGGAACTGAAGTCAGTCTAAAAGATAAATGCACCAAAATGCCTTAGAAAAGCGGCACTAATGGATAAGAAGCTTCTCAAAGCAGGCAATGTCTAGCAATATTGATTCTTTCATACACACGATGAAACTAAAGTCTTAGTGATTGATAATCTGTTGTGCAATTCTATTCATTAGACAAAAACAGAGCACAGAGATGACACAACATAAATCAGGCAGTTTCCTCACTCATGAAAGAAAGATGATCTTGCTTGTGTTTTGTGTAAATTAGCAGCAATCACTCTGCGGAAAAGCAAGCTCATGCTTTTCACAACCCAACCGGTAACAGCAAGGAGGAAATGCTGGGAAAGAACAAAAAAAATAACTCAAAATCGAACTTTCAGCTTAACTTCAGAAGGTACTTTAGGCGAAATGTAAGGTAGGCTGATACTGGGGACACACCTGCACTGCTGTTATGACAAGACACATGGAAAGGGACTCCCCCCAAGCAACAAAATACCAATTTTAGCAGATTCCTATCAAATTTTGCCATCAGGGGAGTGCAACTTCCAATCATTTTGCAAAAAGTTATGCTTAATATTTAACTGCAGAACTGGGATTAAATGTGAAAATTTACAGAAAGAAAAAAGCGAAGAACTAAGGAAAGACAGCACCTTAGGCGGCTTTACTTACTAAAATCGTCTAGGTGTTCATTCCCCATTTTGTCCAAGATTCTGCCCTAAACTAGTAAAATGGATCCTCTGGTAAGCAGGTTAATAACCTCTACAGGTTGTTGAGATTTATCTTCAACCCGCATAAAGCAAGATAAGAGTTCACTGATAAGACGGTCAACAAAAGCAAAGCTACAGGAGTCCCTCTAGCTCCTATTGAAACTGGTCTGCACCTTCCTACCGGAACGGACCTCTGTGAACCACAACGGACCTTTATACAGAGCTTTACTCCTTCCCACGAGAATGGCAAAGAACATCTGAAATGTGAAAAGGCTGCTGCGTGAAGACACGAGTGCTCTTTATACGGCTGTCAACAGTGTGGATGGAAGGCGGCACCCTCCCCCTCCAAAGTGGAAAAAAGGAAAGCAAAGTCCATCAGCAACAATTACTCCAGGAGGACAGCAGCATTTTAAATGCTTCCCTCAGCCTGCGTGAATGCAAACCAAGTGGAGCATTTCATATAGCTGAAAGAGATGACACCTCTAGCATATCGAACGTCCTCTCCCACGCAGCAATACATATCTAAATCTCACAGTGTGGATCGAGTACGCTGATAGAGCTGCAGCAACGTTCAGGGAGATCCAGGGATGCCAAAGTACTCCAAATCTATTTCTTCTCGGCTTTATCAGAGTTCCCGGAACTCTGCTGGGACAAAACCCTCTGGTCCCAAGGCACAATAGCAACCCCATTCTAAAGGGCAACCAACACAAGACTTTCCAAGGCCACTTTCACCTTTCTGCACCCTCCTGATTTGCCGCAGAGCCCATCCCGACAGCACCAGGGATGAAAGTCACGATTCCCAGCTCTCAGCTTAAGATTTAAATTCTTCAATTTAAAATACCGCAAGTTTGTTGGTAAGTGTTCAAGCGTGGTGAATCATATGATTGCTTACAAGCAATGATCTCTGTTCTAATACCCTGCAGCTTTCTCTCCTTATACTGATCTTCTCACAGTCTTCCTATTAAAAGTTGTAAATAAGAATGCAGAACCAGCACAATCTATTAATGGAAGTCTGGCATACAAGCAACCACTATCTATTTGTCATGAAGGAGATGAACTGCTTAAACATGGCAAGTTATCAAAGATTAGTCAGTGCACAAACCAGAACTGCTTTTTGCCCAGGAAAAGGATTAGCCTTTCCCCATCGTCATCATCATCTTCTACCTCAGCTTGTAGAAAAGCAGTTTAGCAAGTCTTAGGTCTCTTCGCTAACACATTCCAACCCTAAATCAAGCTTTGTAGAAGAGCTTCTTAGTGAAGTGTACTGGTATTTGGCAATTGGAGCAGGAAGAAAAATACAGTAACAGTTTTGTATGATGAAAAGGGATGCAGTCAGAGGCAATAAACAAATGTGTGTTTGGTGTGCAGCAGATGCCGGCTTTAACCAGCCTAATATTGAAGCACATCAGAGCTGGATACATAAGTAATGATCTCAGAAGCTGGGGATAAGCCTCTCCTAATAGAGATGGAAATTACAGCTTGGGAGCTGTCAAATCTCCAACTTAACAAGGAAGAAAGTTTTGTCAGTTTGAAACCCAGACCTGGGATGCTGAAGGCAGGCTCTGAATAACAGACTCTGAGTAGGCTGATGCTAACAATACCATTTCAGGTAAATGGTCTAAAGTGGAGTCAGGAGCGGTAAAGGAGTTTCTTTCAAGTCTCGGGTTTTGCAGTTGGTGAAGCAGAGAGTATAAAAATGCCCTAAGGAACAATGGAAAGAGACAAATGTAGGGTTTGTAACTACATGGGTTTAAAGAAAGAGAGTTCTAGTATGGAAGGAATCTCGTTTAAATCACTCCCACGTATGGCCAATTGACTATCTAATAAATGCATATTGCATATAAAGAAGATATATTGAGCTCACCTGTAGGATAACTGATAAGGAGTACAAAGTCATATATTATTGCTTGATCATAACCTGCTGTGGAGCATCCAGCTGACAAAAGCATATTCCAAACCCATACAGTTATTAATCACATTTTACTCACAACACGACAAT
This sequence comes from Coccyzus lansbergi, assembly GCA_033558105.1. NCBI lineage: Eukaryota > Metazoa > Chordata > Aves > Cuculiformes > Coccyzidae > Coccyzus > Coccyzus lansbergi. The sequence goes on along the minus strand of JAUMJK010000585.1, from coordinate 470,482 downwards.
AAATATTGCCCCTTGGAATTATGCATTTTCCTTTGTAGTGTGAAAATTATCAATATTGCAGTATCAACCCATATGTGCTGCCCAGTCACTAAGGCCCGAGGAAGCAAACAATTACAATGTAATTTACTAACTTTCACAACTGAAACATGAACTTTAACAACATAAACCAGTTGGATTATTAGGCCTAGAGACTCTTAAACACGATTTTTTAAATCAATAATACTTGGTCTTTTATTCTAATTGTGAATGTCATAGGGTGCATCTCCAGCTGGCAAGCTCATGCGATGAGTCTGTTTTCTACAATCACATCCTAACTAAAGCACTAAAACTTTCAGCAGCCTTCTAAGAAGAAAATACGAGAGAGGCTGTAGTAGGGTGGGTCCAGCTGTCATAGAATCATAGAATCACCAGGTTGGAAAAGACCCACCGGATCATCGAGTCCAACCATTCCTATCAGACACTAAACCATGTCCCTCAGCACCTCATCCACCCAACTTTTAAAAACTTCCAATTTCAAGCTTGCAAATAATCTAAGAGACTCAGCAACCTGCATCCAGATGAAATCTGCCAAATCCCATCAAGGCCTCCTCTGCTGCCCAAGGTAACCACATCAACACGAGCTCCAGCACTTTAGTGGGAAAGCAGCATGACAAAGAAAGAAGCCCAAACCTTGCCCATAGATTATTTCCCCCATTCCCCTTCCCTCAGTCGTCAACTCCTGACAAAATTTAGAGCCTCTCTGCATTATTCTCACAGAACATTTGACCTCCAGCAGAGCTCATGCCTGGGCAGTGTGTCCTTGCTTTTCAGAAGCTTTGAGTGCTACGGCAACTGTGACAACCAACAAATTCAAAAAAATGGAATTACTTCCCTGAAAGTTACTTTGCAATAATCACTACTCCAAAAACCAGTGCCAAGCATTCACTGAGCGACCCTCAGCAGAACTTAGAAGGTAGAGGTCCCACTGAAACAGGGGCACAAACCAGCCCTAAAAATACAACCGTAAGAGAGCCGAGGTGCTTCTACCAACTCCACGTTTTCTTCTATACATAAGAACTACATTGTTTGCTTCAATACATAAGAACTTCAAACAAGTACCTTGAAGAGTTCGACTATCTCTAGGGGCTCGCTTTAAACAGCTCACCCTGGAATTTCTCCTGAAGCATTTCTTGGTTACGAAAAGCAAGAAGCGTGATTTTCATAGGGCAAAGTAGATCCCACTGTGGGACAGAGAAACCAGATACAGCGCTTGGCATTTAGAAGAAACTGTGTAATGAAAGCATTGAAAGAAAAACATGCACAAATTTAAGGCCTGAAAGAATGTCAGTCAGTTTTTATGAACCACAGCCTATGGCCACATATCTGAACAGGGCTGAAAATCTTCAATGTTGTTCTGTCAACAAGTGATAAAGTATGTCAAACTATGTATTTCAAATACAAATCATCAATTCAATAAAGAGGAAAAATAAGAACTTTACGAAATGAGCTTTGTTCCCTCTGTATTTCTCAGATATTTTAAGACAGCATTTATCGGTGTAGGAGCAGCCCAAACTAAAACAGAGGTGAGCAACGAACAGCGGCGGTACAGCCTTCTACTGCCTGCACTTCGAAGAGATGTTTCATACACTCAAAGGAAGAAACTTTTCCCCATGTGGATAAGTGAGGCTGATCTTCTGCAGTTCTCTTAACAGATGTTCTGGCCTTGATGTCCCCTTTCAAGTTTATTCTTTTCTAAATCAAGACACCGAGGTCTCTTGTGGACATATGGTGTATAGACATGATAGATGCTATTTTTCTTTGCAAATGTGCTAGGATCTTCTGACCTCAGGTCATATTGACAAGAAGTTACCATCTGCCTATTCCTGTTAGATGATCAAAAAGAAGCGCTTCTGGCTTTTCTACTACATCCAAACACCAAAAGCAGGTAGAATATTGCACTGCTTACAGTTAGCGCTCTCGCTGTCTCTCATCTGACCTTGAAACTCTGTCCAAAGCAGCGAAAGCAGCAACCAAACTGCGGGTGGAGGAGCGGGTGTAGCACAGGACCGAAAGCACAGCTTGGAAAAACCCAGCAGCAGGTTTAAGCCTAAGTTAGCCCCTCAGGTTCTCTGCCAAATAACCTCAGTACACAAACACTGTGTGTGAAATGAGAAGAAATTACACGCATTTAACTCAAAACAATATTTCAACACAATAATATGTACACACCATCTCCGACCTGGATGCTGGACAGGATTTCTTGCGCCCTTCTAGAAACACAGGAAGAAGAAAAGTTTGAAAGCAAAGCCCAGCTAAAACGAAACTGAATCAAAACCTTCCCACTAACCAGCAGGCCGTGTTCTCAGACACAGCAAATATTTCAGTTTTTAGTTATACGAAGGTTAGAGACGCAGTTTTATTTTGTTCACAGATAAACGTCCTCGAGAGGACAGAACTGACAAAGAAGGTTTGTGAAAATCCCAGCGCCCAGTAGTGTGTCTTCACAGAGAACAGTATAATTAGAAAAGCATCGTGCAAAAGTAAGGATTACTCCAAAAAGTTTCAGTAGAACAATGTGTTTCTGCACCTCTCTTCTGCAGTGATGTCTTCAGTTTACAATTTCTCTGGTAATTTTTTTTTAAAAGTAAGGAAAAAAAAAAAGCACCATTTGAAATAGTCCCTCAATCCACCCCTGAGTCCTGACAAGCTCTTCATCTGGTTTCTTTTCCAAGGTTCTCATCCCCATCTTGATTTGCAGAAGATCAGCAAGCAACAGAGTTGCAGGACCCCTAACTGAACTACTTTTGGCCTCTAGCCCTTAAATCCATCCCAGCAGGAGATCAAGGCTGAACCAGCTATGAGAACCCACTAGCCAAAAGCGCTGTAAATGCACTAACCTAATTAACAAGGAACCATGTTATTTCAACATGAAACTTTCCTAAATTAGTCTTTTTTTTAACCCACCCCCAAGTACCAGAGTCCCTTTTGTAAGGATAATTAAAGGACACTTGTCACTGACCATAGCATCACCATTAGCTGTGGTTAGTCTGTATCAATGAAACAGGTAACTCAAAAAGGATTAAATGCTTTCCCAGACTTCAAGACAGAACACATCTAAGGCACAAATTAGAAACTTGTAGAACATTAGAAAGTTATTTCCATGTATTTTGCATTTAGCCGCACAACAACCTCACTCAGGGTTTCAAACAATCTGATCCAAGTGTTTTCTTAATAAACAATCACAGAAGATTTGCATTAAGCAGTAAGAGAAAGAAAATAAGACTTCCATAAAGTCCAACATCTGTGTGGCTGCACCACACCCTTGAACAAATCCGTGTCGCACCTAGTTCAGCAAATCAAAGTTAAACCAATACCGTGAGAAACCTCTTACCATGTTCAACAAAGACGTTACAGTGTGGGCCCCCATGCCTCGATGACTCCTTCTTCCCTGCTCCTTTGATGAAGTGCAGGGCAGGCAGACTTGGCCTCCGTTGGTCCCCAAGAACTTTTCCAGGCTGCTGCCCCATAAAGTAGCTATGAGCAGCCTTCCCAAGGGTGAGAAGTGTTTGAAGAAGTCCGTGATCTCTGGTCCTCCAGGTCAGGAAGGAGCTTTGAAGGCAAATGGATTTCAGGTGGGTGCACCAGTTGCATTCACTATGTGATTAAAGTCACTTGAGGTGAATAATTAAGACAAAAGCAGGTTCCTCCAAGGCTTTTGAAGGCAGCAACAAGGCTCCTTAGGTGACTTCAAGCAAAAAAAAAAAACCACGTAAAAAGTTCCAATTGCTTAGCACAGACCAAGCTTCAGGTTGATGTAAGTCTTTCAGGGGGTGAAGAATTAGTTCATCTCACAAGCAAGAAATCACACGTAGGCTCACCCAGGCCAGGACACAGCCATTCCCACCACAATCAGTATCAAGTTTTCTTTTATTTTTTTCCTCCTTTTCTTTTGCATAGCATTGAGTTCACACACCCTGAGGAGCCGTATGCCGGGGCATCAAGCGTTGGAGCGAGCCACGGTGGCAGGTGAGGCCAAGCAGGGGCTGCGAGGGGTGTTGCTTCACACCTTGCCTGTTTCTGTCACCTGTACCCTGCTTCTACTGCTGGTATCCTGGTTCTACTGCCTGAACCCCGGTTCTATCACCTGAACTTCAGTTCTGCCGCTTGTATTCTGGTTCTACTGCTTGTATCCCAGTTTTATCATCCAACCTTGGTTCTACTGCTTGTATCCTGGTTCTACTGACCGTACTTCACTCCTACCACCAAAATCCCAGTTCTACCACTTGTATTCTTGGTTCTACGAGACCAAACCTCGGTTCTACGACCCAAATCCTAGTCCTGCCACTTGTATCCTGGTTTTACAGTCCGAACCCCGGGTTTACTGCTTGAACCCTGGCTCTATTGTCCAAGCGTCACTTCTACTACTCAAACCCTGGTTCTGCCGCTTGTATCTTGGTTCTACAGCCCAAACCTTGGTTCTACTACTCGAACCCCGGTTCTACCGTCCAAGCATCGCTCCTAGCACCTGAACCTCACTTCTACTGCTTGTATCCTAGTTCTATGCCTTGTATCCTGGCTCTATCATCCAAATCTTGGTTCCACCACCCGCACTTTGGTTCTACTGCTTGTATCCCGGTTCTACAGCCCAAAGCTCACTCCTAGTGCCTGAACCTCGGTTCTACCACTTGTATCCTTGTCTCGACTGCTTGAACCCCGGTTCTATTGTCTAAGCGTCTCCCCTACCACCTGAACCCTGGTTCTGCTACTCGTATCCTGGTTCTACAGCCCAGTTCTACCGCTTGAACTGTGGTTCTACTGTCCAAGCGTCCCTCGTACCACCTGAACCCCGGTTCTGCTGCTCGTATCCTGGTTCTACAGCCCAGTTCTACAGCTTGAACTGTGGTTCTACTGTCCAAGTGTTGCTCCTACCACCTGAACCCCAGTTCTGCTGCTTGTATCCCAGTCCTGCTGCTTGAACCTCGATTCTATTGTCCCAGCGTCACTCCTACCCCCTGAACCTCAGTCCTGCCGCTCGGATCCCGGTTCTACAGCCCAAACCCTGGTTCTACTGCTTGAACCCCGATTCTGCCACTCGTATCCCGGTAATAGGGCCCAAGCCCCGGTTCTACAGCCTGAACCCCAGTCCTACCGCTCGAACCCCGCTTCTACCGTCCAGGCGCCGCTCCTGCCACCCGAACGCCGGTTCTCCAGCCCGAACGCCGGTCGTGCCGCCCGAGCGTGGGTCCTACCGGCCGAGGTCGGTGTGTGCCGCCGGGGCCGCGTGCCGGGGGCAGCTCCCGCATCGCCGCGGGAGCCTCGGCCCGGAACCCCCGGCAGCCACGGCCCCGGCCTGCCGGACCCACCGGCCCCTTCCGGCCACTCCTACACCCGGGGGCGGCGCCGGCAGAGCGGGGAGAGGGGAACCGGGAACATAGGGAACGGGGAGAGGGGAACGGGGAGAGGGGAACCCGGAACATAGGGAACAGGAAATGGGGAGAGGGGAACAGGGAACATAGGGAACAGGGAACAAGGAGAGGGGAACCGGGAACATAGGGAACAGGGAACAAGGAGAGGGGAACCGGGAATGGGGACATGGGGAACAAGAAATGGGGAGAGGGGGAACCGGGAATGGGGAACAGGGAATGGGGAGAAGGGAACTGGGACATGGGGAACAGGGAACATAGGGAACAGGGAATGGGGAGAGGGGAACTGGGACATGGGGAACAAGAAATGGGGAGAGGGGAACCGGGAATGGGGAGAGGGGGAACAGGGAATGGGGACATGGGGAACAGGGAATGGGGACATGGGGAACCGAGGGAACGGGGAGAGGGGAACTGGGACATGGGGAACGGGGAACATAGGGAACAGGGAATGGGCAGAGGGGAACAGGGAACATAGGGAACAGGGAATGGGGAGAGGGGAAATGGGACATGGGGACATGGGGAACAAGAAATGGGGAGAGGGGAACCGGGAACGGGGACATGGGTAACAGGGAATGGGGAGAGGGGAACGGGGACATGGGGAACAGGGAATGGGGAGAGGGGAACGGGGACATGGGGAACAGGGAACATAGGGAACAGGGAATGGGGAGAGGGGAACTGGGAATAGGGACATGGGGAATAAGGAATGGGGAGAGGGGAACCGGGGGAACAGGGAACGGGGAGAGGGGAACTGGGACATGGGGAACGGGGAGAGGGGAACAGGGAATGGGGACATAGGGAATGGGGAAAGGGGAACCGGGAACAGGGACATGGGTAACAGGGAATGGGGAGAGGGGAACGGGGACATGGGGAACCGGGAACGGGGAGAGGGGAACCAGGAATGGGGACATGGGGAACAGGGATGGGGAGAAGGGAACCAGGAAATCTGGGAACAGGGAGATGGGAATGGGGAGATGGGGCGTTGAGAAACCGGGAATGGGCAGAGGGCAACTGGGGAAACCGGGAGTGGGGAGATGGGAAACAGGGAGATCCCGGAATGGGGAAGGGAAACCAGGAACTGGAAGATGGGGAACCAGGAATGGGGGGGGGGGGGAGGGGGTGAGGAGCCAGGAAACTGGGAATGGGAAAATGGAGAACCAGGAAAACAAGAATGGGGAGATGGGGAACCAGGAAGCCGGGAATGGGAACTGGGGAACCAAGGATAGGGAGATGGGAATGGTGAGGTGGCAACCAGGGAAACCAGAGGTAGGGAGGTGGGAACCGGGAATGGGGACATGGGGATCAGGGTAACTGGGAATGGGGAGATGGGGATCAGGGAAACTGGGAATGGGAAAATAGGAACCAGGCTGGAGCACCTCCCATAAGAGGACAGGCTGAGAGTTTTGGGATTGTTCAGCCTGGAGAAGAGAAAGCTATGAGGAGGCCTTACAGAGACCTTCCAGTGCCTAAAGGGGCTACAAGAAGGCTGAGGAGGGGCTGTTCCCAAAGGCTTGTGGTGATAGGAAGAGAGGCAATGAGGATAAACTGGAGAGGGGCAGACTGAGACTAGACATGGGGACAAATTTCTTCTCCAAGAGAGTGGTGAGGCCCTGGCCTAGGTTCCCCAGGGAAGCTGTGGCTGCCCTATCCCTGCAGGGGTTCAAGGCCAGATCGGATGGTCCTTCTGCAGCCTGATCCAGTGGGAGGTGTCCCTTCTCTTGGCAGGGGGGTTGGAACTACATGATCTTTAAGGTCCCTTCCAACCCAAACTATTTTATGATACTAAACGAGGAGATGGGGCAGCACGGCCACAATGGAAACCGAAAGGAACTGGGAACAGGGAAAGGGAACCAGGAACCAGGAGATGGGGCTGATGGGAACCAGGAACAGGGAGATGGGGCGGCACCCGCTGCCATAGCAGGAACTGGGGGCGATGGGACCGGCCAGGAATGGAGAGGGGGAATGGGGAAATGGGGCAGCATCTCTACAGCAGGAACAGGGGTGATGGGGCAGCGCCTGCAGCCATGGCAAGAACCAGGGAGTGGGGGAGCCGGGGTGATGGGATTGATCCCACCACCACGGTGGGAACCAGGGGGAACAGGGATATAGGGCCAACAGGAACCAGCCATCAGGATAGAGGGAACTGGGAGAAACAGCACTTCTGCATATACTCTGCCAGCATTCATAAGAAACTTAGTACCATTAACAGACAGAGAGGCCAGTGAATGTGACAATAAAAAAATATCCTACTGATCTACTTTTGTGCACCGTTTGGCACAAAGTTAAACCTCAGATTCTTCAGCCTTCATTGCAGAGACCTTAGATGTGCAGTATGAGTGTTGCTGGAGCTAAACAGCGCAGACTGTGACGCTGAAGGTAGGTAGTTTTTTGTTTGCTCTCCAGTTCACCTTGGGAATAGAAGAGGATTGAGGCAGCAGCTTGAGGTCAGGGTGCTTTGGTCAAAGGTCTGTGGTTGCTCCCACTCAGCAACGGGAGAGCACACAAATGCAATGTTGCGCAGTAGCCTCCTGCTCAGGGCAGCCATCTGGATGCTGAGCGGCTTGTTTATGCCAGCTCCTCCCTTGTGACAAATCCAAACATAGCCCATGGCTCCTACGCCACATCCAAGGTCCCTGGCAGACACGTATTTTTTATCTTCCAACAGCAGCATCTTAAATGTAGCACTTCATACAGCCCTATGGGAACCTCCACCTCTGCTGTACCAGTCTGTTCCTATGTCACTAATTTTTAGCCAGAAGACAGATTCCAAACCATTTCTACTGAATTTCTCCATCTGTGACTCAAATGGCTGGTACTGAGGCTGTTTGTGCTACACACGCACAGGAGAAAGAAATTCTGGTACATTATGCTGAGACAAATCCAGGGTCACATCTCTTGAACTCAGCAGAATTTCTCCAGGTTTATCTCAGCAATGATCAGCCTCTCGCCGCGGTGATCTAATCCCCTGCTCGGCTCCCACAGATTGGAGGAAACTGAGGAAACAAAGCTGTCTGTCAACACAGGCTGAGCAGCCTGAGAGAAACTTATTACAAAAACCAATACACACCATCATTTACTGAAAACAGTTATTCCCTTCTGGGTCTGACTGAAGCATCCTAGATAATCTCTCCTACCCTGGAAGGACTGAAGCCTAGTGAACTCCGTAAGACTACCACAGGTCCATGGTACTCAGAAGACCTTGACTAAAATATGCAAAATTGCACATAAGCAGGACTTGTGTTCTGCCCAATACAGGCTGTATAGCTGCTTCTCCCTCACCTGAGACCTATGCAGGTGAACATGCTTCTCATTTAACAGGCCGAGTGAATTTATCACTTAGGTCAACAGTCAGGTATTCCTTCTGATGCTCTGCAATCATAAGCAGCAAAGTATGGCAGGTTCTTTGCCAGCAGTCCCCAACTCAGCATTCGCTCCAAAAGCATTTCCCAAAGCAGAGCTGGAGTTAATCTGGGGCTGTACACAGGCAGATGGGCCAGCTGGTCACTCCCAAATACCTTAGCAAGACATTCATCCCTCTTTTCCTTCCTGAAGGGCATTCTATTTTCTACCCCTAACCCTGCTGCCAGTTTTTGTGAACATGATTGTCTCATGTTAACAAACTTGTTACCCAGTGGGTTCAGAAATTATTAGAGAAGATGAGACAGAAGACTGTGAATGCAGAATAAATAAGTTTAAGAAAAAAAATCTACAGCCTGTTTCCTTCAATTGAGCCTTGTGGTTGGCCTGTGTATATCTCATATATTGCATGAAAGACATTTCAATTCCTTTTTCTGTTTACCCTCATTTAAATGTGGGTTGTTACACCCAACAGTCTCTGTGACGTTTCCTCCAAAACAGTATCTTAAAGCTTCAACCTCTTTACCAAATAATAAACCTTAGCATATTAATTAGCAGTTTTCAGGAACCTGAGACAAAGATTTCAAGACTGCCTGTAATCTCAGTGGGGTTTCAGTATCTTCTAGGGCCTGCTCAAAGCTTTGCATTTATAGCATTCTCTTCAACTGAACAGCAAAACTGCATGTGGATGATATAGAAGTAACGTAATAAGCAGCAGTAATTGGATTAATAACCCATTAGCACAGATTTTAATTCCCAAAGGTTATTACTGGGAGTAAAGGGAGGGGTTGCCATTCTTCATATTAGTACACAAATCAAACACTGGCACCAAGAAACAGGAAAATAATTTCCTGTGATTTTGTGTTCTTGTTTCTGCAGGCAGCACTTACCAGCAAGGGAACTCTATTTATTAGCTCCACTTTGAAGCACGTCTGTGCCGTGCATCACCCCTGGGGTACACAGCACAGGCTGGCGCTACAGCTGGTTCGCAAACAGGCTCCTCACTGTGGGACACTGCTGCCCAAAGCCAGCAGATTGCTCTAAGCTGTTTTAATGCCTTGCACGGCCACTTTAGTTCCCCATGTATAAATGAACACTTGTTAGGTTTTTCACACCCCACTTTCAAGAATTCAGGAGGTTGCTGCTTCGCAGGAGTCCGTCGCATCTCACAGAATCACAGAACAACCAGGTTGGAAGGGACCCATCGGATCTTCTAGTCCAACCATTCCTATCTAACACTAAACCAAGTCCCTCAAGACCTCATCCACACATCCCTTAAACACCTCCAGGGAAGGTGAATCAACCACCTCCCTGGGCAGCCTATTCCAATGCCCAATGACCCTCTGTGTGAAAAACCTCCTCCTAATCTCCAGCCTAAATCTCCCCTGGTGGAGCTTGAGGCCATTCCCTCTTGTCCTGTCCCCTGGCACTTGGGAGAAGAGGTCAGCTCCCTCCTCTCTACAACCTCCTTTCAGGTACTTGTAGAGAGTAATGAGGTCTCTTCTCAGCCTCCTCTTCTCCAGGATAAACAACCCCAGCTCTCTCAGCCGCTCCTCATAGGGCCTGTTCTCCAGCCCCTTCACCAGCCTTGTCGCTCTTCTCTGGACTTGCTCCAGAGCCTCAACATCCTTCTTGCAAAGGCATTTTTAATAGAGTCTGCCCACCTTCCCACGTGGCCCTGCCTGTGGAACAAGGGGCTCTGGTTCCCCCACCTACCTGAAATGCCAGAGCCTCCTCTGTTTGCTGAGCCTCCTCCAGCCCCTGTCCGACTGCTCACTCATCTCTGCTGGGCACTGGGGAAAAGTCATTTGCCAGACTGTGTGTCACAACTGAAAAGTGATAATTCAATCCTTAGAGATGGACGAGCGCTACTGGCCCTCAACATTCATCAAGAGAGATAAAAGTCACAGGGATTCAGCCAAATCAAGAGTAATGGCAGCGGCTGGCCTGATGTCTTTCTTAGACAGCACTGAAACTGCTCAGGAAGCATCTCCCTCCCCATGCAAGTTTGTCGCTCTCATCTCATGTTACCTGCTGGATTGCAGAGAGAGCTGTGCTTGATGGGGTTGCGGGAACGGCCACCAAAGCCTTTGCTGAAGCCTTGTCACAGAATTTAAGTCTGGGCTTGGGCATAGTCCTGCTTGAGTTTGCAAAGAGCGGCAATGACCCCTCGCGGCCAGAGAGGAAAGTACCAGGACCCTCAATCCCCTCCACCCTTCAGAAAACATCAATTAACTAAACCTCCCCCAGCTGGTGCTCTAGTTCTTAGGCTTAAAAAGAGAAGTGCCAGGTGTTTGGGAGCAAGGGAACTGGATGAGCTACACTCTTCCCCAGGTAACTCATCCTCCAAGGCCAAAATCAGGAATGTTGCAGCAAGGAGGAATCAGAAAGCTGTCCAGAGCAGAGCTGAAGCCATCCAGAGCTTGAGCTCATGGTTTTTCAGGTTGCATACTCATTTATTGAGTACAAATAAACAAAAAAGGCTCCCCATGGGGAGACAGAACCAGCACAAGAAGTCTGGAAATAGATCACAGTTTGACTGCTGTGTGAGGGGGGAAAAAAGCACAAAAAGAGACAGGAAAAAAAAAATTTAACAAGTCGTCTGTGCAGCCCACACAGCAGCTGCAGAGACACCAGAACCCTTCCCTTGTGTAATGAGAACCTGGCACTACCTCACCTTGCAGTCTGACAGCTCATGCTTGGTCCCCGTGAGCAGGATCCAACTCCAAGTGAACCATTTCTGGAGCACATTTCCTCAGCACGTTTCCACCATGTTACCAACTCCGCTTTCCAGAGCGTCACAACCCCCGCACCCCTTTCTGACCTGTTAGGGGAAGGCAGAGAGGTTGCCTGAGGACAAGGAAACACACTGAACTCATCTACGAGTTCAGCAGATCCACTTCCAGACATCAAATCTCTCTTGGTGGTAGCGGAGTACGGTCTCCTGACCTCTTTGCCTGACACAGAGTTGGTTCAGTGGCAGAGATGCACAGAGATCAACTGGATTAACTACAGACCTCTCCATCAACCTTCAAAAACACTTTAAAAAATAGGGAACATCAGATACATCATCTCATTGCTCATATAACCCCCACCTGCTTATACTTTGAAACCTCACAGTAGAAATCCCTTCATCTCTCCATATGGCAATAAGATCAGCAGCTGCTCAACTACAGCTATGGGGTAGGGAAAAAGAAAGGCATCTTTCTAATTAAAAGATCCAGAGGCTGCTAAAGTTTTTAGCCCTTCTGTACTGTTCCTGTCCATGCAGCTATGGATAATGCTGCTTCCAGCCCCATGATGTCACCATCAAGGTTTAGTTTTCAGATTTCCCAAGTCATCTTGAGGATGTGGTTGTTGCAACACCTCATGGAGTATATCCATTAAACTAAAAACCCACTCCTGGGTCTTGTTTGGAACACTTCACCGATATCCCCAAGAAATAAAGTACTATTACAGAGCAGCAGCACAGGCAGAAGCTTGAGTGGTGCAGCAGCAGAATGGATTGCTTGTGGTCCTGCTTTTCCTCAGCCACCGAGCTCCATAACGCTCTAGTTTGAAGCAGCAGTGCTGGTGGCAGACAGCAGGGCAGTGAGGCAGAGCTGCTGGGGAAGGTAAATACCACAAACATGATCTGCAGCTGCCACCTAGTGCTTGCTCTGGACAGCAGTAGAGACCACAGGAGAAGCAACGAATGGTATTTCTAGTTCCCAGGAGAAGACAGAGCAAAGAATTTTTCCTTCTGCCTGGAGCAGGCATGAGAATTCGCAAGAAAGTGAGATTCTGGGGCAATTAGGGCAGACTTTTTGCTTTTTTAGCCTATTAAAGAATTGCAGCAGTGCAGTACAAACAGGAATAATACAACACAAACTATATATATATATATATACAAAATACATCTATACAAACGACTCTAATATAGCTCCAGAGATCTGAGAGGATGTTCAAAGCAAAGCCATATATCCACAGCTCTCCAGTTAGACTCAACTCATTCTGGAGAAAGACAAGCTAATGTACACACCCCTGAAGGACTGATCTGTTTAAAAAAATTTATTGAAATGTAAAATACTCAATAGAAAACAATATCAGAGCTTCCTCAGATTTGCTCAGCAAGATGCACACAAGCTGAGAAGGCACTGCTCGCCTGTGGCTCCTGGCTCATCAAGCCACATCCAATCTCATCCCCTTGAGATCCAGAGCCATGAACAGACAGACTTAAAACATGGTTAAACAAGGGTGTGGATACTCCTGTCGCCTGAAGATTTGTACCTGCAATCTGCAGTCTTAAAGAGAGAAACAAGCACTGTCAGTCAGAGCACTGACTGGCAGGTCTACATCACAGTAAAGGAAAAGCAAAACCATTTAGAAAGCCTTTGTGGAGACGGCAACATCACAAGACGCATCCCTTCCTCTCTCCCATTCTGCACAAAGTTCAGGGGCACCAGACACAGCAGCAAATTCTGAGAGATGTGTCCTAGTTGCATCTGTGTTATCATGAAGGTCAGATACTTTTCAGGCTGCTGCACTAAAAGGCTATTGTATGTAAGTACTATTCAGTACTATTGTCCTAAAAGGGCTCAGGAGATATCCTAGGCATTAAAATGAGGAATTTTGGTGGTTTCTGAAGTGTGGAATGAATGTCAGGGACTACAACACTGTAAAAATACTGAGTATCAAAAGCTGCCATGCTGTGACTCCAAATGACTGCTTTAGGCTGTGTCCTATCCCTCCAGATCCAGCAGTCTTTGTCGGGTTTCCAGAACGATCTTCTCCGTCACCTCTGGTTTGAGAATGTCCTTGATCTGGAGTGGAAAGAGGAGGAACGTTGACACCAAAAAGCAACAACCACTATTGCACACAGACAAGGGTCCCTGGCAAATGGCAACGAGCAGCAAGTGAGTCTAGAGGGCCAAACAAGACTATCATGGTAGAGGGTTCAAGGCAAAGTCAAAGGAGGTTCCACCACCTAACTTATGGACTTCAGCAGCAACTGCTGCAGCTTTTCCATTCCCTCCCCACAGTGCAGAGAAAAGTAAACAGCACCGGTTTCTATACCTGATGAGGAAGGGAGGCTTCATAGCAATACAAGATGCTGGTGTCAAAGAGCATGAACCTCTGAGTAACCAGAGCAACGATGCAGTTTCGGAGCCGTGAGATCACCTCCCGGTCAGACAAGGGAACTGGCTGCAGAAGGACAGAGGAAAGTAGATAAGTAAACAGGGAAACAATGCGAGCTTTCTGCAAAGAAACAGCTTTGTCATAAACCCAACACCAAATCTTAAAAGCCTCGGGTTATTCATGTGCCTCTTGGCTGCACTGGACTAGCAAAACACCTTCAGTAGGAGAAGGTTAATCATTTCACCTGAAACCTTACCTCCAAGTTGGTGGTGAAGCCCCCTGCCTCTTCATCTTTCTGCTCTGGAGTCGGGTAGATCCAAATGAAACCATTGTTGCCGAGGATCACGGATGCACCACAGGGCAAGTCGTGGAAGTGAGTCTTCTGGCGTTTCACAAGGGAGGGCGAGACCTGGACGAGCACACCCTGGCCAAGCTGAAAAGGAGACCATAAAACTGAGCACAAGAGACATGAGACACCATAGATAACATCAAGTTACTGACACGCATTCCACTCCTGGTCTAGGAAGCGGTCAATTTTAACACCCTTTTCTGTGAAATAGTGAATATAAAACCTGCCTGCCTCTGGGAGTACTGGAAGGATTAGCTAATGCCTGTGCAGCCCTTTGAAGATGAAGAATATTCTAAGTGCTTAGCACAAATGTTAATATCATCTTGATCGTAACTCCACATCAACCATCCCTGCAGAAAAATGAGGAGTGAGAGGCCCAATTTAGCACAACACTTTCCCCTTTTAATCCAACTGCTGTCCTTCACCCTTTGTGCAATGAGCATGCTTTGCTTTCATCTCTTAAGTGCTAATACCCTTGGTCTGATAATCCTGAACTGCAGCCGATACTCTAGTGGCCCCTTGGCTTCTTTCAATGCACAAAACCAGAGATAAATGCCAACTGTGTAAAGCCTAAAATAGAGCCCTGGAGAGAGAAACAAGTCACAGAGGCAATGGCCTGCAGAAAAGGAGTGAGCAAGTTTGACTGAGAACTTCACATTTTTCTCCTCAGGGTTTAATTCCCAAGTGTCTAGTGGGGAGAAACAGGACTCATGGGCTGTAATTGTGGGCAGGGAGAGCAGCAGCTCAAAGGGCAACTGAAGGGTACTCCTTGCTTTGGGAAAACCCTGCTTGGTGCTCCCACACAGGATCGAAGATTGTTCCTACCCTGAAGGAATGGGTTATAACAACATCCTGCTCTACTCCAGAGCTTTTTTTCTTAATAATCCTCTCTAAAAGGCCTTAAACAAGTCAACTGGAGCAGAATCATGCCAAGACAAGGTGCTTCTGAACAACTTACCTTCCCGTATTTCAGACTCCGGGTGTGCAGGGACACAGCTCCATCAGAAAATATGGACTGGACCTCTGCCTGTCAGTGCCACTTAAGGAAACACGGTCCCTAAAGCTGCCCAGAGCCAACAGCTGCTGTCTGCCCCAGCAGAGAGCTCTCACTGCCAGGCCTGGCTGTTCTCCCCACGCCCCTTGGCTCTTCTGAGTGCAAGGATACACTGATGAGGTCTCCTTCCTGCAGATAGTCCCTCATGGCAAGCTCGTCTTCAGCTGATCTCCTTCTCTGAAATGCACAACACAAGAAAAGTCTGGTCACCAGAGAAAAACCAAGCAGACTAGCTCACCTTCAGACCACCACAGAGCTTATGTCCAGATAACACTGAGAGTTAAAAATACCAGAGCACTATAGACCTACCCGCAAACCCCAACACTACCATTCTACTAACTGCAAGAAGGACTCCAGAGCTTCCCAGAACCTCCACTTCTGCCAGTGAAGCAGAAGACGGGGCTCTGGCACAGCTCTGCGTGAGCTACACTCACCAATTCCCCACCAGGTAAATTCACAGACGACAGCAACAAGACTGAATCAAGCCTGGAGTTGGTTTCCACCTTCCATCGCTTCTGCTGAACCTAAAGATGAAAAATAATCTGTTGATACACACTCAAAAACTTAACAGAAGCCCTCAGCAGAGTTAGAGGTCCTGCAGCTGGACTCCATGATCTTAAAGGTCCTTTCCAACCTAAACAATTCCATGAAACAGACGGCTCTGCTGGCTGCTTCCACTCACACCTTGTTTAAAACCCACACGCTCCCAGTGCCTCTGTGCACAGACACTAAAGTTGCTTTTAGGAACACCAAGCAGGCTCTAGAGACATGCCAGCCTGGCACATGGCCAGCAAGCCACCCTCCTCCTCCATGGCACATACAGAAAAATTGAGCTTTACCTCCGTAATCCTCCCCACCACAATGTCGCCAACTTCACCGTTGTACCTGGAAATGGGACAGAGAAAGAGCAGCTCACCAAATGCCTCATCCTCCCCAGAAATCATCTGGGTGCTGGGCCTATGGCCAGCCCCGTACCACATGGATCATCATAGAATGGTTCGGGTTGGAAGGGACGTTAAAGCCCATTCAGTTCCAACCTCCTGCTATGGGCAGGGTCACCTCCCACGGGATCAGGTTGCTCAAAGCCACATCCAACCTGGCCTTGACCACCTCAACAGATGGGGAAGCCACCACTGCTCTGGGCAACCTAAGAGCCCTGCCTCCCCACCCTCAAGGTAAATAATTTCTTCCTAAGACTTCACTTAAATCTTCCCTCTTCCACCATAAAATCACTCTCCCCTGTCTGAACCCTGCACTCCCTGATAAAGAGCCTCTCCTCAGCTTTCTTGAAGCCCTTTTCAGTACTGGAAGCTGCTCTAAGGTTTCCCCAGAGCCTTCTCTTCTCCAGACTGAACAACCCCAACTCTCTCAGCCTGTTCTTGCAGGTGAGATGCTCCAGCCCTTGGATCTTCTCTGGGGCCTCCTCTGTACTTCCTCCAACAGCTCCAAGTTCCTCTTATGCTGAGGACCCCAGCTCTGGATGCAGGGCTCAGGTGAGGTTTCACCTGTGTGGAGCAGCTGGTCTCACACCATGCACAGGTGGCAGGCATCACACTCACCTTGTCTTCAGTGCTTTGACACACACCAGCTTGTTGACTCTCTCCACCACACCAGCAACCGAAGCGATGAGCTTCTCGTCCTCCACGTAGGTGCCATGGCCCCTGCGGAGAGAGAAGACGCATGAGGAGTGTCTGAGCACATCTCCATTCTCTGGCAATGGTAATGCCTCATGCTCAATGTGATCTGTGCCGAAAAAAGGTGTCTGCTGGAATTCCTGTTGGTAGCCTCTCCCCAGCTCAAAGGCAAGATCAGGCAGAGCGAGAGCCAAAGCTCCAAACCAGCAAGAGATCTGACAGTTGTGGGATTCATAACAACGTTAAAACAAGTCCTTGGAAAGCAACAGAATATGCACAAGATTACTGGGAGAATTTATCTGTATGCATGGAAAATCCATCTGTCCCATTTTTTGTCTTGCTGCACAGGATTGATGGGAATGACTCCCTTGTGTTGCCCAGCCCTGATAAAGGTTGTTTGCTTTTTTTGAGAAACACTTATTCACTGGTAAAGTATTGAAAAGGACAAAGTCATGGAAGCAATGGCAATAATATTTCTATTTTACAATTCAGCACTGAACTGGATGTCCTTCTAAAACAGGCATGCCAACTTACAAAAGCAGCAGGTAGATATACCAGTTTTAGACAAAGAACCGTGTAGGTCCTTAAAGAATGTTTATTTTTTTAGGTTATCCAACTATGTCTGGAGACTCCCTCCAGGTTACAGAATCATAGGGACCTAAACAGGCTGGACCGCTGGGCTGAGTCCAGTGGGATGAGGTTTAACACGGCCAAATGCCGGGTCCCGCACTTGGGGCACAACAACCCTATGCAGAGCTACAGACTGGGAGAAGTCTGTCTAGAAAGCTGCCACGAGGAGAGGGACCTGGGGGTGTTGGTCAACAGCCGACTGAACATGAACCAACAGTGTGCCCAGGTGGCCAAGAAGGCCAATGGCATCCTGGCTTCTATCAGAAACAGTGTGACCAGTAGGGCCAGGAAGGTTATTCTCCCTCTGTACTCAGCACTGGTGAGGCTGCTCCTTGAATACTGTGTTCAGTTCTGGGCCCCTCACCACAAGAAGGATGTTGAGGCTCTGGAGCAAGTCCAGAGAAGAGCCACGAAGCTGGTGAAGGGGCTGGAGAACAGGCCTGATGAGGAACTGCTGAGAGAGCTGGGGGTGTTTAGTCTGGAGAAAAGGAGGCTGAGGGGAGACCTCCTTGCTCTCTCCAACTCCCTGAAAGGAGGTTGTGGAGAGGAGGGAGCTGGGCTCTTCTCCCAAGGGACAGGGGACAGGACAAGAGGGAATGGCCTCAAGCTCCACCAGGGGAGATTTAGGCTAGAGATTAGGAGGAAGTTTTTCACAGAAAAGGTCATTGGGCACTGGAATAGGCTGCCCAGGGAGGTGGCTGATTCACCTTCCCTGGAGGTGTTTAAGGGACGGGTAGATGAGGTCCTGAGGGACATGGTTTAGTGTTTGATAGGAATGGTTGGACTTGATGATCCAGTGGGTCTCTTCCAACCTGGTGATTCTATGATTCTATCATAGGGGGTTGGAACTACATGGTCTTTATGGTCCCTTCCAACTCAAACTATTCTGTGATTCTGTGATCAATAAATTCTTGCAACTTTAAGAGAGTGTTTATTCTTTCAGGTTATTTATCCACGTCTGGATATTCTCTCTTGACACAAGGCACATTTATACCACAAGATCACTGAACGCACGAACCAGCCGCAGTAAAACTTAAATCATTCAACTCCCACGCTTTCTAAAACCCCAGAACGAGCCTCAGGGAGTTGCTCTGCCAGCATTTTCAGTACCACAAGCCTCACCTCATGTATCCCGTGTCGGTGGTGATCGTGTCCCCCGGCGCCACCAGGTGTTTCTCGCCGCCCCGGGGCGCGCTGGGCCCCACCACCTTTCGAACCACCGGCAGCCTCATGCTGATCGCCGCCATCTTGGCAGCGCGGCGCCCTCGGTCACGTCAGGGAGGCGCCTTCCGCCCGCCATGCTGGGTGCTGGCAAGAGCGGGGAGGCCGCCATCTTGAATGAGGGCGGTGGTGGTGGGCGGCCATTTTGGTTCCTGGCAGAAAAGGGACGTGTGGGCTTCACCGCGTTGGGAAGCGAGGGGAAAGGGGGACATGTTTAGTGTGGGCAGAGTGCCTCAACCTCCCCGTGAGAGCGCGCCCTGCCCCGCTCGTACCGAAAATGCCAGCAAATAAACTCTCCAAGGCTCGTTTTGGAGTTTTACAAAGCAAGCGTCCTTTATAAGGGCTGGGCAACGCGAGGGGGTGATCTGCATCAATCACAGAATCATAGAATCACCAGGTTGGAAGAGACCCATCGGATCAGCATGTCCAACCATTCCTATGAAACGCTAAACCATGTCCCTCAGCACCTCATCCACCCGTGCCTTAAACTCCTCCAGGGAAGGTGACTCAACCCCCTCCCTGGGCAGCCTGTTCCAGTGCCCAATGACCCTTTCCATGAAATACTTTTTGCTAAAGTTCAGCCTGAACCTCCCCTGGCAGAGCTTGAGGCCATAAAGACAAGAGCTGGGACAGAATGGATTTCCTGCTTCCACATACATGGATAAATTTTCCCAGGAATCTTGTGTATATTCTCTTGCTTCCAAGGATTCATTTTAATGCTGTTGTGAACCTCACAGCAGTCAAATCTCTTGCTAATTTGGAGCTTCGGAGCCAGCTCTGCCTGACTTTGCATTTGATCTGGGGAAAGGCTGCGAACAGGCTGTGCAAACTCTTGAGGTTCATAGAATCATAGAACAACCAGGTTGGAAGAGACCCATCGGATCATCCAGTCCAACCATTCCTATCAAACACTAAACCATGTCCCTCAGGACCTCATCTACCCATCCCTTAAACACCTCCAGGGAAGGTGAATCAACCACCTCCCTGGGCAGCCTATTCCAATGCCCAATGACCCTCTGTGTGAAAAGCGAAGCAAAGTGCGAGGTCCTGCCCCTGGGTCAGGGCAGCCCCTGGGGGATGCTGTGATTGAGTGTAGCCCTGAGGAGAAGGACTTGGGGTGCTGGGGGATGAGAAGCTTGACATGTGCTGGCAACGTGCGCTCACAGCCCAGAAACTACCCATGTCCTGGGCTGCATCCAAAGCAGTCTGGCCAGCAGGGTGAGGGAGGGGATCCTGCCCCTCTATACTGTCTGGAGTATCATGTCCAGTTCTGGAATCCCTAACATAAAAAGGAGATGGAGCTGTTGGATTGTGTCCAGAAGAGGGCTACAAGGATTATCTGAGGGCTGAAGCACCTTCCATACAAGGCTGAGAGAGTTGGGCTTGTTCCTCCTGGAGAACTGAAGGCTCCACAAAGACCTTATAGCAACCTTCCAGTACCTGAAGGGTCTGCAGGAAAGCTGGGGAAGGGAGTGCTCAAAAAGGCTTGTACTGATAGGACTAGGGGCTTTATTGATTTAATTCAACCAGCAATGAGGCGCTCAATGCTGCTGGGAGAACACCAAGGAAAAAAAAGCCAGCAGCAACCCTCAGCAGATGCTTTGCTTCTTCCAGACGAAAATCAAACTTTGTTCTGTCAAGCAAGACCAGCACCTGTACCTAATTACAGCCAAAATAAGGCCATTGTTTCACAGAGTATATCAAAGCTTGATCAGCAGCAGCTG
Organism: Coccyzus lansbergi; assembly: GCA_033558105.1. Taxonomy (NCBI): domain Eukaryota; kingdom Metazoa; phylum Chordata; class Aves; order Cuculiformes; family Coccyzidae; genus Coccyzus; species Coccyzus lansbergi. The sequence continues at coordinate 449,996 of JAUMJK010000585.1, read as the reverse complement.
CTTCTGATAATCACCTTATAAGTGAACATAGGGAGGAACTGAAGCTGCACTTGCCCCTTCTCTTTCAGACCTGCCAAAGGGCTTAGTTTCCCCAAAACTGATCTTCCCTTTCCCCAGCTGCACTCTTTGGACCAACAGACCAAAATCTCCTCCATCTCCTTATTTATTTATTTATTTACTCCATCTCCTTATTTACTGATCCCAACCACTGCATCCTGCACATCCCAAAAGAAATCTCTCCAAACCATCCATCTTCTAAATGATAAATGTTCCAAGTCATTTTTATTTAGAATACAAGAGAGAGGTACAAATGTATTTACACTGTGTACATATACAATCAAATAATATATAATATCAAAGTTTTGTAAATAATGTTTTCATAAATATTTACAAAGTTAAAGTGACAGTTCAGTTCTTTTCTGGAAGTAAAACACAGTTTGTGAGAACTTTATACATCTTAGACTTATAATTAATATTAGAATACCTTCTTTTAAGCTTTATGATACATGGCCCTCTTCTCGCATGTGGCAGGACTCCAGAGGGCGCTTAGAGTTGTCCTTAGGGACAGAGCTGGCCCAGGGACTGGTTTTCCCTGTCCCCAGAGGGCAGCACAAGTGTGATAACAGCCGGAACGTTCCCTCGGGGCTCTGGGGAGCTGGTGCTCCCAGAGCTGGAGCAGGCACAGCCCAGCAGAGCACGGGGTTCCCCACAAAACCTGCCTGTGGATGAGCATCTCCAACTGGCACGTCGTGCTGGGACTGTCCCCTCTGCCCATGGCATTGCTCAGAGGTGTGGGACAAACCTCAACACGTGGCTCGGGCTGGAGGAGGGCAAGCAAGGGGATTTGGGGGATGAAACGTGACCATCTGCTAAATTAGGGCTCCTCGGGAGGGAAATGTGTCCTTTGGAAAGAGCCACCAGGGCAAAGCTGCCCCTGGAGTAGAGAGGATGGGGCGGCCACACTGGGGCTGTGCCAGCCTTTCAACAGGGCACACATTTCTCCTGGACGCTCGCTGGAGCACAGGAGGAGGGATAGAGCTAGTTTTCTTCCACCTGTAAAACCCAGCCATGACTCAGCCAGGACCAGATTTTAGGCTGCCGGAGACGTCCTCCAGTGCACCAGCAAATCCATGTAGGGCATCCTACCGTGTCCCTTCACCCCTCTCTTCTGCCAACCCTGAGGACCAGCAGCCCACCCTACACCACATCTCCTCAGGGAGGATCTCTCACCGGCAGCTTCCAGAGCTGAGGGGAGGTCCCTCGCTTACCGAACAGCCTGCTGAAACCCCATAGAAACAGTGACACTCAAAAAATAACCCTGTAATGCACAAAGCAGCCCTGCCTCTGCCCTCCAGCTCCACCAAGAGCCAACGCCCTCAGCTCATGGCATGTCTCAGTGCCAGTCTTTGCTGTCCAAAAACCTGCTGCCACACCGAGGCTCACAGCACCATGGTGGGGATGTGATGGGCCAGGGAAGCAGGATGGGGCACGGGCAGGGCCGGCGAGTGAGCCTGCAGGGAGGCGTTGGGGGGCCGGTGGCGGGCGCTTTTCTGGTGTGCCCGCAGCCCGGCAAGCTGGGAATAGGCACTTTGGCAAACCTGGCACTTGTAGGGGCGCTCGCCAGTGTGCAAGCGGACGTGGTTGCGGAGGGTGGAGGACTGGCTGAAGCGACGGTTGCAGAAGCGACACACAAAGGGCTTGTCCAGGGTGTGGATGCGCATGTGGGAGCGCAGGTTGCTGCGGGAGTTGAAGCCGCGGTGGCAGATGACGCAGCGCATGCGCCCCGTCGTGCTGGCCCCCGTCTCTACCGCGTGGAAATCCTCTGGGGACAACAGGGGATGGTCAGGCACTGCCCTCCAACATGGAAGCTCACCCCTCCCCAGCTCCCCATGACACTGAATAACCACCCTGTGCCCCCTTGCTGGCTCCTCTACTTGCTGAGGATGTCCATGAGCATCTGGACATCCTGGGCACAGAGACACCCCCAGCCTGGGCACAGAGTAGGGTTAGAAGCTGGCACTTTGGGCTTTTGGGTCAAGCCAGAGCTGGGAAGGGACTCACTCAAATTTAGGTGAGGGGGAATACTTGAACCAACCCATTTCCCCTATAGACAGGCACAAAAAACTCTTTCCCCCATCCTGTGCTGCAAGCAGAGCTGTCTCATAGTCCCTGTGTTTGTCCCCAGAGAGCTGGGGGATCTGAAACATCCCCTGAGAGTTGAGGGTAGAGTGAACAGAGAATGGGCAGGGATGCTTCACCCAGGGCTGTTTCCATTTGTTACTCACCATGCTTGTTCTTTTTCTGCTCCTCTTCCAGCCCTGGCACACCCGGGATGCCCAGGAAGGTGTTGTGAGAGTTCCCATACCAGACCAGCAGCTCTTGGTCCGGAGGAATCATCTAGAAAGAAAGATACAGATGGGGGTATTGGGAGGGGCAATGAACATACATCCTCAGCTGGTCGCTTTGGACCTACCCTGGCCACATCCCATCTCGTGGAAGACTCTGCTGCCTCTGGAACCTGCCAGTGGTCCCCAGCACTGGAGGCAGTGGCACAGCTCAGCACCACGGGCTGCTGGCACAGAGCTGCTCCGTGGTCTCCCCCAAGCTGGACCACAAATAACATGACAGGCAAATAAACATCTACAGAGCCCAGAGACAGAGCTGGGGTCTCTGGAGTGAAGGACTCCTTTGCAGATTGGAGAAGATGAGGGCGCAGACAAATAAGCCATTTGTAGACCCATGAACGGCAACAAGTGACAGAGACTGAAGCAGGGAGCCATGACACAGAACCCTGGTTTGGTGCTCCTGCAGAGTGTTTCAACTCTGGATGGAAGCATCAGCATCCTCCCGCTGTAGGGCACAGGCAGCATCTCCTGCCCAGCCCTACTGGGGTTTATTTTAGCAGGTGGAATTGCAGGTACACCAACAGAAGGTTAATCAGCCCAGGAAGCAGAGGAGAGTTTGTGGGCTGCTACAGGAGAGTGTGGCTCTGATGCAAGATGCTGCCTGCATCCTACACCCATACTCTTGTGCCTGCAGCAGACCAAGGAGATCATCTATAGCTTCTGGGAAAGCCTTTTGCACCACTCGTGCTCCTGTATCCCTGAAATGATGGCACTTCTTCTCCTGTTGTTCCCATTGTGTTCCCGCATTGCCAGGGCAGCCAGAGTGAGCAGCCAGAAAGCACCGTCGTTCAAGCATCCCCACGCACAGCAGCTGCGGCTGGGAAGAAGGATGCTCTCACACCCATTCAAACAACACTAACTACAACATCCCTTCATAAAAAAAACATGCACAGAATTTTTCCTTTCCAGTCCCCAGTGCTGCGAACCTGAACTAGAAATGGGAAAGTTGCCTGATTCAGAGGACGGTTTTCCACACACCGAGTAGCCGAAGAAAAGCATCATCCACATGAAATACAGATATTAAGTTAGATCACCGGAGCACTGAAAACATGCCCAATTTAAAGCATCTGAAAGCAGTGGGAATTTTGATTTCATATTTTTAAGTGCCTATTTGTATAAAGACCTCACTAGGGCTGCACAGCAGGAATTTGGGAAGCAGGGAGAGGTGATATCATTTTGCACCCCAAATCAGGGCTGCTTCTCTGCATCATTTTCTCTTAAGAGAAAGCAAATTATTTTTAATACGAGCAAATAGAATAAAACACAGCCGAAAGGATAAAGCACATTGCATGCATGTGTGCGTGCATGTTTTATTCCGCTGGAGCACCAATACCAGTAGCGGGTGAGCACTCATGTGCATACACCCCAAAGCAATTTAAATTTGCACCCCAGGAATCTCATTGCCTTCAGCTCAAAGGCCAAAACTTGCTGCCGTCGCTTTATTTGCCAGCAGTAGAAATTACTGAGGGAGAGGGTGAAGAAAAACTAGCAAGTAAGGGCAGGAACGGGCAGAATGCATGAAAATATTAAAGGCCAACAGCGAGAAAGGCACCTAATAAATCTGATTTTGAGGTGGCTAGATGAGAAAGGCATCCTAAGAGATATTAGACTGGTGGGGGACAGAGGGTCCCAGTGTGCCTGGAGGGACACATGTGCTGCTGAGAGAGGGCACCACTAAGTTCAGGTTGGTGTTTGGGTACCCTGCCCAAGACTGGGCTTTTCCAGCTGCTCTTGGGGTCTCTGTGCAGGATTTGAGGTGGCAAGGCAGGAGCAGCGGACAACAAGGCGGAAGCTTGTTCTGGTCCAAGATGCTGTATTTGTGTGCCTCATGCCAGGGTATTAATGAGCAGAGACAGAGACAAAGCTGCAAAAGGAAAGATCTTCTCTTGCTTTTCCTTTTCTTGTTGCATTCACAAACCCCAGCGACTGAAAAGCAATTGTTTCTGGACTGCTTGTGTGTGTGCCTGCAGGGATGTTCCATAGGCACAGGCGGGAATAGTGAGCCTGCAAAAGATGCAGAACCTTGACCTGTTGTCCCTGGTTGTGACTTGGCTCCTCACAAGCTCCTACGCTTCCCTTCCTCACATTCTGCCACGGAAAGCCCTGGCCCATTCTGCTCCTCCCAGCACAGAAGGATCCGTGAAGACCCAGCGGGAGCAGGAGCGTGACCGAGCACCTGCCATGCCCAGGAACACAGCAGGCACCCTCCTCCCCACGTTCACCTCCCCATCACTTGGATTCAGTGCTCTCAACATTTCAACTTTGCTTCTTTTACCAAGGGAATTAAACTCATCCTGCTCCGGTACTCGCTGCTTCAGCCCTGGGAGAAATCCTGCAGATTCACCGTGACTGCATAGAACCTCTTATGTGCACCTCCCCAAAAGTCAGCTCGCCTGCTCCATCATCCATGCACACAAGAGGTGTGAGAAACGTGGCTGTGGTCCTAATTACACCACAGCTACCTAGAATTATTTTGCTTCTTTGCATAATTTAAGAACTGTAGTAAGAAGCAATAAAAAGCAATTAAACTGCTGTCCCAACCAACACAGCTGCCCACAAGAATATCAGGTCTTAAAATCCTGTACAGCTGGAGCCTACAGAGGGGTGTCCAAGATGGGGAGAGAAGGACAAAGCGCTTGGGGCTCTTTCTTGCAGTGCTACACAGGGAAAGGTGACGGAGCCCCAAGAGGCACACGAAACATCTTCTACAGCAGAAGATAATATCTGTTCAGTTCTCGGACAGCTACTTGCCTTTCCCATGCCTCTGCGGCTATTCCAAACGCAGCCCTGATGCTGACTTGATGCAGGATTGGGCCATGGTCCTGTGCCACGGAGCATTTGAGCATCTGCTCCTCTGTAAGCCATGCAGAAGCCCAGATAGATGCAGGGAGCTGTGCTTGCCCACAGAACTAGAGGTCACTTGCGTCCTTTCCCAGCTAAGACCCTCTCCCGGCTGTGAGCAGCCACATGAGCCCATGCTCCCAAGTATGAGAAACTCTGGATGTGATACTGGAAAGGGGGAGCCCCACAGAGCTGGAATGGAAAATGTTACCTCGTGACCCTGGGCTGAAGCAGCAGCACAGGGACACCACCATGAACTACCACCTCCTACAACAGCATCAGGTTATGGGGACACAACACGAGCAGAGCAGGTCCCCACCGTCACACCACTGGCACTGTGCGATTTGTATGATTTGGCATCAATAAAACCAGGGAGCTGGATGCCCATCTCTATCCCGACTTCTGCAGGGAGCTGTGGGTACCTCCAGACTTCAACCATCAGCACGGCAGCCTGTGCCCTGGGGCATCACTGGGATCCCTGCTCCCTGCCAGACCAGCACCCACCAGTGCTTCATACGGAAGCATATGGATGAGCTGGGCAGGATGAGTCCCTTCCCCTTTCACTGCAGAAAGCGCGAGAAGGCATGGCCCTCCCAGTGCCGCACCCTGCCTGCTCTGCAGCTCCCTGCCTTGCTCCTACTCTCATGCTCCGTTTACACCCTGAGCCATTTGTGACCCCAGTGCACAGCCTGCACTCAGCACCTGGTTTCGGTGGTGCCCTCAAACTCTTCCCTGCTACAGAGAAGCTGGTTCTGCCCAAAATCCCATCTTTCAAGAGATCATCAAATCCCTGCTCCTGTTCAAAGCCCCATCTGAGCCAGGATTGCAGCACTTTTCATGCTTTACAACCCAAACCGTGGGCAGCATTTGCTCTCCCTCTGCACAAGCCAACTAAAAGGGGGCAGAGAGGGCACTTTCTTGCCCTCTAAAGCCCATGCAACGGTCCTTTTCTGCATCGCCTACCTGTCCCAGTAGATCTGGGTACCGGGGACAGCTAAGCCACCCTGTACCCCCACAAACGACCCAGCACCAGCCTGAAGAACAAGAGCAGGTCTTGGGGGACTGGGTGTGTGCCTCTCCATGCCCTGCTTCCCTCCTGTGGCTCCCTTGTTGCCTCCCTGCTTACCTCAATGGCCTTGTAGAAGATGCTGTTCCCAATCTGAACCACCTCCAGGTTCTGCTCCTGCTCATTCCGCGCACATTTGATGTAGGTCATCCAGCTGCGGTGATCCTCCTGGCTGGCATCGATGAAGTAGCGCACTGTGCCGTCTTCGTTGAAGACCTGGGAGGGGAAGAGAGCAGTTGGTAGCGATGCTGCCTGCAATGGAACAAGCCTCTCCACCTCCTGCATAGGATCGTGGTGCTGAGGAAGCTCTGAGAAGCAAGACTTTGGCTAGTGGCAAGCTCAAAACCAGCACAGCATGGGGGCTGAGAGCCTGCCAGTAGCCAGGAGCTGCTGCCTGCAGATGGGAGATGCCTGAGTTTATCCTCCTTGCGGTGCTGGACCACACATCCGCAGCAGGGGTGAAGAAGGATGCCCTGCTCTCATAGCCTATCAGCCCCTTCCCACTTGATAACCCAGCTCCCTGCCTCAACCCCCTTCCTGCCAGCTCTGCCCAAAGGGGTTATTAGAAAGCTGGGGTTGTTTAGCCTGGAGAAGAGGAGGCTGAGAGGAGACCTCATTACTCTCTACAACTCCCTGAAAGGAGGTTGTAGAGAGGAGGGAGCTGGGCTCTTCTCCCAAGGGACAGGGGACAGGACAAGAGGGAATGGCCTCAAGCTCCACCAGGGCAGATTTAGGCTGGAGATTAGGAGGAAGTTTTTCACACAGAGGGTCATTGGGCATTGGAATAGGCTGCCCAGGGAGGTGGTTGATTCACCTTCCCTGGAGGTGTTTAAGGGATGTGTGGATGAGGTCTTGAGGGACTTGGTTTAGTGTTAGATAGGAATGGTTGGACTAGAAGATCCGATGGGTCCCTTCCAACCTGGTTGTTCTATGATTCTATGATTCAGCATCCTGCGGCTGTAAGAGCATCCCTGGGTAGAGGAGGAAGACCCAACCTTCAGGGGAAGGTGCTTTGCAGAGTGGCAGGAAAGGCGAGGAGTCAAGCTTCTATTTGGCATAAAATTATAATAAATAATAATAATAATTTAAAAGTGCAAATCTGATACTCAGTGGAACAAAATAAAAAGAGGAAAGCTCCCCTCTGCTGGCTGGCATTAATGTGTGATGTCCCAGGAGCTGAGATCCCCCGTAACCCTGGGGCTTCACTCATGGGCTGGGCCAAAACAGGGATGGGACAGAGCTGGTGTCGCTCCTTGTGCAGGATGGAGGCGGCTGCCAGCCAAGGGTTTCACCACGATGGGGAAGGGCAGGGCAGGGTGCGATCCCACTGTGTCGGGCAGCAGGATGAACAGTAGGAAAAAATTTTTCACAGAAAGGGTCACTGGGCACTGGAACAGGCTGCCAGGGAGGGGGTTGAGTCACCTTCCCTGGAGGGGTTTAAGGGACGGGGTGGACAAGGCGTTGAGGGACATGGTTTAGTGTTTGCTAGGGATGGTTGGACTCGATGATCCAGTGTGTCTCTTCCAACCTGGTTGTTCTATGATTTGGGGGCTCCTCTGAGCGCTGGCAGCACCCCGAGAGCTGAAAATGCCTTGTCCATCTCCCACCCAAGGGTTTCCTAAACTCACCAGCCCTGGAGAAGCCAGCTCTCTGCATAAATGGGGAAACTGAGGCACGACGAGGACAAAGCCCCCCTCCCTAGTCCCTGCTTCTCCCCTTTCCAGCTGGGGCTGAAGGGAATGTGTGTGAGGGGGATGTCGTTACCTCCCACATGAGGTTGTTGTTCTTGCACAGGTCCACATGCTCCGGAGAGATGACCCTGCCCGTGAACGGCCCCATCTCGGTGCCAGCCTTGATCCAGGTCTTGGAGAAGATGCCGAGCCCTTCCCCGGGGATGGAGCTCTGCGCGATGATCACTTCCGACGGCAGCACCAGGCTGGAGAGCTTCTGCACCTCTGCGAACGGAGGGAGAGGGCTCGGAACGGGGACCCCCCATCCCACACCGCGAGAAGGAGGGGGTTGGGGGGGGCACCGGGGACCCTTCGCCCTCCCCAGCCCATAAAATCCCGGCTCTGAGCATTACAGAACCTATGAGCAGCGGCTGAGAGAGCTGGGGGTGTTTAGTCTGGAGAAGAGGAGGCTGAGAGGAGACCTCATTACTCTCTCCAACTCCCTGAAAGGAGGTTGTGGAGAGGAGGGAGCTGGGCTCTCCTCCCAAGGGACAGGGGACAGGACAAGAGGGAATGGCCTCAAGCTCCGCCAGGGGAGATTTAGGCTAGAGATTAGGAGGAAGTTTTTCACACAGAGGGTCATTGGGCATTGGAATAGGCTGCCCAGGGAGGTGGTTGATTCACCTTCCCTGGAGGTGTTTAAGGGACGGGTGGATGAGGTCTTGAGGGACTTGGTTTAGTGTTTGATAAGAATGGTTGGACTGGATGATCCGGTGGGTCCCTTCCAACCTGGTTGTTCTGCGATTCTGCGATTTTTAAACGCCCAACCGGGCTCCTACAAAGCGCTACAAGGTTCCCCCCGGGGGCATTGAGGAGGTACCTGGGAAAAGCAGCCCCGGCCGGGCGAGGGAGCGAGGCTGAGAAAAGGGGGTTAAATGGTGTCTATTTCGGCCCATCCAGCAATTTGTCATGCCGTTAAAGTGATCTGCATTCATTAAACTCAACTAGAAAGAAATTGCTAATTCTAAATTCATTAGTCCTTTAGGAATGCTGTAGCGGGACATTGTGCCTCAATGGCGCGAGGGCTTGTTTAAAAGGGCCCAGGAATTCCTCTTACAAAATGGGGAGATGAGATGGTTGACATATCGTGAATGGAAATGGAATTAGCCTTCATGGTAAATTAAGAGAGGAACAGAAATCCGAGAGGGGGAAAAGGGAGCCGGGACGCCCCGGCGGTGCTGGGGCGAGAGAAAAGATATTGTCCCGGGCGGCTGAATGCGGGGCTGCCCGGCCCCCCCGGCCCCCTCCCCGGCCCGCGGTTTAAGTGGGAACTTTCTCAGGTCAAGCCTAAGTTAACCAAATGAATTTAAAGCCCTTCTTCCCCAGTCAACTGCTATTACACGCCTGGGGAGAGCCGGGAGCCGCATCCCGGCGCCGGCTACCGCCGCTCGCATCCCAACACCGCATCCCGGCGGAGGCTGCATCCCGGCGCCAGGGACTCCAAAGCCGCATCCCAGTATTGGGGACCGAGAGCTGCATCCCGGCCCCAGGTACTCAAGGAGCCGCATCCCAATACTGGGGACAGAGAGCCGCATCCCAGCCCCAAGTGTTCAGGGAGCCGCATCCCAACAAACACTGGAGACTAGGAGCCGCATCCCAACAAACACTGGGTACCAGGAACCGCATCCCAGTAAACACTAGGTTCCAGGAACTGCATCCCAGTAAACATCGGGTACCAGGAGCCACATCCCATTAAATATTGGGTATGAGGAACGGCATCCCAATAAACACTGGGTACCAGGAACCGCGTCCCAAGAAACATTGGGTACCAGGAGCCGCATCCCAGCTCCGGGTGCTCAGGGATTCGCATCCCAACAAACACTGGAGACTAGGAGCCGCATCCCAACAAACACTGGGTACCAGGAGCCGCATCCCAACAAACACTGGGTACCAGGAGCCGCATCCCAACAAACATTGGGTACCAGGAACTGCATCCCAAGAAACATTGGGTACCAGCAGCCGTATCCTAGCCCCAAGTGCTCAGGGATTCGCATCCCAACAAACACTGGAGACTAGGAGCCGCATCCCAACAAACACTGGGTACCAGGAACTGCATCCCAATAAACACTGGGTACCAGGAGCCGCATCCCAGCCCCAGGAGCTGAGGGGTTCGCATCCCAACAAACACTGGGTACCAGGAACTGCATCCCAAGAAACACTGGGGACTAGGACCCGCATCCCGACAAACATTGGGTACCAGGAGCCGCATCCCAATAAACATTGGGTACCAGGAGCCGCATCCCAGCCCCGGGTGCGGGTCCTGGGGGTGTCCATGGGGTCCGGTGCCGCCACTCACCTCCGGAGAAGGACTGAGCCAGGACCTCTGCCGTGAAGGCTGTCTTGGGGCTGCTCTTCTCCTCGAAGAGCTGCTCTCCCAGGACGTTCCTCCAGCGGCCGTAGAGGAAGCTGTGGAGGATGTCGGAGGTGATCACCTCTGCCAGGGAGAGCCCCTGCGGCTTCAGCCCGGGCTTGAGCCCCAGGGCTTCTGCGGGCAGCACGGAGCCCATCATGGGGGCGAGGAGGAGGCGGCGGCCCGGGCTCCGTGCGCCTCGCCGGCTCCCGCCCGCCTATATATCAGCTTCATTGACCCTCCTAATTGGTTATTAATGACCTCCCTGACGTTGGCGAGGAAAGTGGGGCTGCCGGAGCCAGGGAGCCGTCGGAGCCCCCCCCCCCCCCCCCCTTCTTTTCTCCCCTCCTTCCCTCCCCCTCCCCGTGGGGCTGGAGGGAGGGACGGGGCGAGCACACACGCATGTACACACACACACACATATTTACACACGTATAGACACACACACACACACACACGGAGGCTCAGCCCGGGGTGCGGGCGAAGGCAAATCCCAGCATCTGCCCCCGAAGGGCGGCCGGGCAAGGGGGAAAAGGGAACCAAAGCCACCCAAACGCCCCCTCGGGTGTCCCGGGGGCCGAGCTCATCCCCGGGCACGGTCCCGACCGGCCCCGCTCCCCTCCCGGCCCCCACACTCGTTTTGGGATAGAAACGCAGCAATTCGGGGCCGCCGCGGAACTCAACGAAATCGGCGGCCCCGACGCCTCCGGCTCTCGTTCCTCGGCGGCTTTCGCTCCCTTTCCCCCTCTTCGAACGGACCGAGGGCTTTCGGGGTGGGGGGTGGGGGGGGGGTCCCGAGCCGCCGCGGCTCCCCTCTCCCCATCCCCGTCGGGAAAAGCCGGGACGGGGCGGCTCTACCCGCGCCGAGCCCCAAACCCAGAACCGGGAGAGATGAGGGGTCGGGGACACCTCCCGGGTTGCAGCCTCAACCCTCCATCCCCTCTGGTTTTCCCATTGGGAAGGTGGGAATTGCACCCACAGGTGGAAGGAGCCGGAGAGACTCTCTCTCTCTCTCTCTCTCTCTCCTCCTTTGGGGGGCAAACCCTGCCCTGCTGGGTCCCCCCAGGGCCCGACCCCCAAATTGTCTGCAGCTCCGCATCTCCAAAAATAACCCCAGGGCTCACTCCGAACCCTTGAGCACCTTGTCCCCCATCCCTGTGGCACCAGGGCCAGTCCCCGCAAACCCAGCCTCCCCCCCCCCACCCCCGGACCAGCAAAGGGTTAATCTTTCCTGGATTTAAACCCAATCCTGCTGTGTCGGAGCTTAGAGCCCCTCTCCTCAGCCCTCGTTCTTTTGATTTTCATGGGGACTGCAAAGGGCTGGGGAAGAGAAAAAGGACTTGGCCCCCAGATTCCTCCCGAGCTCCTGCGACCCCCAAACCCCCTTGTAGCCCCTCTGGGTCTGGAGAAGGAGCCAGACCCCCCTAAACCCCCCTATTCCTGCTCCCCAAGTGGATATTTTACAGAGAGACCCTCCGCCTGGAGAAAAAGCTGCTCCAAAACCAGGTGCGATCCTTCCAATTACACCAAGAAAAGCCGCAAATATCAGGAATCAACCCAAACCGGCGGCGGCTGAGGGGGTTTGCCCGGAGAGAGGAAGAGGAAGGGGAGCTCCATCACCTGCCAGGCTTCCATTTGGGGCTAATTTGCTTAAAAAAAAAAAAAAAAAAAAAAAATTATTTTGATTTTTTTTTTTTTTCCTGGACTCAGGAGTGTGACTATTTCAGGTTCTCTAAATATAAAGCATCAGGTGGAAACCTTTCTCATGGCTTTTCCAAGGCTAAGCGATGCCCCCTTGGATCCCTTTTTTTTTTTTTTTTTTTTTTTTTTTTTTAACCCCCTCCCCGGCAAACACAACAGGTTATCCCTGGATGAAATAAATAAATAAATGAAAATTAGAAATCGGGTGGGTTTTGATCCGGAGAGAGAGAGAGAGAGAGATGATTCGGATTGAAAAATGAGAAATCAGATGGTTTTTAATCTGAATCGTCTCTCTCCGAATCCCCTGATGATTTTTAATCTGAATCATCTCTCTCCGAATCCCCGATTCGGAGAGAGATGATTCAGATTAAAAATCAAAAATGAGATGATTCTTAATTCAGATGATCAGGGGATTCGGAGAGAGATGACTCAGGTTAAAAATCAAAAACCAGATGATTCTTAATTCAGACAGTGAGGGGATTCGGAGAGAGATGACTCAGATTAAAAATCAAAAATGAGATGATTCTTAATTCAGACGATGAGGGGATTCGGAGAGAGAGGAGGGAGTGAAAAGAAAATGTGGAGAAAACAAACAACCAACCCCAAATCCTTTTTTTTTTTTATGGTTTTAAACATCCTCATAGCTGTTTCCCAAACCTTCTCCTCACTCCTAGGTAGGCTTTGGTGTTGGGGGGTATTTCTCTCTTCATCATCTTCTTCTTCTTGGGGGTGTGTGTTTCTCTCTCTCTTCTTCTTCTTCTCCTTTTTTTTTTTTTTTTAATATCGCAGCTCTCTCTCTCTCTCTTTTTTTTTTTTTTCCAACATTTCAGAGGAAACAAGTTTAATATTCATGGCTGTTAATAGAGAAGGGCCATTCTCCCCTGCCCATTGTCCCTGGATTTTCATGTGGATATTCCCAAAGTTCCTTCTGAGCACTTTAGTGAGCACTTTAATATTCATGGGTGTTAATAGAGAAGCCCTCAGTATATTGGCATATTGTTGGGAGGTGTACATATTGCTCTGACTCTGAATAGCCACAGTCCTCTTTTCTTTGGCCCTGTTTTGCAGGGTTGATGGGCCAGGAGTAAATGGGCCTTCCCCCCCCCCCCCCCCCCCCCTCCCCTCCCCCCCCCTTCCCTCCCTCCGTCTCCCCCTTAACAGAGAGAACATCTTTATTCCAGTCCCAGACTTTCTGGTTTCCCATTCAGGACCCTCAGAAATAATGTCAGGCCAGAAGAAAAGTGGAGCAAATCAATCTTTCATGGTCTTTTTGAGGCCAATTTGACATCCATGGACTCTTCTTTTCTTTCACAGCCTACAAGGGGATGGTCAGGATCTGGACAAGGTTGGGGTCTGATGAGGGGAGACGTTGGGGATCAGAATGCGGCGAAGGGGAGAAAAAGAGAAGCGAAACAAGAAAAGATCGCAGGGATGGGGCGATGGAGGAAAAATGAGGGTGAATGACAGTGCAAGAAAGGAGATTAGAGCCCAGCAGCTGCTTTTTGGGGGGCGGGAGGGGCAGCTCTCTCTCTCTCCCCTCTCTTCCAGCCCTTCGCATTGAATAGGATTTGAACAGAGCGGAGATTGATTTATAGTTATTGCAGTTGAACATTTATTGCTCTTAAAGAGCGGCCGGGAGAAAAGAGAGAAAAGGGGCCTGAAAAGCTCCTTTCTGTATTAAAGAGGTATCAAATGAAGACTGCTGAGATAATATACAGTGGCCAATGGGAATTTGATTTGCTTTAAAATTTAACTCTTGTGGGGCCGTCGCTCGCTGCCCCGGGCCACAGGCAGCCGAGAATCCTTCTCCAACCCTGCAAACTGCTCAGAAATAAAGAATAAAAAAAACCTGGTGGTGGCTCCTGGGGAAGGGCCACAGCCGCAAATTAGTGTTATTTCTCTTGAATTACGAATTTTTTTTTTTTTTTTTCCTGTTAAGGAGGGGAGATGCGGAGCCACGAAATCATAGAATCATAGAATGATGGAATCATAGAATGATAGAATCATAGACTCATAGAATCATAGAATGATAGAATCATAGAATCATAGAATGATAGAATGATAGAATCATAGAATCATAGACTCATAGAATGATAGAATCATAGAACAACCAGGTTGGAAGGGAACCCATCGGATCTTCTAGTCCAACCAAATAACCCGAGTAGGGAAAAAAAGCTCTTTCAGGACCTGAGTTTTCCTGCCTTGAACCCGGAGAATCATAGAATCATAAAATCATAGAACAACCAGGTTGGAAGGGAGGTTTTTTCTCATCCCTGGCAGCAGAAACGCGATAGCAACCCAGTCCCCCCCTCGGGCGCAGAAAGGAGCCCATTGTTCGGAGGGGGAGAAATACATTTTTAGCCGTGATTGAAAGGTCTCCTCTCGTTTGAACTCGAGAAGAAAGTCCCTGGCAGGGAAGAGCATCCCCCTCCTCCTCTCTCCCTCCCTCTGCCCCAACATCTGTTTGGAGCGAGCCAGGCTCTAGGGCAGAGCTGCCCCCTCCCCAAGTCATTAAAAAGATATTAGTGGAGCTGAGAAAAGTCCAGCGCGGGCCGGGGTGGGGGGGATATTAAAGACTGGATTGGGATTTGCCAGTGCTGAGAATAAGCAGAGAGGCTCAGGGGTTAGGGTTGGGAAAGCTTCACCAGCTCCCCCTGAACCCCGCTGAGCGCTCCCTGCGGATCCGGGAACGGGGAGACCCCAGCGGAGCCCCCCGTGCCCCGGGATTGAGGGATGGCTGCACCGGCAGGTGCTTCAGCAGCATCCCTGGAGCCTTCATGGGATGGAAAGACCCCCCGAGGTGGAGGGGAAGGGGGGTTGGAGGGATCGCAGCATCCCTGAGCATCCACGGGATAGAAATATCTAGGAGCTGGAGGGGAAGAGGGGTTTAGAGGGATGATAACATCCCTGCACCTCCATGGGATGTAAATAGCTCGGAGCTGGAGGGAAAGAAGGGTTAGAGGGATCATAACATCCCTGCAAGTTGGACTCGATGATCTGATGGGTCCCTTCCAGCCTGGTTGTTCTATGTTCTATGATTCTATGAAATAACTGAGGAGTCAGAAGAGAAAGAAGGGTTAGAGGGATCATAACATCCCTGCAAATAACTTGGGAGCCAGAAGGGAAAGAAGGGTTGAAGGGATCATAATATCCTTGCAAGCAACTCGGGAGCTGAAGGGAAAGGGGTTGGAGGGACCATCGCACCCCAACACCTCCACGGGATGGAAATAGCTCAGAGCTGGAGAGGAAGAAGGGTTAGAGGGATCATAACATCCCTGCAAATAACTTGGGAGCCAGAAGGGAAAGAAGGGTTAGAGGGATCATAGCACCCCAACGCTTCCACGGGATGGAAACAGCTCGGAGCTGGAGGGAAAGAAGGGTTAGAGGGATCATAACATCCCTGCAAGTTGGACTCGATGATCCGATGGGTCCCTTCCAACCTGGTTGTTCTATGTTCTATGATTCTATGAAATAACTCGGGAGCCAGAAGAGAAAGAAGGGTTAGAGGGATCATAACATCCCTGCAAATAACTCGGGAGCCAGAAGGGAAAGAAGGGTTGGAGGGAATCATAACACCCCAACACCTCCATGGGATGGAAATAGCTTGGAGCTGGAGGGAAAGAAGGGTTGGAGGGATCATCTCACCCCTGCAAATACCTCAGAGCTGGAGGAGGTTGGAGGGATCTCCGCACCCCAACACCTCCATGGGATGGTCCCTCCAACCCCTTTCCCTCCAGCTCTCGAGGATGGGCCCTCCAACCCCTTTCCCTCCAGCTCCCGAGGTACCTCGGGAGCTGGAGGGAAAGGGGTTGGAGGGCCCATCTCCCTCCTGCAAACGCACCAGGAGTAGGAGGCCAAGAGGGTTTGGAGGGCTCATCACACCCCTGCAAATACCTCGGGAGCTGGAGGCAAAAGAGAGGTCGGAGGCATCTCCGCACCCCAACACCTCCCGGAGCTGGCAAGACCCCGTGAGCCGGAGAGAAGGGGGAGGCTGGAGGGATCATCGCGGCTGCCGCAGGAGCCCAGGCGCCTCCGAAGTCGCTAAAATGTGTCATTTATTAAAGCATTCAAGGGGGGCTTTTCTTTGGCGTTTTGCTTGCCAACTGCACAAAGGCCGAGCTGCTGTTTGGGGGTCTTTTCTGATGGAAAAAGGGCTGGGAGACCCCCGGCACAAAAGAAAACGCTGGCAGAGCTTTCAATGGGCAGGACTCAATGAAGGGGGGACCCCGCGCTCAGCGGGAGGGGGCGAGGGGCCGCCCGGTGCTGGCTGAAAGGCAGCCCTGAATGTAATGGGGAGATCCGCGTTTATTTGTTGGGATCACATTTAATTAGCTTAGTACAACCCTTGAAAGACAAAGGGACCTCAATCTGGATCCAATCTGAAGCTCGTTTGGAGAGCGAGGGCTCCTGGAAAAGTCAAAAGAGAGAAAGGAGAAAGAAAAGGGGAGGCTGGGAGAGAAAGGGGCTGGGGGGCCCAGCCAGGTGACTGGCACGCGTGAAACAAGGGGGCCTTTTGGGCACAAGGCAGGGCTCAAAAGGGAGGGAGGAAAATAGCCTCTTCCTCAGGTTTTACCTACTTAAACCCCCTGAAGGGGCCGGAGCTGAAAAGCCTCAATAGGGGCTAAGGAGGCTGCAAAGCAAACAGCGGCGCTGGAGAGGGGGCTCCAGCCCCAGCGCCGCAGCAGTTGGTGGCACTCGGTTATGGGAATGCGCCCAAATGTTCCTCGGGAACGCTCCCACCGCTGCCGCCACGCTCCCTGGAGATGGAGGTGCCCAGGGGGAGCCTGGGCTGGGGGCTGTGGGGGGGCCGGGGGGCCCTGCCTGAGCCTGGAGTCCCTTAACCATCACCCCATGGGGTGAGACACCCCTTAACCATCACCCCAGCACACACGCAGCATCCCTGCCCCATCAGCTTGGGTGCTTCATCGTGACGGGTGGATGAGGTGCTGAGGGACACGGTTTAGTGGTTGATAGGGATGGTTGGACTCGATGACCCAGTGGGTCCTTCCCAACCTATGATTCTATGACCATGATTCTATGATTCTAAGATTCTGAAATTCTATGATTCTAAGAGTCTAAGATTGTAAAATTCTATGATTCTAAGAGTCTAAGATTGTAAAATTCTATGGTTCTAAGAGTCTGAGATTCTAAGAGTCTAAGATTCTAAGATTCTATGATTCTAAGATTCTAAGATTCTAAGAGTCTAAGAGTCTAAAATTCTATGATTCTAAGAGTCTGAGATTCTAAGAGTCTAAGATTCTATGATTCTAAGATTCTAAGATTCTATGATTCTAAGAGTCTAAGGTTCTAAGATTCTAAAATTCTATTATTCTAAGAGTCTAAGATTCTATGATTCTAAGATTCTAAGATTCTAAGAGTCTAAGATTCTAAAATTCTATTATTCTAAGAGTCTAAGATTCTAAGATTCTATGATTCTATGAGCCGATGAGGCCATGGGGGTCCCTGTGGGTGCTCCCCCTGTGCTAACACAAACAGGAGGAGGGCACAGAGGATGCGCTGCCACTTCCCCAGGAGCAAAAACCATCCCCAAGGTGCCAGAGCCACTAACAAACCCTGGTCTGCCTCCAAGCCGCACACTGCCTCTCTGTCCTCACTCTCCTCCAAGAGGGCACCAGGGTGGTTTGGTGCCCCCTGGCAGGTGCCTGGCAGCTCCGAGGTTGGTTGAAGCCGTAGCCGTCCCGGCACCAGGCTCTGCAGCCTCTCCAAACCAGGCAGGCTGATTGCACTCTCGGAAAACGAGCTTTAGGGCATTATTTGCCTCCATTTCACTCTGCAGGAGGCCGTGGAGCCGAGCAGAGATGCTGAGTGCTCTCCCCTTGCTTTCTTGCCTTTTTTCCCCCCTCCTTTCTTTCTTTCTCTCTCTCTTTTTTTTTTTTTAATGCAACATTATTAGGATTATTTTGGCAAGGGTGTCACGAAAAGCAAACAGGAGAGGGGGAATAAAAAAAAAAAAAATCACCTTTCTGGCTGCATCCAACTGCTCGGTGGGGCTCAGGGGGGGCTTGAAATGAAACACGATTGCGGCGAATCTCGGCAGTAACTCCAGCTGCGGCTCACGAGTGGGGCTGGTGGCACTGGGGATGTCAGGCAGCCCCAGCACTGCGGGGCCTTCACTGAGCTCCTCGCAAACACAGAGTGTAAAACAGCCTCGTGCTGGCTTTCCTGCCCAGAACCAAAGATTTTGGCTGGAGATGAATGAGGCACCGGGTGGTTCAACCTCCTCAAAGCAACCGGGTCCTGGTGAATCTGGGGGGACAGACACAGCCTTTACTTGCTTCCTCTCATCTCCATGCTCTCTGGATTCTAAAGGTGCCCCCAACCATTAAAGAGTCCTCCCCAACAGCACAGGGCAGGAGGGAGTGAGTGGGAATTTGGACGAGACAAGCAGGAAAATCTCGGTACCTTTTATTCCCCTCTGGCAGTGACCTGGGGATGGGACAGTCACATGGCACCTTAGTCTCTCCTGCATGAAAATTCATTCTCTCCTGCATCCCACCTCATAGAATCATAGAATCACCAGGTTGGAAGAGACCCGTCAGATCATCGAGTCCAACCATTCCTATCAAATACTAAACTATGTCCAATGACCATTCCTATCAAACACTAAAACCATTCCTATCAAACACTAAACCATGTCGATGACCTCATTCTGTCCTGCATCTCACCTCATTCTCTCCTGCATCCCACCACTGTCCTCCCCGTATCTCATCTCCGTCTCTCCTGCATCGTGCTGCCCGCTCTCCCACATCCCATCGCCATCTCCCTGCAGCAGCAGCTCCAGCTGCCAGACTACAACCTGTGCTGTTTGGTGCCTGCATGGAGACACCAGCCTATAGAGAGCGCAGGGCGAGCAGCCCGAGAGGAAAGGGGGTGTGTGAGCCCCTGCCCCTCTCTCTGGTGGCTGCGATGCCCACGGTCTGGTTGCCGTGGGGGAATCGCAGGAGCTGGGAGTGAAGGCTGAGCAGGACTGGAGGTGTCCCAGATCATAGAATCATAGAACAACCAGGTTGGAAGAGACCCATCGGATCATCGAGTCCAACCATTCCTATCAAACACTAAACCATGTCCCTCAGGACCTCATCCACCTGTGCCTTAAACACCTCCAGGGAAGGTGAATCAACCACCTCCCTGGGCAGCCTATTCCAATGCCCAATGACCCTCTGTGTGAAAAGCTTGTCCAGCAGCATCCCTGGGGCCAGGAGACAAGGTGAGAGATGAGCCCAGGTGTGCTGAGAGGGCAAGGTGGGTGGTGTCCAGCCAAACCAAGTGATCGTGGTGCCCTGGCCCCGCAGACAGGTGACTGCAGCCATGGGGCTGAGGAGGCCGGCAGGGGAGATGAGCCCTCCCGCAGCTCCTGCCCTTTGCCGGCCCTATTCTCTCCAAAACAAACAGAGCGGTGGCCCCTGCCTCCCCGTGTAATGACTCCGCGGCAGGGAAGTTTAATATTCCCTGGTGAATGGCCCAAACAAGGAGCCCCGCGCGGGGCCGTGGCAGCCATGAGTGATGGTTCACACAAAGGGAAGGGACTGTCTAATCCCCTGGGACCACGGCACCTGCACCCCAGCCCGGCCGGGATTAAAAGGGAGCCAGCCAGCCTCTGCCAACATCAGAGGCTTCTTTATAGTGGCCTTGAAATAGGATTTCCCAAGTGATAAGGGGCAGGGTGGGAAGATAATAGAAAGGGGGCATCGGTACCTGTTCCGATGACAACCCCAGAGATGGGTTTTTAGGGTCACCTGCCTTGAACCCCATGTCTCAGACCTGGAAGGAGGTGGCAGGGGGGACCTGGAGGCCTTGTTGCCCTTGTCACAGGGGTGGTTGGTCCCTACCTGCCATCCCTCTCATCTCCAGAACCTACCAAGACAAGGATGGGGCTCAGACCTCAACTCCAGGGGCTGCTGTTCCCTCTTGCCTATGGACCTGGGAGCTGTGGCTGCTCCAAGTCATCCTCACCTCACCTAACTCCATAATCCATCCTGTGAGCAGCTTCTGAGAGCCCAGTATCTGTTGATTTCTGAACAAGAAGGATGTTGAGGCTCTGGAGCGAGTCCAGAGAAGAGCAACAAAGCTGGTGAAGGGGCTGGAGAACAGGCCTTATGAGGAGCAGCTGAGAGAGCTGGGGGTGTTTAGCCTGGAGAAGAGGAGGCTGAGAGGAGACCTCATTGCTCTCTACAAGTACCTGAAAGGAGGTTGTGGAGAGGAGGGAGCTGGGCCCTTTCCCAAGTAGACAGGGGACAGGACAAGAGGGAATGGCCTCAAGCTCCACCAGGGGAGATTTAGACTAGAGATTAGGAGGAAGTTTTTCATGGAAAGGGTCATTGGGCATTGGAATAGGCTGCCCAGGGAGATGTTTAAGACATGGGTAGATGAGGTGCTGAGGGACACGGTTTAGTGTTTGATAGGAATGGTTGGACTCGATGATCCGATGGGTCTCTTCCAACCTGGTTGTTCTATGATTCTGTGATTTCCAGTATGAAGTTAATGGAAAACTCCCTTTGTGGGTTTTTTCCAGCCCTAAAGGAGCAGAGAAACACCCGTCTGCGATGGGGCACCCGACACCACTGCCCCACGCACGGCAAGTACAGGGGGAAAACCTCCAAACCAGCCCAGTGGAGGCTAAATAGAATGAAACACCCATGTGCTGCTTGACCAGCACCTATATCTACACAGCAATAACCTGTCACTGCGAGATCCCGATTCCTCACTCTCCATCATAGCACCAACAGTTCCCAAATCCCCCTGAGAGTGAGATGAACCCAGTGGATTTGCAGGAGAAGCAGCAGTGCAGGTGGGACCTCGCGGGCATCCACAGCGCGTCAAGAAGCTTCACGTTAAATCCCACGAGCTCTCCCTCCGACCACACCACCCGTCACCCACCCAGCTTACTGTAAATATACTGTTGCTCTAATGCAATTAAATATTTAATACTCAGGGAGGGAGGAGGGGAGGGTAAAGAAGTCCCATGCCTGCCTGTCTCTTTCAATAATCATTTCGGTTTAACTCACGATGTTCACCGTGTGGTTCATTTTCAAATCATGCAAAATTAAAGCCAAGTATTTCAGCCTCTCTGCAAGTCTCCCCTCAGCTCCTGAAATAGCCTTTGCCTGCTCAGGTGCTCCAAATATAGAGCACAGGATGGCATCGAGGTCATCACCCACCCGAGATGCTTTAGTGCTTTGCTGTTCCAGGCTGCTGCTCAGAAATGGTTTGCAATGAATTTCTACTCAGAAAGAAGTCTGCGTAGCCGAACAGCAGGTGCTGCAGAGCCCAGGTGCTCCCATGAGATGCGAGGACAAGACACCCTGGTCCTCGTGCAGAAGATGTGCTGCTGGATGGAACCGTGATGGGTTCCTGCTGGGTGGGAGAAAAGCCATCGTGTGCCAAGACCCTGGGAACGGGATTGTGCTTGAAGGAAGGAATGTGAAATGCGAAGGACAGGAAAGAGCAGAAGCCAAGCTGGAGGTGGTGTGGGTGCTCACCTGGGATGGTCTTTTCCTCCAGTTCCTCCATCCCCAAACATGGTGCTCCAGAGCGTTGACCAGACTTGAAGTTCTTCTCCTGGGAGCTCCCTGATGTCCCTCAGGTTTAACATCCAGCCACAGCCCTGAGCAGGTTCCCTGAGGAGGAAAAGCTGTGCTGTCCCCACCGCCTTTCACAGATCCCAAAGCCCCAAATACACCTACAAGCTGGCTCCTGCGCCTTGGGGATCTGCCCCACACCTTGTGGTGTTGAACATTTCTACCTAAGGGCCACAACAACTAATGCAGAAAATGCTTTATCCACTTTGTTTTGGGAATTCAACTTGCCCTGAGCTGAGCAGGAGACTCTTAAGAGGCCACAGTCTTGGCTTGAAGGCATCACAGCAGCTTCCAAGCTGCGCGATAGATCTGAGCCAGGAAAAA
Source organism: Coccyzus lansbergi (assembly GCA_033558105.1). NCBI lineage: Eukaryota > Metazoa > Chordata > Aves > Cuculiformes > Coccyzidae > Coccyzus > Coccyzus lansbergi. The sequence goes on along the minus strand of JAUMJK010000585.1, from coordinate 427,980 downwards.
CGAGGAGCTGCCTGCAGACCCCAGACTGCAACACGAGGTGCCCCAACACCTCCTGGAGCAGGAATCATCAAATCCTTGCCCAGGACCCTCCGAAACAGGAACAGGAGTGGGGTTTGGAGGAACCCAGAGGCCACCAGCCCCTGGTGAGGTGCCAAGGCGCCTCTTCGCCTCCTGCCCTGCCCCTCTCCAGCCCATCCAGTGACTCACAACAGCAAGAAGTTTAATGGCTGCGGCCCCTCCGCCCGGAGCAGGCAGCAATAATGGAAAACAAATTGCTGAACTTGGGAACGTTTCAAGCACTTTAGCCTTCCAGGACACCAGACTGCTGATGAAAACCCAGCTTTGCAGGCACCATCTTAATGACAGGCCAAATTTCAAAGGCTTGCAAACTATTTCTTCGGCTGCCCCACCCCCTCAATAAAAGGTTGCATCAGAAAGAGATATTTCCATAATTTATAGTAGGGGTATTTCACTGGGGAGAGTCGCTAATCTGTACTTACAGATACATTTAAGAAAATGCATCCTCCCACAATCCTGCGCCATTTACGACTATTGGCACAATCTGTAATACTCAGTCTTCAATTAAGGGACACCTTAGGGTTCATTATCACACAATTGCTCCCTGTGAACCATGCCAAATGCTGTTTTGGCACGGAGCTTGGGAGATGAATTAGAAGGAAGTCTTCTCGGTAATGCCCGCTCCCAATTCCCATCAGCAGCCTTTATGCCCTCCTCTAGCCATTTTTTCCCCCCTCTCCCCTCTTTCCAAGTGGCTTTTACTATCCCATCTCTCAACGTCTCTCTTGATTCTCTGGAGGTATATTTAGAGATGCTACATCTCCTTTTCTTCCGGCTCTCAACATGCCTCCCGCTCCCTGCTTTGCAGATGGGATCCTTCCTCCCTCCCTCCCTCCCCCCGTCCGTGACTTTCTCACAGCTGGTTGGAGCTGTTTTAGGTCAGAGGGAGCACAAAACTCACATTTTGCAAGAAAAGGATCTTGGAAGAGGCTGGAGGTAGTGCCAGACTTGGCTTGGATAGAACTAAAAGTCTTAACAGATGAGAAGGGCTAGAGCCACGTCGCTGTGGGCCGGAGCTGCTCTTTGTAGGGAGGGTTCTAGACAGATTCAGCCGTAAAGATAAAGTTACTAAAGAGCAACAAGCTCAGGGTATGAAACCCAGAGGCTGCCGCCTCCTCGACAAGGAATAAAACATTCATAGAGTGGCAGAAAATCTGCCTTGGCTAAAACAGAGCACCCTGGCTGACTTGACACGGTTGGACTCGATGATCTGGTGGGTCTCTTCCAAACGGGTGATTCTACGATTCTATAATTCTATGACCTCGAGAGTTTTACCAGAATGAAAGCTGAGGTTGCCTTCTCCCATCACCCCAAACGACTCAAGCGCCGGCGCGAGGATGAGGGGTCTGCGGTTGCCGGACCTGGGCGAGCGCCGAGGGAGCAGAAGGAGCAAACCAGACTGGAAATACTTCACCCACAAGACACCTTGTGGGAATTTTATTATATAGAGTGTAAAATGCAACTGTCAGTCAAATAAAAAGAACACTTTTTGTTTTTTTTTTTTTTTTTAAACACCATGCTCAACATTACCCAATCGCGTTTCTTTATAGTTAGACATTTCAAGCATAAGGAAAAAAAATAAAGGAAAGAACCCAAGAACAGTAACTTCAGTACATTTCAAAACGGAATGTCCCGCAGGGCAATTAAAAATGCAAGAAAAAATAGCTTCAATTCCGTTTTTCCTTTAAAAATACACTGTTATCTGTACAAGAAACACTACAGTAAACATTGGAAATCATATTATCCCTTTTATTAAATCAAAATTATTTAGCGCATACTGTGGTTAATACTAGATTCATTTCTTTCTCTCTAGGCAATTTGACAAATATTAGATAAGAAAATATTTAAAAGAAATGAAAAAAGCAAAAAACACCTTGGAATTAAAAAATAGTTACTACTTTTAATATGGTTTTTTTATGTTCCACAGTGTTTGTTAAAGGTACTAATAGCAGATTCATTTTAATATTAAAAATAACAGTATTTATATTTCTGAGAGCATAGAGGAAAAGGCTTTTTTCTTCTTTTTTTTTTTTCTCTTTTTTTTTTTTTTTTTAAACAAGCTTGGAGGTCTTAGATCCATAAATGCAACTAACAATGGAGACATGAAAAAATGTATTGCTAAAAAAAATTAACACGTTTTTTTATATTACCCCTTTAGACTCTAGAAATTATACAAACCCTACAAAAAATGCCCCCTCCCCACCCATAACTCGCCTGACAGCAAACCAGGATCTGCCTCGATACAGAATTCACATAATTAATTACAATACATATAAGTTCAGGTAATTTTTTTTTTTTTTTTAAAAAAAAAATGCAATAAAATCAAACGACAGCCAAGGTACAAGAAATTAGAAGTAAAACATTTAATGAATTTACATATTTAAGAATATTTAAATACTGTTTAAAATTTTTCACTCCCTGTTTAGGATTTTGTTACATACCACCTAAGACTTCCAAGCCACTCTTTCTGTCGCAACAGAAAAGATCAAAAAAGGAAAAGGAAAAGGAAAAAAAAACCACACACAAACCCAACGTGTTGAAATGTCACAGCTCTGGGGTGCGTTTTGGTGCCTGCAAATTCTCTGGTTTCTCTCCAAAAAGAATCCTGGAGGTTTTGTTTATTCTCTCTCTCTTTTTTTTTTTTTAATACAAATTTGGAAACAAAATTACCAGCATGTCCATCAGTTTAGTAGGTTACTAATTGTTCCTGATTCTTAGAAAAGTTCAGTATCGATTATCCTACAACTAGTGTTTCACAAACAAACAGAAAAGTCTTCATCAAAATGGTTGCAAATCTAGAAACCTCTGTTACAAAAAGGTTTTCTTCCACAATGATTCCAAGAGGGAAAAAAAAAAAAAATTGCCACGAGGATCTCGTTCTACTGCTCCTGGAGAGAGAAAGGGGAAAGGAAAAGTTAGTCGGCGGCAGGAAATTCTCGGAGCTGTGGAGCCTCCTCCCCAGACGCAGCCGCGCAGGGTATCTCCCTCCAACGATGCTCTGAACGGTGTCGAGAGGATCTCTGCCCTAACGCCTGCTACCCCTCAGCTCTCTCCTTCCAGGAGTTCATGCTTCTTACCGAACAAGATCTCTCTTCTCTAGAGAGTCAGACTTTGAGAGAGGAATGAAGAGAACTCCCTTTTATCACCGCTTCTAGGTCACCCTTGGCCAGCGCCTGCGGCAAGCACCGATTCCTGCGCTCGGCTCGCCCTGCTCGACCTCGCCGGAGCCGGAGAGCAGCAGTGGGGAGGCTGCAGCTGCCTGAGGACCCTGCTGGTTCCCCACGCTGCCTGCATCCACACCAGCCGCTGCTCCCAGAAGCCAGAGGGTAAACACGGCTCAGCAGGGAGAAGCGTCTGAACTCACTAAGGTGCGCGCGTGTTTTGCTTCTTGCCAAGCACTAAGGTTTTTGCTCTGTGAACCCGGCCTTGCGGGTACAACTGGGATAAATCAGACAGCCTCCCGGTGGTCCCAGTGCCAGGTGAGGCGAGATTGTACTTAGCTGCAGGCTAATCCAAATTATTTTTCAACTTCAGGACAAGGAGCTCCCTCCCGAGGGAAGCCTACGGCTCCTATCCCAGCACAAAACTGGCAAGAACAAAAGCAAAGCCTGCACACAGTCCCAGATTACACAGTGTGACAGTTGCGATACCTCACCAGCCTGACTCCTTTTACTTTAATTCCCTGAAGCCACAAAACAGCACAGGGGTTATAAGGAAAGGTTGCCAGAAGAAACAAATAACCCCTAGTCCTCTCGCCAAGCCTCCACACTCCATACAAGGAAACAAGACTGATGCTGAGACAATCCAATCATCTCTTCGTGATCACCTCCCTCAGCCACAAAATCTCCGCTTCATCCCGTGAGCCCAAAGCAGAGTATCCCGACCACAGCAAGGCCAACGCACCCAATATCCCAAGGGAAAGAGCAGTGGGATGCAGGGAACACAAATACAGACCTGGCTGTGGGCCTGAGCCTGCCCTAGTGTCTGCCCGTAGTAGGCAGCCTGCTGTCTGTAGTACTCTGCCCAAGCCATCGTGTAGTCCGGCTGGGAACTCGCCTGAGAAGCAGCACTGGCAGCATGACCTGGAGGAAGAAAAGAGAAAAGGAAGAGGTGAGCAATTCAGTTAGATCAAACCCATGCTTACGATCTCCTGTTGTAAAGCTTAAAGAAGAGCCAGTGCCCTTCTAAGAGCTGCAGACATCCGAAAGATCCACACTGGGTGTCTGCTGTTTGGATATGACAGGATAGGCTTTGAGGTGGCTCACAGGGGACAAGCTGACAGCAGCCAGAGAGCACTGAGAGAGCATTCCCGCAGCTGCAGGGACACAGTCCAACAGCTCACACCCTTCATTCCTCAGCCCTACGGCTCCAGCAGCACAGTGTCAAAGGCAAATCCAGAAACTGGCATCATACACTTCTCAATGTAGGGGAGAATGCCAGGTCCATGCTTTCCCCACGTGAGTCAAGCTCTCCCACCCTCATGACAACCCAGCTTCATCTTCCTAGGTGCTGTTAGCATCTGTTCTCGCTGTGTTTTCCCCAGGGAGGCCGAGAGCCAGCGTGGACACGAGGTCTCCTGTGGTCTGTGGTTCAGCGGGAGCACCTCTCCCAAGGCACGACAGCAGACAGCACCGAGAGCTTCAGCTATGTGTACCAGTGGGAGAGGTCCAGAGGGGTTTTGTGAGGACTGGAAGCTAATAATGGCAGGGGATGGAGACACAAGTAATTGGATTAGAGTTAATTCTGTTTAGAACAAGAGGTGATTAATCTCCAACAGCCCTGTTTCACGCACTGTGTTTTGAAACACTCCTCCCAGGCTTCGCTGTAATCGGGGCGGCTGTTGTGCTGTTGGCTCTGTTGGCCAGCGCAAAGATGACAACAAGGGGCACATCGATATGGAGCAGGTGACAGTTTCCAGCCAGTGATATCTACCTTTCTACAACACAGGCTCTGCAGCTACCTCAGTCGACGGCTTTCACATTTCAGTTTCTGCAGGGTTGGGCATCTTCAGTTCAGGGAAAGCTGAAGAAAAGCTAAAGTTCCCGATGTCACCTCACTTGTGCCCTGTTGAAGGGCATCAAGCCACATCTCCCCACTGCTGGGATCTACTCAAGCCAAAGCACCCTGGCTGGGAGTTGCTCCACGTGCACATCAACCACCCAGGGCTGTCAACCTGCTTGTATTTAGCACAGGGATGGAGCCTTCAAACCCTTAACAGGACTGAGCTTTGTCAAGTCCACCTCCAGCCATGCAGCTGCCAAGAAAATATCCACTTTTTGAATCACCTCACTTAGTTCTCAGGGCTCTGCGACCTTCCTCCCTGTGCTCACCAGCAGAGCAGACCTGAAGGAGCCCCAGCAGGCAGGGTCTAACTGCACAAGGTGCCCAGCACAGAGCCTTCAGCCAGACACACAGCAAACAAAGCAAGCTCTGAACAGAAAACAGCAATCGGAAAACTGCAGAGAGAGGCAGGCGGAGTGAGAGCCTGAGTGCTTAGCGTAAGCCACTGCACGGGGACAGCAGGCAAGGACAGGAGGGATGCCTGGAGGACAGACAGCTCTCTCCAGCCCTTCCAACTGCCTGTGCTCCACGTACAGCTCTGCCCCGCGATGCTGGCTGAAGGGGGGCTTTGAAGTTGGGGAAAGGGGGAAAATAATACACTGAAGTGTGAAGTGGGTGGAGGGAACAGGGCAGCAGTGTCCTGTCCAGGGGCATAAAAGCGGGTTAAAAGACTTGACCAACGCTACAAGTCAGGACCTTTTCTGGCAGAGGTCAAGGCTGCCTCAACTGTCCACCTGCTAATGCCAACAAAGGGCCTCCTTCAATGCCTTTTCTTCTTAGGAGAATTACAGTCCGCAGCAGGCTGAAAGGACACGCAGCTAAATGCATTTCACAGCAAAATGTTTCCCCGGCCAGTTAATTTATTTAAGATAGGGGAAGTAATTAAAATCTAAATACACGCGTAGGGGTGGGGGTCTGCCCCTCCTCCCACAAGGAGGGCACTCTCGAGTCCGTCCCTAGGAAGCCTGCTCAGAAAACAACTCAGCCGGCTCCTTGACAGGGCTAGCAGAGCTGTTAACAAATGGGCTGAAGCACATGGGGAAGGAACCCTTCCCTAGATTGTTTTCAAATTAAAACTTGATGTGCAGCAGCAGGTATTTATGTAATTTCTTCCAATACTCCTCTGACACCTCGGTAAGCTCCACCTGGCCTGACTGGGCACCACTGAGATCAGCAGAAGAGGAATGAGGTGAAGGCTGCCTAAAGCACAGTATTATCTTGTATCTCCTCTTCTCCTGAACAAGGCTGGTTTCAGCGTGCCTGGCTACAAACGCAAACATGGAGAAGCCTAAGTAGACATGGAAGTAGAGAGCCAACATTTTCCACAGCAGAAATAAAACATCTGCCTCCAAAAACCAGCCTCGTGGTACCCACCCTAAGGAATAATTATGACAAGGCAGGATGCTTCACTGGTCTCAGGAGCCACCAGAAACCTGACATCCCACCACAAAGCAGCCATCACTGGGATAAAAGCTGCACTACCAGTGATCAGGCATTCAGAGGGTCTGTGATTACATCACAGCACTTCTCACACCTCTGCTGCTCAGGGAAGTATTTTGCTGTGTGGCCCCATGGGTGAACCTGCGTTTCGCAGGCATGAAGCAGCGACTGCAAAGGAAGCGCCAATCCTTCTCCAACCCAAGCCCTAGACACTTACTTGGGACTTGTTGTCCAGGCTGCTGCCATGTCTGGTAGGTACTGCCCCAGCCCTGTGTCATGAACGCCTGAGGACCACTGCAGAGGACAAAAAGGCACACACTGAAGTAGGCAATAAAACACCTAACGGGCCATATATGTGAAGTTGCCCACAGTAGTGAAATGGCTACATTTAGTCAGTAGCTGGTGAGCAAACAGGTGAATTAGGAGCAAAAGAAACACTGTAGGTGTGACTGTCAACTCTCTTCATATTGGCCTCTTCATGAAGCCAAGACAAAGATCATAGAATCATAGACCAACCAGGTTGGAAGGGACCCATCGGATCTTCTAGTCCAACCATTCCTATCAAACGCTAAACCAAGTCCCTCAAGACCTCACCTATCTGTGCCTTAAACACCTCCAGGGAAGGTGAATCGACCACCTCCCTGGGCAGCCTATTCCAATGCTTATGATCTATGCAATTGAGGCTTCTTTCCATGCTCCCATTGTGTTTTGGAGATGACATTACCTACCTTGCTTACAATTGAATAGCTAAAATCCTTCCTGCAGTCAAGCTTCAAGGTTTCATCTCACTCGCTTCTTGTTTCTGAATGCTCAATCTTTAAAAAAGCTCCACTTATATATCACCCCTTCAGGGGCTCCCCCCACCCTTCTTCCAAGATTTTCATAGCTCTCAGCTCTACCCCAAAGCCCATGCCTGATAAGACAGAGAAACTTACTTTTGATGAGGTGTAGCGGGTGCTTGGCTGAACGGACTTTGCCCAAATCCTCCAGGTCCACCCATGCTGGTACCCTGGTAGAGAAACCACAAATACTTAATGCCAGCTCTAGGCACAGGGTGGAGGCAGTGTCAGCAGTGAGAAAGGGGAAAAGACAGTCTGGGATACGTTTACTAAACCTCTGCACCTGAAAAGCGTTTCATTCTCCAAGGACAAAGTTCTCAAGACTGTCAACACACTCGAGGAGCCCAGCTTCAAAAGCAACTCTAACCAGTCCACAAAATGGCTGAAAGGACTACAGCATAGTGAGATGTCTTCCTTTGAGCAGCTTGGATCCTTAGGTTGGGATCAAGCTTTCTCCTCCCAGGCAGTTCAGCATAAAGGTTGGACATTGGGAAAAAAATTTTCACAGAAAGGGTCACTGGGCACTGACACAGGCTGCCTGGGGAAGTGGTTGAGTCACCTTGCCTGGAGGTGTTTAAGGGACGGGTGGACAAGGCGCTGAGGGACATAGTTTAGTGTTTGATTGGTACGGTTGGACTCGATGATCCAGTGGGCCTTTTCCAACCTGGTGATTCTATGAAAGGTTGCTGTTCAGCTTTACCACGCCCCAGGGTCCAGTATTTTCCATACTTTCTTTTACCCACACCTCCCTATTCAGTAGTACTCCAGCCTGGCATTATTAAGCTCCAATACCACAGCACTGCATTAAGAGGAAGATAAAAGTCATCCTAGATTTACTGGAGCAAGGAGTCGAGTGTTACATTCAGGATGATGAGGCCAGGATGGTGCCATTCTCACACAGAGGTACTACTGCCTTTCCTTCAAAAAAATCTCTTCCGACAGCCTTCTCATACCTTATTGCTGGTTTTCCTTTGCATACACTACCCTGAATTGTGTCAGCAAACAGCCAGATCCTTCTGGGACCACAGTAAAAATTAGCCCAACGATTGCTGGAGGACCATCAAAGTTCAAGATGGCTGCTAACAGGCAAAGGGTTTTGAAGCTAAAAAAACGTTAAGTGTGTGTATCCTGTGCTATCCTGTAAGTCTAGGCCTGTATGTACCCAAGAATGGAAACACCATGTCTGGAAGAGCCCGACCAAGACCAACAGAAATGGAACTTACACCGACTTTCTCATCTATGAGATGCCTAGCGAGTTCAATTTGCTGGGGGAGGCCTCTGATTGTGAATATTCGTACACCAGGGTCTGTGTTTGGAGGTGGGTTTCTCTGGAGCTCCACATGGGCTCCAGACTGTTGATTTATGCTTTTGATGTTCTCACCACCTGAAAAAAAAAGAAAACCAAGAGGTAAGAAGGGACATTCATTATCTCTTTTTGTAAGACAGTCAGGTTCTGGTAATGGAATATAGTTTCAATTGCCTTCTGTGCATCTCAAGGGCAGGGGGTGGCAAGAGCAGCTACAGTACCTGAGCTCACAGAGCTCCTTTAAACTGTGAAAGCATCACCTGAAACTGAGCTACCGACACGGTTTAGGGGGTCATGGATGGCGCAGTTTTAAGAATACACAGAGCTGCCCTGCAAGCACACTGCTAAGCTCCCAACAAAACACAGCATGGCTGAGCCACGCTTTGAAAAACCAGATGCAAACCCCAAATTCTGGTGGTTTTGCACTGCTGTTTGTGACCATCAAGAACAGAAAGTTGCCTGCAACTGGAACACACTTTTCCTTTCTTCCATGAGGCTTTTTCCCCCCATCACTAGGCATTTCATTCCACTAAGGTAAAAAGCAACTAGTCAAATACCTTGTAGCTTAAAACCAGAGCTAAAGCTTTCTCATAGCCGTGTGCTGTTCAATAGCTTATTCCCTTGAAGAAATCTCGCTTGCCACGGTTCCTATTCCCACTGCCGCGCACACATCCCTCCGCACAAGCGCAGCAGTGCAGGATTCCAGGCAGTCTTCCACTACTTCAGAGCTCATTGTGCATGCAGTGACCATATCTGGCTAGTTTGCCATCTGGATACGCTAAAGCGCAGGAGAGGGCTTCGAGCAGGATGCCACAGGGCCAGCCAAAGTAGATCCGATTTCCCCAAGACCTGTTAGGTCTCAGTCTCTTAATGAAATTTGCTTAACAAAAGCCTCAGCCAATGTTACAATGGTTCAATTCTTCTTCTGGGAGCTCACACAACTTACAGACTGGCTCCACTCAACTGGAGAAATTAAAGGGTGTGGAGAAGGAAGAGGTTTTACAACTTTTAAATCACAAAGCAAAACTTACCAGCCAAAAGGACACAGAGCAAGCAGGAAAGGGAGCAAAGGGACCTAATTGGAGGGTTTTGTTTGGTTTTAATTAAAAAGAGTCAAAAAATAACCTCCTGTTTTCCTTGCATTTCCATCTCTATACATGCAGCACAACTTCAAAACAAACTGTGGATGTTGCAGACACTTGTTCATTTCATTGTAATGGACTCGTGACCTTTTTAACATTTTAAAGCCTTCTTGGGGAAGGGAGGAGGAAAAGTTGCCAAAGGGCAATTAACTCTTTCTAAATGAATTTTTGAAGATGCATTTAACAAAAGATAATCGTGTCACATCCCCAGGCAGACAACAGCGATTGTACTGTGCAGCCAAAAGCCAAGCCACTTATTTTCAGTGAAGCATGGGAAAGCAGCAAGATGAAGGTTCAAAACTAAGAAGTTTGGTTTGGGTGTTTTTGTTTTTTTTTTTTTTTTTTTTTTTAAAACGCTCTGCTTTTGCCAGATGCAGACTTGTCTGAAGTTCTAGATTTTACACATGGAAGGGAGATCTGGATCAACAGCCAACTTAATGAAAAGACCTTTTCAGCCGAGACAATGCGGATCATGAAGGAGTGCAAGAACTTTACTAGGTGACGGAGCCATAACCGTAGGTAGCTACTCTCGCAACAGACTAGGCTTCTCCTTCCAAAACTGGGATTAAAAATTGAAACTTCCTCAAAGCGGAAGCAAGGTGAATATAGATTTCAAATCATTTTCCCATTCAGCACCACGTTGGCAGCAGTTGGGACTGTTTCCCCACCAGCCCCTCTTGGACCATACTGCAGGATCAAGTTAGTTGGCTCTCCAGGTTTGGTCAGAGGCCGTGAGCTCCTTCCTACCACCATACCAGGATGCCCTTCTCATCCCTGCCCTCCAGTCTGGTACACATTGAAGTGCTCCCTCTGAGCTATCCCAGCAATTCAGGCTCCAGAACATGTAAATGAAGTGACGCAGTCAACGCGATACTGTGCGGTGCCGGAAGGAGTTCACCTTCCCCACAGCGAGGTGACCCGCTCAGCACATGGTGCGTGTCTACAGAAGCATTCAGCAGCCTGCTCCATTCTTCTACCTGATGGGGGGCAGAAGCGATCCAAGAGTGGCCCCCCAGCTGGACGTGAAATTGTAAAGCAATTAATCAAACCTGCTAAAAGGCAGAGCTGACAAGAGCCGGGCCGGCCACGTTATCTGTCAATATTGCTGTATTTATCATGGAAATCCAGCGGGGGCCCAGAGAGGCGGTGGTTTGTTTCCAAGCACCACCAAACAGAGAAAGCGCTTGACATGTGTATGGCGCTCGTCTCCACCCTTCCTCGAGTCTTTCAGAAAAGAAAAGCTGCACCTACCCACCCTCTAGAGGAAAAAGCTACATACATGACTCGCAGGGAGCTGAGCACTTCAAATCAGCTCATAAAAGCTCCCACTCCCAAGCTGAGAAGTGATGCTCACAAGGGCCCAGATCTTCTATCTGTGCTGTAGAAACTGAGCTGGGAAATTTCACCTTTGTCTTCTCCCCACTTTGAGTGGTGAGGTGGAGCTGGAAGCACAGCAGCACTTACCTGGCCACACAGCATACACTACACCCGGGAACCGAAATACCCACTGCATGGGTCCTAATGTCAGAGACCAAGCTAAGTACGCTCAGAAGACTCGGATCTTATACAGAAGGCAACTCCCACATCCCAGCAAGGGGGTGCAGAAAAAAAGGCAAAAAGAAAAAAGCTGGAAACTGCTCAGAAGCTAAATGTGGGGAGCAAGGGTTTTACAATTGGCCACTGCTATAAAAATCCCACTAACATTCCCCTGCACTACCCCACAGGCAGCAGGAGAGGAAATGAGAAGAATCAGGTGCCTTGCATCAACATACAGAGCGTGCGGTACATCCATCCAGGATCAGGCCCCCAAAGGCAACGCTGCAGCCATCACTCACTTGCCAAAAATGAAGGCTGCAATAGACTAAGAGCACAGGCACTGCGAGAGCACTGATTACAAGGTGGTATTACAAAGCTACAAGCACTCAAATCACCATACAACTAGTAATTAGTCACTCCAGAAAGCTTCTGATCCGGCTAGGTAAGAATCCCTATTTTGCTGTTGTGGAAACAAAGGTAAAAAGCTCCCCCTCACCCCCACTGTGAGTCTGTGCCAGGCCTTGCACTTGAATGTTAGGACAACCAACTCTGCTACCCGCATTTATCTTTTCAGCACACAGTGCTCTCTGTAGTCACAAATGCTCCACTTCAGCGCACTGCTGAACAAGTGACCTTTTCTGATCCTTTATTAAGATGACTAATGGATACAGCAATAAAGTTTCATTATAATTTGATTTTTTCCGTGCATATAACTCTCACTTATGGGCTTAAAATTTGCCCAAGTGGACTGTTCAGTGAAAGGAAGCACAATCGCTCTGCAATTTCCTTATAATGGGCAGTGCAGGTGTTTTTTCACATTGAAAAGTTTTTCTCTTTGTGAACAGGGTTACGGCAAAGAACAACACCTGAAAACGACTGTAGATGTGTCCTTGTCCGGTATCTGTGCTCCTTGTCATCCAATAAGGCAGGAGTTCAGGGTGCGATAGAGGCCAGACAAATGGTAGGGAACGAGCAAGACACAGCAGGGTTGTGCAGGTGGGGAAAGAGGCCGCAACGTGTTTCATTGCGAGCTCACTCCTGCCCAACAGGACGGCAGGAAACTAAATGTCACTGAAACATGGCACAACGCCCTCAAGTATCTGCCTCCTTTACCGCTGTAGCTAATCTGTTCCTATTCTGTTCACCTCATCTCTGCTGAGGATGAAAGCCAACTGTGATTACTTAAATACCAGTTAGGGCATATGTCATTCTTTCTGAACTAAACAGACAGAAAAATTAAATACAACTCCTTTGATACATCAGCGTATTAACTCAGAAGCATCACAACAATTTAGAGTGATAGAGCTCTTCTATTTCTGGCTCTAATCTAAGTACTGCCATTACCCGATGCGTAGCTCATGCTTTACGACGACTAGACTGCTGCTGATGCTCTGGTTTCAGAGCTGTCTTGGGGTTGTGCTGGCTCATGAGAGGAAAGTCTGATGAAACCTCGTCCACCTCCTTAGCATGGAGTGATTCAACAGCTTAGGGAGCCTCTGTGGCACTGAAGAGGCTTGTGTGAGCAAGACAAGGTGCACCAGCCTGCTCTGCGATAGGCTTGGATACAGACAAATTCTACTACTTCACTTTATTCAGACACTTGAAGTATGTGGCTGGAAGCAGCTACTGTTATTACCACATTCAGAGACCTTCCATTTTATCACATGGCACTCGGAAATCCAGCATGATGAAATGACCGTTTTGCTCATCCCTGATAAACTGTCCTTTAAATGAATTCTCTACAAAAAGAACCCACAAATGAACCTGTCTTTTCTCAGCCAGCTCCTTGTTATAACAAGCTTACTTGACAGCACTGCATGAAGAGCCTCCTTCACATATTGTGAAGGAGGACCTGGAGAGTACAATTATGAGTGAGAGCATCACAAAGAAAACAACCACAACGTTTATACCTTATTCCTATGCCGCATTCACTGGCCACTAAATACCTGCAATTACAGAAAACTCCAAAGCCTCACTGTCAGACAGCAAGAACGTGACCATCCTCAGAGAGAACGATTACAAGCTCTGGTACTCGGCACCGCTGGGCCTACCTTTGCCTATAACAAGCCCACATTTATCGGCCGGCACCGTGTAGGTGATTTCTTGCATGCCCCCAGGTGCTCCAACACTCCAGTCTCCACGGCCACGACCTCTTCCTCGGGCAACAGGCAAACTTCCAAAGCCATCTCGTTCCTTGGAGGGCAAAAGATTTGTATCAGTGGTTTGTGTGTTTGTTTTTTTTGTACATTAAAAAACAAAATAAAGCAAGGTAAGTTAAATTGCATTCTAATCAATGGTACTGAATTAAGATATAGTTGGACTTCAGTTTCACATTCACGATTTTGAAGCACTTAAAAGAAATGCCAAGTAACGTAGGTTATGGTCGCCTTCCTGACTCAGGAAGATATTTATATATCATTAAATGCAAGCCTTTATATCTGCTGAAATAAACCCATAAATAAGCATCAACTATTAAAGTAGTCGTTTGTGATGGGGGCTTTCCTTAGAGTGACCAATAGATCTTGACGCTGACACACACAAGTTGCTTCCAAACCCTTTCAAGTTCCATTCTTTAAAGAACTCTTGGAATTACTCAGGCAAAATGCACATTTTTGAAAAACTTCCAAGGGAAGCTTTCAAGTCCAAAGACACTTAAAGGACATACCAATCTGGGGTAACCAATTTCTCCAAAAGCAAAGGCCACAGGTAGTCAGAGGCTATCACAAGAGGCCTCAACATTTAAGTAGATGATTAAAAAAATTGTGAAACCAAATATTTAAATGAGATCTTGAGGCAAGAAGAGATAACACGACGTATCCATGATAGAGAAATTACTCTCAGGTCCGTGATGCTCTAACATACTTCCCACAATACAAAGAAAAGACAACGTCCTTCATGAATCTGTCCTACTACATAACCCATCTTCGTGCACCTTGCTCTTGGGCAATGCAATGCGCTGGTGACTGCAGACATCCATTGCCTTCCTCTGCTTTTCTCAAAGCAACCAGACCAGAGGACTGGAGTCTGAAAGGAGGCACCACCGAGCACTGCTAACGCTCTGCTGTCTAAGCATTCCTCAGCCCCGCTAAGCAGAGCAGACAGTCATGCACTAGTGCTAGACTCCATTCCACCAGGTCACCACTTCCAAACAACTAAACACATGGAGTAAACACGGAGCTACAACGAGGCCTCGTAATACTGTCTGAGAATAGGAGACCTTCCCATAGCTCAGTTAGCCCATATCACACTAAAAAACCCAAATAAACAAACCCCAGATCTAGCAGTCCTGTCCTGGGCAGCAGCACGTGTGGCCTACCAGAGGGAAAATGTAACACTGCTGTTCTTCCAAGGGTGGCACCCACACACTCAGCTCCATGCAGGCAGACTACATTCTCAGACAAGCACTTTCCTCCCAGCAGCCTCCAGAACCCACCTGTGCTGTGAGAATGAGCTCACTGATGATGTGCGCTGCGTGTTGACACCTATCGGGAAGCCCCATGACCTGTGCGACTCTCTCAGAACTAATCCCATCATCTGTGAAGAGAGGTGGTAGAGACTAAATTAAAAGGAGAAAACATCCTCCCGCCAACAAAAGCTTCCTTCTAGCACCACTATCGCTGGCAGCATTTTCACATAACTACCCCACAGGCTACCTCTTCCCTCCACCTTCAGCCCCTCTTCCATGTATCAAAAGACGACAAAACCCAGCCCACACTGCAAAGGGAACGACATTCAAAAGGCAACAATTTCAAATGTCAAAAAGCCATGAAAGAGACTGCTATAATTTTAAGAGGACAAAGGCAGCTTTGATAGGTGATCAGACAGCCAAGGACCCAGAGAAAGTTGCTTAGAATTAATCAACTCCTGATCCCCAAAGGCTTTAATGTCCTGACCAAGAATTCTTTAACAAGAAATAAAGTGGTTTTTTATTATTGTTATTTTGTTTATCCATAAAAATTACCACTCAAGACAAGACTGCTGTGACACCTAATGTTTGCAAATGAGCTGTATACAGTCTTACTCTCTGGAAAACAGAAAGTGCACAAGGAAGCAGCACATTGTGTTCAAATGGGTTTCAGAAAGACAGACAATGCACTTTTAAACTAGGAAAAGCCTAGCTGCTGGAACCTCAGACCACATTCACTTTAGCAATCCCAAGCTGGACGGCTGGTCAGAAAGCAATGGCTCTCCATCCTCACACAAACCTGGTTTAAATTGAATCCTAACTCCAGCATCATTTTGAATCTTTTTGATCATTTCTCCATTTCTTCCTATCACAATTCCAACAGCAAACCTGGGCACAGAGACCTGATGGGAAAGGCAAAGCAGTATGAAAGCTCAGAGAACTAGACTGAATTACTCTGATTTTACCTAGGAGGACAGGCCACGTTAGGCAGCTTCAGGCTACAGAACCATATCCCTTAAGAAAAACAAACATGTGGCCACAAATCCCTTCCCCGCTAAATGAACTCTGCACTACAAGAATGCAGCTTAAAAAAGTCAATTAGAGAAGTACCATCTGGGAGTCCACGAGAACTCCCTCCTTTGCAGCCAGGCTCACTCTTCTGGCAACAGAACACGACACATTTAAAAATACGCTTACAGGTTACATGTGCAGTTTGATGACTTCCACCCACTACCCATCCCACAGGGAGGTTAGCAGAGTACTCGTGAAGAAAACGTACCTCTATGCTGCCTCCTCCCATTCTAGAACTGAAATCATTGCGTACGCCTCGGAAGTCTGCCTGATCTTTCTCTCGGATGATCTCCAGTACCATTTCCCTCGCTTGCTACATAAGGAAAGAAGTTACAGTTAGCTTAAAATTATTCTGCTTGCCATCTTGGTCAGGGCCTCAGTGCTGGCTAACGGTCAGGCTTCAGACAAAGTTATTTCCAGCTGCTTAACGGAAACAGTACTCTGATTCAGAATTTTTTACCACCGTCGATGGAGATCTGTTCCTGATGGCATCTTCCATCTCTTAAAACCTGCCACGTTTGCAAAGTGGCAGTTTCTTGTGTGCAACTGCTGCCTTCGTATTTTTCAAAAAGGCCCTTTAGCTTTTAAAATATCTTTGATTTGGTTTAGATTTTATGTTATTTTTAAGGGAAGGCCCTTTCCTACTGGACAGGACTGAAATGAATACAGTAAAGTAGAAGCTCTGGCAGCAGAGCAGAGAGCAGGCTCGCTAAGAGCTAGAGAGCACAGAGCAATGAGGCAGGTGGGCAGCAGCAAGCTTACTGACATTCAGAAAAATTAAGTCCAAGGCTGCCGCAATCCTGCAGGACATTCTCCAAGACAAATGAATGTTCTTCCTATCAACCTGCAGCCCTCAAGCCCATTCACAAGCTTGCACATAGCTAAGCTAGGAAAAGGGTACCTTGGAAATAATCTAGCAGGGATCACCATTAAAAAAACCACTCAAAGCCTTTGTTTCTGTGTTACCAGTCAAGCTTTTAACATTTCAGTTCTATTTCCAAGTTTGAGGGACACTGGCGAGTCTGACTCCTTCCACGTTTTTACATATTTTCCACATCCCCATGGTAATTTTTTTATAGAAGGAATATTCAAGGCATTTCAGAGATGCCAAGACAGAAATAAGGGCAAAGGAGAGTTTTCATAGGGATCTGATAAGAGTTAAGAAACACTGTTGAAGCATCCAGAGAATCCCAACGCCAAACCCAAGGATTCACTGAGCAGCAAAAGTGCTTTCTAAGCGTGCTCAACTATTCTAAGTGCCTCAGAGACCTTCCAGCCTATGCAGTTGTCCACGTTTGCTTGGCATGATTTAAGGCACAGATGATGTGAGAAGAGCAAAACTTGCAAGGCAGAAGAAACTACCTGGGAAGCAGCTGCACTTAAAGTATGATTTGGTTAAAAGTAGCAAGACTGTCACTTTTTGCACATCTATACCCTCAAAATAAATATAAGAATTTTGGAAAAAAAAAACCCCACAACCCAAGCCCAAACTTTTAGATTTAAAAGCCCACTTGCAATAAGATGTTTTCAAAACAAATCCCAAATTTGCTATCTCTGAGCAACATCAGCCTTTGCAACTATTTATGATTAAGGAGACCCTATGAAACAGATCCATTTTTAGTAGAGATGTGAATGCTAAGCTGGATATAAGTCCTCAAGAAGGTATGAAAAGCACTTGATAAGTGCCACAGCTAAACTTTAATTCAAGCATTCCCATCGTGCCTTAATCTTCCAGTCTCCAGTTGATGACGTGTTCTTGCTTTGAACTGCAGGTACGAACACATCCGTAGAACCCCAACACAAGGAGACTGAGCCACCAATATTATGCAAACCCCTTGGTTTCAGGAGTTGTCATGGGATTTTCTTTTTTTAATTACCTGCGTCAATTGGCTGTCTGAGATAATGAACCTTCTCAATTGTGGGGTTAAGTAAATGGCTAAGAACCCACTAGCTCAAGTAACATATAGCTATGATTTTTGCTTCGTGGACTGGAAAGCATTTCAAAGCTACTTCCTCCAAGCTCTCCTCCTGTCCAACATCTACCTGGAGTGAGAGCTCCTAGGTTACACTGTAAACAAGCCAACACTTGCTCGTCTGCTGTTTTAACTTGCTCTACTCAAACTTCAACCTCGCAGAACAAAGAAACCCAGCAAGGATCATTACATTTACAATTGGATTCAACTCCCACTAGAAGCTCAACTACACTAGTTCAAATTTCTCCTCAGTTCTCTAGGCCAACTGCTTACTTTCATTACATACCTGTACTTTAAATGCATCTCCAGTAATCCGGAGAGGTTTATCTGCTCCAGTAGGCAACGGACCGTCTTGTATCATAATCATTTTCACACCTGTTCGCTCCTGAAGAAAAAGCACAGAGTACTTTGCTAAGCAGAGTCCCTAAAACAAGGGACCATATTTTGGCTGTTAAACTTTACTTAAGTCAAATCATCAGCTTTATAGAACGCTACTTTAACTCTTCACGGGTACTTATAGCACAGATTCAGTGATAGTCCTACAGTGTAAAGGACGGCCAGGAAGTGTGTTACTGCTGAAGTTCTCAAACAGATGAATCCCTTGCAAAAAGAGAACCCCCTCTACCTCAACAACTGTTGGTTTTTTTGTCCCTCTCCAAAATCCGTAGTTGTCTGCATAGAATAGTAATTAGGCGACAAGTCTAAAAACTACTAGATGACAGAGGCCTAATCAGGGCAGTCAAAAACCTACTTTTTGACCGAAGTGCTTTTCTGAAACCTGTTCAAAGGAATAAAGAACGTCTAGGAACATGGATTTATACATAACACTTAATTAGAAAGGGGTGGGAGGAGAAAAAAAGGAAGGTATACCAGTTTTACCACAGATCAGCAACAAAAGAGAAGCACAGCACTCTATGACAGTATGGCTGGCATTAAAAACTACTGCAGCAGCAGAGAGAGCCTTTTCTTGGCTACAAGGATCCCCCTCCTAAGCAGCACGCACCGAATGTTATCTTAAGCACATAAGTTTCTTTCACAGTTCTGGCAAAACTCCACTCCATGCGTAGCTGGGGCCAAACTGATTTCTTTAACACAAGATTGGATTTGAGTCCAGCTCTCTGAAGGCAGAAGAGTAGTCCCTGCTATAGAAGGTTAGAGCATTTAAGGCTCTCCATTTCAGCAAGCTCTTGTTGAGCTAGAGAAGCTGCAGTAGGGAAGAGAGCCCTAAAGTAAATGCATCTTGCGCACCTGCAACTGTTTTATTGTTTCACCTCCTTTGCCGATGACTAGACCCACTTTGGATGCCGGGATCAAAATCTCCTGAATCGTACTGTTGCCATCAACATCGTTGTGAAAACCAGGTCCGTTCCGACAGCGATCTACAATCTGCCCCAGTAGCCGTTTTGCTTGTCTTTGGAAAAGAATCGAGGGAAACAACCATTAGACAACATTGTTCCATGTGACCAAGAGACCAGGAACCATTGGAATGGGAAGTGATTGGGGGGAGGAGAAGTAGTGAAAAGATGAAGGAAACCATGGTTAGAAAAATGTTCGCTTTTTTGGGTTTTTTCAATAAAAAAATCCAATGTATTTTTCCCTATCATGGTTACTTATGAGCAGTCTGATTTTTGAAAGGGGAAGACAGAAGGAAGAGCAGCAGCATGCTCTGACCTCTTTTGGAAGTTAAAGACAACAGCTGAGCTTTAGCATTTGGGGTGCTTTTTGTGAATGAAGCTATGTTCTAAATTTCTCTAAACTTTAACACATATGTAACATTTGGTAAAACTGAAGCTCTACGCTCCTTAGCCAAGACAAAAAAACCACACACTGCTCTGATACTAACTCAGCACAGGGGTAACCACTCTGATTCATCCTGGGCAACTGCCTTGCTCTTCTCTGCCTGCTCTTACCAGCAGCACCAGAACACTTTACTAACATAGCCTCTGCCCCAAGCAGTAGGTGTTGAAGCTACACTGCGAAGCGAGGCAAGGATACTGCAGCAGCAACCAGTGAAAGACTGGGTTCTTCTACTCCTGGTGAGAAGAGACAGAAGCATTCGGGAGATTAAAGATACCTTCTCTAAAAATCTTTAGCACATCAGAGGCAGGAGACAAGGTTTCCCTTAATCTTGAAGGCTCCTAGTACCAACATGTTTCTTTCCTGCCCTTCTCCCAGAACCTTTCTCAAAGTAGGTAGAAGAAAGGAACCAGTTCCCTACTATGTCTAAAGCAGCATCTTCACTTCTCTCCAGTTCATATAAAGCCACATCGGCCACCCTAGAAGGACTGTCTTCTCCCTGGAGATTTGAAGAAGCAGTACAAAGTCATCCCTCACATCCACCTACTGCAGCTTGGAGTGACGATCTGAGCCTGCACACTGCCTTCTCTTGACCTTCCTCAGAAAACAAAGCAAATAGTTTCTGGAAGCACGCTTCAAATATTCAGGAATAGTCCTAAGAGCCTTTACTCACCTATCTTTATATTTTGCATAATGTTCTTTTAGTGATAATATAGAGACAACAGTTTACACAATATATTTCAGATATAAAGGGGTCACCTGCAAATCAACTCTATTAGTTTGCCACTAGATATAGCTAATGGAAACACTCCTACCACAAAAGAAATGTGATTGGTTTCCTTCAGGCTTTGGGTTTTGCTTTTGGGTTTTTTTTTTTTTGTTTTTACAAGTAGCCTGAAAAAAACGGTTAAGAAAATCAACTCGACAAGAATTCTAGCCAAAAGATAAATCAAATTTTGTTTAGTTCCATATCCTCAACTCCTTGTTCTGCTTCACAAATTGAGTTCTCATTTTTTTAAATTTACTTACATTTTAGTTAAAGACAGCCTTGGACATGACTATATTTAGCTCCTTATTTCAGAACCATGAAGTCTTAACTACCTCTCTCCCCCATTTTTCCCCAAGTGCATCTCATTAGGTACCCCAACTTTTTAATATTTCACTCTTGTTCTGAAATATCCTTTGCGAAAGGGGGAAAAGCACTTCAATATCAGCAAGAATACATCGCCTGCCCTATAATGTGAGCTTGCCAATTATATTTATTCTGGCTCACTGGTTGCAGTATTACGGTAGAAATAAGGAGACTGAAGTACCCTCAGATCTCTTAGGAATGGAAGGATGATGACTGCCTTCTCTTTAGAGAGAGACAGTCCTTGCACCCATGTATTTTCACTATTAAATGCAACTCAAAGATTTCCAGATGGATTTTAAAAAACCCACCTACCCAAAGGCTGGGGAGAGAAAGAGCAGCTCCATATGTTAAGTGGGTTCCTGTAAGCCTGAGGATCCTGGATCCAGTTCCAGCAGGAGGTCCTCAACTGGTTTGTGAGAGTCTCAAACTCAGCTCCTGGGAAGGGGGAGGGAGGAAACACTGTCCCTAAAGTTTCTATAGGTCTAAAGCGTAGAAACCCCTGCTGGCTGGCCATGTATCTACCATGCAGGGATCAGAATTCAAGACTTTGGTTCAGTCCTTTGCTTCTTGTTGGCAGCGATGCAGAGGCAAACACATCTATGGGCCTCATGCTTCTCTGCAACAACGCCAACACCTCCAGATTATTCTGGAGTGGCACCAACAGGCTTTGGAGGCCTCATGCAGCCCTTCTTCCACTGGAAGGATGGTCATCTCAATAGCAGTAGGGAAGTGAAGGGGAGAAGAGAAGTGCCCTTCAATGGCTTAGCTCAGTATCCTGGAAAGCTGCAGTTAGAAAACTGCATCCTTGGTGCCCTAAGAGCAACCTTGCCCTGCGAAAGGGAATTCCATGGACATTTCTGCAGAAGGTTCAAACTGCAACTGGGAAAAAGCCTTTGAGGTGCACGGTTTAAAGCATCAGACCAAGAGGCTCCAGAGACTCTCAAGTATCTCTAGGCCAGCGTTTGCTGGTGTGGCTAAACGAGCAGCACCACTAACAGAGCTCAGCATTAGGGAGAAGAGAGAGAAGGAGGAAGGAGAGAAATCAAATCAGAACTCACTCAATGCTCTCTGGTGTCCCAGTGAGTACACAGGGCCTCTCGGGCATTCCACCACTGTCTTCAAAGGAAACAAAAAGAAAACTTTCAATACATGGAATTTAAAAAAAAAAATGTTTTGGTAACTACCAGGCACTAACAGAAGCACCACCCCTCCCTATCCCTGCAAACAGAGCATACTAATGAATTCAAAGGCATCCAGAGTCAACATATTTTAAATGATTTGCTGGATGCCTGCATTCTTTTAAAGCCTTCCTCGGCAATTAAGGGGAGAAGTAAGAACTGAGATTACATTCATCACCAGTTTCCTGCACAGCACTGTGGTACATTCTTCCCCAAAAATACCAGGCACAAAGCAAACTGATGGACCCATTTTTCCAATGCAAAGCTAGCTGTATGAAGAACTGCTGTCACCTTCCTGAAACATCATCTGCCAGGAGTTGGAGCTGAGACAAACGATGCTAATCCAAGACAAACCACATGAGCTGAGCAAAGTAATACTGCCAGGAGAAAACTCAATGGCTGCAATTTCAGGCCTAAGTACAACATGGATTATCCATTTGCATTGTGCCCATGTCTTGGTTAGGGACAGTTCCTTAACAGTTTCATTCCCCAAACCTGGTTCCCATGCTAGTCGGGACATCAGTTAGCCTCGTGTATTGGTCGTTAATGGTGATTACACATCATGAGCACGGCAAGGACACAACACCCTGCAACATGACAACCTGTTCAGCTGCCACACAAAGAGGCTCTTACCTGGAGCAATCTGAATTTTGCAGCCAGACTCTGCCTGAATCCTTGAGATCTGTTCACCTCCCCTGCCGATTACTGAAATGAGTTCAACAAGCGTCAGAACATACCATTTTTCCGAGTAACTGCAGAGCACCTTCCCCCTTTTACTCCGCTGCAGCTATCTATAAAGGAACAGTGTGACTCCAGGATTGCAGAAAAGGCATCCACAGCATGACCAAATTTATCATAGCAGAAAAACATTAAGATACTGCTGAAAGTTATTCTATTTGCTTGGAAAAAACCCACAGACAAAAAAAGCCTATCTTGCACTGGAATGGTAACACATAGTATAGAAGAAATAAGGCAGTAGTTTGAGTGCTGCTAGAAGAGTCATTTAAGTATATCTTGTTCAGCCTGAGCCAATAAACCAGTCATTTGGGGTCCAAAAAAAAAAGGCAAAGCCTTTTGCTTTTATTTCTTCAAAATTCATTTTGCTACCTATTTTCGAAGGAGATGCTATTTGGTTGATCTGTACTCAGAAAGAACCTCTACATCCTGAAATGCTCTATCAAACCTTAAATGAAAACAAATACCCATCTCCCTTAACTCCTGGGGTTGGCACATGGTTGTTTCCTGAGACATACTGTGAAACAACTATGTGCCAATCACCATTCATTTTCCTCCCAAGGTTGCAAAAAGAGCAAAACTGTCAAGTCAAACAGGTATGTCTGGCTCAGGATGCTTCCACAGAAGTATCTCTCGGCTGTGGGTTTGCCATCCTCCTGCTTCTGTCTGGTCCTGAACCAGGATGAGATTTAACACAGAGGATGCATCAGCCGAGCCTGCAGGCTCCCCTATCCCAAAGCTGCAGCATCCCATCCCGATACCACTCACACACGTGGTGCCAGGACTGATAATCGAAGAGGTCTGACAGGAGGAGGGCAAGAGCATCCTCTGCAGAAATTCAAGTTACTGGTTTAGAGTGTCATTAGAGTCAGAACAAAACTTCACACACTAAGGGGTAATTACCATGGCCTGTTATTTCACTTTTTTACTCTCTGTATAGCAAATTGAGAGAGATGCACAGAGATCCAGAAGTGGAAGAGTCTGTGCAATCACTGCAGTAACACATCAGCAGGAGGTGCCATTCAAAGGAAGAGTAATGATCCTCGAGGATGAGAGGAATTAGCATCAAGCATGAAAGAGAATAACATCAGGAATGCAAATCTTGGAAAAACTCCTTTGACAAAGCATGCTGCTTATGTTTCCCTGCAGCAAACGTGTGAGAGTTAAAATTCTGTTTAACTTGCCTTAAGTCAATTCTTATTTTAACATTAAAATACTTTCCTCTCTCAACTCGCACAGTTTTGCATATTTTAAGTAGGATGTTCCAGTGAGGGGAGATAAATTCACTTTTGACTTATGTACTACACTAGTGGGAATTTTAAGAAGAGAATCACTAAAACTCTGTAACCTGCACCAGACAGTCTTGTTCTTATTTATTACTGGGAAACCAAGCTTTTCCATGCAGTATGCATCCAGATTTCCAACACAGATCATCTGGTCCCCACAAAGACAGAATTAGACAAAGCTTATCCAAGGCTAGTAAGCACAAAAACTTGTGAGCATGTCAGAAGGAACAGCATTCCTGCACAGAAAACACATCAAGAAACATATCAAAAGCATCCAAGGTACTTACTAAATCCAACCATTTTATCAGGCACTTTGAACTCTTCGGTTATTACAGCTCTAAAAGAAAAAGAAGATAAAAAAATCAAACAGCCATTACAAAGAACAATTTGGAAGACAACTACATCCGTGTTGTGGAAACCAGGCGCAGCAGAATGCTTTTGCACACACAAGTAAACACTACATCAAAATTATTTGTTTTGAAAGAGACCTCTCGTGGTCACCTAATTTCTTCTACACTGGATACATTTCCAGCCTACTCTCCATTATCCTCAGGGGAGCTGGCAGATGAACCTCTTTTCGTCATTCTTGTTCCAGACAGATTCAATGCAGTAACAGCAAAGTTACTTTAATATTTAGCCTAGACCTTCCAAGCCAATCTCCATCTACTCCCTTTGGATACACCCTTGCTAAGAGACACCAACCAAAGGCAATCCTGATAGGAATGGTTCCCTACAATATTCACAGATTCACTGGGACAAGCTGCAAGGCAACTCATTCTTGCTTCAGTCTCCCGCAAATCATCTTTGACAAAGGAGTCACCCCAGATCATGTTACACCAATAAAATGAAACCATAGTAAGAATAATAAAAGAATCTACCTGCCCTCTGAATACTTCTAACTTTTGTTAAAATGCCAGAGTTTTTTCTTTTTTTTTTAACTTTTCCTTCCTCCCTCTACTGCAACCAGGGGAAGGGAAAAGGAAGAATTTATTCTGTTAAGTCCTGCAGATGTAGAGGAACCAAATCCAAGTTTCGTATCAACTCTTCTTTCTTCATAACAAACACTTTTAAAGGGTTAGCAGAAACCCCAGCCTGGAGAAAACCTAAGCTGACAGTTTCTCCATGTTCTCAACCTCTGACTTCCTAACACTACTACAGATGGTGGATCAATAAACAATTAGAATTGATCAATAAATAATAAAACATAACCCACTGCTTACCTTTGATGTACCAGGGCCCCTAACTGGTTACCTACTGTGGCAGAGAAAAGAAAAAAGGAAAAAAATCAAAGCATTAGCACGGATAAACTAACTTCATCCCTATAGAAAAGAGTTCTTACCATTTCATCAAAAAAAGAAAGAAAAGCAAAACAGTAATTTAGGTTCAGTGGCTGAAATGAATGCGTTATGTGGTACAAAACAGGAGGGGATTTCTTGATCAACACACACCATAACCCAGTGTCCAGCTGAACACAGGATAGGGAATTGATCCGTGTCTCCCCATGCTGAGAGTCATGGGAGAAAATCCTGCCTGCCCAAATCCAAATCCCTGTAACTAACCTCCCCGCTTCCCAAATTAAGGCCAAAGTAGTAAAAAAAAAAAGGCGGGGGGGGGGGGGGAGAAAAGGCAGGATGGCAAAGGGAGAAAATAAATGTCAACTAGACTGGCAGGTATTAAAAAACTCAAAATAAAAGCTGAGCCGACTCAAGAGATTTAGTCCAGGCAAAAAGCATTAAAGACTGCTTGCACATACTTCTCTCTGTGTCTCTTATCTGTGCTCCATGGAGCCCACCTACGCGGAGACCTGTTAAAGGAATAGGTCTGTTAAGTAACCTTGTGGCACCCAAATAGTATTTAAAAAAAACCCAAATCCAATAACCAAACGTATTGTTCTGAATACACACATTCCAGGCATACTTCAGTGTTAGCTGGTCGTCCATTTATGCTTCACGGTTCTCACCCCAGCTGAGGTCCCTCAAACAGATTTCTCCCCCCTAAGCCCAGCAGATTAGATCTTTCTTCCCAACATTAATGGGGAATATATCATTAGACCACCTCACGCAAAGTGGGAACCTCTGCCCTGCTGGGCTTCCTCCTGGGCTCTGCCTGTGGCAAACCTGCTGAAAAACAGACCATTTGGTCCTAACAACCAGTTGAAAGATTATATTGCATGCCTAGAGGGCACGAGTAGCGAAACAAATGAAACCGGCCAACATGTGAGCTGGGATAATAAGGATGCTGTTTCAAACCACCTTGCAGCAACCTGCACATTCTTTGACCTGAAATAAATTGGCAGTTGGCTGGCAGGATTAGAAAGCGGATGCGTCCCACACTCTCTAAATCGGGTAGAGAAATGCATAAAGTTTGTGGTCAAACACTCTACTCAAATGAAACAGACAAAGAGAGTCAATACCATACTTCTGCCGTGTGTCAATACCTTCATAATAGTTCAGGACCAAAATATCGACAGCATATATATTTTATTACTCTCCCCAGCTCAGTGATAAGGCGACCACTGCGTTATCGACTCCATTAGATTTGTCTTTGCATATTCTCACCCTGAATATAAAAAGCTCTAATTTGATTACTATCAATATTGCAGTTGAAAAAGATGGATGATGTAACGGGGAATATTTGCTCTAGCTGGTAAGCTACTACTGCTGAGCAAATATGACCAAACAAATGCAGAATCTCACCATCCTACCCCAAACCGTGTTTCAAATATTTTTAACATACGCAATAGCTCTGGGAACTGCCCTTGCCACGGACCAGGCCACTCTCATCCCAAGACGCCAGAAAACGTGGCCTTAACACTACAAGGCTGTATTTAAATATCCGCTTCACATCTCAATTCACCAGGTCTCTTAGTAGCCTGTTCTGCGGCAGCCACTGCCCACAAATTATGAGACAGATACACATCCTATAATCAACTCCTGAAGTTCACACGAGGAACAGAAGAGCCTTCATTTGGTAACACAATCCTACACTTGATAAAAACAACTTCTTAGGGGAAACGGTATGAGCACAAGAAGTTAAATCAGTCAGGGAAATGTCGTTTTATGTATGTTAAAATGTCTGCAACCCACCCCGAGTGCCATACACAGCAAGCCACTCACCGCGCCAGGCAGGTAACTGCATTACAGTATGTTAGCTGTACACATTAATTTAAAAAAATTAAGCCACAATAACTTAAAGCATGCTCATTCCTAATCCACATTTCACAAATAACCTCTCCACGGTAGATGGTGAGAACTGGGAGTGATTTACTTGAAGTCAGTTATGATTTCTCTCTATACTGAAGAGGGAAAAAGCAGTGACATGGCTCCCAGTTCCAACAATCCAAAGGTCCATCCCTTCTATAACCTGCCCATTTTGCTCCAGAAGACCAGGACTAACAGATCAGGAGGACAGACCACACTCATCACAGTACAGAAAACCCATTCTCTGTTCCACCATCTCCCTCGTTGCACCAGGAATGCAGTTGAACTCTGACAAGCCACGTACATATTCCCCCTTTTATATCTATTGAGTACAATTTAACTGTAACTGCAGTCATTTTACTGCAAATAAGGAAAAACACTGAATAAAATCAGTACAATTTCCTATTAATGGCACCTGCTGGTTGATAACTCTTCATTCTGTTTTAGGCTTCACCTTAACAGAATTCTACCTAACAGACCCTCAAAATAAATATGGAATTTTTTTCCACCCCATAAAACAGAGCAGTGCCTCCCACTAAATTAACGTGCATGATGGGAATATACAGTCTCGTCAAGAAAATCTTCACGGTTAGAATAATATCAGAGTGATGCACCTCCTAGAAAGCAGTAGAACAGGGTTGCATTTCAACAAAAATGGGATCATCATAAATTTTTGAAAGCTATGAGGAAGATGCTATTTACTCTGTTACTTCACTATTAAATATTGCCAAGTTTTTCTTTAATTAAATGGTCAAAACCTAATAATTTTTGTGCCTGCCTTCACTGCAAATCTTGATAAGCTTTTTACTCCCCCCTCCTTAAACTGCCTTATTTAAAAAACAGTGATCTGTAAAGCTGTGATCTTGAAGACCATTTTGTGTATTACACTAAACCTTTGGCAGAGAGATTTGGATTTCTGTCCTGGTCCTACTGCTGCTAACGATGTGCCAAGGAGCATCACTACTAACTTTCACTATCAGTTAAACTGGGTTAAAATTTCCTTATGCTATCACTATTCTCATTAAATACACGCTGGAGGAAAAGAATAAAGTATTCAATGGGATCATGTTGAGATTGAAGCCCTAGACTCTACTACAATCAAGCTTTATTGCACCAAAAGAGTCCCTCTTCATACCTGGATGCACCACAGAAGCTGGGGGAAGGCAGAGGGTGGAGAGAGGGAGGGATCACCAGGAGGCTCCTCTGAGATCTCTCATCTTTGTCTCCCCAGACTCAAAGGATGCTACAGCCTTCAGCTTCCACGTTGCTGCTTAACCCTACATTTGTCACTGGAAACTTCTTCAAACCAGTCCAAACAAAGGCCAATGCTCGGGTCCTAAGTCTCTCTCCAGCAGACTAGATCCTCATTCCCATTGAGCGATGAGGCTGGTTTTAAGGATTATTTAGCGTTAAATAAATTTATTAAATTGTGCTGGTAACTAGAGGGACTCATTAATTAAAAGAGAGGTCAGGGGTAGCTGTTGGCCATAATGGGAAGGCTGGGATGTGTCCTAAGCAGGGAGCCAGAAGCCAGTAGGTCTCTCTGCAGCTCAGCGCTAACCCCATCTCTAGCACTCACCTTTGCTAAGAAACAAGAGCTGCTGCAAGCAGTCATACAACCACTGACTATGAAATGAATCCGATCCCCTCCTTGCACTACAGCTATTTGCAGGATTACTTTAAAGTAAGTTGTTTCCAGAAAGGGAAAATAAAGTGCAGAAAAAAGAGAAATAATCAGTCTCAAGCTTCATATAATACCAACAGGCTAGGTCACCAGGGCCAGTCCTAGCAGCATTTCTTTTTAGATGAAGGTTATGTTAAGGGAAGTGCAAAAAGCACTCACACGTTCTGCTTTCCAATACTATGACAAATCTATTTTTCCTGGAAATGCTCTAAAAGCAGCTGAATTGGTTTTGACCAGCACACTGTCACCCTGTCTTAAGACCACTTCCTAAGCTGACATCAATCAGCCACGCCAGCAGCTGTGTACAAAAACAGACAGGCAGAATTAGATTTTCCTGAAAGAGACAGTTTTCTTGTCACCTTAAATACATCCTCTGGATCCAATTTTTTTTCCAAGAGTATTAAGAATAGAAGTAATTTTCTAACAGCTACACAGGGACAGAGATGCAGCGAGACCCGCACCCAGTCATGAGCACACAGTACGCAGAGGTAAACAGTCAAAAGATTTACCACCAGGTTTGTTTCCAAGCTATTGGGAGGAGCAGAACGTATAAAGATCCCCACACTATAAAATTTGTAGAGCATGCATCACAATGTAAATAATTATTTCTCCACACCATCTCCAAACTGTGGTACAGACAAGCAGAAAATCATAGAATCATAGAACAACCAGGTTGGAAGGGACCCATTGGATCATCGAGTCCAACCATTCCTATCAAACACTAAACCATGTCCCTCAGGACCTCATCTACCTGTGTCTTAAACACCTCCAGGGAAGGTGAATCAACCACCTCCCTGGGCAGCCTATTCCAACGCCCAATGACCTTTTCCATGAAACACTTCCTCCTAATCTCTAGCCTAAATCTCCCCTGGCGGAGCTCGAGGGAGAAGAGTGTGGGCATGCAATCCCAACACCTCTTGTGCACAGCTAACAGAACTAGAAGATCATCCAAATGGGAAGTCCTTTCATAATTTAAGTGTCCTATTAAAAGCAACTGCTATCTTCCAGATGTTTTGAGCTAAAGCTGCGTTATAGACTTTTAATGCCATTGCCATAAGAGCAGAGAGCTCAAGACTAAGGTATGGATCACACCACAAATACAGAGCAAGCCACACTCACAGCTTCAGGAGTTGCTTTGTCAGCCTGGGTACAGTTACAAAACAGCACAGGATCAAACTGTTAGGTGGGGAACTCATCACACAACTGCACGTCATTACAGGACTTACTGATGCCATTAGGAACAAACCCCAAGATAATCAGAGCTGAAAGAAGTGATACAAGCTTTGCTCCTACCCTGACAGTGTCTTTGTTAATTCCAGCCCTTTAAAGTATTAATTCCATCATTGATCGATGCCTCTACGATCTCTTAGAGCAGGTTTTTGGGAAAGCAGTTGGAAAAAGGCCAGGTTCAAGGCCAGGTTGGAAGAGGCTTTCAGCAACCTGATCCAGTGGAAGGTGTCCCTGCCCATGGCAGTGGAATTGGAACTTGATGGGTTTTTAGGTCCCTTCTGACCCAAACGATTCTATGACTCTGACAAAGTTATAGCACCTAGAGATTTATATGAAGAAGCCAAGGGTAAACGCAGCAGCTGGAGCTGCTCTAAAAAGTTACAAACACAGCTAAGCTCTGAACAAGCACCCAGGGGGAGCAAACACCCACAGATCTTTACATCACCAGAACGACTGCCAATATAACACTCGAATACAGCCTCTCTCTGGAAGGTTCTCCTAGGAATGAGACCTGCTCCACAAAGTTATCTGTCGCAACACGAGAAACCAGCAGTACTGCACATTTATAGCCCAGACTCTAACTGTATTGACACTGTCTGTGTCCACACAAACATGTCTCAGCAAGTAACAGGGCTCACTAGAAAAAGTACAAAGTCTAACTCGCGCTTTCATTAAGCACTACAACCATTTCATATGTTGGAAGTTCATTAAAATAACATTCAAGTGGTCAGACTTCTCAGTTCAGTCTGAAGAATCAATGATAGAAACAGGCAAGATTAATGCTACAAATGATTAGTTCCTCAAAGGCTACTTTTAGTCTGTTTCACATGCAGCCACTTATCTAAGCTATTCCGACACAGTGCAGAGATGTTCGGCATTCTTCAATGCTCAACAGTCTGCTTAACAGCCCAATGTCTTCCCAAGCAGGAACCAACACATACCAGCAATACCAGCCCTCTGGCTTCCCACAGACACAGCGATGTGCCAGCCTGAGATAAGGTGCAAGGGCTCATGCATATAAACCCAGGATTTCCCAACACACCAAACCAAAGCAGCAGCCACCTCTTGCTCACAGCCAACACCAGAGAACAGAGTAGGTCATGGCAATAATGTCAAAAAGCCAGAGGCTCCACATGAAAGAAACTCCTCCCCATGCCCCAACACATTTTAGAATGAGCAGTACATGCACAGGATTTTCAGCATTTGTATCAGACAGAAAAAGTTATTTCCAAAATGAAGTTCTAGGCAGTAGCTTTGCTTATCTCCTCAGTACTGAACACATCTGTGGGAAAGAGAATCACCCCACAGGGCTGCCCATGTCAGTAAAAGAACTAGAGGAAACAGGAAGACATCATTTTTTATAACCACCAAGAGAAGGTGAGCTCTTCCCATCTATACAGCAGCCAATAATAGAGTTTAAACAGTTCTCGTAACAGCACACATCAATAGATTTGTAAAAAGGAAAAATATCAGTTCCAACATTTTTCTTGTTGCCAAAGAAACTAATAACTTATTTCAAAATTGTAACATTTTATACAATATCAACTCTCATTGCAGTTAACAGATGTGGTCCACCCAGTAAATTACTCTTCAGCTGTCCACAATGTTAAAAGCTTCAGAGACTTAAGAATTCTCAAAGAATGATCAGAACTCTTGACAGCAACTCAACCACTATGCTGTGACCCTGCTCTACACAGGGGAGCACACGTCCTATCCACTGCTTGTTCTTGGAAAGTAAGGGTCACTAGGGAAGAGCAGCTTTACTATGTACACCTGGCATGCTACACACGGGCTCCTGCCAGTTCTGATTGGCACATCCCTCCTCCCTCCCTAATTACCGTAGAACAAGACTTAATTTACACTTGATGATCTAAGAAAGAATTGCTTCCCATTAATACTACTAATGCCTCAGAGCCCTGTGCTATCTAGAGAAGACTAAACAGCACAGGGAATCTCCCATAAAGTTTCTATAGACAGAAAGATGCAGTAAATTCTGTCCTTAAAGCAGACACCTGCCTTCAGAGACAAATTTCAGGAGCTGCATTCACAAGATTGACAAATCAAAGCTAGCTTACCTCCGTCATCCAGAGGCCGTTTCTGCACTCCATAACCGTAGACTGATGGGTCCACAAGTGTTGTAGAATTATTCAAGTGAGGAATATCTCCAATTTTAGCAGCAATCTATAAAAACAGGGGATAAAAGCATGATTAGCATGCCTGAAGTTTCAGCCCCCAACAAGGCATTCACCACAGCCCAGTCTTCACTCAGCTGTTTACTATATAGGTGGCTTGATAACAATTCCAAGATTAGTGCTTCATTTGTAAAGTAAACAATTATCTGCTTGCTGTTACTGTTTGCTTGTTTAACATTTAATTTACCCAACCCCTCTTCCTGATCATAAGTAGGTATCTACTCCCTGAAACATTATATTCAGGGTTGTTCACTCAATGAACAGCTGACAAGCTACATCTTGCAGAGAAGAGTTCAAACTAGCTCACTGGAGAAGCTGCCACCACTGTAGCCATGTAGGAGGACACGTGCATCCACGTATATACAGATACATAGATGTGAAAGTACTCAGCGCAATGACAGGTTTGGGAACTCCTTCTCAAAGAGACTGGATCACCCTGTGTTTACTGTACAAAGAACAAGCCAGTGGGCAAACTATTAGCCCAGAATTAGTTTCTATTTCCTGCAGTGGTCAATACAGCACGAATGTGACTAATGCTGCCCGTGCACCCCATTCAAACCCTTAACAGAGGGGTAAAGGCCATTCCCTGCCAAGCCAGGATGCAAAGAGGACATTTACAGGAGACTGAGGTATCACAGTAAGCAAACTAAAGTAAACTAACTAGGAGAGACCTAAACAGTACTTAATAAAAATGGAAAGTTAAGCTCGTCTCTAATGACACGTAGATGACGTCTACACAGATGGATGCTGACAGATGCGAGCTTTCACTGCTCCTCAAGCTCACTGTCAGCCCACTGCAGAAACACAGAGGTGCGTTACCTCAGAGCAGGACCCAAGTTCACAGGCCTTCAGGGACAGCAAACGGCACAGACACAGCACCACTTGCCTACAGAAAGCACTTGGCTAGATAACAAGCAAGGGCAGAACAATGCAGTTAAAGAATATAAAGCACGGCGTATTTACAGTGTTTGCTTCCTTTTCCAGCAAGAAGAAAATCACTGAATAGGATCTTAACTAGGAGTCTGATCTCAGTCTATTATAACTCGGACTTCACCAGTGAATAACCAACAGGAATAGATGAAAGAGCTTTTTACAGATGTTTAAAATGACAGATATAACTAAAGGTGTTTCTAAGATTTGAGAAAGACATCTATCACAACTCTGGTTGCTGACACTACTGGCTGCTGCAGTGCAATAAACAACTGCCCAAGATTGAGGACCGCAGGGTACTGAAAAAAAGCTACCTGAAATAATCTTGAAAGATTGAGGGCACTGCTTTTAGAAAGAATAGAAAACATTCTCTTCAATACCGTGCATGAAAAGGGCTCCAAGTTTTGATCATTTTCTTCTGACAGCCCATTCCCTCCTTGCCATAGAAGCACAGAATGGTTTAGGTTAGAAGGGACCTTAAAGATCGCCCAGTTCCAACACCTCTGCCATGGATCTGTTGGATCTGGTTGCTCAAAGCTCCATCTAACTTGGCCTTGAACATCTCCCAGGTGATGCCTTGGGTTTTGGGTTTTTTTTTTTTCCTTTCTTTTTTCTTTTTTTTTTTTCCCAGAAAGTCATACTGCACCCATGATTCCAGCCTTTTGTCTACACGTTTCCTCCTTACGTCTGGAACACAGAGGATTTTAATGAAAGTATAAAGAGCACAGACATTTCCTGACCACTTCATTGCTGAAAAATAAATTTAAAATCTACTTTATACCAAGCCATTAACAGCTTTCACATAATAATTTACAAACGTATGCCAAAAGCAGCAGGCTTGGTTATAACATATCCTGGCATGGCTGGCAACGTTTGATTTTCAAATGCTCTTTATCAACTCTTAATGTTAGCAGCTATTTACTTGAAAATAATCTGTAAGTTAAGGAAACTAGAGCTGAAATCACACACCACAGGCTCAAGGAAAGAAGAGAACAGCCTGTGGATAGCAGAAGGTGGCTCATCAAACAGAGCTCGCATGAAGTACACAGGTGTGCAAGAAGAGATCACCAACACTACAGCTGCGTACTCCCTATTTGTGCTTCGTGCACAATTATTGCTCTGGCACAGAAACCAGTAAGTAAAGGGCAAAATTAGACAATCAAAAGCAATTTTTACATTATCAGCTTTCAGGATATTTTCCTCCCCCCCCCCCCCCTTTATTTAAACTTGCAACCCTTATCTCAAAGGCCTCCCAGTGCCACCAGGTTACACGCAGACACACGGCCCCACAGCAGCAGGAAAACACGCGGCAAAATTCAGAGCTGAGTTTTTAAGTAGGAGAAGTTGTTCAAACACATTCTAACTTCTTAGGTCCAACCTAAAATGGGATCCTCAGCTTCTACTATAGGCTCAGCATGGAGATAAGCACCAAAGTCATAACATAGCAAAAGTAAGCAGACCTAGCCCTTATCTGACAAAACGACCTTGAATAATGTCCTGCCAGCCACTGCTTTTGTCCCGCTGTATGCCTGCCTGCAGATTTTTTCCCCCTTTTTTTTCTCCCCCTAAAACCAACATGGCCATTTTATAGAGCTCTGAAATACACTGGAGAAAAGCATCACTACCACAGAACTGTTTCTGCACCCTGTTTCTCCAAAACGAAGCTGTCCAACAAACACTTCAAAGGACCGAGCACAAACCTGAGCTACAAACTACAATGGTAAGGCCAAGCCAATCAAAATAGTCCACACTTGTGTGAGGAAGATATGCTTTAATAAGCCCTGCATTTCTGTCCTATACTTTAAAGACCCCTTAAAAATGCTGTAATGTCAAAACCACTTTTAAATATGAAGCTTCTTCTCTAGGCATAACACGACTCAAACATCAATATCTGCAGAATTCAGCTTCCAAGGGAAAGGTCTAGTTTCTGGGAAGAATCTCTCCATGTGGTCCTGCAAACGAACAGCAACTGATAAAATAATCAATTCTAGGTACTAGGAGGATATAAAACAAAAAGGTGCTGTCATCTGCTCCTCCAGGCAATTCCTAGTGCTTCTGCTGCTCTTTCCAGTCAAGCAGAGTATTTGAGTTCATGTGACAGCCACTGCCCCAGAGCTCTGTTGGATGCAGCAAGACCATCCACAATCATTTACGTCTCATCTCACAGGTGTTTTTTCCAAAATGCTAGAGCAATCGCACACCCCTAAATCTATCTGAGGAAATTTCCCATGGAAATTAGAAGTTAGAGCCTGATAATAGGAAGGGATTTTAAACACACCCTCTCTCACAGTCTCTCAGTGAGTGCTGGGATATCCACTCCCTTTCAAGGTACCAAGATGGCCTCCTACAAGCTTACTGAGCCTTTTCTCTAACATTCCCAGAAATTTGGACTCATACAGGACATATGGCAAATGATAAGAACAACACACATGTGAGAAGGAACCAGTAAGTGCTGCAAACATGCACTGTACTGAAAATGAGACTGCCAAGAAGAATCAGAGAGGGTAAAAACCAAACGAGATAATGTCTTGCCCACAGACTCAAAGACAACCTGCCAGAAATCCATTTTTGTCCAAAGTACAGGCAGCCCTGCTTATTTTCTGATTTCCTTACTCAAAACGGGAGCAAACAAGCTCTCTCTCTTCCCCCACCCCAAAACGCCACATGGGAAAAGCTGCCCTGCCTAAGAGCAGCCGGACAGACCTGTCACCACCTACGATCCAGAAACTAATCCCCTCATTTGAGGTGTAGTGCAGCAGATGCAGGACAGGCCATCTCAGAGGCCCAGCATTCACTTGGAGAAGTTATTCTTGATACATTTCAAATATTTAAGAGTCCACAAAAGGCCCAAGCAAGTCCAGCATAAACACTGAAAACAACATACAAGCAATTTCTTTCGAAGGTATTCCAGATTCCTTACACTCATGTCATCTAACATTCTGGTGACTTTGAGGATCGCATTTACTGTCTCATTGGGAAACTCTTCCTTGCCCTGAATTATTTAGTTATTAGTAACTAAGCACTGTATTGCACAGCGTGGTTTTGATGTTAAGGCTCTCATGACAGTTGAATTTAGTAAATTTGATCACTAGTCTTAAGATTAAACTTTGGAAGATTTCAAATGCCAAGCCAGGGATGCTATACAACCCACAACGCAAGAATGACCAACGACTGAGTTTTTAAATCTGCTCCTCACCCCCTTAAGGCAAACATAATACTCCGAAAAGGCGATGGCACAGGCCATCTATGTACCAACCAGTAAGATTAAGACAAATGCAACTTTAAGCTTACTCAATGAAAGCTCTGCCATCACCTCCAGTGAAGCATCAGGTGTAACTGCCTTTACGTCCCAGGAGATTCTCAGCAGGAAAGTCCCATCACAGATCGCTTGAGCTGTGAGGTAAATATCCATCCACTGAGCGATTCAGACCATCCTCATTCACATTCATTAACAAGTCACTAGCAACAACTTATCTTGATCATCTGTGCAG
The DNA here is from genome assembly GCA_033558105.1 of Coccyzus lansbergi. Lineage (NCBI taxonomy): Eukaryota > Metazoa > Chordata > Aves > Cuculiformes > Coccyzidae > Coccyzus > Coccyzus lansbergi. The sequence continues at coordinate 391,273 of JAUMJK010000585.1, read as the reverse complement.
ACCACCTACTCCCTAGCAAAGCCTCTATCAAACTAGAATAAATCGAGTACTTTTGCAGGGAGGGGAAATTTTAGCACTTGCCAACATTTCTTTTAATCCCACAGATACTAATGGGGAAAAAAACCCCTCACATTCAGCAGGCACCATACAATTCGCTGCACAAAAATGTAAGCCACTGTGCTCCCATGAACACATGCAGAGGGCACATTTCTCAACACGCTTGTTTCCAACATGAAAAGATATCAGGAAAGCTGCTATGCTGCAGAGCCTGACCTGAAGTTGGCAGTCCAGGGGAGTTTGAAATCTTCCAGTTCAGACTACCTTAAACTGTAGACTCACGGAAACCAGATATATTCTTGCTGGTGAGGCAGCCTTAAGAACAGCAAAATCAGAACAAGTGAACACAGTCAGTTAAGAGAATTATTTAATATTCCCTCTCCTTCGCATGTCAGTTAAGGGACCTCACAGATTCACTCTACAAACACGATGCTGGTAACCACGTAACACCAATCCAGATCAATTTTCAGTCACGGCTACGTTTTAGCCTAACGTCATCCCACTGTCACATCTAGGTTGCTACTGATAGGATGAGCGCTCTGTGCTGTGACACTTGCAACACTTCCACAAAACAGCTTCAACAAGCTGCAACTGACCAACAAACAATTATTTTAATCCACATAACCAAGTTATCCAAAGAGTAATCAATTGCTACTAGCTAGTCAACAAGATGGTTTTGCGATGAGGGGTTTTCTGTAACAGATGACCAGGTCAGGACAAACACAGCTGCAAACACCTCTCAATGTAATTGCATCCCGGGGCTAACAGCAAAGCTTTCAGACATCACAGGCCATCAAGGCCATTGCGCTTTGTTAGCCACCGAAAAAAATGATGTGTGGCCTCATCCGGGAGGCAGACAACATACAAAATGCCTGCTGCAATACTTAGGCTGAGAAAGGCATCAAGGACTGAAGAGCAGACCAGCTTGTGATTTCCTCTGGGAAGGCACAGTGTGTTCATCAAGAACAGCAAGTGCTGCTGTATGAGTCAGAGAAGACCATGCAGAATGTGGAATTGCTGCCATGCTGATTCATGAGTGAGCTGCAAGCAACGGGAAGCCACTTAAGTCCCACTAGAGTGATGGCTTAAAAGGTCTTAGTGTTGAGCTTAGTTTCTTCAGAAGTTTCTCAATAAAACGAGAAAAGCGAGTCTGAGCAACAAGAGATTTCTCCTGCCTGGCCTGTAACATTGGAAAGAACAAAATCAGAGCGTTTAAGCACTAGCTGAGCTGTGGTCCTGGGATTCAGCTCCATTATGTCTCGTTCAGGTACAGTTATTAAGTACAAGTAGAGTGCAACCTGTTAAGAGATGGAATAAACACCTGCGACATGGCAGAAAAGCAACGAACAGTCACAAAATCCGTGCTGTGAAGAGCAGCTCCTCGTTCCTGGAACCATCTTCCACAAAGGGAGGAGCACAGAGACACCTGGAACATCCTGCACTGAAGACAAGGGTGTTGATTTCTGCAAGTCTGGGCACTTTGACTCCAAGTTTCCATTTTAGCATATGTAAGCTCAGAGATTCCTTCGGGGAACAATCCACTCCCCTCTCCCTTTCCCTTTAAGGGGAGAATGTGAAGCTCCCCTTCTGCTAGCGTTTCTATTGATTAGCCTAATGCACAATTAAGGACTTGCTTAAAAATGGAATTAACATTAAAGTCACGCCCACCCATTACAAAGCAGAGTGACAGTGTTGCAGATGACAGCTCACATCGCTTCTAGACCATCTCCTTCCTCGCAGAGCAGCGTTTTCACCGTGTCACAAGCCCCAGCCGCCTCCTGCGCCAGAGGGTTCTGCCAGAGGCTCTGCTGCCCCCGCTGCCCCCTGCCTCTCCCCAGCCTTACAGGAGTCCCAAGGCCAGCCCCAGCCTCTCCCCGGCCTGCCTGGAGCTCAGCCACCCTTCCTCGCTTCTTCCCGGCCTGGCAGGAGCCCTGTCGCCACCTCCAGCCTCTCTCTAAGCCTGCCCACAGCCCCACTGCCGCCCCCTGACCTGACAGAAGCTCCATCGCCGCCTCCCGACTCTGCTCCCATTCCTCGCCTCGCCCCGGGCTTGGCAGGAGCCCCCTCCCCGCCTCTCCCCATGCCAGCCCAGAGCTCAGCCCCCACCCCGCCGCCCCCCAACAGGGCAGAGCCTGGGGGCTCCCGAGAGAAGAGATGCCGGGGTGCGGCGGCCCTGGCCCTCGCGGCGGCCCTGCCCCAGCCCCGCGGCCTAGCAGCGCCCCGCGGCCTCCTCCCGCCCCCGGCCCGCGCCTCACCTGCCGGACCCGGTGCAGCGCGTCGACGAAGCCTTCGGGCTTGATCCCCACGGGCGCCGCGCTCTGCCCCTGCGCCAGCTCCGCCATGGCCCGCGCGCCGCGCCGCCCGCCGCCGCCGTCCCGCCGCTCCGCCCGGGGCCCCGCACCCGGAAAGGGAAAGAGCCCCCCGCTTCCGCCGGAAGTGGGATCCAGGGGGGCGGGATCGCTGGGGCGGGGGCCGCTCACGTGCTGGGCGGGGCGGGCTGGTAGGGAGGGGGGGCGTGGTCAAGCCGTGGTCACGCCCACATAGACACGCCCACCGGCCAGGACCCCCGGGGGGATCCATTCTCCAGACCCTCCATCCAGTTCCAGCCCTTCCATCCAGTTCCAGCCCCTCCATCCTTTTCCATTCCCCCATCACATTCCATTCCCCCTATCCCATTCCATTGCCCCCATCCCATTCCATTGCCCCCATCCCATTCCATTGCCCCCATCCCGTTCCAGCCCTTCAATCCCATTCCAGCACCTCCATCCTGTTCCATTCCCCCATCACATTCCATTCCCCCCGTCCCATTCCAGCCCCCCCCATCCCGTTCCCTTCCCCCTATCCCACCAGCCCCTCTATCCCATTCCATTCCCCCCAATTCCGTTCCAGCCCTTCATCCCATTCCTGCCCTTCTGTCCCAGCACAGGCAGGGAGAGGGAGAAGGGAGAGCCTTGGAGGAGAAGAGGAAGAACCTGGAGGTGCTCGGGATGCATCCTCAGTCCCAGAGGCGCTTAATCCATCATCCATTTAAATGGCTTCCAGTTGAAAAGGGGAAGATTTAGATTACACTTTAGGAAGGAATTCTTCACAGTGAGGATAAGAAGACATGACCCAGGTTGCTCAGAGAAGCCGTGGTGCTTCAGGACATGGTTAGTAGGCATAGTGATTCTATGATTCTATGAAAGCTGAGGAGAGGCTCTCAGGCCCACTTGGCTCTCAGGAGTGCCCTGCAACTGTCCAGCTAAAGGTAACCTCAAAGTGGCTGCAAAAAGAGGTCACCAAATCTGAAACCCAAAGCCTCCGTGCTGGGACACTGGCAGAGGGAAGCCATACCCTCTCCTGTCAGACCTAGTGTGCACTTAGGGCGGCGAGAGATGAATTTTCATAGAATCAGAGAATAACCAGGTTGGAAAAGACCCATCAGATCATCGAGTCCAACCATTCCTCTCGAATACTAAACCATGTCCCTCAACACCTCGTCCACGCATCCCTTAAACACCTCCAGGGAGGGTGATTCAACCCCCTCCCTGGGCAGCCTTTGCCAGTGACCAATGACCCTTTTTGTGAAACATTTTCTCCTAATGTTCAGCCTGAACCTCCCCTGGTGGAGCTTAAGGCCATTCCCTCTCATCCTGTCCCCTGTAACTTGGGAGTAGAGCCCAGCTCCCTCCTCTCCACAACCTCCTTTCAGGTAGTTGGAGAGAGCAATGAGGTCTCCCCTCAGCCTCCTCTTCTCCAGGCTAAACACACCCAGCTCTCTCAGCCATTCCTCATAAGACCTTATAAGGTTTTGGTAGCTTCAAGACCTGGAAAGAGATGGAGGATCCTCCATGGTGCTCGGCAGGTCCAGGTCTGAGGGACAAAGATGCCATAAGAGTGACAGTGAGCACTGGATGGACAGAAGCAGCCAGAAGGGAACCTGGTGAGAAGAAGACATCAGCCAGCAATTGAAAAGAAGGAAATTACAGGCCTTAAACACTTCCAGAAACAAATTTCTGATGTAAATCTTCCTTTTGAGGGGAAAAAAAAAAACCCACCCAGAAAGGAGTGATTCAACGCCTCCATCCCCCACCTCCCCCCGCCCCAGGCACACACACCTTCACACACACACGCGAGCTGAAATTAGTTGTGACAGCTGAAATTCTCCTCTCCTCGGATGCTGTTTGACAGGGTACTTAAAAAAGGAGGGGGGGGGGGGTGGTGAAAAAAGAGGAGAAGAAGAATAAAAGGGAAAGTGGTTTGGTGTCACATGGGGGAGGCGGAGGGGGGTGATGGGCTGGGGGGTTTCAAGTGATACAAGACGCATAATTCAGGCTTCTTGGATTGCAAAAGCTCCTCTTACCTAAAGGGCCTGCTGCCTTTATTTTTATCCAAATGGCTCAATTACTGCAAAGCCCCACAGAGAAAATTATGGATGTTTGCCTCTATTTTTCTCCCCTTGTCTCCACAACTGTAGATATTTTGTTTTCCTTCTTTCCATCTCTTTTTTTTTTTCCCCCTTCCCTGCGGCGGCGGGTGCGGGGGGTGGAAGGTGGCCGAGGAGCAGGACTGGGGATGGATGGGGAGATGCAGGGGACCAGAGGGACAGGGTGCTGGCATGTGCCGGCCCTGCCACCGTCACACAACTTGTTCCTCTCTCCACCTGCCCTGTGTCACCTTGCACCTTTCCTTCCTCACATCCCCCTCATCCCTGTGTTCCCTTCTCCTTTTCTCCCTCTCTTCTCCCCCACCTCCCTCCTCTCCATCCCCCTGCTCTCCTCCCCATCACCCCCTCCCCGTGCCTCTCAAAGCCACCATAATAGCAGCTTGTTTGGCACTTCACTTGGTCTCAATGAGAAAATTCCCCCTCTCCTTCTTTTTGCCTTCGTTATTTCCAAACCCTGCAATAGCTCCTTTGCTCAGGGCTGCGGGAAGTGCCCATTTTTCAACATTTTTCTTTGGCTTGTGTTTGTCATCCTCTGAATTACCGCACCGGGGAGTCCAGTCAGCCCGACACCGGGCCTTGCTATTCACGCCTCTCCTGCTCCTTGAGATCATGTAGGGAGAAATTAGTTATTTATTTCGAGCACCACTGCAATGCACTTCCCCGCAGAAGTGTTTGTTTTGATCCCTTGCTGGAAAAGGAGGCTCCGCGGGGAGTGTTGGTGCTCCAGCAGCGCCAGGTCCAGCAGGAGATGTACTGAGGACAGGGCAGGGTGTGGGCAGCTCCAGAGATTCCTGGGAGAATTCTGAGTGCGGAGACCTCCAGCCAACATGTTTTACTGTTTGATAGGAATGGTTGAACTCGATGATCCGATGGGTCTCTTCCAACCTGGTTGTTCTATGATTCTATGAGAGAGGGGTCCCCATCACACCGAGATGCTTCCCTGAGGTTCTTCTAGGAGTGGATGCTCTCTATGGGTCTTGAGAGTTTCCAGGTGATGTTGTCCTACCAGGAAACCAGGTCGTCCGTGGTTTAATCCCTAGGTCAGGTGTGCTACACTGACATGGTTCCCAAGACTGTGTGGTGCAGGAGGAGCATCCCACCCCAAGGTGGCTACAACAGCACCAGGGAGTGCAAGTGCTGTGAGATTGTGCAGATCTGGAGGCTGAAGGAAGAAACCCTGCTCCTTCTCAGCCCATGATCACTGAACATGGTCCCAGCTCTGCTCATGGACTGCTGTCCTGCCCAACCTGGTCACCTTCATGGAGTGCTGCCAGCCCTGCCTGGGTAGCCCATCTTTTGGGGAAGGGCAGCATGAACCAGCAAACATTCACCAGCTTGGAGAGAGTCCCAGATAGCAGGAGATGGGAAGGATGCCACTTATCCAGGTAAAACCCATCCTCGTAGGTTGTAACCCACTTGCCTGTGTCAAGGTCAGCGAGTCCCATCGCTGAGCCCACCAGTGCCACTGCAGACAAGGCCAACATCACTGCAGGGAATGCTGCCAATGCCCGTGAGCCATTCTCCTCACAGAGATCATAGAATCACCAGGTTGGGAAAGACACACTGGATCATTGAGTCCAACCATTCCTGTCAAACACTAAACCGTGTCCCCTCAGCACCTTGTCCACCTGTCCCTTAAACCCCTCCAGGGAAGGTGAATCAACCCCCTCCCTGGGCAGCCTCTGCCAGTGCCCAATGACCCTTTCCATGAAATTTTTTTTCCTAATGACCTCCACTGGCAGAGCTTGAGGCCAATCCCTCTTGTCCTGTCCCCTGTCACTTGGGAGAAGACCCCAGCTCCCTCTTCTCCACAACCTCCTTTCAGGTAGTTGTAGAGAGCAATGAGGTCTCCCCTCAGCCTCCTCTTCTCCAGGCTAAGGGCCCAGGGAGCCACAGCTTTAAAGAAAGAAGAGGAGCAGCAGGAGGAAGAAAATGCAAAATTGGCCCAGTGGGTAGACCTGCTATTTAAGTGCAGTTGAGAAGCGAGCGGGAGGAATTACAGGAGAAATGATAGTGCCCTGACAGCTGCCATTTCCCACCACCAGTCTCCCCTAATGGAGTCCTAATGTAGTGGTGGGCTCTTTGCTGACAGCCCAGCCCGAGACAGGGCTCATCTTTGTGCTGGTGACAGATGGGACAGTCCGGCAACAAACCTGTAATCCTCTGATTTCTGATGGCGCTGCCTCAGCTTAACCCTTTCTTCCCACTGGCACTGCCTCGCTGCCCAGATGTGTGGCTGATGTGGGGTCCCATCTGCCCCCCATCGCCTGCTGCATCTGACAGCAAAGCGAGGGAGGAGGAGGCAGCTCATGTCGCATTGTTTGGCTGCTGCTGGGCACCAAATCCAGCCCGAGCGGGCAACAGCATCACTCCCTGTTGAGAAGACAACAAGCCGGACCTGGCTCTGCCCCTGTGACATTTAAGTGGGCAGGTGAGTGTGGGCAGGTGAACGCAGGCAGGTGTGCTTTGCAGCACGGGAGGGCTCTGGGCTGCCTGCCCAGCACAGCGCCTGCCACAAGCCTCCTGCTATCACTGGCTGCCGCCTTTGGCACTGAACATCTTTGTCTGCCTCAAATTAGCCCCAAACCAGGGTAGAATTAGACAGTTTTAAGCTAAAAGGTATGACAGTTTTCCCCCACAAGTCTAGGCTGCCTTGACTACACACGGCTCTACTCCTGCTCTCTGGAGACACAGGGAGTGGCAGCAGGAAAAGTTGAGGGAGTTTTTCCACAGTAAAATAAATGTAGCTACTCCACACGCTTCTCTGTCTGCTGTGGGGAAGGCTGGGCATGCCGAGGACCCACAGGGGCACAGGGATGCTCTGGCCTCTGGGATGCAAAGGAGATGAACTACCTGCTGATCTCTTCTCCACTATCTCTCCCTGGGGAGAGACTTTTGGGTACTACTCCATCAAGCAAAGGTCCAAGCCCCTTTGTCTCCTTCCCATTGTGAAGTATCTCTGAGTTTCACCCTATCTAATCTCCAATGTGTGTCTGGGTCCCCACTATTTCAAAAGTAAAACCCACTGGCATCCTTCCAAGCTGCACGGGAGCTCTCTCCCATCAGCATGGTGCAGCCAGCTCTTCACAGCATCCAGACACAGAGCCATGACTCCAGGATCACAGGGACTGAGCAAAAAACTCACCATCCTGACAGGATCCCAGCACACTCCTTGTCTCCCTGCCAAGCTTACTCCTACTGGCAGTGAGCCTGCCTGCTGTCCTGCCTCAGCAGGAGTTAGCAGGTAGGACAGAGAGCACCAGGCAGCTCTGCGAGGTCCATCTGCTCATCTGTCTTCCTGCAAAACAGGGTCCTGACCTCAGACCCGCTCCCAGCTCTGCAACCATCCTCTCTGGCTGATCCAGACCTACCTGAGGCTGTGGGGAATAGAAATAACCCCATCATGCACCAGGAAACCCTGGGGAGCATCTGAGACCCCAGAGCCAATCCTGGAGGATGCTGAGGGTACTCATCATGCTTTGCTTAGTAGTGAGCCCTGGTCCCTGGCAGCATTAGACCTTCCTCGGCCGGAAAGCGCAATGCGGTAGGCTCAGGTCCTCGGCACAATTAGCCAACAAGTGGCTGTTTTGTGAGGGATTGTTGCTGATGTGTTTTAAGTGGCTTTCTGAGTGGAAAATGTGAGGCGCTGGAGAGGCCAGCAGACAAAGAAGGGGATGCATTAGGTTTTATTGGTCTGCTTCGCACACATCTGACATCACTCCATGGAGCAAGTTCTGCCCGGCTTTGGGGAAAATGAAAAATAAAGCAAGAAAAAGGGGCCGAGGGTACAGGGGTGGGGGAGGCACAAACGATTCAAGCAGGCAAGTGGGGGCTTAATAGCAGGAGACACTGGAGCAAACTGTGTCAACCAGATGGGACCCGGGTGTTGCGGGAGGAGAGGGGACTTAGCCAACCCGCGCTTTGTTCCAGCAGAAAGCACAGCCCTCTCCCCCCAGGAGCTGACTACATGTGATATAATACAGCCCCTTTCAGCCACTAAGCTGGCCAAGGACAAAAGTCACCGATAAATAGCTAGAGGGCGAGGCCAAAAGCAAAAGGTAAGGTTGCCAAGAGCCCCTGATTTCTCCTTGGGCTCCCTGTGCTGCCACACATCTGCCCTGGCCGCTGGCACAGGGTCCTGTGGGCATGGCAGCGATGGTGAGGATGGGGTGATGCCATGGATTTGGGACTGGGACAATGCCATGGGATGAGGATGGAGGCGATGCCATGGATTCGGGGTTGGGACGATGCCATGGGATGAGTATGGGATGATGTCATGGATTCGGGGCTGGGATGATGCCGTGGGATGAGGATGGAGGTGATGCCATGGATTTGGGGTTGGGGTGATGCCATAGGATGAGGATTGTGGCAATTACATGGGAATGGGGACAGAGGCACTGGATTTTGGAGGTGTGGTACCTTCAGCAGAGGTGAAATGCCTGCGAGGCATTTGCGAGTTGTCTGTGTTTCCCCCTGTAACTTGCGCATCCCTCAGCATACATTGGGAAGGACTGGATGCTGCCACCCTGGCTGTGTCTCCCTGCATCCTGCTGCTTGGGTTTACTAAGCTTACAGACATCTTCTATCTTCACCTCCAGGCTCCTGTGAAAACATACTCAGCGTCAAATGCACAACTCAAAAATCACTCACCCAACTCCAAACACCAGGTAGGCAGAGCCCACTGAGCACTCTCCCTGCAGCCGTGTGCTCGTAGCCCTTGGCATCCCTCAGTTCCTCTGCTGTTCCTCCAGACCCAGTGAGCACCCTGGACCCTCTTGAGGGTTGAAGCCACGCCAGTTTCCCAGGTTTTGGACCCAAAGATACCCTGCTCAGTGCCCCACAGTGCAGAGCTCAAGACCTGCAGACATTTGTGTGGAGACCCCGAATGTCCCAGTCTGAGCTGACATCTCCAGATTGGTGTCTCCCCTCCCAGGTCAACCAAGCACTAAACCAGTCATGGGGCTGTGCAAACAAGCAGGACACACCACCCCACCCCCGCCATCCTCCTCCCCCAGAGGGGTCTTCCTTACTCTTGTGGAAATATTGATCCAGAAAAAAACAGGGACACACATTAGGTGCCCCGGGGGGTCAGGAGATCATCGGCTCAGCTGGCCGCCTGTCACCCTGTGCCCACGGGGTCCAGGATGGGCAAGAGAAGCGCTGGGGCCTTGGGAAACCCCTTGTGCTGCCAAGGGGGCTGAGGCCAAAGTGCTTTTGCCAAGGGGAGGCAAAACAAATCGATGAGGGACTGCCGTGACACTCTGACCCTGGCGCTGACAGTAAATCTGGGTGGGGGGCTCAGAGGCAGATGGTTGGAGGGGGGAGGTGAGACTGGGCACTCACTGGTGGGATGAGGGAATTGCTGGAGCTCCCAAACCAAGTGGAGGCTGCCAGAGCCCCCATGGAAGGCAGAGGAGGCAGGAGAGGGCGGCTGGATGCCAGCATGGGGATGGCAGTACCTCTGCCATGACCAGGATGCCCCTTGTAGCCACATGTCACTCCTGAGTGACCCTTCCTGCTGCCACACGTGCGCTGGTCCGGCTGGGAGGGCTGTGGGGTGCCAGAGGAGAGATACCCCAAGGCTTTCTCAGACCTTTTTCCAACCCACAGAGGGGAAGCATCTCTTACAAACATAGCCCTCCAACCCTCAGCTCCTCGCTCCCACCTCTCACTGAAGCCATAGGAGAGGGCAGGAAGGCACCAACGGCTGCAGATCTAGTTACCTGCCACCAACAAAACCTACCTGTCCCTTCCTGGCCCCTTTCCCAGCCCCCTCCTTGGGGCCATGGTCCAGCAGGACCCCCTTGGCTCTCTCCAAGCATCACCGGCTCGTTGCCCACCACGATCGAGTGACCAGATGGACGGCAGGGCTTGCACCACAGCCTCCTCTGTGGGTCCCTTGTCCCCCTCCAAGGCGCTGAGCTTTGACGCTCTGTCCCCCCGGGGCAGCCTTTTGTCAGGGGCGTGCAGAAGGGCCCCTGTGTCCCTCTGATCCCTGCCGGCCCCATGGTACCGCGGCCAGAGCATAAAGCTGGCTTTCAGGGATCCGGCGTTGGGAAACTCCCACAGAAGAAGCAAGGGAACTTCTTGTTAGATGGGGAGACAAAGCCACCTTGTTAAGGGGTTTACAAAGGCAACCATCTCCCCCTTGCTTGGGAAGCTCGCGACCGACAACTCCCAACCTCACCGGGGGGGTGACTTTCCTTCAGAAAGATAGAAATGCTTAATAGCTGCGCTGTAGGCCTGTGACCTGTGTGCTCCCGTAAAGCATCTCCAAAGGAAAATAGGGACCAAATACTCACCACCGGGCCTCACGTGATTTTCCCACAAGGGCATTGCTGGTAGTGGTGTCCATGCTGGGGACCATTACCAGCACACAGGGACCACTCCCTGCCCCAAATTACATGATATTGGGTAGTGCAAGAGGAGTTTCTGGCCCTCTCTCGGACGATGTGGGCTGAGTTCCCGTCCCGTGCACTCCACAGGTGAGGAGATGGAGCCCCAGGAGGGGACGTGATGGGGATGGATTCCCACAGGTCACAGTCATACAACATCTCTTTGGTTACCCATCGCCCCTTTTGCCCACATGGACCTGGTGAGCCCTTTCACCACCCAATAAAATGAAGTTTAAGCAAAAACCCAGCAGCCCCACAGCTGCCCCATCCCCTTTGGGAGTTTTCTCTTAACATCCATCAATTCTTATTGCCTTTTGCAGGAAGGAATCCCTGCCCTGAACAGTGGGAACTTTTGAACAGCTGCCGTGGGACTGGATGGTTGCTCAGCTTCAGACAAGCCCCTCCGAGCCCCTGCCTCCCCCCTGCAAGTTTGCAGACCACACCTGGGGGCTCCTCCTGCTGTGACTACAGCCAAGCTTTCAGGACTCATTGCCCAAACCTGTGCATTGTTTCCAGTTGTTCTTGGCAACGCTTGCACTAAAACCCACATGCATATCAAACCTTAAACCTGGTAATTACCTCTACCTCCAGAGAAAGAGGAAAATAGGTTTTGCCATAGTGGTGCAGCAGGTTGCGGTGGCCGGTGTTGACTGGTCAGGTTGGAAACACCGTGATGCCCCAAAGCGTGTACAAAGCCCACGTGGGTGCAATGGCCAGCTCGGCAGGAAAAAAGACCAGTCTCTGCTAGCAGTCCGTAGGGATGGGTAAAAGGAGCCAAGCCTTGTGCAGTGAGCCCTGCCAGGCAGCAAGCACATTGCCAACAGTGCCAAATTAACAGTGAGGTGCATTTCCCCTCTACCCCTCCAGCTTTTCCCTGTGGCACACGCTTGCTTCCCTCCTACGCTTGCAGGTGGCACTCAGAGATCCACATCCCTCCTGGCATTGTCCCCAAATCCTCCTCCTCCTGTCCCTGGGGAAATGCCATCTCTGGGGGCGAACAAGGCTGGAGAACATGTCACCTTCTCTGCTTTGAGCCAACGTTCGTGGCTGCCCATGCTGTGCGGTGCCACCCTTGGTGCTGGTCCTTTGCTGGGAAGCCCTGCCCTCAGGTCTGCACCTTGCGGGGCCAGGTTGGAGGCTGGGACCAGCAATAAATCGACTGCTGCAGCTTTAAAAAAGTGTGCCTGCTTCTTAGTTGGCTGCAGGGCTGGTGGCAGCAGGGAGAGCCGGAGGACACCTGCGGAGAACCTGTACAGCTGCGAAAGATTAGCCTTTTCCACTAGACAAGACCCATTACCATGTTCCAATATACCATCACTTCCGCTAGGAGAGCCTGCAGATGAGATATCGATTGCAGTGACCCTGGACGAGCCCTTCCCCAGAGCCTGGGAGGGTGGCAGAGCAGCCCCACGGCACAAAGAGGGGGTGCAACTACCCAGGGGCACCCCTGGAGACCCAGCCCCAGGGCAACGAGTGGCTGCCTTGGAGCAGGCTGGGACTCAAGCAATGGGTGATGCACAGAAGAGCTTTGAAGCTCAGCAGTGACCCAGGTCCCTTCTTGAAGTCCCCCTGGGCTGTCCCCAGCTGCATCCCTGGGTTGTGAAGCCCCAAACCCATGCCCTCTGCACTTAGAGCCAGGTAAGCGTTGCAGAAAGAGACCAGCTACCTTGAAAGCCCAAAATGTCCCCCAGATGCCTCAGCCAGGGGGTTGCCAGGGGGTTCAGGAGCTGCTCACACCACTCACCTTCTTGCTTCAAAGTGAGTAGCAGAGGCTGACCTGGGCAGCCTCCGAAATACCGTCCTGAGACAACCCAGGTGTGGAAGGACACTGAGAAACTGCAAGGGGGTGGGGCAATGAGAAACCACCAAATCATGAGGACTAGTAGGGCTGATGGTAATTAAAGTAGTCAAGTAATTAAACATGTGGTATTTGACTCAGAGCATCCCATCACTGCAGCCCACTCCAACTGCACCAAGCAGAAAGGCCAGGCACTTGCTGGGTCTCCTCTATCCTGTGATCCCACCGTTTTCAAGAGGATTTTTCCCTCCTGCAAGACTCACACTGGGTTTGACTTGAGTTTTTGAATAGACCAAGCTCTACGTTTCCAACACAATGAAGCTTCCAGCTGACACACACTCCTCTTCCAAGGCTGACCAAAGCCACCTTCTCCACCAGCTGCCAGAACAACCCTGCACTGATCAAGGAACTGGAGCTGCCGTGGTACACAGCATCCTCTATCCTCAGCCAAAACCTCACTGCGCATCCTAGTGGGTGTGGAGAGGCACAGGCAACCGGTCACGCTCAGGCCCATGCTTTGAAGGGTGGCAGCATGAGTGCTGGAGGAGATTTGAGGCGTTGGGGTGAAATGGCTTTTTCCAGCCGATGCTTTAACCACCCCAGGGAGAGGTGGGCCAGCTGCTCTGATGAGCCCTCCTCGAGCACGTCTGGCGTTTCTCAAGTGTTTGGGCACGAGAAGCTTCTGCTGTGACACTGCCAAGCTGGTTTGCTGCCAAGGATGGGCAGAGAAAGTAACACCCACAGCTTACAGCGCTGCCTGTTGTCCCAAGGGCCAGCCTAGCATTCTTCTCCAGCGACTGGGAGGGCAGCAGCCCTGTTTCTATCTTGTTTTTTTCAGATGATCCCCCCCAGGAGATGCCTCCTGAGAAGTTTCAAGCCCTTTCCCTCCCCTGGAAAGAGTCTGTTGCAGGAGGAACGGGGCTGGCTGGACACTAGGCACCCAGACCAGGGTGGGCTAAGCAGCAGATCCTTCCTGACCATCAACCCCGTGGCAGAGCTTTGGGATGCTGCTCACCAGGGACCGTCATGTGTGGCTGCGCTTTCTGCATGGACCTGCCGCTGAAAGCAATGGGATGTAGGAAACAGGGCAGCTCTGTGCTGCACCCCCCACTCCCACACCCCACAGGGTTGAGGCAGGCTCCATCAGCCCAGAAAACCATTTCTCTTGCCTTGCTTGACAACCCTCCACTGCTTTCTCCTCCCAAGATGGTCGCTGCCAGTAATAGCAGGGAAAGTCACATCCAAGCTGAGAAAATAACATGTTATTTTCCCAGCTGTGATGTCAGAGCTTGTCACACTTGCCAGCTCGGCAGCGGGGTGGGCAAGGCACGCCTGGACATCCCCAAATGGCCACTGGGTCTCACTGCCCCCTTCCCGGGGCTGCAAAAACATTCCACTTTTTTTTTTGGTGGAGCTGTGTTTTGCTCCCCGTCTGAGTGGGAAAGAGCAGTTCCCTGCCACTGGGATGAGGCTGCCTGGTGCTCCATAGCCATGCAAGCAATGCAGGACACAGCAACGGGGATGCATCGCTCCTGGGCTCCCGAGAACATCTCTGCCCCCAGCCTGGGGACACCCACCTCAATGACATCCCAAACCAGGTCCTTCCCCATCCTAGGTGGTGCAAAGCAGCAGCACATCCTAAGCATTTGCACGGGTTAGAAAATGTTTTCTTTCTTTCTTCCCTCCTGCTTCCACAGTACGTTTCAGAGCAGGTTTCCCTCACCGAGCTATCCCTGCATCCCAGCAGAGCTCTGCGGAAGAATACGCAACCCACCCTGGCATCATGCAGGAGAAACCCTCTGCCTCCTCCTTGACTCCGGCAGTATCACCAGAGGATACCTCCCTTGCCTTTCCCTTTTCAACAAGCCCCCACCTTGCTCTTAAAATGCACTAAAACAAAGAGAAAAACCCGAACCCTCTTAACCCATGGCCACCACCCAGCTGGCCCCTCTGAACCAGCACCGTGCGGGGCGACATCGCCTGCTCCCACCTTTACCACAAGGTACCCCCAACCCCCTCCATGTCCTTCAGAGGCACTTAATCCATTACAAATTTCACAAAGCCTGGCTTGGGGAAGCGCTGGGCCAGAAGAGCAAACAAACAAGGCAGGAATAAAGCCCGGCTCTCAATGAGCAAACCCAGCACGTGGCGGGAGGTTTTATTTCTTTCCCCACTTCTCCTCCGGCCAACCACAACCACCTTTTTTTTTTTTTTTTCTTTTTTCTTTTTTTTTTTAATGACTGCATTTCACTTGCTGCCCCGTAACAAAGCCATCACCTCCTTCGTGACTCCGTGGAGACGAGTTACAATTACAAATTACCACCACAATTAGTGCTAGTTCTTAGAGAAATTAGAAAGGGGAGCAGGAGGCTCGTGTGCGTGCGATTGATTGCTATTCATTCTGCTTTACGGTGACCTTGCTCTGGAGACGATGATATTCCTTCAGCCTGGAAACCGGATTAAAAAAAAATTAATTGTAAATTAACAGTAATAACACACATTTCCTTTCAATTAATTTAAGCAGAATGAGGGGGCGTGAAGAGCAGGCGTTTGTTAAGGCCTGTACAGTTTAATTATATTTTTTTTTTCCACGAGATAATGTAATTAATTTATCTTAGAGGGGTGGGGGGATATGGCAGATCGGGGAGAACAAAGCAGTTAACAGGCGATGGAAAAATTAAGAGCCCATTATGTAAATGCAGCGTGTTTTACAGCCCTGGAGTTGGGAGGGGTGGGGGGAGCGTGGCAGGGTCTGAGAAATAAGTAAAATAATGAGAGTGGCTGTCCTGAGGAAGGGTGTAATTAGGTAGGGATGGTGCTGGGGGGATGCTGCTTGCACCCTGGCGCTTGGCGGAGGTTAGTGGGAGGCCTCGGCGCACCCCAGAGCCCCAGGAGGAAGGAGGCTGCATGCCCATCATAGCCAGGGAGGGACCCAGGGATGATGGGGCTTCTCCCCCTGTGACCCCCACAGACCTCAGGGAGTTGATGTTGATGAAGCCAGTAGCGTCAGCAGGCTCGTAGTCCCCTTGCACATTCATGCTATGGAGAGAAGGCACTGTTAGTGGGATGGGGCACTCTAGGGGGCTCTTGGGGCATCCTAGGTGGGTCTTGGGGCTGCCTTTTGGGAAGGGAGACAACACAGTGGACCCTGGAGCTGGTTGCTCCCCAGAGCTGGTGCCCACTGCTGCCTCTCCTCAGCTGTGAGGGGCTTGGAGCAGGGAAGCCAGCCCAGGAGGAGCAGCAGAGCCACAGGACCACTCTGATGGCTGTTCCTGGGCTCCTCAGACCCTGCTAGAAACACGACTTCAAATTTGCCTCCGTGGTCCTTCGTGTGCATCACCACTCTCCCTCCCTGAGCTCTTGCATGGAAGCAGGGATGCTCCCTCTGCCCCAGAGCTGTCGATGCCAGGCAGGGGCATTGCCCTGGGGCTGGGACAAGGTCTTGGGAGGGGACATTGCTCCAAGGCATGGGACAGGGTCCTGGGCAGGGGTCAGATGTCCCGGCACTGATGAAGCTTATGGCCACAGCAGCCAGTGCCTTGATGCAACACGGAGCGCATGCCCCTCCCCAAACCAGCAGCCCCACACCAAATCCCAACTCCGATTCCAACATCCCCAAAACACACGGCTCATTTCCCAGAAACTGCAAACCTTAAAGGAGGAAGAGGGGGGAAATAAAGAACGGGGGAAAAAAAAAAAAGAGAAAGAGTTTACAATGATTTTACCTCCCCTGACGGGCTACAGAAAAACCTCTGCGCTTTTATTTTTGCTCATTCGAGTGGTTCTGACCTGCTCTATAATTACGTTACTTTCTACCTACTGTGCAGAGGCATTTCCACACAGCTCTGCCTCTCACAGCTTTCTCTCGGGTTCCTGTGACGCCGTCACTCAAAGGCTTTCAAACCAGCGATGTAGAAATCAAAAAGAAAAGGAAAATGGTTGGAGACGCAGGGAGAATAAGTGCCCCTGCTTTTCTCTCCCTCTCTCTTTTTCCTCCGTCCCACCCCCCTCCATCCTCCTTTTTTTCCTTCCTTCATTTTTTTTTTTATACTTTATTCATTTAATCTCTCCAAGTGAGAGCGCGAAGCATAATGAAGGGTTGGGACAGATTATTAGGAGCTGTTGATTTTGAGAGGGAGGGAAGGGGGGAAAAAAAGCCAGAGAAGAGAAAGAGAGAAGATAATTTGACATTTACTCCGACTGATCTAAACTCATTCGGGTGTATTTATGGCTTATAAAGTGTTTAGAGAGATTGAAAGGGGTTGAGGGAGGGCTTGAGGGGAGTGAGCGAGCGAGCCAGAGGGAAAACAACGTGAAAAGACAGAGGGGAAAAAAAAAAGTAATATTGACTTAAAAACATGTCTCATGCTTTGGCCGGGTGCTTGGCTGGGAGGACATGGTTTAGTATTTGATAGGAATGGTTGGACACGATGATCCGGTGGGTCTTTTCCAACCTGGTGACTCTATGACTCTATGACAGCAGCACAACTGCCTCTGGGTATGGGGTGTGGTGGGATGAGGTGTGACAGGATAGGGTGGGATGGGATGCTCAGTGTCATCACCCCTGCCCACCTTGACCCTCCAAGCCCCACTCACCTCACCAGCTCCTCGTTGTAGAGCGACTGTGGGGACTCCCTGCCCAGGATGTAGACCTGGCCCTTGAAGACCGAGAGGCGCACGGTGCCCACCACGGTCTCCTGTGAGCGCCTGATGCAGTGTCGGAGGAATTCGCACTCCGGGCTGTGCCAGAAACCTGCAGGCAGGAGGCAACATCAGCAGGGACTTGGGACAACTGGGGTGCCACGGGGGTGCCCGTGATGGGTGGCATCCCCTGGCTAAGCCCTGAAAGGCAGAGCCAGGGTAGCTTGGTTGACAGTGACTGACCGTGAGCCAGCAGTGGCCCAAGAGGCCCAGTGGCTCCATCTCCCCATGACCCCAGTACGTGCCTCTGCCCCCACCTGACACCCCAAGTCCCTGGCAGATGGGATGAAGCCCCAGCTAGGACCTGGGGTGATGTGTAGTCACACTGAAGCCCCCAAAATACATCCTGCAGGAGAAGCTGTTGGTGTTGCCATCCACTGGGGCCACCAAACCCATACCCCCTCCTGTCCCTAAGCCAGGTAATTAGGCAGGGAGCCCTTGGAAACCTGGGATAAAGCCTGGGAGATGGAGAAGGAGATAGAGGCAGAGAGAGAGAAAGAACCCATTCAGCACCCTCCGGTCATCCCCAGGTTTTATCTCTCCCATCGCCTGCCGCTTGGCCGCACACCGGTGCCCTCTCACCTTTCCCTTCCCAGCTGGGCTCCCTGGCTGAAGCCATTAAAGAAACAAACAATTCCTTTTGTTGCTTGGAGGGGCCGTATCCTGCAGCCTTGTCCCTGGGACCTGCTCTGAGGCTCAGCATCAAAGCCCTGCAACCTCCCAGCACCGAAAACCATCTCCCTTACCCACTGGGGCACAGGCAGGGGGTTCAGGACCCCTTCCCCCATGCAGGCAGGGACCTCAGCTCCAGGCAAATACATTTCTCTTTTTTGGTAAGCACCTTCCAAGTACAATTCAAGCACCGGCACTGAGGTGGGGCTGTTACATCCCCATAAAAATAAATCCGTGACACATTAAAGTAATAACCAGCTGCATAAACCCCACCTCTGACAGCTCCAGGTGTGAGGAGGCATCCCCCTCCCTCCTCGCCCCCCACCGCAGACGCATTCCCCACTGGAAGCGATCCCCCTTAATAACCTTCCTGCCTTGTAACCATGATCCTGCCCTAATCATGGAGAGGGCAGGGGGACAATGGCATTTCCGCACCTGGCTGTACCTGCTGGGACAGGAACTGGCTTCAAAGCCACCCGTCCACAATGGGATCAATGGGGACAAGGGGAAGATAAACACTAGTTCTCCTAAAATCAGGGGCTGGTTGCAATAATGAAGTGTTAAAGGAAGGGGAGCTTGAAAGCCTGGTCTCTGGCAGGAGACCCACGGGTGCTGTCTGCACCCTCTTTGGGTTTTTCCTTGGGTTCGGGCTCGGCTGCCGGGAAAACCCAGAGCCAGGTTGAAAATATCCGAGGATTCAGCATCTGTAGCCAGGGGAACGGCAGCCCTCGCTGCAGAGCTGGGGAGGGAGAAGCAGGACAAATCCCCAAGTGTCTCTTTGAGCTTGTGGCTTCTCAAGAAGTAAGGGGTTAGAAATAAACACACAGGTTTATGCTTAAACTGAAAAAAACCAGGTCAAACTAAAGCCAGCCCAGGACAAAGTCTAATAAAACCAGCCAGAGGTGGTGAATTAAGGCAAGGGCTGTGATTCAAGGGGAAGGCAATTGAGACTTCTGCAGACCTGCTGAGCACCTAAAATACAGTGTCATCCTCAAAGGGGCTTGAGCATCAAATGTGAGGAAGACAGAGAGGGGAACGTCCTCAGAGAAGGTGCTGAGGATGAGCACAGGCATCAGAAACCGCAGAAGAGCAGAGAGCCTGACCCAGTGCCACTGGATCTGCTCCTCAAGCCCAATGCCTGAGCTCTCCGAGTCAGGTTATCCCATGGGAATCATCCCAGCCCTCACAGTTAGCGAGCAGTGCCCGAAAAGTGAAGAGAGGCTGAGAAATCAGGAAACGTGAAAGAAAAAAAATGAGGTTTGAACCAGAGGCAGGAAATCTCCCTGGTGTGGGGGGTCTCCAGGGATGACAGCTCTGAACGGGGCAGGGGAAGAAGAGCTGGGCCATGGGGACACACTGCTGTCACCTATGACATCTCAGGCTAATCCTGCTTCCTTGCCCTTAGTGACTGAGTCAGGGTTGATCCACAGGGCAGAACACAGGGCTGTATCCCAGGGATGCCATTCCCTGTCCCTCCAGGGGCAGCTGCTTCCTTCCAGCTGGCTGTTCCCCACAGCACTCACCCCAGCAACACGATGGGACTGAGCTGAGACCCCTCAAACTCAACCCATGCAGGAGGTTGAGCAACTTCCGAGCTGGCACTACTGGGCGCATCACAGGAGAAAAGGCAAAGATCTTTGTTTCTGTCCCTAACTGGGGGCGCAAGCCAGCATCACCTTGTCCATAGAGCCCCCAGCATTCCTGTCCTCATCCAGACCTCTGGAAGCCCCTCCTGCAGCCCCCGGCGAGCAGTGCCGCTGTGTGGGCTGCATATCGCATAGCACAACCAGGACCCTCTATCCCCTCCTGGGGCCCCCAGACCCTGGCAGCCAGGGCACAGGGAGACGTCTCCTGGCTTCAAAACCCACGGCAGGGGTGGCTGTGCCAGGAGCTTGGGCGCTTCCACACCCCAAATCCCAATGTGCTCCAGAGAGAGAGGGGAAAGCTGGGGAAAGGTGATGTGAGGAGGACAAAGGGATGGTGAGTTACAGCCTGGGAGGCATCCAAGTGTGCTGGATGGGGCAAAGGGTTAGTACTGGGCTGGGAGAGATGCCAGGAGCACCTCCTGCCAAGCCTCGGTGAAGGCGGCGATGCCTCCTGAAGGCAGGTGTGAAGCCCTTTCAGCACCAAAACAGAGCGTGGGATTGAGCTCAGTGCGAGCAAACCCATCTTTCCCCCCATGAGTAGCCTCAAAATCCACACCTGAATTTTATAACCCTGAGCACAGGTGCCAGCAGGACCTGCAGCTGAGGATGAGGAGGGCTGGGAGGATGCTAGAGAAGCAGGGCCAGGCAGAAGGACCGTACGTACCATTGTACACCAACTCGGAGAATTTTGAGGCGAGCCCCTGCTTGATTTTCCGTACTTCCCGGTCCATGGTGAAGGCCTCGATATCTAAATGCGCATGGTATAGGATCGTTCCCGCTGGGGTCTCATAGATACCTACCCATTTTTCCAGGCAGGGGGAAAAGCAGAAAAAGAGAAAGAAACGAATGAGACCAAAACTGTCAGCAAATGACAAAAAATAATGACTTGGCTGACAGAAGGAGCCGTGGTCGAGCGCATTCAGTCCCAGCTTGCTGTAAAATGCATCTGTCATTATATTCATGCTGGGGCCGAGACAGTCCACTCCGCACCTTGCGGAGAAAATTTCTAGATTCCCCTCTTTGAAGAGGCACTCTGACGAGGCTAAATGACAGGGTTTGGGAACCGATCCCCCCACCGATCCATGCCCAACGGTCTGCGGCTGAAAACCTGTAATTAAAGGAACGACGCGGGGCACAGGCACAGGGAGCAGAGGGCCTGAAATACCCTCCTCTCCTCACGGCTGGTGAGAAGGAGCCCTGCGCATCCACTGCGAAGCGATGAGGCTACCTGGGGGTTGGGAGGACAACCCCATTTGGGGCTGGCAGTCCCCTTCCCTAGTCCCTTTCTGCCTCCATCATTGCACTAGAGCGAGGGGCGGAGGGATGCTTAATTATTTCAGCGATGGGGGCTAACACCATGGGTGAGTTGCTCCCTTTGTTTCAGCTGCTTGGGGCTTATTTGCCGAGTAACATTTTTATTTGGGGTTTAAACATGAATCCTGTGTTCACTTCCGGGCTCCTCACCACAAGAAGGATGTTGAGGCTCTGGAGTGAGTCTAGAGAAGAGCAATGAAGCTGGTGAAGGGGCTGGAGAACAGACCTTATGAGGAACGGCTGAGAGAGCTGGGGGTGTTTATCCTGGAGAAAAGGAGGCTGAGGGGAGACCTCATTGCTCTCTACAACTACCTGAAAGGAGGTTGTGGAGAGGAGGGAGTTGAGCTCTTTTCCCAAGTGACAGGGGACAGGGTGAGAGGGAATGGCCTCAAGCTCCACCAGGGGAGGTCATTAGGAAAAAAATTTTCACGGAAAGGGTGATTGGGCACTGGAACAGGCTGCCCAGGGAGGTGGTCACCTTCCCTGGAGGGGTTTAAGGGACAGGTGGTCAAGACACTGAGGGACATGGTTTAGTGTTTGATAACAATGGTTGGATTCAATGATCTGATGGGTCTTTTCCAACCTGGTGTTTCTATGATTTTATGATTTTTGCCACAGGTCACCATCCTACAGGATCGAGATGTTTCTCCATCCTAAAGGAGAGCCGTTCTGTCCCTCTCAGTCCACCCCCGTGATGTTGTAGCCTGGTGCCTGGGGCAGGTCATGAGGTACTCACCAGAAACCCATCCCATGCAGCTGCAGGAGGAGACAAGGTGAGTTAACACCAAACCCTAGCTGTACTCATGGGCATGTGGTGGCACTGAGGGCTGCTGGATGCCCCCTCCAGACACTGACAGTGAAACCAAGGCTGCTACTAATGCAATATAGAATCATAGAACAACCAGGTTGGAAGGGACCCATCAGATCTTCTAGTCCAACCATTCCTATCAAACACTAAACCAAGTCCCTCAAGACCTCATCCACCCATCCCTTAAACACCTCCAGGGAAGGTGACTCAACCACCTCCCTGGGCAGCCTATTCCAATGCCCAATCACCCTCTGTGTGAAGAACTTCCTCCTAATCTCCAGCCTAAATCTCCCCTGGTGGAGCTTCAGGCCATTCCCTCTTGTCCTGTCCCCTGTCACTTGGGAGAAGAGCCCAGCTCCCTCCTCTCTACAACCTCCTTTCAGGTAGTTGTAGAGAGTAATGAGGTCTCCTCTCAGCCTCCTCTGCTCCAGGCTAAACACCCCCAGCTCTCTCAGCCGCTCCTCATAGGGCCTGTTCTCCAGCCCCTTCACCTTTCCTTCTCCTTAGGAAGCAGTAAAGCCAACTTGGGCTGAGCAAAGGTTTGGGTTCATGCCTTGACCCTCATCTACTGCCCATTCCATTTGACCTGATGACAGAGTATGGGGGACCAGAGCCTGACAGCCAGAGTGGAGAGGAGCTGACAGCCGACGAGACAAGAGACACCTTCAAACTGACACTCGCAGCATCTCCAAGTGTCTATTTTCATCTCCCCGTGTTTACAGGAAAAAGACAGAGGTGTCAGCGCTGCAGCCTGGTGAAGCTTCAATCACCCCATAATTACTGCTGGGGAAGGGGGGGACTGGAGCTGGGAGTGGGGGGAGTGTGGTGGGGGGGGCAGCCAAGGAGACAGCTGCTGCTGCTTAAAATTTTCTAATTTGTAACCTCGCTGTCAGTTCACCTCCACCCGAGAAATTTTGCTGCATTGAGTGTGAACTGTCACTCCTGACAACATGGATGGGATGGGATGGGATGGGATGGGATG
Source organism: Coccyzus lansbergi (assembly GCA_033558105.1). Lineage (NCBI taxonomy): Eukaryota > Metazoa > Chordata > Aves > Cuculiformes > Coccyzidae > Coccyzus > Coccyzus lansbergi. The sequence continues at coordinate 368,474 of JAUMJK010000585.1, read as the reverse complement.
GGATGGGATGGGATGGGATGGGATGGGATGAGGAGGCTTCCCAAGGGGAAGAGAGGAGGGTGATGCTGCCCATGGGAAGTTGCTGCCTAAATTTTTCCTGCTGCCCCAGGGCTGAAGCTGAGCACGGTCTGGTCTGGATTCATTGCAGGGAAGGGTTTTTCCACTTTCTTCCTCCATCTGCTCAGCGCGTGGAGGGGAGGAAAAGGAAGGAGAGAGCAGGGGGAGGAAAAGCCTCAGCCAAAGGCAAGCGCTCGGCTCTTTTGGAAGCAGCCATCCCCTCCTTCCTCCCCACTGATTTCATTTACTTCACTTAATTAGCCCCCCTTCGGAGTTAAAAAGATAATTTGATAATGAGGATGTGAAAAGGCGGGAGAGGCAGGGCCGTGCTCCCGCTCGCAGCCAAGAGCCCCCGGCTGAGCCCTGGCCCCCCCAGCTAGCTGCAGCACTGCTCCCCGGCACCCCATAATTACCCACCCTCCTCCCACTAAAACAAATATGGCAAAATTGAGTTAATAGGGCTTAAAAGGCTGGCGCAGGCACGCTTAGCTCACCCTTCACCCATTAGGCCTTAACGAAGTTCAATTAGGAGCTTAGTAAAAATCAATGCAAATGAATTTTTCCCTTCCCACTTCCCGGGTTCAGGAGGTGACGGAGAGGAGGCACCTGGAGCTTTTGCTGCCACCTCTGCGGTCGTAGTGGGCACTTGCTGTACTGCTCGTGCCTCAGTTTCCGTTTCAGGGCACAGTTCCGTGGGGCGAAGAGGGAGGAACCACAGAACCCTGAGACAGGGGATTTAAGGGATCATCTCCTATCACCCAAGAGCTCAGGTTCTATTTCTTTCCCTGTTGACCCTAACACCATTGAGGGTCCAAAGGGGTCCCTGCCTCAACTTGAGGAATTGCAGAACCCTGGGCCAGTGGGATTTAAGGGACCGTCTCCTATCACCTGAGATCTCAGGTCCTACCTCTTTCCCTGTTGACCCCAACACCGTTTAGGGTCCAAATTGCTCCTGCACAGTGGTGATGGGGACACCCTGAGCTGCCCTGCACCCCAGAACCCTCCGACTCATTGGGTCATTGGGCATTGGAACAGGCTGCCCAGGGAGGTGGTTGAGTCACCTTCCCTGGAGGTGTTTAAGGGACGGGTGGATGAGGTCTTGAGGGACTTGGTTTAGTGTTTGATAGGAATGGTTGGACTAGAAGATCTGATGGGTCCCTTCCAACCTGGTTGTTCTATGATTCTATGACTCCAGCCCTCTGCCACCCCATCTCTCCATGTCTCCTGCAAATCACCTCTCAGCGAGGTTCCTGCTGATCCCAAGGAGCAAAACCGGGGGCAGGATCCTGCTCAAAGCAAGGGGGAAAACCCACCCCCAAGGTCTCGTCCACCCCCTGCTGTCCCCAGAAAGCCCCTGTCCTCCTGCATCTGCCAGCACACAAACACGGCAGCGATCGCTCGGCGATGTCACGCTGGAGACAGGCATGACAGTTAAATGGGGTTTAGAGAAATTATTAAATGCTGGAAGGGTCACCAGAGCGTGTCAGCGCCTCTTAAAAAAAATAAAATAGATTTTGACAAATTACTCAGCACCCTGCATGCAAATGCGCAGGTTGGTCGGTGCGGTTTGGGGTTGGGGTTTCTTTTTCCCTTCCCTTTCAGTTTTAATTTGATTATTCAAACGCAACTCAAATGATTCGGGGTTTTGTTTCTCGCCGTTTGCGGCAGACGCTCTTGCAGAGGGGCTGGTGCCCTGCGGTGGGGAGGGAAACTGTGGGCTGGCTCTTATCAAAACATTTGTTGCTGCTGCGCACAGAGGGCAAGTTTAAAGATCTAATTAGTTATGAACAAGATATAAAACAAAAAAAGTGGGGGGAAGGAGATAGGAAATGATAATAAGCCACCTCATTATGTAGTTTCTTAGACCTGAGAGCAGCCTTCCAGTTCTGAAAGGCGATACAGGAAAGCCGGGAAGATGCTCTTGATCAGGGAGAGTAGGGATAGGACAAGGGGGAAGAGTTTTATGTTGAAAGAGGAGAGATTGAGATGAGATGTTAGGAAGAAGTGTTTTCCTACAAGGGCGGTGAGGCACTGGAACAGGTTGTCCAGGGAAGCGGTGGCTGCCCCATCCCTGGAGGTGTTGGAGACCAGGTTGGATGGGGCTTGGAGACCCTGATCCAGGGATGGCATCGCTGGCAGGTGATGACTCACCTCTGGACTTCATCCCCACGAAGCGGTTCTCCACGATGTCAATGCGTCCAACGCCATGCTTGCCCCTGGCAAAGAGAAGGGAGGTTGCAGTAGCCCCAACCCCACAGAAGTGCATCGAGCAGGGACAACACTGGGGGACAAACCCTAAGTGGCACCATTGGTGACCATCAGTAGTGACCCCTAGATAGGACAGGTGGCAAGGAGGTAGATTTTCTCTTCCTTTCCCCTTCTTCATAAAGTATTTGATAGGAATAGTTGGACTCGATGATCCAATGGGTCTCTTCCAACCTGGTGATTCTATGATTCTATCATTCTTTTTGCTGTACCACTGCCCTTCCCACCCTTGTTTGCCGATGGGGCTGTCAGTGCTGCAGGCAGCGGTTGCTCTTGGGCCACTGGAAAATAAACCAGGCAAGGGGACAGGCCAGCAGCTGTATTCCCGATACAGGCCAGGTTTGATGGGGCTTGGAGCTATCGGATCCAGGAGAATCATAGAATCATAGAAAAACCAGGCTGGAAGGGACCCACCGGATCATCCAGTCCAACCATTCCCATCAAACACTAAACCAAGTCCCTTAAGGCCTCATCTACCTGTGCCTTAAGCAACTCCAGGGAAGGTGAATCAACCCCGTCCCTGGGCAGCCTACTCCAATGCCCAATGACCCTCTGTGTGAAAAACTTCCTCCTAATCTCCAGCCTTAATCTCCCCTGGTGGAGCTTGAGGCCATTCCCTCTCGTCCTGTCCCGTCACTTGGGAGAAGAGCCCAGCTCCCTCCTCTCTACCACCTCCCTTCAGGTAGTTGTAGAGAGTAATAAAGTCTCCTCTCAGCCTCCTCTTCTCCAGGCAAGATGAAGATGCCTCATGGGCAGGGGATTGGAACTGGATGGGCTTTGAGTGCCCTTCCAACCCAAAATATTCTCTGATGAAGTTCTACGCCAGGGTGATACTTACGCAATATCATTCAGGTACACGAAGAGCTCCAAGGCTGAGCAACGAGTGGCTCCATCCGCGGTGTTGGTGACCTTCACGGGGACACCTGCGGAGGCAGGGAGGGAGGACGGGCAGGATCAGCCGGTGTCAGGATCCCCCCGGAACGTCACCCCACAGGCGTTAAATAGATGTGACAGATATGAACTCTAAATAACTTCTTAAAAAGGCATAGCCAAGCTGGTGCTGGGGGGAGGCCAGGGGAGGGGGACCCACCTCTGGAGAGAAGCGAAATAAATAAATAAAAAGAGCCATAAAAACGCCTCCCCCCCCCCCCCCCCCCGGCTCTCCTCTCCCTCTCTCTTTTTTAGGGCCTGTGAAATTGCAACCAGGCCCTTAACTAATTGAATTTCACGCTCGGCAATTGTCTTATGGCACAGCACCTTCTGTCCCACCAGCCCCTGTCGGGGAGGGGGTGGTGACAAATGTCTCCCCCCACGTCCCCAAGCAGCACAAGGGAGTGTTTGAAGGGGGACCCCCACGCCGGGGCACGGCTGCTCGCACACGCACGCACACGCACCCCGCGGCGGGGTGCTCCCCGCCATGAATTAATTATTGCACCTTTTATGCGTTTTTTTTTTTTTTAAACTCTTTTTTTCCCCCCTTTATAAAAAACAAAAATTAAGGGTGTTGGGTAGAAGCGGAGCGGGCAAGGGGTAGGAGGAGGGGGGGATGCTGAATAGAAAGAGGCATTTTTCTTTAGCGGTGTGAAATGAGCAATAAATGTATTAGGAAGCTGACAAGGGGGCTGCGGGGCCCACAAAGAAAAGCGGTGCGGAGTTGGAGGCTAATCCCCCCTCCATCTGCCCTCCTCATTACCATTTAACGCACTATCAGTTGCCAATCAGACTCAAAGCCTCCCTTTCTAGTCTTTATTATTGAGGTGCCCTGTCTTAGTGATGGGGGCTGTCAGGTCCCCCCCCCCCCCCCTTTTCCTCAACCCTCCCTTAAACCCCCTATTTTCCAAGGGGTTTATAAACTCAGTTGTAAATTGCTATTAAATGTAACTCGCGGCAATAATGAACCTTAAGCTGCTTCTCGGCGCGGGCCCCCCCTCCGCGCCCTCCCCTCGCCCCAGCTTTTTCTATTCGCATCCTCTGATGGGGTATTGGCCAGGGGTCCGCTCGGCAGAGAGCCGAAGTTGTCGGGGCTGTTGTTGGCGAAAGCTGCTTAGCCTTGAAAATAGTTAATAATTAGATTAAAACTTCAAATAAATTAACTAAGGGCTGAATGGGATGCTGGAGGAGGGGCTGATGCTTGGAGGGGGGGATCGTTCGAATGGAGCAGGGATGCTGGCAGCAGTGGAGGGGGATGTGGGGAGGTGGTGCCTGCTCCAAGCAGGGTCTCCTCTGCGCAGTCTGGGCTCACTGCTGCTGCTGGGATGGTGATCTGGGGATGCCCATGGGTGGCAGAGGTGGGAGAAGCCGCTCTATGCCTGCTCTCTGGGTGATAGAATCATGGAATGGTTTGGGTCGGGAGGGATCTTAAAGCCCATAGAATCATAGAACAACCAGGTTGGAAGGGACCCATCTGATCTTCTAGTCCAACCATTCCTATCAAACACTAAACCAAGTCCCTCAAGACCTCATCCACACATCCCTTAAACACCTCCAGGGAAGGTGACTCAACCACCTCCCTGGGCAGCCTATTCCAATGCCCAATGACTCTCTGTGTGAAAAACTTCCTCCTAATCTCCAGCCTAAATCTCCCCTGGTGGAGCTTGAGCCATCCAGTTCCAACCCCCCTGCCATGGGCAGGGACACCTCCCCTGGATCAGGGCTCCAAGCTCCATCCAACCTGCAGGGATGGGGCAACCGCACTTCCCTGGGCAAGCAAGGGGAGAGCTCTGGGGCTGAACCCTGCTCCGGGGATGGAATAGGGTGTCCCAGTCTCCTTGATAGGAATGGTTGGACTAGAAGATCCAATGGGTCCCTTCCAACCTGATTGTTCTATGATTCTATGACACTAATAGCCCTCCAGATCCTGCTGGAGCATCTCTGCACCTGAGACACCAGCTGGAGCCCCCCGTGTGCCCACAGAGCCACCCACGTACCACCCTGCAGCAGAGTGACCCTGTGCCCACAGCATCTCGACAGCTGGGGCAGGGGCTTGGACCCCCCTCCCAGCAAGCCCCCCTGACCCTCTGCACACCTCACAGAGCCCCAGCGTGTTGCAAGCACCATCCCAAGCCCTGACGCCTCCAGTTGGAGCTCACCCCACCCGCCTCCACTCCAAGATGTTCCCAACTGCCTGCATCTCCTGCTCCTAGCTGGGGAGAGGGGTTTGGCTTCGAGGGGCAGAGACACGAGGGGTTGTCTGCAAGGAAGCGCTTACCCTGCTCAAACTCGATCTCCAGCACATCGGGGGTGTTGGGAGAGGTGGTTGGATCGCAGGTCTTCATGTAGAGCCCAGGTGGGGCCTGATTCTGCCAAGGGGGGAAAAGAGAAAAGGCAAAGTCAGCAGCACTGGCATCGCCAACCCTTCCAACAACCCCAAACCTGATGTGCATCCCCCATCCCAACATACACACATCCCCCATCCCAAATTCTGCATCCCCCATCCCAGAAAGTGTGGGTCTGGATCCCCCATCCCAAATTCTGCATCCTCCATCCCAGAAAGTGTGGGGCTGGATCCCCCATCCCAAATTCTGCATCCCCCATCCCAAAAAGTGTGGGGCTGGATCCCCCATCCCAAATTCTGCATCCCCCATCCCAGAAAGTGTGGGTCTGGATCCCCCATCCCAAATTCTGCATCCCCCATCCCAAAAAGTATGGGGCTGGCACGGCCCAGCACCAAGCGCTTAGCGGGGCGCTGGGAACAAAGGGGTTGGAGGAATCAACCAATTTTTCCCCTCAACTTGATCTCATCTTTTCCTCCGACGCCTCCACAGCTGGAGGCGGGATGGCTGCGGAGAAGCAAGTCAGGCAGGGAAAAGCGGGACGACGATGGCAGCGAGCGGCAGGGAGGGCACCCGCGGGTCCCTGCGTCTCGGCCGGGCTCATTCGGCACCGACCGAAAAAACTAATGAGGAGGCCTGACCCCAGCAGGTGCTCCAGGCGCACCGGCTCTTTCATGGTGTCCCCGGGGTTAATACACACAGGGAAAAATAGAGGAACAAAGCAAAAACCCATTTCAGAGCACATCAACCTTTATGTATATTTTTTTTTTCTAGATTTATAGGAAGGAGGCACCTTATCTCCGTCAGAGCTTGGGTGCTGGGGATGATTTGCCGCAATTGAAGCGCATGCCAGGAGACAGGGGGTGAAAATAGAATAAAAAAAAACAAAACAAAAACAAAACCAAAAAAAGCTTTCCGTCCCAGAGAGCAAATGCTTTGCAATTTCGTGTGCCCCCACAGCACTCACGCACGACATGGCTGCGTGCGCTGCTCCCAAAACACTTTCAGAGCAGCATTTGCAAAACTCCTGCCTCTAAAGAGATCCTTCCCAATACCAAAGCGCAGCTCCAGCAGGCACAGAGCAGGGAAACTGAGGCAGCACAGAGTGGTAGAAAGGCAGGGGAAGCCGCCACAGAGTAGGGATACTGAGGCACAGAGTGGTAGAAAGGCAGGGGAAGCCGCCATAGAGCAGCACAGGGTTAAAGCTGCCCTTGGCAGAGATCAGAGGGCACACTCCAAGGAGCCTCCAGCAACCTAACTCCCCTGTGCAAGCAGCTCAAGTAGAGTTTCTCCAAACGGAGCCTCTCCTGCAGGTGTTTTACGGGATGGCTAACTGGTATTTCCCCACAAAACCTGACTGGGGAGAACTGGAGGTCCTGGCATCCCAAGGCCCTGCAGCCTGGTCTGTGCCTCCAGCTGTCTCTCTTCTCTATTCTAAAGCACAACTTTCCTCCTGTTCACTTTTGCTTTTTCTCCCTTCTCCTCCTTTCCAGACAGGAATAAAATTTAAAAAAAAGGACAAGATAGAAATTTTACAATTTTAAGCTTTTTTTTTTTTTTTAAGGGAAAATTAATTTCGCCGCCTAAATTTTCATCTAAAACTTTAAAAGGTGAGAAATAAGCTTTTTTAGTGAATAATTACTATATTGTTTTTTGGTTCAGGAAATAGCAAAGCTCAATCCCTGCCATATCTGAATCATAGAATCATAGAACAACCAGGTTGGAAGGGACCCATCGGATCTTCTAGTCCGACTATTCCTATCAAACACTAAACCAAACACTAAACCACTTGGCTACAAGCGTCCCTGCCGCCCTCCAAGCCCAGGGGAGCCCCCTCGCTTCACCCCAAACCCTGCGGTGCCCACCCCAGCAGCAACCGCAGCCGAGTCCAGGGAGCGTGGGCACAACTACCCCAGCACACGCTCCAGCACACCCACCCTCGGGTTCCCATTTTCTCTCCTTTTGCCCCCGTCCCTTGTTTTAAACAAGAGGCGCTCACACGCGCGCCTCCCCCGTACAAATTACACGGGCTGCGGATTTCAATTTTACATCGTCTGGCCTTTCCTAGCCCTGATCACACTTATTAACTAGACGAACCCGCGAGAGATGATGAAAAACTTGGAGTTCAAAAGGAAAGACGGGGGGAGGCGGGAGGGGGAAAAAATACTGGAAAGTATTAAAAACTCTTTACTAAACATTGGAAGTCAAAGTCAGGTAGTTTCCAATTTTCCGAGCCAACTATGAAAACCCCTATTAAATAAAATAACTAAATAGAAATAAAAGTGACATTTGGCTTGCATTCCATCATTACCGTGCGAGTCTGTCCTCTTTTTATTCTCTCTCCTAAAAGCACAGTTCAAATGACAAATAGTTTGTTGCAGTGTATCAATGCCTCCTATTTATCCCTCCCCGCAGGGGGGCTGGTCCTGCAATGTCATCTTTAAAGGGGAGAGAGGATAAAAAAAAAAAAGAGGGGAAAAAAAAAAAAAGAGGGAAGAGTGTGTGGAAAGGGAAAGAGGGAGGGGGGAAGAAAGAAGCAAGAAAAACGGGGCAAGAAGAGAAGAAATTGGAAGCAAATGGTCCATGAAGTAAACCATGATGCAGAGCTATCGATGCCGCAAATGGTTTATTCATCCGGCTGATATTGTTGTGCCCGGGACTGAATGAACTCTTTCAGAGTGCCATATGAAGTTAAAGCAAGTAAATTTCTATCTTTCTCCGCATTAGCTGCCTCATTGCCCTTCAATCGGGCCTCACAGAGGCAGAAAATAGCTCAACCATCTGCTTTCAAATCCTTGCGTTTGGCAGGTCCCAGGGGCTTGGGGAGGGGAGCTCACCGGGCCTGGCACCCCGGGTCCTGCCACCACTTCTGGAGCTGGGGAAGGGGACAGCGGTGACTCTGTGCTGGGGGAAGCCACCTCCAGGCAGAGGGAGAGATGCCGGAGAAGAGGATGCTTGGGGCTGGGGTCACTGCTCTCCGTGCTCTGCTAAACCGGCCCTGTTTTCCAAACTGGCAGAGCCTTGGGACTGGAGAGTCTTCCCCAAGGGGAGAGATGCTGGGTTGGAGAGGCAGATCAGGAAGGGTGCACTGGTCAGACCCTCGTTAGCTTTAACTAAAGCCATCAAACCCCATCCATCCCTATGCCAACTGCTCTCCTGGAGGAGGAGGAGACCCTCCAAAGGGTCTTTGCAAAGCCCAATCTGCAGACACCCTTTGGAGGGCATTGAAGGGGAGCAGGACTCTCTTTCCACCTTTTCCTTCCTCACCTCCACGCAGGAGGCACACGCCAGCCCTGCCACAGTGAGGTGGCTGCTGAGCTCCAGCCTGCTCCTCTCCCTCTCTGCCTGCCTCCCCCTCCTCTCTCTAGATTGTCTAATTAGCGCTGATGGATAGTTTAAGTAGCCACCGAGCATCTCAACCTGCTGGGGCGTGAATAGCACAGGTAGGGGCCAGCAGGCAACTGGACTACTGGCACAATCCGGAAAAAATTTTCATGGAAAGGTTCATTGGGCATTGGAACAGGTTGCCCAGGGAGGGGGTTGAGTCACCTTCCCTGGAGGTGTTTAAGGGACGGGTGGACGAGGTGCTGAGGGACATGGGTTAGTGATTGATAGGAATGGTTGGACTCTATGATCCAGTGGGTCTTTTTCAACCTGGCGATTCTATGATTCTATGATTCCATCACCAGCCGCACTACCCCACCAGCGCCTCATCTGTCTAATTGCTCCTTTATTGCTGCCCCGTGACATTGCCTCTCCCAGAGTCACCCTGAAACGGTCCCTTCCCCTATTCATGCCGGCAGCAATTAACGTGCCGGGAGAAGCGGAGGGCCCGGGGTGGGCGGCAGAGCCTCCCCATCGCACACCGCCCGCCGTGAAATTTCCGATTTGGTTGCAAATACATGAGACGCCCTCAGCCCCGTGGCTGCCACGCTGGCCGGGTGGCTGTGATCGATTACCTTGGGGTTCTCCAGGATCCCGGCTTCATAGCTGTGGAGAGCAGGGAAGGAGAGAAAAGTCATTACAATATCTACAACGTGCAATCCCAAAACCCAGTGGGACGACCACCCCGCTTCCACCACCCCATTAGGATGGAGGTAACTGTGTGTTATGGATCTCCAGGGGTTTTAACTCTGGAAGCAGCGATGGGCTTGGGAAAGCCCAAAATGTGGATGCTGCCATAGAATCATAGAATCACCAGGTTGGAAGAGACCCATAGGATCATCGAGTCCAACCATTTTAATCTTGATTTTAATAAGAAAGTAGGTTTTAATCAAGTAATTAATCAAGTGGGTTTTAATCTTGAGTTTCTTGGCCATGCGGGACTGGGCAGAAAAGGGGGCTGGAGCTTTTGAGACTCTGGAGATGAGAAGGGCCGTCCTGACCGAGCAGGACAGAGGGACTGGGGCAGCAGGCTCTACAGCTTCACCCTGTAAGTGCTCCCTGCCTTCCCGGCCTCTCACCTGATGTGCATGAGGTTTTCATCCATGCTCCAGGGTGTCTGGGGTGTCACCGGCACCGGGATCCCATTTTTCTGCAGAGAGAAGAGGTGTGGGGCTGAGTGAACCCATGGACAGAGACAGTCGGTGCCAGCACTGCCCCTTGCCCAGACCAACCCTGACAGTGCAAAGGCACAATCCATGGCCACCAAAACAGAGCAAGGTAGACATCCCCAGAACACCTCACCTCCCACTACAAGGGCCACCTCAAAGGGAACATCAGGGACACAGTGCTGCTGGGATGAGAACAGATGCCCCAGCCCCACCGTGAGCAGAGATGGGGCTCCAAGGGCATCCCATGCACTCAAGCGATGGAGATGCTGGCACAGATATTCTGTGCTTTCCGTAGAATCATAGAATCACCAGGTTGGAGAAGACCCACCGGATCATCAAGTCCAACCATTCCTATCAAACACTAAACCATGTCCCTCAGCACCTTGTCCACCCGTCCCTTAAACACCTCCAGGGAAGGTGAATCAACCACCTCCCTGGGCAGCCTCTGCCAGTGACCAATCACCCTTTCTGTCAAAAATGTTTTTCCTAATGTCCAGCCTGAACCTCCCCTGGTGGAGCTTGAGGCCATTCCCTCTCATCCTGTCCCCTGACACTTGGGAGAAGAGCCCAGCTCCCTCCTCTCCACAACCTCCTTTCAGGTAGTTGTAGAGAGCAATGAGGTCTCCCTTCAGCCTCCTCTTCTCCAGGCTAAACACCCCCAGCTCTCTCAGCCACTCCTCATAAAGCCTGTTCTCCTTTTGCTAGCTCCAGGTCCAGGCTGGTGCATTCTCCTGGCTGAGCTCCTCACCAAGGGTAGGTGACACAGGGACTGAAGTCCCCAGGCCACACAACGCTCTCCAGCCTAAACTGGACAGATGCTCTGCTAGGAGGGGACAACACACATGTCCCCACAGCCTTGTGCATCACTCAGTGATCCAGGCATGTAGGTGGCAGACATCCTTCTGAACCCAGCACCCTGAACACCCTATTCCCAGCGCCACACAGCCCCATAGCGGCTGCCTCCCCAGCACAGCACACAGCGCCGAGCCCAGCTCCCTAACAAGGTCACCGGCACACTCAATTATCCACTGACATTTCAATGGGGGAAATTGCCTGCGAAGACGAGGTGAACACGCAGGGGAATTAGCGGGAGAGGCGACAGCAGTGAGTGAACAAACGAAGCCAGTGGGGACGGTGCCCAACCTGCCAGCATGCTCAGCCTCTGTGTCTCTGCTGTGGGATGGCCACAGGGAGCTGGTGGAGAGGTGGCAGCAGCTGCGGGTTCCCCCTGTGCCTCGGTGTATCCATGCAACACATATATATAGTCCGGCTGCTCTGCCATCACAGTGTCACCACAGCAGAGACATCAGCCAAGGGCATGAACCATAGCTGAATATTAAAAAAAAAAAAAAATTCACAGAAAGGGCCATTGGGCACTGGAACAGGCTGCCCAGGGAGGGGGTTGAGGCACCTTCCCTAGAGGTGTTTAAGGGACGGGTGGATGAGGTGCTGAGGGACATGGTTTAGTGATCGATAGGAATGGTTGGACTCGATAATCCGCTGGGTCTCTTCCAACCTGGTTGTTCTGTGATTTTATGATTCTCCTCCCTCTGCCTCTTTCTGGCAGCTGGGGAAGCTCATGCTCCCCAAGCACATCCTTGCCCCACGTCATCACTTCCAAGGGGCTCCTCTGACTCCAGACCCATGTTCCAGCATCCTCCAAGTCCAGGCAGCCTCGGCCAGGGCAAACATGCCATGACCAAGGAGACATCTAGTTTCCAGGACACAGCCCCCATGAGCTCCATCCCACCTCATTCTACCCATGGCAATGGCTCATCCTGGAGCAGCATCCAGCAGAGCTTCACCTTTCTTATGGAAGTGTCTCAGCCTCAGCTGGTTGCAGGGATGATCCAGTTGTTGGAGGCAGAATATCTACAGCAAGAGCTGTGCTGTGATGGCACAGATCGCCCTCTTCCCCAGCAGCAACCAAGCCCCAAACAGCATCGCATTATCTCCCCACATCCAAGCACTGAAAGGACCTGGCCACGTATCTCCCTCTCCGGAGTGTGAAAAATGAAGGGAAAACATCCTTTTTTTAAAATGCTGAATGTAACCAGAGACTGAAAGGCACTACAAACCCTCAATCCCAATCTTTTCTCTTTGAACGAGGCTTCAACCCATTCCATTTCCCTTCATCCTCCTCCAAACGACAACAAAAAAAAAAAAATACCCCAAACAAAACCCCAAACCCAAAACACATGTTCCATTTTCCATATAATAAAACCGCGGCGCTCTTAATAACTCCCTTATTTGACAATTTGTTTGGCAACATATGGAAAGCTCTCGTAAACTCGTCCCTTCATAATACAACAGCAGATGGCAAACACAATCCTCAACACGCCACTCTCGGCGGCCCTAATGGGCTCGGAGGGCTCCTCACCCCACACCGTGTCCCTCTGGCTCCGCGCTTCGCCTTCCCAGAGATTACCCAGAGGCAGCCTCCGTGGCAGCTATTTAAAAACTGAAGCAATTTTCTGGTTTATGCACAGAGCTGCCTTTTCCCTTTTGATTGATTGAGCCGAGTTGTCAAGCATTTCCATGAAGTCGCTAAAAAAGAAAGGTACCCTGGTGGGCACGTAAAAACCTGATGCAAAACTTCTAATATGTTTTATTGCAACTTGTACTTCAAAAAGGAAGGGACAACAAAGGCAAACGCACTCGCTTTATCTCCTGCACGAGTCAGGGAGCTGGGACCTGCTTCCTTGGAAAATGCGTTACAATTAATAGCCAGGTAATTATGGGGCTTTAAGAAAGGAAGGAAAAAAAATAAAGGGAAATAAATAAATCCCTGACCAGAAGGCTCCTGTGTGGTGCTGCAGGGGTGTCATGCAGGGCTCCCAATGGTGACTGCCATGCTGGGAGAAGCTTTCCATGGCCACCCTGAGCCTCCTGCTGTTACCTCAAGCATTCTGTGGCCACCTCATAGAATCATAGAACAACCAGGTTGGAAGGGACCCATCGGATCTTCTAGTCCGACCGTTCCTATCAAACACTAAACCAAGTCCCTCAAGAATCCTGTGGCTACCCCAGGCATCCTGTGGCTACCCCGAGCATCCCAGAGCCACCCCAGGCTGGCTCCTACCTTGGCATAGTCCATCAGCTCGCGGCGCCCAGGGAAGCGCTGGTAAAACTCAGGCAACCTCCATGGTGCGATGACCTGATGGGAGGGCAGGAATGTGAGACAAATAAGCCCCCAGCCCCCTTGCAGCCCCGCGGGCCCTCTTTGCCCCTCGGTATCCCTTTGGGTTCCCCCCAGAAGAGGGCTCCTGACAACCCTGGGGAGTCAGGACCTGTGGGATATCAGTCCCTCTTCTGAAATCAAATCTCCCTGCACGAGGATGGAGTAACCTCAACTCCTGACCCTAACAAGGCACTAGATGCGAGGGGGAAACAGGCAGCATCGATTATCCAGCAGCTGCCTTGATACCGTTTCCTCTGTGGCCTCATGGTGTTTGGGGTAAAATTAGGTCAATTAAGGATCATTACAGCCCCCTCAAATGCACAAAACGTCGCTCCATACAGCTGGCAGCTTGTTAAAGAGAGGCACGGCCGCTTGCATCGGTGTTAAAACTGAATTCTCCACCAGCTGGGGAGGGGGTGCAGAGCCCAGCATCAGAGCCCCAGGGGACAATTTCAGGTGCCTTACCTTGATGTTAGGACACAGGGCGTAGCAGGTGAGCTCGAACCGAACCTGGTCGTTGCCCTGAAACGTGAAGGGGAGATGCTGAGGAACAGGTGGGTTGGTTCAGAAGGTGGGTTGGTGGTTCAGAACAGGTGGCTTGGTTCTGAAGGTGGGTTGGTTCTGAAGGTGCTCACACTGCACTGGGATAGGACCATGAAAACCCATCAGAGAGCTAGAGGGGACATGGCTTGGGGTCTCAGCTCCAGCTGTCCTATGCCCAGTGGGAAAAGCATCCCAGCCTGCGGCTTGAGAGACCCTCGGCTGAGGAGGGTGTTTGCAAATCCCTGAGAGAGCCATCAGCCAGGAGGGACATCTGCTGGCCTCACCCAGGACTTCATAGGCTGAGGGTCTCTGCACAAGAGGGAGGTCACATCTGTTCCCAGTAATGCCACTGGGATGGGATTGCTGGTAATTTCCAAGGTGTGAGGCTGAGGACACATCTATCTCCTCTGCTCCCCCAGCACAGAAGGGGTGGTGGGAGAGGATGGTAAGAGGTTGGCAGGACCTGCTTCCTCTCCAGGGCTGGTTTGAATCCAAACCCAACTCTCCTGGTGCTCCTAATAGAACTGGGCATCAAGTGAATTGGGCATTGGAAAAGGCTGCCCAGGGAGGTGGTTGATTAGCCTTCCCTGGAGGTGTTTAAGGCACAGGTAGATGAGGTCCTGATGGACATGGTTTAGTGTTTGATAGGAATGGTTGGACTCGATGATCCGATGGGTCTCTTCCAACCTGGTTGTTCTATGATTCTATGCATTAATCCCCGATGCAACTCATTTACCCAGCTCTGAGGGAGCCCGGATCATCCCGGAATGATCCAAGAGCCACGCTCTCTCCTGGGGTGACTCTCCTTAAAACAGAATGTCCAGAAACTCAGATTTGGGTGTTTCCTCCACCCCAAGCATCAGAGGACACACGGAGAAGAGAAGGGCGCTATAGCACCCAGGAGGACGCAGTAGCTCGTAATTAAATAGCTCTGAACCTCCCTTTATCTTAATTGGCCCTTGCTGATGAGGTCCTGCTAATGAGGCCAGGTAGTCAGGAAGGGGCAAAGATCAAGCCTGGGAGTTATTAGCACTTCCAAGGGAACCGCCCTCACCAAAGCCTATTTTCCACCAGCACCAAGAGGCGTAAGGACCCCCCTCCCCTCCTCTTCACCCTGGCCTGGAGGATACATTTACAACCGGGCTGGTTAATCCCCGAGGACTATTACACGCAGGCGAGTACATCCACCAAAGCACTCATTTCCCTTACAGCCCCAAAACAAGTCCATCTGCTCGGGTAG
Source organism: Coccyzus lansbergi (assembly GCA_033558105.1). Taxonomy (NCBI): domain Eukaryota; kingdom Metazoa; phylum Chordata; class Aves; order Cuculiformes; family Coccyzidae; genus Coccyzus; species Coccyzus lansbergi. The sequence goes on along the minus strand of JAUMJK010000585.1, from coordinate 353,363 downwards.
CGGGGATGCCACAGATGGGGACAGGGCGTAGCCAGCTCGAGTTACCCACAGTCGGTCCCTGCCTGCAGCTTAATGGCTTGGGGAGCGGGCAGAGCCAGGGGAGCAGTCGAGGTGCCCCTGGCAGCAGGGAGGGCTGGTGCTGGTCGGACTCTGGAGCTCCCCTTGAGTGGGAGCTTTACAAGAGGTGGTTGCTGGGAATGGGTGAGATGGATGGGGTGCACGGAATCCATTGCAAGGCTTATTTCATAGAATCACAGAACAACCAGGTTGGAAGGGACCCATCGGATCATCGAGTCCAACCATTCCTATCAAACACTAAACCAAGTCCCTCAGGACCTCATCTACCTGTGCCTTAAACACCTCCAGGGAAGGTGAATCAACCACCTCCCTGGGCAGCCTATTCCAGTGCCCAATGACCCTCTGTGTGAAAAACCTCCTCCTAATCTCCAGCCTAAATCTCCCCTGGTGGAGCTTGAGGCCATTCCCTCTCATCCTGTCCCCTGACACTTGGGAGAAGAGCCCAGCTCCCTCCTCTCCACAACCTCCTTTCAGGTAGTTGTAGAGAGTAATGAGGTCTGCTCTCAGCCTCCTCTTCTCCAGGCTAAACACCCCCAGCTCTCTCAGCCACTCCTCATAAGGCCTGTTCTCCAGCCCCTTCACCAGCTTCATTTCAGCCATGAAGTCCCCCCAAGCTCCACAGCTGCCCCTCTGCCCTGTCTCCTCAGTGCTGGCATGTTCCTTGGCCATCATCTAGCACCTTGACTGTCATGCCAAGGGCCATGGTTTAGTGGTTGATAGGAATGGTTGGACTCAATGATCCTGGGGGTCTTTTCCAACCAAGTGGTTCTGTGATCGTGCCCCTGTCTGCAGCTGAGGGTGTTTAGCCTGGAGAAGAGGAGACTGAGAGCAGACCTCATTACTCTCTACAACTACCTGAAAGGAGGTTGTGGAGAGGAGGGAGCTGGGCTCTTCTCCCAAGGGACAGGATGAGAGGGAATGGCCTCAAGCTCTGCCAGGGGAGGTTCAAGCTAGACATCAGGAAAATATTTTTCACGGAAAGGATCATTGGTCACTGGCAGAGGCTGCCCAGGGAGGTGGTTGAGTCACCTTCCCTGGAGGTATTTAAGGGACGTGTTTTAGTATTTGATAGGAATGGTTGGATTTGATGATCCAGTGTGTCTTTTCCAACCTGGTGATTCTGTGATCTAACTCCCTCCTTATAGCAGAGGAGCCCCAAATCCAGCCCCTTGCAGCCAGACCCACCCAGGTGGGCACCTCTCCTTTGCCCCTAGGCTAATCTGAGCACAGTCTAGGAGCAGGGATGAAGAGGAGGCATCCAGCCGGTCCTGGGCACCTGCAGGGCACCCAAGGGCCCCACAGAGCTAGAACCAGCTGGGCTCCTGGTGACAGTGTCACCTTGGCCCGGGTGTCCCCTCCTGAGGTGGGCAGGAGCTGGAGGTCCCAGGAGGTGGCCCAGGGTCACTATCAGGCACATCTCACGCTCCTGGTGGAGGATTCCTACTCCCCAGGCAGGGGCTGGCCCCGGCAATCCTTATCGCGGTCTCTGGCTGCCTCTAGCGGCAAAGGGACCTCCCTGCGGCCAGGGACGGGGACAGGGAGGGAGAAAGGGATGGAGAAGGGGACGGGGACAGGGAGGGAGAAAGGGATGGAGATGGGGATAAAAGTATAAGGATGGGGTTATAAGGAGGGACATAAGGATGGGGCTGGGGACATAAGGAGGGATATAAGAATGGGGATATAAGGATGGGGAGGGGGATGTAAGAATGGGGAGGGGGATATAAGGATGGGGAAGGGGATATAAGGATGGGGAAGGGGATATAAGGATGGGAAAGGGGATATAAGGATGGAGATATAAGGATATAAGGATGGGGAGGGGGATATAAGGATGGAGATGGAGACAGGGACAGGGTTAGGGATAGGATCAAGACAGGGATGGGGATAGAGAAAAGGATGGGGTTGAGGACAGAAATAGGCTTGGGGACAGGGATGAGGAAAGGGACATGGATGGGAACATGGATAGGGGCACCTGCATCCTACCCTGAAATGCTGGCTCATGCCCAGCCCACCCGCCCTGGACCTGCATTCGGGTGCTGCCCCTGGCAGCTTGTGTCCGTTGTAGCTTTTCAATAGCTGCTGCCAAAACCAGCGCATTGGACTGTGACCCGAGCCTTTCTGGCAGGGAACCAAACCAGGCCACAGAAATCCCAGAAGCAAGAAGGAAGTGGTGAAGCATTTCCCCGAAGAGCACCCACAGACTGGTCAAGGGAGTGACTGGGTCTGCCCCACACACCCCATGTCACCCCTGCCCCGCTGCCTCCATCGTTTCTCACCTTGCCCGTAGCCCCGTGGGCGACGTACTGGGCTCCCTCCCTCTGGGTGATCTCCACCAGCTTGCGGGCGATGCAGGGTCGCGCCAGCGCGGTGCCCAGCAGGTATCGGTCCTCATAGAGAGCGTTGGCCTGCACAGCCGGCCAGATGAACTCCTCCACGAACTCCTTGCTGATGTCCTCGATGTAAACCTGCCAGGATGGAGTGACCCATGGTAAGAGAGAGGCTGGAGCAGATCCTGCTCCTCTAGGGAACTGGGGATAACACTGCAAAAGCCCCTTCTGCCTCCCTTTTTCTATACGATGCTAAAAGGTTTTGATGCAAAAATCTCTGGCAAAGGGAGTTCTTGCTGGCACTGGCCTCCCCTGCAGTGACCCCAGCCAGGAGTTGATCCCAAGTCTTCGTCCCAGCAGCGAGCAGAAGATGCTCAGACCCCCCTGTGCACTCAGAGGGAAGGAGGAATGCTGTTACCTTCTTGGCCCCCAGCGCCAGTGCTTTCTTTCGTGCCGCCTCAAAGTCTTCCTTCTGCCCTATGTTGGCCTGAAAGGAGGATGGAAAACAAGAGTGAGTTTGAAAGAATCATAGAACAACCAGGTTGGAAGGGACCAATGGGATCTTCTAGTCAAACCATTCCTATCAAACACTAAACCATGTCCCTCAAGACTTCATCCACCCGTCCCTTAAACACCTCCAGGGAAGGTGAATCAACCTCCTCCCTGGGCAGCCTATTCCAGTGCCCAATGACCCTCTGTGTGAAGAACTTCCTCCTAATCTCCAGCCTAAATCTCCCCTGGTGGAGCTTGAGGCCATTCCCACTTGTCCTGTCCCGTGTCACTTGGGAGAATAGCCCAGCTCCCTCCTCTCTACCACCTCCTTTCAGGGAGTTGTGGAGAGTAATGAGGTCTCCTCTCAGCCTCCTCTTCTCCAGGCTAAACAACCCCAGCTCTCTCAGCCGCTCCTCATAGGGCCTGTTCTCCAGCCCCTTCACAGGAGACCACAAAACTCAGCACAAGCCTGAATTGTCATGAGGCATCGCCCCAGGCACTGCCACCCAGGACAGGCAGGATGGGCTTCTCCCCACCAAGATGACATATCTTGGGGATGCATCTTCTGCCAAGCCCCTTGGCTCTGCCTCCATGCGCTGCCCTCGTTAGCAGAGGGTCATTTGTTGGCTGGGACAGGCTGTGCCACACAGTTCTGGCAGCTCAGCAGAGCAGCAGCTAGGCTGGGTGATGGTTAACCAGTGAAAGAAGGGTCACTGCCGTAGCCAGGCACACCCTAGGACCCCATCACTTGCCCAGATCTCCAGCCCCATGGCTCAGCACCCCCACCAGCCCCAGCACCCAGGCACGGACTCCACAGGGGGCTCACCAGGTAAGCGATGACATCGTAGCCCTGCTCCTTCAGCCACACCAGGATGCAGGAGGTGTCGAGACCCCCACTGTAGGCGAGGACCACCGTGCCCTTAGGCTGAGCCATGGTGCTGGCAAAGAAAAGAGAAAGGGGTTCACGATGGCCCCGACCCCTTCCCCGAACACCAGCCTGCTCTTGCTCAGAGCCATCAACGGCAAAACCCTCCCCAGTGTCTCTGAGCTGGGTGTAGCAAGGGGTAAGGGTTCTCCTAGGGATGGAATATTCTGGGAAAAGCAAACAGATTATCCGGTGGATGAATAACCAGGAGGCAAGAAGTAATGCCCACAGCAAACAAAACACTCAGGGCCAGCGGCAGCTCGGGTAGGTAGAAGAGCACATGGTGGAGCTGCTGGTGCCAGGACAAGTTTTCTGATTAAAAGAATGGCTCCCAGTAGTGCTCTTGTTCATGAGCAACAAGTGGTGCTGCTGTCAGGTGTGAGGTGTTCCTGCAGGACCAGGTCCATGGGCAGTACATCAGGTTGGACTGTGCTCAGCCTGGTTCTGATAGAACCTTCTTCTCTGCCAGGAGCACCAGGCTGGGGGCAGCAAGCAGGGGGAAAGGAATGTCTGCAGCATCAGTAGGGATCAGGTGGACTAAGAGCCTTCCTGGGGCTGCAAAAAGCAGAGAGGGGAGTGCTGGGACAGGAGGAAAAACCGTGGCTCTCAGCCAGGGAGGACACCCTACGTGCCAGCCACTGGGAGATAGAAGGAACCAAGGGAATCATGGAATCATAGAATCACCGGGTTGGAAAAGACCCATCAGATCATCAGGTCCAACCAAGGCTGCTTTACACCTACCTTTGTTCCACGCGGATCACTTTCTGGCAATCCTGGCACAGCCTGCAATGCCGGAGGGCCAGGAATCAGACCCAGGTGCCCAGCCCCATGCCCTTCTTGGGCATCACCCAGGATATTCAGCCCCAGACCTGCTGCAGAGGAGCAGCAGCAGCAGATGGGTGCAGCCACCCACCTGCTTGGCCCCAAGCACTCGCTGGCACTGCCAGGTGTGTGTTTGCTGCAGGGCTGAGGTGCTCAGCAGCATCTCCACAGCCCAATTAATGCTTAATGGGCATTTTGTCCTAATTACGCTGCCCTGTGTTTGCTGCCAGCACAGGGATTGGATGCCACTCACCCTTCGGACAGGGAGATCAAGGACTTCAGCAAGCAGTGGGGGATGATGGACACGTCAGCTCAGGGCTCAGGATCGTGCTGCTGGAAGGGGCTCGGGACTGTCCCTGCAGTCCCTGTTGTGAATCCCAGGGGCCTGAGAGGAGCTAACCTTTGCCCAGGGAAGGCAGACAGCACAGCCAGCGGATCCTGTCCTGAGCAACTTTCGTGCTGCTGCTGCTACAGAGTCAGCACAATCCTGTTTCTTCTGCAGGCAGGGTAGGCACTGTGCCCCTTTCAGAGCAGGATGTGCTGGGGTGCATCCCAGCATCCCCAGTTCTGCCAGTGTCTCCCAGGTCATAGCTTGGAGCCAACTCCAGTGCAGGATCTGACCTGCTTCTGCTTTCTTGTTGAAGAACAAAGGGGTCTGAGAGCTCCATGAGCATAATTTGGTTTGCCGAGCCTGTCAGGCTGCCTGTGCAGGCAGCACCCAGGCTTGTGCAACTGGCATTTCCCTAGCGGGTGTGCTGAGCTGGGTCCCTGCCCAGGGACGCTGAGCCGTTCCCTTCCTCACCAGGGCATTTACAGGAAGGCTGCTGCATTTCCCGAAAGGGCTCAGGCCAAGCATGACACCACCCCTGCAGCTCCTTGCTAGGCAAATTCCATCCTTTACCCCCCCAAATCCATCCCTTCTGCAGCCGCCAGCATAGCTGTGGTGGCTGCCAGGCTGAATAAGCACCTCTGAGACCAGTCACGCTCGCTTCACAAGAGACCTAGCAACAGGTTAGAGGAAACCTCTCCAGTTTTTGCCTGTTCAGACATGTCGTGCTGCCCAGGTGACGCTGGGGGTACCCCGGGAGCCTTGCTCTGAGGATGCATCCTGTATCCCAGGCCACCAACACTCCAGAAACGGGGCTTGTGCCAAGCCTGCCTGCTCAGGAAGGGAGAGCCCCAAAGTTTTGGCGTTAGGTGGTAATAAATCAAAGCAAACAAAGCTCGGCAAAGCGGAACATTGGGACTTTCTCAGCCCTGATTATTATTCTGTAGCAATTTCCGTCTGAGCTGGGGCAGAGGTTTTTTTTTTACCAGGGAGGTTCTGGCTGCTCTGCTTAGCGCAAACACTGCGCTTTTGTTTTTAAAACCAAGAGAAGAAGAAAAGAGGAGGGGAATAAAAAGCTCGAAACTTTGATACAAGGAAGATCAGCCACTGCTCTGGTGAGTGCTGCCTGTGGGTTGGGATGGGGCAGGCAGCTCTGGCAGCTCCCCTGGGCTTCCTGGGGCAGATCTGGGGGGCAGGGACGAGCTTGCTAGTGCTGGGGTTTGCCCCAGCATGGCTCCTCCACTTTGCAGGGGTCCCATCCTGCCCTCTAGAATCCCCAGAGCAGAGCAGGAAAGGCAGGAGTTGGTGCCAGTTGAGGTTCCAGCTCCCTACCCTGGGGCGGCCAAGTCCAGAGTCCTCACCAGGAAAACTGAACTCGCCTGTGATCCTCCTCTTTCTAAAACTGAGCTAGAAGTGCCTAAACTGCACAGCCGTACACCTCCCAGTGCTGGGAAGGCACTGGAACACCCACTCAGCTTCTGCAGGGACCAGTGACCCTTCTCCAGCACCCAGGGGTGGGTGAGACCTGTGGGTGAGTGGAGAGGAAACAACCACACACAGGGGGTCAAGTTCCCCAAGGCAAAGAACATCCCACGTATCATATCTACACTCACCTCTCCTCTGCTGCCCTCAGCGCTCTGGTCCGGTGCCTGGAGCATCCTCCTCCTCCTCCTTCTCCTCCCTTATACCCTGGCGTGGGCAGGCGGAGCTGCCACAGGGCTGTCCCTTCCGTGGGCACCGTCCCGGGTTGGGTGGAAAGGGGGGGGGGGCAGCTTGCACCCCAAGCAGAGATAGAGATTGTGCCTGGCCCTAGCTCACTGCACTGCTGCTCTCCACGCTGTCACCCTTGTCTCCCAACTCCTCCACCTGCATCATGTGCAGATGCGCCAAATCCTGCTCTTGATGACCAAGGGACCTGCTGCTGGGGCAGAATTCATAGAATCATAGAACAACCAGGTTGGAAGGGACCCATCGGATCTTCTAGTCCAACCATTCCTATCAAGGAATTGGGCCTTCAGGTGCTGGACATTGTACCTCCAGCATTACCACAAACAGACAATCTTCTTTCTATGGTCCAAAGCCACACAGGGAGGTGCCCAAGGTCTCAGGAACCCAGGGCTGGTGCAGCCCCCTCCCACATGCCGAGGACACCGTTTTCTTCAGGCATGGCCGATATTTATCCACAAAACACCTTTATTTGGAACAAAACCATAAATAAATAAATGTGCACAGAAAACAAGTAGATTAAAAAGATTGACCACAAGGCTATTTCAATTTAATATGTGGTTAATGCCGAGTGCTCTGTGCCATCCCCAGCCCGGGGGGACCCTTACTGGTCACTGTCACCCAGCTCATCCCCCCTCTACCTCTGTCTCAAGGCTGATTGTGGCCAAGGACATCCAGAGATGTTTGTTCTGAGGCTGCTGTTGCAGAGATGCAATAAAACCTGATTGCAAGAGGCTGGTGGGACATCTTGTCCCCCCCCGGGACCCTGCTGAGTCAGGGACTGGCCCAGGTGAAGGCAGTGGAGGCAGGAATTGCAGGGGGAGAAGAAGAAAGCAAGGGGGTGTCCAGGAGGAGAGAGGAAAGGTGCAAGCTCAGCTCTCCCTGAGCCATGTGCCTGCGGCAGTGGGGAGGTGAGGGACAGGAGGAGAAGTGACCCTGCATCCCCTCCTGTCCCTCGACTGTGTCAGTAGGGGTAGGGTGAGACGGAGATGATGATGAGGAAGATGCTGGGTGCCCGCCGGCTGCCTGGGGCCAGCGCCTGCACCTTGAGGCTGTGGGTGCCGGGGTCCCGCAGCGGGCGCAGGGTGGAGATGATGCCACGGCCACGCTCGGTGCGGAGGGCGAAGGGGCTGCCGGGCTCCCCCTCCAGCAGTTTGAAGTCGGGGCGGTGGTGGAGGGCAGAACTGGGGGCAAGGTGCACCACGTCCCGGCCGGCAGCTATGCCGAGGGGCACAGAGAGCAGCTCGTACTGCAGCGTTGGGGGGCCAGCCGAGCCACAGGCCGGGGCACAGCGGCCAATGCAGAGCCTGTCCGAGAGAACAAGAAGGATGTTGAGGCTCTGGAGCAAGTTCAGAGAAGAGCAACGAGGCTGGTGAAGGGGCTGGAGAACAGAACCTATAAGGAGCGGCTGAGAGAGCTGGGGGTGTTTAGCCTGGAGAAGAGGAGGCTGAGAGGAGACCTCATTACTCTCTACAACTCCCTGAAAGGAGGCTGTAGAGAGGAGGGAGCTGGGCTCTTCTCCCAAGGGACAGGGGACAGGACAAGAGGGAATGGCCTCAAGCTCCACCAGGGGAGATTTAGGCTAGAGATTAGGAGGAGGTTTTTCACACAGAGGGTCATTGGGCACTGGAATAGGCTGCCCAGGGAGGTGGTTGATTCACCTTCCCTGGAGGTGTTTAAGGCACGGGTGGATGAGGTCCTGAGGGACATGGTTTGGTGTTTGATAGGAATGGTTGGACTAGAAGATCCAATGGGTCCCTTCCAACCTGGTTGTTCAGTGATTCTGTGATTCTGAGAGCAGGGGAGGAAGGGCACAGGGGTCAGTAGCAGCCAGGGTGCCAGGAGAAAGTGTACGGGACAGGCACCCCCAGCCCTACAGCAGGACTCACCCAGGGCTGGAGGTCCTCCGATACCCAGCTGGGCACGGCACATCCACACACTGGGCACTTCCACGGGTGTTGAAGCACATCTGACCTGAGCCACACTGGATTGTGCCCTCCACACACTCGTCTACGTCTGTGGGCAGAGAGGGGATGGATCTGAGGGTGCATACGTGCCCTGGGACAGAGACTGAGATTCAAACCCCGGCTCTCCCACCTTTCCAACCCTGCCCAGGCAGCAGGGTGAAAGCACCCAGGCTGGGTGGCCTGGAGACAGCCCTCCCCGGGATGAAGACAGCCTTGAAGCCCCAAAGGGGTGAAGTCCAGGACACAGTGAAGGACGCAGACACCCTCCAGGGCAGAGCATCCCCCCGACACCCCACACTGACCATGACAGGTCTTCCCGTTTGGCAGCAGCTGGTAGCCAGGGGGGCAGACGCAGCGGTAGGTGCCCAGGCTGTTCCTGCACTCATGCTGGCACTGGTTCAGCATCTGGCACTCGTCAAGGTCTGCGGAGCAAGAAGGGTGAAAGCAATGGGAAATCATCAATCCCCTCCATGGCCTTGGGGCAGCCTGGCCCTCTCCTCCCCTTCCTGGTACAGTCAACCCCAAACTCCATGAATGAGAGTACAAACAAGATGGGAAGTGGGACAGGAACAGGGATAGGAGGTGCCTTTTGGGCACAATGTGGCCTCCGAACTCCCTGCAAAGAATATTTCCCCAGAGCACACTCACCCGCACAGGTACCATTCCTTTTGATGAAGCCTGTGGGGCAGGAGGGTGCCCTGGCACCCAGCCCCACAGCCTTTGCCACACGACGGAGTGCGAGCTGGGTGAAGAAGGAGCCTCCCCGCAAGCGGCTGTCTGGCCCAAGCCAGCTCAGGAGGCGATCCCGAGGGGTGCTGCCTGTTGTGGCCCCTCCATCCCCTCCTGCTGTGCTGCACCTGCCCCCTGGCAGCAGGATGCTGCTCGGAGGGCACAGGCACTCGTAGGAGCCCCGAAGGTTGCGGCACTTGAAGGCACATGGTGGAGGTGACTGCAGGCACTCGTTTACATCTGGTGGAGGAAAGAGCTGAGGGGTTGCAGCTGGATAGGGAAACTGAGGCTAGAGCAGGGCTAGGGAATGACCGTGGCCTGACACCCTGTGCCCAAGGACATGTCCCCATGAGATCTTATCTCGTACCCAAGCAGGGCCAGCCGGCCCCCAGCGAGCGGTAGCCAGGAGGGCAGGCGCAGCGGTACGTCCCGGGGCTGTTCTGGCAGAGTTGGTTGTAACGACAGACGTGGGACCCCTCAGCGCATTCGTCGACATCTGGAAAGCAGAGAGGGGAGAGATTTGGGGAGATGGCACCACATAACGGGTGCCCCTCACCATCCTCTTGCTCCCCTCAGGAAGGGTCCCTACCAATGCAGTAGAGCTGCTGAGGGTCCAGGGTGAATCCTGGTGGGCACTGGTCGCTGTTGGCCCCTGGGAATTGAGCAGAGATGATGAGAAGGGGTCTGTCACTGCAGGGATATGGCCTTTGCACGCACACAGCCACCCAGGGCCAAGCACTTAGCCACGCAAAGCCAATGACGGAGCCCAGCATCTCCCTCCTCATCCCTAGGAATCTTTGTTACCAGCATCAAGTGAGACATGGAGTTGGAAGCGGAGGTCCTCGGAGGCTGGATCATAGGAGGATTTAACATTGCTGGCGCTAAGGTGCTGCACCCGAGGGTGCTGCTGGCCTGCGATGGGATCATACACGATGGTGTGATTGCAGCGGGCACGGGTGAAGCGTCCATCCTGCAGGAAGCTGTGCACCGAGCTCCCAAAAAGCTGCCCTGCACCCGTCTGCACGTAGCGCTCTCTGAAATCCTAGAGAGAGAATGGGAGAAGGAATCAGGGCACTCCCGTGCTCCCAGCACGGGAGCCCCAGCCCCACATGGAGAACGGGAAGCACCAGCACCTGCAGCAGCACCGCGGCCTCGCCGATGCTCTCTGGCACAGAGCCGCTGATCACACTATCCAGCAGCAGAGCACCAGTGGAATCTGTGCCCCGGGTGACATGGGTGACACGTAGGAGCTCCCCTGCCAGGCGAAAAGTGGTGAGCAGCATCACACAGTCGCCCAAAATACAGCTCCATCTGCGGCTGCAAAGCTCAGCCCAGGGATGGTGCATGGGAGAGACAGAGGCTGAGAATCACCTGTAGGAAACTCCAGTTGGGACTCGTGCTGGAAGGAGCCCTGGGTGGGCAGAAATCCACTCTGGGTCCCCCCAGCAGTGTGCACCAAGGACCAGTAAACAGGGATGATGATGGCAACAAGCACCCGCATCAGTGGCCCTGGGGGTGAGGGAGAAAAGATGCCACCACAAAGCCAGAACCTTCCTACAACCTAACCTTGCCCAGTAAATCCACCTTCCCCCAGCACAGCACAGAGCTGGGGTGCTGCCCTTAAGGACTGGGGGGAATCTTCCACTCAAGATTTTCACTTTGACGCTGGTCAAAATCCTCTCTGGGCTGAGGGCAGGGGTGACAGGGGACAGGATAAGAGGGAATTGCCTCAAGCTCCACCAGGGGAGGTTAAGGCTGAACATTAGGAAAAAATTGTTGATGGAAAGGATCATTGGGCACTGGCAGAGGTTGCCCAGGGAGGGGGTTGATTCACCTTCCCTGAAGGTGTTTAAGGGATGGGTTGACTAGGTGCTGAGAGACATGGTTTAGTGATTGATGGGAATGGTTGGACTCTATGAGCCGATGGGTCTTTTCCAGCCTGATGACTCTATGATTCTATGAGCACCTACCAGCCGCAGGTGAGATGTTGCTGATGCTGCTCCGGATGGTGGCAGTGCCAGAGTGTGGATCACGCAGCACGGTGGCATCAAGGATGGCGCTGCTGAGCTGGTGGGTGTTGATGACTCCCCCCAGGCTGCCCCGCACCCGGAGTGGCTCACCTGGGGCAAACGGGATGGAAGCAGCAGTATTGGGGCTGCTCTTCCATTGGGAAGCGGGGAGCATTCCCAGCTTCCTCTCAGTAATTTGTACACAAAGAAAATCTGATTTTCTGGAGGTGACAGGACCTACCTGGCTGCAAGCACAGCCCCCCAAGAGCCTGCGGCTCCACACAGCAGATGCTGTGAACACAGCCCCATGCCTTGCACACACAGACATGCTCCAACACCCCCAAGCCCTGCTCAGTATCAGCCCCCGTGGTCTTGGCTGCAGCCCCAAGCTTTTATGTGCTTCTCTTCTGCTGGTGGCCTGGCAGCAGAATGCCAGCAGCCACCCAGGGGGCACACAGGGCACTGGTGCTTCCCTTGTGTTGCAGGCCAGCTTGGCCCCCTGCTCCATGGGAGGATATGTCTGTGCATTTAACAGAGCCCTGGGAAATGGGAATTCAATCAAGAAGGATGATGAGGCTCTGGAGTGAGTCCAGAGAAGAGCAACCAAGGTGGTGAAGGGGCTGGAGAACAGGCCTGATGAGGAACGGCTGAGAGAGCTGGGGGTGTTTAGCCTGGAGAAGAGGAGGCTGAGAGGAGACCTCATTACTCTCTACAACTCCCTGAAAGGAGGTTGTGGAGAGGAGGGAGCTGGGCTCTTCTCCCAAGGGACAGGGGACAGGATGAGAGGGAATGGCCTCAAGCTCCACCAGGGGAGGTTCAGGCTGAACATTAGGAAAAAAATTTTCTTGGAAAGGGCGATTGGGCACTGGCAGGGGCTGCCCAGGTTGGTGGCTGAGTCACCTTCCCTGGAGGAGCTTAAGGGACAGGTGGAAGAGGTGCTGAGGGACATGGTTTAGTGTTTGATAGGAATGGTTGGACTTGATGATCTGGTGGGTCTTTTCCCACCAGAATTCTATGATTCAATCATGGGCAGCGAATGCAGGAAGGCTGAGAAACGAGTGGGGGTGGGCAGGCATGCAGCACCTGCTAGGGTAAGGGTTTGCCTGGACTCAACCCTTCAGAAGAGCAGCAGATGAGGGGAGAGGGTCAACTAGAGCACGAATCAAGGTCTCTAGAGCAAGCAAGAAAAGGCAATTTCCCTCCAAACCACCATTCAGCTCTTACCCCAGGGTGCAATGGCACTGCGGGCAGCCCCAGCCCCCAGACACTAGGGAAGACACCCACCTTGGACAACCAGGGAGGCATGGGCAACGGCAGATCCCAGGGCATTGTGAGCGAGGCAGGAGTAGCTACCGACATCGTGGAGGGCAGCAGCTGGCAGGAGCAGAGTGGCGTTGGGCAGGACGCGGGCACCGGGCCCCTCGTGCAGTGGCTCTCCATCCCTCTGCCACTCCACGGATGGGGTGGGCTCCCCGGACACGGTGCAGTGCAGCAGCACCCGCTGCCCAGGACGCACCACTGCTGCTCGTGGCATCACAGCCACCACGGGGGCACCTGGGCAGGGAGGAGGGGTGCTGGCAATGCCTCAGCATTGCAGCGGTGCTGGGGCATTTCCCCAGGGGCTGAGGGGTGATAGGATTTTTGGTCCCTCAAAAAGAGGGAGTATAAGAGGGAAGAACTCACTCTGCAGGGCCAGGGTGACAATCTTCGCTGCTGTGCCAGCGTCGTTCTCTGCCACACAGCGGTAGTGCCCAGCGTCGGTGCTCTAGCAGGACCAATAGCATTAGCACAGAATTCAACTCTGCTGAGAAAAGCTGAGGGGACACTTCATCACTGTCTACAACTATCTGAAAGGAGGTCGTAGCGAGGTGGGTGTTGGTTTCTTCTCCCAGGCAAGAAGAGACAGGACGAAATGAATGGACTCAAGCTGCACCAGGGAAGGTTCCGATTGGATATTAAGAAAAAATTCTTCACTGAAAGGGTTCTTGGGCACTGGCAGAGGCTGCCCAGGGAGGTGGTGGAGTCCCCATCTCTGGAGGTGTTTACAAGACAGATAGATGGAGTGCTCAGGGATATGGTTTAGCAGTGGAAAGCTACAGTTGGGCTTGATGATCACAACCTAGTGATTCTATGATTCTAAAGCTCCCTCTAACACCACCCCCCACCACCAGGCCCCACTCACCTGCACAGCACGGATGGTCAAGGAGCCATTCTGCAGCTGCTGCAGTCGCCCCCCAGCTGCCACCGGCACCCCATCCTTGCTCCAGCGGATGAGAGGGGCAGGGTGGCCCCGGGCGTCACAGTCAAGGAGGGCATCACCCCCGGCAGGTTCCACTTGATAGGTGCTAGGGTCTCCCTGTATAATGGGTGTCTCTGGGGAAGGAAGATGAGTGGCAGAGGAGAGGGACTGGTGGAGCACCCCGGTTTTCCCACCAGCACCTACCTCTGATGGAGACAAGGGCGGTGGCCCTGATGGCACCAGCGTTATTCTCAGCATGGCAGATGTAGGTCCCGCTGTCAGCATCAGAGGCTGCCTCCCGTCGCAGGATGCTCTGTCCATTCTGCCCTGATACAACATCTGTGGGGTGCAAACCCCCAAAACAACGTGGTTGGGGACCAGCTGGTAATGTTCCTGCACAGCCAGACATACCAGCACCCCGGGGACCCCAAACCGTGAACAGATACTGCCATAGCACCAGGATCATGTCCTCCCCCCAGGCTCAGCATCATAGAATGGTTTGGGTTGGAAGGGACCTTAAAGATTATCCAGTTCCAACCCTGACCATGGGCAGGGACACCTCCCACTGGACTAGTTTGCTCCAAGCCCCATCCAACCTGCCCTTGAACACCTCCAGGGACGGGATCCACGACTTCTCCTGGCAACCTGTTCCAGTGCCTCACCACCCTCACAGTGAAGAATTTCTTCCTAATGCCCAATCACACCTTCCATTCAGAGCCATTCCCAGTCTTCCTATCACTACATGCCCTTGTAAATGGTTGGAGTTGATGATTCGGTGGGTCTTTTCCAACCTGGTCATTCTATGATTCTATGAAACATCCTACCCCAGCATCCTCTACACCCCCTGCCCACGTACCTGTGACAAGACGCCCGTTGGCCATCCAGGAGACACGAGGCTGGGGGCTGCCCACAGCCGCACACACCAGCTCCAGCCTCTCGCCTCGGCTCAAGGTGATGTCTCCGGGCAGGTGAGTGAAGGTGGGCAAGGTGTGCACGGAGAGGGAGAGCCGGCGAATAGCCCTCCCGGCCGAGTTCACTGCTGTGCAGGAATAGCTCCCAGCATCCCCTTCCTGTATAGGGAAAGGGGAGGATGAGAAAGAATCAGCTTGAGTCTAGGGCCCAGCTGCAGCCCTGGCTCACTGGGCTGGGTTTCTGCTGGTTGTTTGATAGGAATGGTTGGACTTGATGATCCAATGGGTCTCTTCCAACATGGTTGTTCCATGATTCTATGATCACCTAAAAAGCCATAGCTTGGCCATGGCCACTTTTTCCAGCCCACGTTAGCAAGTTCACAGTGCCTCAACCCATCAACCTGTTGCAAAGGACTGAACAGGGCTCTCCCTCTGCCAAATAATTTTTGGATGCAGCCAGGATACAGCTTGGCTACGGCACCTTGTCCTGTTAGCCCCAGCCCAGGCACAGAACCACCTGGGTTTTCTTTTCAGCAGCAAGAGAGACTGTTTCTCCAGTTCTCCACCACCACAGCCATTCAGCTGCAGGAGGGGACAGTGCCCACCTGGACATCCTGGAGCAGCAGCTCCCCAGAGGGCAGGACGGTGGCTTTTCCCCCACCGCCTTGCACCAGGGCTCCCTCTCGGCTCCAGGACACGCGAGGCTCAGGGACACCACGGGCAGCACAGGGCAGCAGCACCTGCAGCCCCTCCAGGACACCCAGCTCCGCTGGACCAGCCGCGATGACAGGGGGCACTGGATGGAACAGGAGGACAGAGATCAACTCACACCTCAAGAGCCACTTTTCACTGTGAGGTGTTGGGGAAGGAGCCAAGCAGAGGAGAGGGCAAGAGCTGGAGCCCTAGTCTTGATTTACCTTGCACAATCAGCCTGGTCCTGCCTGCCGCGGTGCCTGAGGGGTTATGTGCCACACACAGGTAGGTGCCTGCATCCGCCGGGGAGGCCCGGAGGAGATGGAGCTGCCCATTGGGGAGCACCTTCATTCCAGGCCCTGGAGGGATGAGAGGCAGGATGGGGCACAGCAGCTGTGCTGGGGTGCAGATGGACACTGTGCAGAGGCTGCTGTCCTTGCAGATGTTCCCCATTCTGGGAAAGGCTTCAGCGGCTGCCTCATCCTCTGGGGATGGCAGCCAGGAGAACCCCTACACAGCATCACCCAGGACATTGCTAGGATGCAGCCTGGTTGCCCAAATCTCGCCCCCAGACAGGGTTTGGCAGGCAGCACGGGCTCTATAGCCTCTAGCAGGATCCTCTTGCTCACCCCCAGCGATGCTGACACCATCCTTCTGCCAGGTGATGTCTGGCCTGGGGACACCAGTTGCCTCGCAGGACAGCACCGCACTGGTGTTGACCATCACCATCACCATGCCAGGCAGGGGCTTCAAGGCAGGAGGCTCTGTGAAAGGTAAAGAAGTGTTGTCTGCCTGGGTTCCACCAAAGCTGCCTGGAGGAGAAAGACCTGGGGGTGTTCGTTCACAGTGACAGAACGTGAGCCAGCAGTGGTCCAGGTGGCCAAGTAGGCCAATGACATCTTGGCTTGGATCAGAAATGGTGTAACCAGTAGGGCCAGGGAGGTTCTTCTCCCTCTGTACTCAGCACTGGTGAGACCAAACCTCAAATCCTGTGTTCAGTTCTGGGCCACTCAGCACAACAAGGATGTTGAGGCTCTGGAGCGAGTCCAGAGAAGAGCAACAAAGCTGGTGAAGGGGCTGGAGAACAAGCTCCACCAGGGGAGGTTTAGGCTGGACATTAGGAAAAAATTTTTCACAGAAAGGGTCACTGGGCACTGGGACAGGCTGCCCAGGGAGGGGGTTGAGTCACCTTCCCTGGAGGGGTTTAAGGGACAGGTGGACAAGGTGTTGAGGGACATGGGTTAGTGTTTGATAGGGATGGTTGGACTTTTCCAACCTGGTGATTCTATGATTCTATGAAAGTGGGACAAGGCACAGGGAATGGGACCACCAGGAGCCATGTGTACCGTGCACTGCAAGCCGGAGGTGTTTTCGGGCCATGCCAGCAGCGCTCCTGGCTGTGCAGGTGTAGCGGCCAGCATGAACAGGCAGCGCCTGCCTGATCTCCAGGGCCCCTGGGAAGACAACAGGCAGAGGGGAGGCAGTGGGAGGGCTGGTAGGGACCTAAATGCCCACTGGGAAGCCCCTGCCCTGCACCTGTACCTGTGGGCAGGACGTGGTAGCCCCCTCCTCGGCTGCCCAGCTGAGCCCCCTCCTTGCTCCATGACACTGCAGGTGGGGGCACACCGGACGCGTAGCAGGTGAGGACCGCAGGGGACAGCCGAGTGACAGCCACGTCCGTAACATCATCAGCAATGGTGGGAGGTACTGGAGAGGAGAAGAAGAAGGGAGGTGAGCAGGGCTATATGGAAATGTAGAATGGGATCCCATTCCCATGCACATGGGCACAGATATTCCTTGTTTCCTCCCTCTTACCCTCCTCACACCTAGTCCTCTAAAGGGGACCCAACCCTGGAGAAGGCTGAAGAACTCTCATATCACACTCGAGGTGGTGGCAGACCCTATGCAAGCTACTCTTGGCAAGACCCACAGCCCCCAGGAGCTCACCATGGATGGACACAAAGAAGACCTTGCGTGCCTCCCCAGCAGCATTGGTGGCAATGCACTCGAACCGACCCTCATCCCAGGGACCTGGGCTGGCGATGAGCAACGATCCCGAGGACTGTAAACTGTGAAGGCAAAGCACACATCAGAGTCAACCTCTGTCCCTCAGGGACTGGTGAGAAGGGACAAACCCCTCTCTATGGTGGGAACTTCTTGCAGTGGTGCAGGTACCTGTAGGCGCCGGGCACGAGGTGTGGGTTCAGTAGGCGACCGTCCTTCTCCCACTTGATGTGAGGCTTGGGGGTTCCCCACGCTTCGCAGCCCAGGGTGACCGGCTGCTGAGCCAGCAGGGTGAGGTTGGAGGGCCCAGGGGTGATGGCAGGAGGGACTACAGAAGGGCACAGCAGCAATGAGCAGAAGACAGCAGCACATCACTACACCAAAGAGAACAACCCCAGTGGTGGGCGGCAGAGGGATGAGCCCAGGAAGGATCCATCTGGCTCTTCTGCTTACCCAGGATATGGAGATCAAGGCCGCGCCGGTCAGAGCCAGCAAGGCTGGATGCCATGCAGAGGTAATATCCTGAATCCTGGACCTGAACGGGGCTGATTTGCAGAGAACCACCAGGCAGGAGCTGCAGCCTGGAGAAGGAGAGCAAGATAGACCCATAGGAGCTCTTGTGGCCAGGCTACAACTGAGCATCATCTCCTGATTCTACAACACGCATGGCATGTCTCTTGTACCTGTTGCTCCCATGGAGAGGCAAGAGCTGGCCATCCTTCTGCCAGGTCACCTGGGGTATGGGCCACCCCTCTGCCTGGCACGGCAGAACGACTGAGCTGTTTAGCAGCGCCCTTGCCTCCTCAGGGCCTGGCTGGATCTCTGGAGCCACTGCAGCAGCACCAGAGAAAGCCAGAGTCAGGGTTCAGGGGATGGAGAACACCAGCCTAGATGGCTGGGCACCATCCAATCCCACCCTCTCATTACCCCAACCACAGGACACCCCATAATCGCAGAATCATAGAATCACCTGGTTGGAAAAGACCCTCCCTGGACCTGCTGGTCACACCATGTCTGATCCAAGCCAAGATGCCATTGGCCTTCTTGGCCACTTGGGCACACTGCTGGCTCACATTCAGTCGCTGTCAACCAACACCTCCAGATCCTTCTCCTCCAGGCAACTTAATAATACCACATCCCCCTGTGCTAATGGAAGGCACTCACCGTGAACCTCCACCTGGACACGCAGGCGGGTGTCCCCCAGCGCGTTGGTGGCCCTGCAGCTGTACTCCCCACCATCCGCTGCCCCCACATCGCGGATCTTCAGGAAGCGCCCCTCAGCCAGGACCTGCCTGCGGGCATCCTCCTAACCCCCACAGGGATTCCTGGTTAGCAGCTCTCCCAGCATCATCCCCACCACAAGCACGATGGGGCTGGTGAATGTGTATCCCAGCACTGTCCCAGGTCCCGTCACACTTACCCGCAGCAGGGAGCCCTCCCAGTGCCACTCGATGTGGGAGGGGGGCACAGCATCCTCAGGGCACTCCAGGATGAGCTGCCCTCCTGCCACAGCAGTGATACTGGAGGTCTTGCCAACGTTCTCAATGCCAAGAGGTGCTGCACGACATAGGCCAAGTGGGTCAGGGGATGCCAGGTAGGTCAGGCCTCCCCGTATCTGTCCCCAGCCTACACCCATCCCCACAAGTCACACACAGTTCCCCTCTCTCCAGGACTATCAAGCTGTGCTCCCAACACCCCTCTTGGAAGCTTACAGTCATCTGCTCTCTCTGGGAATCCCAAGAACGGGTGCTTGGGATGCTCTGGTTCCCCAGAGCTCTGATCACAGCACCCCCTGCTAGCACTCTCCCTGCTGCACCGCTAGGGCCACAGTACCTTGGATGCTGATGTGGAAGCTCCTGCTGTCCTCCCCTGCAGGGCTAGTTGCCAGGCAGGTGTACAAGCCGGCATCAGCCACCTATACAAGCCAGGAAAGGGAAAGATTAAGATACGAAAAGAAAACACGGATGGGGAAAAGAGGAGCCCCTACCTTTGTGCTCTCAATGTGGAGGGTGCTCTCATTCCCTGACACGAGCCAGGGCCCTGCCAGCAGCTGCCCCTCCTTCTCCCAGGTGACAGTAGGCATGGGGACACCTGTCACCACACATGTCAGCTCTAAGGGGGTGCCTGCTGCAATGGACATCTCGGTGGGATAGGATCCAGCCTCGACACGGGGAGGCTCTGCAAAGTGCACAGTGAGACAGGTGGACTCACCCCCTCATTGCTCCCCCAAAATTGGCTCACTGCCCCTCCCAGATCCCAGAGAAAAGACACATACCCATCACCAGGAGGTGGAAGGCTTTGCTGGCCTCTCCTGCCTCGTTGGCTGCCAGGCAGGAGTACACCCCTGCATCAGCTGGCCCCACGGCCACCAGGCTCAGCCGTGGGCTGCCTGGCACGTGGTTGCTCTGCCACACCAGGGGCTCACCATCCTTCAGCCAGGTCACTGCCGGTGCTGGGGACCCACTGGCTTCACAGGTGAAGGTGACATCGGAGCCCTCAGCCACCACCTGCTCCTCACCACTTTCTGGGCTCTCCAGGACTGGGGGCACTGAGGAGGGAGCGGTCATAGAATCACCAGGTTGGAAAAGACCCATTGGATCATTGAGTCATAGAATCATAGAACAACCAGATTGGAAGGGACCCATCAGATCATCGATTCCAACCATTTCTATCAAACACTAAACCATGTCCCTCTGGACCTCATCCACTCACACCTTAAGCACGTCCAGGGAAGGTGACTCAACCACCTCCCTGGGCAGCCTATTCCAATGCCCAATGACCCTCTGTGTGAAAAACTTCCTCCTAATCTCTAGCCTAAATCTCCCCTGGCGGATCTTGAGGCCATTCCCTCTTGTCCTGTCCCCTGTCACTTGGGAGAAGAGCCCAGCTCCCTCCTCTCTACAACCTCCTTTCAGGTAGTTGTAGAGTCCATCCTCCCTGAGCCCAACTGGGCAGCTGAGGGCTAGCTTAGGATCCTAATGGAGACAGAGCTGCAACCCGTGACGTGCTCTGCCAATAAAATCGGTGCTCAGGTGCCCTTTGTTCTGCTCTCCCCAAATTCCCAGGTGCCCCATACCTTGTATCTGGAGGACAAAGCTGCGATCAACCACTCCTGCCCGGCTGGAGGCGATGCAGGTGTAGAGCCCAATGTCAGAGATCTGTGCCTGGGAGATCCTACCCCATGGAGCAGGGATCGCAGAATCATAGAATCACCAGGTTGGAAGAGACCCACCGGATCATTGAGTCCAACCATTCCTAGCAAATACTAAATCAAAAGTCTGGTGCTGAACATTGCTCTAGGGTCACTTCTTACCGGAGGATGTGTCCGGCTGAGAGCAGGGTGACGCGGGGGGACAGGCGCAGGGGCAGCCCATCCTTCAGCCAGCTCACATGCAGAGGAGGGGACCCTCGTGCCCGGCACTCCAGCATCACCGCTGCAGACAGGATGCCCTGGACCACCTCGGAGTCATCGGCACCTCTCTCAATGGCCGGAGGGACTGGGTGAGGGGATAGAGGGACTGATCATAGAATCATAGAACAACCAGGTTGGAAGGGACCCATGGGATCTTCTAGTCCAACCATTCCTATCTAACACTAAACCAAGTCCCTCAAGACCTCATCCACTCGTGCCTTAAACACCTCCAGGGAAGGTGAATCAACCACCTCCCTGGGCAGCCTATTCCAATGCCCAATGACCCTTTCTGTGAAAAACCTCCTCCTAATCTCCAGCCTAAATCTCCCCTGGCGGAGCTTGAGGCCATAATGATGCGGTTGCCAGGGACGGGTGGCCTTGCTGCTCCATGAACCCCAGTCCCACTCACCCAGTACGGTCAGCGTGTGCAGCTGAGCATCTTCTCCCACGTCGTTCTGGGCCAGGCAGGTGTACGCACCCGAGTCAGCAGCTTGGAGACCCTCAAGGAGCAGGGAGCTGCCATCTGGGGACATCCTGCACAGGAACACCAGGGCAGTGACCTGCATGTCCAACCTGAACATCTCCAGGGGGCAGAAATGCTCTGTGCTCGGTTGCAACCCAGGCTACAGGTTTCGGGGCACACGGCAAAGTCAGGGCAGCAGCTGGGACCTTGACAGGGTGACAGTGACCGTGCCAGACTGCAAGCATCATCCAGGACACCAGGGCTTAACCCCGGATGACATTTCTCAAACAGATGGGATGAACACAGAGTCCTAGAATCATGGAATGGTTTGGGCTGGAAGGGCCCTTAAAGCCCATCCAGTTCCAACTCCCTGCCAGGAGCTCCCACTGGATCAGGAGCTCAAAGCCCCATCCAAACTGGCCTTGAACACCTCGAGGGATGGGGTAGCCACCACTGCTCTCGGCAACCTGGGCTAGTGCCTCACCAACTCACAGGAAAATATTTCTTCCTAAGATCTCAATGCAAACCACCCTCTTCCAGCTTAAAACAATTCACCCCTCATTCTGTCCCTGCATTCCCTGGTAAAAAGCCTCTCCCCAGCTTTTCTGGAGCCCCTTTCAGTGCTGGAAGCTGCTGTAAGGGCTCCCTGGAGCCTTCTCTTGGCACACCCCAGCCTGTGCAGGGAGAGTGAGAAGAACCAGTAGAGCTCAGCCTGCCCTGCTCTGTTTTTTTGCTCATGGGGAAACTGAGGCACAGACGGGGCTGGGCCATGGGTAGTCCATGGGGTGGGTCCCCCAACCCCAGGCTCACCGGGCACGTGATGGAGGTTGCAGCCGCAGGGGTTGTCCGTCCTTCAGCCAGGAGATCTGGGGGCTGGGCTGCCCCTCTGCCTGGCACTCCAGCCTCACCCCTCCACCTTCCAGCACGCTGTGCTCGCTGGGGACCCCCGTGCTGGCGATCCGGGGTGGCACTGCACCAAAAAGAGAGGGAGGTTGGGGAAAAGGAGGAGGAGGAAGGCTTCTCTCTAACACAGAGCCCATGAGAACCCCCCCGCCGCCCAGAAGAAGCCCTACCTCGCACCAGCACCATGAAGTCCTTGCGCGTCTTGACGCCTGAGCTGGGCACCAGGCAAGAGTATCGGCCCTGGTGGAAGGGCTGCAGAGGGCTGAGCTGGAGCTGCCCTGTCCCGGACACCAGGCCCTGCTCCGGGCTGCTCTCTGTGAGGAGATGGGGCAGAGGGGGCTGCAGCAGCACTCTGCTGCCAAGCCCTCCACAGGCACCTTGTCACGTTCCCCATTCCCACTGCCAGGACCCAGGTTTGGAGCCATTGTTAAAGCAGAGGTCATAGAAAGGTCTGAGGTGGAAGAGACCTTAAAGATCATCCAGTTCCAACCCCCTTGCCATGGGCAGGAGCACATCCCACTGGATCAGGCTCCAAGCCCTGTCCAACCTGGCCTTGAACACCTCCAGGGATGGGGCAACCACAACTTCCATGGGCAACCTGTTCCAGGGCCTCCCCACTCTCATGGTAAAGAAACTCTTCTTTATATCTAGTATAAATCTACCCCTCTCCAGTTTATTCCCATTGCCCCCAGTCCTGTCACTACAAGCCTTCGTAAACAATCCCTCCCCAGCTTTCCTGCAGCCCCTTCAGGTAGTGGAAAGTTGCTATAAGATCTCCTCAGAGCCTTCTCTTCTCCAGGCTGAACAAGCCCAACTCAGCCTGTCCTCCTCCGGGAGGTGCTCCAGCCCCTCTGATCATCTTCACAGCCCTCCCCTCTGGTCAGGGCTCTGCAGAGCAGGGTGTTTTCTCTATGTCTTGCTGGAGCTTTGCAGGAGCAGGGAGCCAGCAGTTAGAATCATAGAACAACCAGGTTGGAAGGGACCCATTGGATCTTCTAGTCCAACCATTCCTATCAAACACTAAACCAAGTCCCTTAAGACCTCATCCACCTGTACCTTAAACACCTCCAGGGAAGGTGAATCAACCACCTCCCTGGGCAGCCTATTCCAATGCCCAATGACCCTCTGTTAGGCAGCAAAACCCCATCCTAGTAGGTTCCCCAGGGCTGGTACCCAGAGAGGTCTCCCCCACATCCCTCCATCCCATCCCAGAAGCCTCTTAAAAACATGCATGGAAAACACCAGCCCCTTCATGCTCTGCCCACGAGGCTCAGTAGATTTCTTGCAGTGGGATGAGAAATAGGGGAACTGAGGCAGGACTGCTCCAGGTAGGGTGGCAGCAAGGCTCGGGATGGTCCATGTGCACGTACCCAGAGGTCTCCCATCCTTCAGCCAGGTGACAGAGGGCACGGGCACACCGCCCGCTTGGCAGGTGAGGACAAGGGGGCTCCCCACATCAGCATGGAGCATCTCCTGCTGCAGGTCCTCACTGGCCGGGGGCCCTGAGGAGGAGAAGCAGGGATGGGGTGGGGGAGTAGGAACACACAGACCAGTTTTTGCCATCAGCTTCTTTGTGTGTGCTCATGAGGCAGAGCTTCCAGCCAAGTGTTTGCCGCTCACCGTGGACAGTAAGCATGAAGCTCTTCTCCTCGCGACCAGCCTCACTCAGTGCCACACAGGTGTATGTGCCCGAGCTGGAAAGCTGCAGGCGAGGGAGCTGCAGCACCTGAGAGCCTGGAAGGAGCAGAGAACAGGTAGTCAGGGCAGGTTGGAGGTGACCTGTACACCTCACTGTACACAGCAGAAAGTGCTGAGCTTCTGGGCAGTGGCAGCACAGAGTCTGCAGGATGCAATCCTCGGTCCTCTCCAGGAGGGATCGCTCAGCAGCCAGTGGTTAGTGAGTGGTTCCAAGTGAAAGTCTCAGCTTAAGTCCCACGTGTGGCATCCAGAAAGGCAATGTAGGGAAATCAGAGCCTGCCAGTGGGGGCTGACAGCCAAGCCAAGTCCCAAGGCACCAGTTGTCACCCTCACCCATCCCAGCATACCTGGGCTAAAGGTCACCTCTTCACTGAGCTGTAGGATGCGGCCATCCTTGTACCAGTCAATCTTCTCAGCATGGTGGGATCGGACATCGCACGCCAGTGAGATGCTCCCATTGACGATGCCATCAACACTTTCAGGGTTTGCATCCACAATCCAAGGAGCTTCTGCTCGGTACACCCCAAAAGATAGTGTCAAAGGGAAATGGTCACCCCAGAGATTGAGCTCTCTCCAGAAATTCCCAGAGGGAAATGGGGATCAAGCAGATGGCCTGCTTGGAGCATGGTGGCACCTCAGCCTCCTTGCACAGGGGGACAGTGACAGCCACACAACTGAGGAGCCACAGGAGACTCCAGGTGGCAGAGGAGGTGGGAGGTAAATCAGTGACCTAGAGAAAGGTTGGAAGAGGTGCCTCACCCTGCACAGTGAGTGTGAAGTGTTTCTCCACGGCACCAGCCGGGTTCTCAGCCACACATGTGTAGCTGCCAGCATCATCCTCCTCCACCATGGTGACCTGCAAAGGGGTGAGGGAGCTGAGCTGGGGAGCTGCTGGAGCTCCTGTGTGGACCTCAGAATTTACAAACCTAGAGCAGCCCCATTCCGGGGAAAGGAAAAGCACCCTGTTCCCTCGGCCTGGTGTCCCCAGTGTTGCACCTGCCCTGCCCAAAGGGACACCAACCTGCAAGACGGTGCCACCTTCCAGGAGCTGGTGCCGTGGGCCAGTAACAATGGGGACATCGTTCCAGAGCCAGGACATCACAGGCAGCGGGTGCCCAGTGGCTTCGCACTTTAAGCGGATGGTGCCATTGATGGTGGCTGTCACCTCCTCAACCAGGTCCTCCGTGTCACCGTGGATAACCGGGGCAGCTAAAAAGAGGAGTTCAGGGGGCTGCCGTGTGCCTCCATCCACCTTTCACCCCAGCCTGTACTCACTCAGCACCTCCAGCTCGTAGTGCAGGCGGTCCTGGCTGGCTGTGTTGGCCGCCTCGCAGGTGTATCTGCCTGCATCCTCCTCCCGCACGGCTGTCAACTGCAGCACCCGGCCCTCTGCGGAGCAGGACAAGGCATGGGAGGGCTCTGCTGAGTGTCACAGGGAGCCCTTCAACCTTCCCCTCCCATCTCGCTGTGCCTCATCTCCCATGCAGCTCTGGTCACATGGTCATAGAAACATAGAATCACCAGGTTGGAAGAGACCCACTGGATGATCGAGTCCAACCATTCCCACCAAACACTAAACCATGTCCCTCAGTGCCTAGTCCACCAGTCCCTTAAACACCTCCAGGAAAGGTGACTCAACTTCCTCCCTGGGCAGCCAATGACCCTTTCCATGAAATACTTTTTCCTAACATCCAACCTGAACCTCCCCTGGTGGATCTTGAGGCCATTCCCTCTCATCCTGTCCCCTGTCCCTTGGGAGAAGAGCCCAGCTCCCTCCTCTCCACAACCTCCTTTCAGGGAGTTGCAGAGAGCAATGAGGTCTCCCCTCAGTCTCCTCTTCTCCAGGCTACACACCCCCAGCTCTCTTTACTGTTCCTCATAAGGCCTGTTCTCCAGCCCCTTCACCAGCTTTGTGGTTCTTCTCTGGACTCACTCCAGAGCCTCAACATCCTTCTTGTGCTGTGGGGCCCAGAACCAAACATAGAACCTGGTCCTGCAAGTCCCTTGGGTGCCACACGTGCTGGTCAGAGCAAGGGGACAAGATCCAAAACCCCCACCCCATGCTATGGATGCTCTCCACCCACAGAGTCGCTGTAGGGAACCCTCAGACCCCGCCCTGAGGGTCCATGCCTGTTACCTAGCAGCATGAGCACCCCAGGGCCAGGGGAAAGAGGCTCCCCATCCTTGTACCAGGTGAGCCTGGGGGGTGGGATGGCGTTGGTGTCGCAATAGAGCGCGGTGGGCTGGTGGAGCACAGCCTGACGATGCTCCGTCACCTCCCCATCCTGGTCCTCCTCCCGATAGAAGATCTCAAGGGCTTCATTGGGATTTGTCTGTTGCTGGAAGAGGGGCGGCACTGTGGGGACAGGATGCAGTCAGCTGTGGGGAACAGGAACTAGCAACCCCCATGTGTGACCAGAACATCTACCCAAGCCTGACAGGAGCCAAGGAGATCATAGAATCATAGAACAACCAGGTTAGAAGAGACCCATCGGATCATCGAGTCCAACCATTCCTATCAAACACTAAACCAAGTCCCTCAAGACCTCATCTACCCGTGCCTTAAACACCTCCAGGGAAGGGGAATCAACCACCTCCCTGGGCAGCCTATTCCAATGCCCAATCACCCTCTGTGTGAAAAACTTCCTCCTAATCTCCAGCCTAAATCTCCCCTGGTGGAGCTTGAGGCCATTCCCTCTCATCCTGTCCCCTGTCACTTGGGAGAAGAGCCCAGCTCCCTCCTCTCCACAGCCTCCTTTCAGGTAGTTGTAGAAAGTAACGAGGTCTCCTCTCAGCCTTCTCCAGGCTAAACACCCCCAGCTCTCTCAGCCGCTCCTCATAGGTTCTGTTCTCCAGCCCCTTCACTAGCTTCATTGCTCTTCTCTGGACTTGCTCCAGAGTTTCAACATCCTTCTTGTGGTGAGGGACCCAGAACTGAACACAGGATTCAAGGAGCGGCCTCACCAGTGCTGAGTACAGAGGGAGAATAACCTCCCTGGATTGTTTTCCAGCAAATACAATCGCTATTCCTCCCAACTCTGCTCCCTCAAGGAACCTCACCAAGGACCTTTCCTTTTGCAAGACTCAAGGTCTCACCTTGGACATGCACGATGAAGTTCCTGGCATCTTCACCCACAGCATTGATGGCCACGCAGGTGTAGTGCCCTGAATCTGAGACACCAGCTGGTTTGATCTGAAGGACCTGCCCATCGCTAAGGATTTGGAGGTGGTCAGAGCTTTCCAGAAGCTGCACAGGGACCCCAGCCGGAAGGCACGGGAAAAAGAGAAGAGTGGGAGGAGGATTACACACCCAGGAGTGGGATAGAGATCAGCCAGATGTATAAAGCATATTTTCACCTCTATCCACCTGTAAGGGTCCCCAAAACCGGCAGCTCCTCCCTGGTCACAGTTAGAGTCTCACCTGCTTGTCCTTGTACCAGCGGATGGTTGGCTCAGGCACAGCCCAGGTCTCACACTCCAGCATCACGGTGCTGTTGACCTTGGCTTTCACCTCTTTCACAGCAAATTCCCCCAAAGGGTCATCTCTGGCAATCCAAGGAGGAACTAGTGGGGAGAGGCAGGACGGCGGGGATGAGAGAAGAGCCCCCAGGGCCTCACTCTGCCCTAATCAGCAACAGGTAACACCCACGGGGAGCTGTTGACATCCCCAGGTGGACCTCTTTGCCCTCCCCAGAGAAGACCAGAGGATTTTAGGGGCCAACATGCATGTGATTGAGCACCAGCCGCAAGAGGAGCAGCTGCAATAAGGCACAGGAAAGGAAGGTGCACTGGTCCAGTTAGGGTGGAGGGATCATTACAGGGATTAGGAAGGACACAGAGAGTTCCCGCACCCAGGACCTTCACAGCGTAGTTCTTCACAGCCTCCCCAGCTTCATCAGCCACGATGCAGCTGTATGTGCCTGCATCCTCCTCCTGGGCATTCAGAATCTGCAGCCCATGGTCACCTGGACAAAGAGAGGTGGTCCTGAGAGGGTCACCACTCACAGCCACAGCTGTTTATCCCTGTGAAGCACAAGAAGGCATCTTAAGGGACACCCTGATGACCTGCAAGCCTGATTTGAGGGGTTCTAGGGCTCTTCTAGAGCCCATTTTCCAGGCTTGGAAAAGCCAGTGCTGTATCACTGATGCTGCTGAGGAGACTCTAGCTGTTGTCAGACTATACATCACCTGGAAGATCAGTATCCACCTGATGGCCTGAGCCCCTAGGGCCCTGCAGGACCACTCCCCTGCCTTGAACCACAGCCAAGCCCAGAAAAAGCCCCACTCCTGCTTCCCTGGCCACAGAGCAAGGGGCCATCACCGTCATGCAGAGCCAGTGGACACCAGTACAGTACCGGGAAGCAGGTGGATGTTTCTAGACTCTTTGAGGGGAACATCGTCCTTGAGCCAGGTGATGTTGGGAGACGGGTGTGCCAGATCCTCACAGACGAGGGAGATGGGGTTGTTGATTTTCACTGTGACTACTTCTGTGGTGGCGTCGTGGGCATCTCCGGCGAACGCAGGAATGGCTGCAGAGATGTGTTTGCAGGGTTATCAGTATCAACACACACATGGGCTTCCTAATCCTCCCACCCCAGAGCATAATCCAAGTTCAGGGAGCTGAGTGTAGTATGGAAGGTGCACAACATGTACAGCTTCAACCCTGTCTTGCTGCCTTCCAAAAGCCCTGGGGACACAGAGGACATGTTTCCCCTGTTCCCACCAGCCACCCTTAGAGGCAGAACCTGCACCCCTGGACATGGATCCTGCACTAAATGAACTCTTTATGTTCCTCAGAGGGGTCTCAAGTGCTTTCTGGGAGGTCCAGGGCATCATGCCATGCAGCTGGCTTAAGGCTCCCTCACCACCTGCTTGGGGCAGGTAATTAAAAAGGCCACTAAGTCCATGTCCCCTGCTCACACCTGAAACTCTGCCTCCACCCAGAGCATCTCATACCTGAAACGTCTAGCAGGTAGTGCTTGGTTTGATTCACCCCAGCACCGGAGGCCACGCAGGAGTAGCGTCCAGCATCCGACAGGGAGGCTCGGGAGATGTGGAACACGGACCCATCGGGGGAGATGGAGAAGGTGTCCTTGCCAGGCAGAGGGTGGCCGTCCTTCAGCCAGGTGATTGTGGGCTGGGGGTTGCCTGTGAGAGGTAGAAAACAGGTTTTGACCTTTGTGCAAAGCTTTTCTGTGCGTGAGGATGGCCTGACTGGAGTCACCGCGCCAGAGCTTTTCTGGGAAGCAGGGACATGCACCCAAATCCAAAATTATCATGATCTGGATCAGGCTTTTTGAAACTGTTAGATGAGCCAGCGAGAAGAAAGAAAACTGTCCTGAGTAGGAGGTGATTAATTACTCCCATCACTAAAGAAGAAACCAGATAAGGGGAATTTTAGCTCCATTTGGGAAAGAATGGAGCTTACGTCGTGGAACAAGCTCTCGGCATGGGCCCAGTACTTCCCGGACAGCCCAACTGCAAAGCCAGGAACTATGCTAAAAACCTGCTTCAGCCAATTTCATCTATTTTCATGTCATTGACTGGCGCCATCCATTTGCTCCACACCCCAAAGGAAGACTCGGATCCCTGAGCCCCATCTCCCAGCCGCTCGTGCCACCTCTGCTCCCCGTGTGATGCTCACCTGTAACCAGGCAGGACCAAGTGGCAGGGTGACCCTCGGCCACTTTGATGGTCTCTTCTTCATCTGCATTCTCGATGTGGGGAGGAACTAGGAACACAAGCCACGAGGGATCTCAGCAGCTGGTCAGCTTCACGGAGCTTCCAAGCTCACACGCCAAGGCACGAAATACTCCAGCGCTGCAGCTCACACCGTGTCCAGCCTTAACTCATAACTGTTCCTGCAAGGGTGAAGTTCTGAAATCCCACCAGGAATCTTGTAGCAGGTGGAGGACCTCTCCTTACCTAGGATGTCCACATGGAAATGCCTCCTGGCCTCCCCAGCTATGTTCCTGGCCAGGCAGGAATAGTGGCCACCATCCTGGGGTCGTACACGGGTGAGCCTCAGCGTCCAGCCTCCTGGAAGAACAGGGAGGTCTCAGGGCCCTGATCCAGGCACCAGCCCATCCCAGCAGCATTCCTGCAGGGCTGGAGCTCCACCACCCTTAAACCCATCGGCAGTGGAGCAAAAACCTGCTCCCAAAGCACTCATCTCTGACAGCTTCCATGCTTTGTCCCTGACCTGAAAGCACATGCGTGTGCTCGCTGGGGGTGACAGGGGAGCCATCCCGAGACCAGGTGACTGTGGGCAGGGGAACACCAGTGGCCTCACAGGTCAGCGTCAGGGCTTCGTGCAGAGACACACTGACATTTGTTGTCGAACTTGATCCTTGAATGAACTCAGGAGGCACTGCAGGCAGGAAAGGATGGGCATCCATTTGCAAAGCAGTATCCAAAACAGCAGAGGAGGAAGGCAAGTTGAGTAAATGTAGCTTGTTCCAATCCTTCCACCCTCCCAGGTCTGCCTCCCTCCACATCCCTCAGCTGCCAGCCCTGTCCCACGCCCCTACCATGCACCACGACATCAAACTCTCTCTGCTCCTGCCCTGCAGCGTTCGCCACCAGGCAAGTGTAATGTCCCGCGTGGGCCACCTCTGCCTTGAGGATGCGCAGCCGCCTCCCCTGCTGCAGAACCTGAAGCCCGTTCCCACCAGCCACAGGCTGCCCATCCTTCATCCACGTCACTGTGGGTGCTGGCATCCCTGTGGTTTTGCACTCCAAAACCGTTTCGCCAGTCTTGATGACAGAAACCTTCCTTGGGGCTTTGCTGCTGCCCTGGATCCTCGGCAGCTCTGCAGGCAGAGACACACAAGGTGGAGGTGATGCTGTAGCAACTCCCTTGACCGTATACAAGTGGCAAAACAAACACTGTTGGTCTGGATGGCACAGCAAGAGAGAGAAGAAAATGGGAGCAGATGCAACCAGTGCAACTGGGCGGCTGGAGTGAAAGGCAGCTGCAAGTAGCTTGGAGCCAAGAGGGAAGCTGGAGGAGCAGAACTAGCAGCATCCTTTCCAAAACACCCAAGGCAGCAGGCAATGGCTCCAAGCCTTTGGGTCCAGATGGACCTTGCTTTGAGAGAGATGATGGTACCTCCAGCCCTTCCCCCAGGTCTCTGCAGCCCCCCAGCTCACCATTCACCTCCAGGTGATGTTCCTTGCTGCTGCTGCCAGCGGCATTCCTGCACTCGCAGGTGTACGTTCCCTTGTCCACCAGCCGCACCTTCTCAATGTACAGCACACTCCCTCCTGTGGACACCAGCTTCGGGCTTCCAGGTTGGGTGGAGAGGGGCTCACCTGCCCGGGGAAGGGGACAGCAGCCTCCTCTAAGGTACCCAGTAAGACCAGTTCCCACCCAGAAGCTGGATACTGCTCAGTGTAAAGCACTCCTCACTCCGAGGAGACCAACATCTTTCTGGTGGGTCAACATACACGTGGAGAGGGACGAGGCTGTGAAGGACCCTACCATCCTTCCACCAGCTCAGGGTGGGGAAGGGGATCCCGTGGCACTGGCAGGTCAATCTGATGGACTCTTCTTCCAGCACAGACAGGGTGACAGGTTCCAACGAGGAGAAGGATGGGGGCACTGCAGAGGATGAGAGGAGAGCAGCAGTTCAATGATGCTGCTGGGTGAGAGGAGAGAGGCAGCTCCCCACTGGACCCCTATCCTGCTGGCTAAGCATCATCTGCAGGGATTCACCCTAGGGTATTGAGGGAGTCCAGAGAAGAGCAACGAAGCTGGTGAAGGGGCTGGAGAACAGGCCTTATGAGGAACGGCTGAGAGAGCTGGGGGTGTTTAGCCTAGAGAAGAGGAGGCTGAGAGGAGACCTCATTGCTCTCTACAACTACCTGAGGGGAGGTTGTGGAGAGGAGGGAGCTGGGCTCTTCTCCCCAGTGACAGGGGACAGGACAAGAGGGAATGGCCTCAAGCTCCACCAGGGGAGATTTAGGCTGGAGATTAGGAAGAAGTTTTTCACACAGAGGGTGATTGGGCATTGGAATAGGCTGCCCAGGGAGGTGGTTGACTCGCCTTCCCTGGAGGTGTTTAAGGGACGGGTGGATGAGGTGCTGAGGGACATGGTTTAGTGTTTGATAGGAATGGTTGGACTCGATGATCCGATGGGTCTCTTCCAACCTGGTTGTTCTATGATTCTATGAACTCTACCAGGCCCCAAAGAACCAGCAAGATTCCTCTTCCCTGGCTCCATGTGGAAATAATAATCTTCTCTAGCTTAAGAGCTGGAGAGTCTTGCTTTTAATTGCACGTGGCCTACAGCAGAGGACAATTGAGCATCCCGTGCCAGCCACACAAGCAGGCCAAGCCCAGGTTGGCCAGACACAGCCTTATTAGGTAGCACTGCTCCCTGGGAAGGTTACCTAACTCTTTCCATTATCAGATGCTGCTCTCTGTTGCTCATGAGTACAGCTGGCTGGAGAACAGTGACTCCTTCCCAGGAGGAATATCAGTTTGTAGAAGAAAAACCCCAACACCCAGAAACCCCTGAAAAACAATAACAGCAGAACCCAAACAATCCACCCAAGCCAGGACGCCAGACGTGGAAAATGTTTCCCTGGGAAGGAATCACAGGAACAAGCCTGGATCAGGACGACTGGATTTTCTCCGCTCTCTGGCTACCTGCCTGCAGGATTTCCACCAACTGGCCCAGAGTATCCCCGAGGAAAGCCAGACCCTGGCTCAGACCCTGGTGCTGTGGATGTGCTGAATGGGTCGGGAAGCTGTAAGGATGCTTGAATAAAGCAAGAAAGAGCAGCTGGTGCCCGTCCTGGCAGCGGAGCAGGAACCACCACTGGTATAATCCTGACTCAGACAGGGGGAGGGAAGGGGAATGATACCTGCAATGACCACTGTGCTGAGTAAGTAGAAAAAAAGAACAGAAAAAGTCTGTAATAGCAAGGAAATCCCTTCTCTCTTCTGCCTGAATTTTGGAAAGACACCTCTTCTGCATCATCACTGAAATCTGTCCCTTAAGGCTCAGGTAAACATTGACTTCTTCCCCTCTGACACCCATTCTGACACCACCTCCAGCTCCACTGTTCTGCAGATGTTTAATAGAATCATAGAATCATAGAACAACCAGGTTGGAAGGGACCCATTGGATCTTCTAGTCCAACCACTCCTATCAAACCCCAAACCATGTCCCTCAGGACCTCATCCACCCGTGCCTTAAACACCTCCAGGGAAGGTGAATCAACCACCTCCCTGGGCAGCCTATTCCAATGCCCAATCACCCTCTGCGTGAAAAACTTCCTCCTAATCTCTAGCCTAAATCTCCCCTGGTAGAGCTTGAGATCATTCCCTCTTGTCCTGTCCCCTGTCACTTGGGAGAAGAGCCCAGCTCCCTCCTCTCCACAACCTCCTTTCAGGTAGTTGTAGAGAGTAATGAGGTCTCCTCTCAGCCTCCTCTTCTCCAGGCTAAACACCCCCAGCTCTCTCAACCACTCCTCATAGGGCCTGAGCTGTCTTGCAGGGCTGTGTGCGAGGGCTGGAACAGTCCCCTTGACCCCATGCACACACAAGAGGGGAAGCACCCAGCTCTCAGGCAGCCGCAGTCCTTCCCCTGCTCACCACAACTCACCGGTTACCTGCAGGCTGTACCAGAGCTCGGTGACACCTGCTACGTTGGAGGCGACGCAGCGGTAGCTGCCAGTGTCAGAGACCTGGGCACGCTGGATGTCCAAGCGCTTCCCATCCCTGGAAAGGGTCCAGCCTGGTCCAGTCGAGATCTGTTCGTGCCCCTTGTACCAGGCAATATCTGCAGGGAAACAGGGAGCTGGGCTGTAAGGATGGATGCTGCTGCTCATCTCACCGAGGGGATGCAGGGAATGCCGGAGCAAGACCTGAGGAATAGGATCAGCTCACCAGGAGCAGGCAGCCCCGAGGCCAGGCACTCTAGGGACGCTGTGTTGTTCTCCAAGACGGTCAGGTCCACCGCGCTGGGTTCGATATTCGGAGGCACTGCAATCCAGCACACACAGGCTGAGCACAGCCCAGGCCAGCTGCAGACACACAGCCTTGGGGCACAACTGGGCTCACTGGGAGCTCTCAGCACGCATCAAGTCCTGGATTGCAGCAGTCAGGACTCACTCCCCACTCTGGGGAGCACCTCTGCTGCTCCCTAGGTCAGCTAGATTTGTTCTCTGCCCCAGTGAGAGATTCATCCTTCCCAGGCAGGGATCTCCACTCCCTGCTTGGTTTCTCCTCAGGCACCTTTGGCATCGCATCTTGAAGTGCTGAGATGCTCTGGCCACAGGGCAAACAGAGCAGAGGACAGATCCTCCACCAGGAAGCATCGAGGATGGATGCTATAGTTTCATAGAATCATAGAATCACCAGGTTGGAAGAGATCCACCGGATCATCGAGTCCAACCATTCACTGCAGTGTCAGTGGCCATCACCTCTCAACCTCACTGGCAAAGGGCAAGATCCCAAGGGATCAAGATAGTGATTCTATGCCTCCCAAAAAGCTGAAGAACACTGACCCCTTTGGCCAGTCACATTCTTCCTGACACATAGGATGGGTAGTAGGTCTGGTTCCAGATGCTACGCTCACCTTGCACCGAAACCTGCACCTCTGCCTGGGCCACTCCTGCCTGGTTGCTGCCTTGGCAGAGGTAGAGCCCTTCATGACCAAGACCCACGCGGGCGATCAGCAGAGTCCCACCATCCTCAGACACCATCACACCATCCTGCTCACCCAGAGGACGCCCGTCCTTCAACCACCTGTGGTAAGGGAACACGTAGAAAGTCCTTGGTTTGTCCTGCTACCTCCCACCCCCTGTTTCATAGAATCATAGAATCATGCCCACCAAAGGAGTGAACAGGGGGATGGTGGCAGCAAAGACTGTCCCCTTGTCACCCAGAAAGGGGTTAGCAGCACCCAGATGCTTTGGCAGAGAAAAATCCCAGGGCAAGAAGCAGGATGTCTCCCATCCTAGGGGACACCTTAAGCCAGAGGTCCCTGTCACTCATCCTGAGTGATCAACCTCTCTCTCGGTCGCAGCTCTGCACACCCTTAGGGAGTTACACAGCCCCGGAGGGAGCTCAGGGCAAGACCCTCCACTCCGCAGCACTCACTGGATCTGGGGTGCAGGGACACCCGTGGCCCGACAGTGAATCCTCAGGGAGTCATTGGTGACAGCAGTCAGATGGCTTTCCCCATCTCCGATCAGCAGCTGGGGAGGAGCTGGAGGGGAAAGAGAACTTCAAGCTGGCATCACCCTCAGCCCCTGGCACAGGGATGTGGGAGCAGCCAAAGGCCTGGAGAGTGCAGGACCCCAGTGGTGCGTGAGGACCCACAGCCCATCGGAGAAGCATTTTAACAAGTGGTTGTGAACCTTGGACATGTAGACTGTAGCTGAGCGAGGTGTTCCCTGCAGCGTTCGTGGCTGTGCAGGTGTAGATGCCGGTGTCTGTCACCTGGGGCTCAGCCAGCTGGAGGGACCCTGACGAGAGGATGCTGTATCTTGGGGAAGAGGGAACAGGAAAGCTGCATGGAAGGAACAGCTATGCCATCCATCACCTATCCCCGAGCAGAAGCTGAGGGCTAAGAGCTCATAGCTGCTTTCAGACAGCTGAGAGAAGGTCCCCTGGACAACCTCCTGCACGACGAGCGTAGCAGAGCTGCCCATGGGTGCAAATCCCCTTTGCTCAGCTCCTACATGAGCTCAGTGGCGTGAACCACTCACTTGGGGGATGTAGTGGGATGGGGCTCCCCACGGAGCACAGTTCCTGCAGCTGGAGTTGGCCACGCTCTCGCTCCCAGCACTGTCTGTGCTTCACAGACATAACATCATCTCAGCCCACGGCTGCAGATTCCTCCTCCCAGAAATCACTGGGACACATGAGGACAAACCAGCTGAAATGTGGGGAGCAATCGAGTCAACCAGGAGCAGCCACAGGGAACCAGACAATAAGAGCAATGCAACACGGGCCCTCAAGAGGAGTTAATGAAGATGTCTTCCTGCCTTCCCGGTCAGTCCTCACATGCAGGGAAAATGTCATTAATCCCAAGATCAGGGTCCATGAATTTAGGGAGCATGGTGCTAAGGGAGAACCAAGACACTTGATAAACACATATCCAACCACTCTCCAGGTTATCTTCTGCCATCATGTTGCGTGAAATGACCATCTCAAGGCTGCCATCAGCTTCAACACCACCACCAAGTGAATTTGGCCCTCCAGAAGTCACCCATTGGAAAAGAACTGGGCTTTAAACCCACATGCCACTGCAGACAAAGCTAGGCTCACAACTGTGTTTCTGCCAAGCCTCGTCCCAGGACCATTTTAGTGCCCAAAGCCCATGAAGTCACCCCGACACGTGGGTTGTGAGGGCAGTAGAGGCTGCAGCACCCTCAGCTTCCCTGGCTCTCCCCCCCTATCTCTGTGCTGCTCTCCTTCGACTCCAGACCTCAATATTCTTTCTCCTCTGTGCTCTGCAGCCACCTGGGTGTGAAGCAGCATCCAGCCTCAATCCATCACCTCCCACCATCTCCAGGCACATCCTTGGCCTCGTTGCCTCAAGCACCATGACAGCACAAGGCAGGAATGCGCGTGAAGGCAGATGGGTGAGTGGGGCTGAGAAGCTGGGCTGGAGCTGCCTAACCCTAGCCCTGTATCTAGGGCAGGCACGCGGAGGGTCAGGAGCAGCTGCTCCATCCTAGCAGATGATTGTATGATGGAAAAAATGTCTGGCGGTTCTTACTCTTCTTTCCTTGAAGAGAAGAACTAACGTGGACTACTTGACCACTTTGGCTCAAGCCACAGCAGTAAGCATCATCCACTTGATGCCAAGGATGCCTTTCACATCTCCCTGCGAAGCAGCTGAGTCCCTTCATGGACCCAACATCCCTCTGAGGAGACACACAACTCCAAGAGACCGTGGCCCTGGCACCCACCGCTGTCCTCACCTCTCCGTGGCAAGAGGAAGCAGCTGTGACTCCCGAGTCCACACCACCAAGGGAGGGGGGTAGCCTTGAACCTCACAGGGCAGCGTGATCTCCTGCCCAGGAGCAGCCAGGATGGTTATGGGTTCCGATGTCTGCGATCCATTCACACTGATCCTGGGCTTTGCTGGGTGGAGAGGAAGTACAGCTGGTGCAGGAACACTTCAGGTGCCCGAGTTGCTGCTCTTCCCATCCCACAAACCCATCTTAGGGTTCAGTGAGGATCCTAGGCCTGGGCCAGCCCCCCATAAGCCCCTGCAACGTGGCCCTGGGTCCTGCAAGGCAGTTGGGGCCTCCTCATGCCTCATGGAGATTGTGAAACAACAGCCATAGCCCACACCAAGATGTGTGGAGGGAGAGGATCATTGATCAGAGCTGGTCTTGCTGCTCTCTGGCCCTTAGTTTTGATAGGAATGGTTGGACTCGGTGATCCAATGGGTCTCTTCCAACCTGGTTGTTCTATGATTCTATGATCTAACACCTGGCTAAGTAGCCCAAGGAAGCTAGGAGGGTCCCCAGATGATTAGCTCCCAGTCAGTCCCTCAGGAGCTGGTAGCAGGGCCAGTCCCAGGCACTCACTGATGATGGAGAGCTGCATCTCCCGGCTGGAGAAGCCTGCTGCGTTGGTAGCTGTGCAGAAGTAGGTCCCAGCATCTTCAGAGGAGGGTGAAGGGATCAGAAGGGTCCCGTTGGGGTCAAGGTGGTAGTGTGGGCTAAGCAGAAGGGGCTCTGTGCCCTGCAGGGGAAAGAGAAGGGACCAAGACAAGCAGCAGAGACTCCCCCGTGATCCAAGCAAGTGCAAGAAGCGGGCTCTGGACCCATCAGAGCAAGTTACCTCCTAGTCCCAGCTTCCCAGAGCACTCCTGGCTGCCACAGCCATCAGCCCCCAGCCTGGCTGGCATGGGGACAGCAACCAGCCTGTCCCTGTCACCTACCTTTGCCCAGGTGATAGTAGGAGGGGGTATGCCTGTGGCATTGCACTGCAGGGCAACGGCTGCTCCCTCGGTGGCAGTGATGAGGACAGGACCGAGCTCAATGCTGGGAGGGACTAGGAAAGAAGAGAAACACCTCACCCTGCATGGCCAGGGCCACCTCTGCCAAAGAGAGCAATCCTCTGCTGCTCGAGAAGGGCAGTGGGCACACCCTGCCAGTCACCACCGAGCAGGGCTGCTCAGCACCCTGACACTTGCCATGGATGACCAGGGAGATGTCCTGCTGGTGTGAGCCGAGAGCATTGGTCACCTCACAGGTGTAGGTTCCCGCATCCGCCTGGGACACCTGGTCCACACGCAGGCTCCCATCAGCCTGGACAGCATAGTGGCTGCTTGTGGCTACCTGGGCACAGGCAGAGGGCAGAAGGTGGGGTAGATGAGGAGATCAAACATTACTGTATCACTGGGTCTTTGGGGCATATTTAGAAATGGATCCTCCAGCAACAGGAACATCCTGATGGGATAAGAGTCATAGAATCATAGAATCACCAGGTTGGAAGAGACCCACCGAATCATCGAGTCCAACCATTCCACATTACCCTCACAATCCAAAGGTTCTCCTGGCATTTCACCAGCACTTTTGGACCTGGGAGGCTGGGGCACCCATCCTGCAGCCAAGCCCCTGGTGCGGAGCTGTGCTCGCAGCTACCCACACACCCACCACCCCAGCAGGAGCAGAAGCCTCACCAGCTGCCCATCCTTCAGCCAGCGACGGGCTGGGAGCGGCCGCCCAGCCAGGATGACGCAGGGCAGCGACACGGGTTGGCCTGAGAGCACACGGACCACAGGGGATGAAAGAGCTATTTCTGGGGCTGCTTGAGAGAGAGGAAAGGGAAAACAATACTAATTAGAGCTTAATTGGCCAGAAACACTCAGGACAACAGATCTGGATTGTCTTTCTTCCAAGGTCTAAACTGTGGCTCAGCACAAATCACCTCTGATATTCAGCTCCCTGAGAATTTAGAGACTTTTGTCTGCAGTTTGGGTTCAAGCACATGTCAGTGCATTAAGACAAAGAGGGAGAAGGGTGTTATCTGAACCTCGGGCTGGGAGGTTGTTACTAAGCATTGACCATGACCAGCTCGGAGCAGACGCACGGCTCTGCTGCTCACTCAGTGCTGGATCGATAACCAACAAAATCATGTAACCGCAAACCGTGTCCGGTGACTGTGAGCTTGACCTCCGCTTGGATTTTCCCAAACTCATTCTGGGCTTTGCAGATGTAGATGGCTTGGTCATCCAGTGAGGCACCTGGAGCACAGGGAGAAGAAGCCTGAGCCCAGCAATTTGAGAGCACGGTGGGACTGGAGAGCCCCACGCCAGCTCCAGGCAGGATGCCCACACACACTCTCCACTGTGCCAACACATCTTGCATGCTCAGCTGTCTTACTGTCGATGAGGAGCTCGGCAGCCTCCAGCTGGCTGGAAACACCGTGTGGCCTGTGCCAGCCTGTCACAGGCTTCCCATCCTGCCGGGACCAGGCAACCCGTGGCAGGGGAGAGCCCTCGACTTGGCACAGGAGGCTCACGCTCTCCCCGACCTCAACCGTCATGTCTCCCAGGGGCTCAGGAAAGTGCGGGGCAGCTGGAGGAGAGAGCAATAGGGAAGAGGGTCAGGTGAGTCCCACACCCTGGCTTCCTCGAAGCAAGCTGTGCAAATAGCTGAGCCCAGAGAAGAGAGAGCTGCAAAACCCATGAACCAAGTGCCCCGAAAGCCTGGAGAAGAGGAGGCTGAGCAGAGACCTCATTGCTCTCTCCAACTCCCTGAAAGGAGGTTGTGGAGAGGAGGGAGCTGGGCTCTTCTCCCAAGTGACAGGGGACAGGACGAGAGGGAATAGCCTCAAGCTCCACCACAGAAGGTTCAGGCTGAACATTAGGAAGAAATATTTCATGGAAACACCACGCCCCTTGAGCCTCTTCTACCCTCCTGACCCTTGGAAAACCTGCCAGGCTTCAACTTGTGCTGAACACCACCACTCCGTGATGGGAAAGAAGGGAGCTGGGGGCAAGGGGAGACTTGGGAAGCAGCAGCTGAAAGAGAGAACCATGGAGATCAACTTTGAGTGCTTGGTGGCATCTGAAAGGAGAGGCAGACTTACACCCCACGTCCAGCACGGTGCTGTTGAAGGCAGTGCCAGCCTCGCCGAGAGCCTTGCAGACATACTGCCCTGCGTCCTCTTCTCGCACCGCCTGCAGCCGCAGGACCGCACGCTGGGTGCCGGCCGTGAATGCCACCACCACCTGCTCGCCTGTCCCAAGACCCCATCGTGTCAGCACCACAAGTGCCTCTGGGGGTCCCTCCTGTTGGTCTGGGGGACCCCACGTGTGACAACCCTGCAGGCAGCAGAGGGTTCCCATTGCACAGAGTGGGTTTGGTCCCCGCAACCATCCCAGCCTCACCTTTGTACCACGCAACGTGGGGTGGGGGCACTCCTGAAACCCAGCACTCCAGGGTCACATCTTCTCCCACCAGGGCCTTCACGCTGGGCGTCACGGCAAGGATAGCAGGAGACTCTGTGCCATGGGGAGAGAGGTGGATTGCAAGCATGTTCATGTTTCTCCTACCCAAAGGGGACCCCAGAACTGCCCCCCAACACCCCCATCACCGATAGCCCCATCCCATAGCTTGTGGGCCACAAAATACCAGCTGGTACCCAAGAGACAGCAACCCCCAGCCCTCCCAGGGATGCTGCCAGATGGCAGGGAGCAGGTACCAGTGAATTCCAGGGTGATGGTTTGCTCGTCCCAGCCCAGCGCGCTGGCAGCATGGCAGCTGTAATCCCCTGCGTCCTCTGGGACAGCGGCTCTGATGTGCAGGGAGCCCCGAGCATCGGTAAAAACCCTGCAGCAAACAGGGAAAGAGAAAGAAACAAGTTGCTGGGAGTGTTTAGCCCGGAGAAGAGGAGGCTGAGAGGAGACCTCATTGCTCTCTACAACTACCTGAGGGGAGGTGGTAGAGAGGAGGGTAATGGCCTCTTCTCCCAAGTGACAGGACAAGAGGAAATGGCCTCAAGTTCTGCCAGGGGAGATTTAGGCTGGACATTAGGAAAAAAAAAATTCATGGAAAGGGTCATTGGGCACTGGCAGAGGCTGCCCAGGGAAGTGGTTGATTCACCTTCCCTAGAGGTGTTTAAGGCACAGGTGAATGAGGTGCTAAGGGTCACGGTTTAGTGTTTGATAGGAATGGTTGGACTCGATCATCCAGTGGGTCCCTTCCAACCTGGTTAGTCTACGATTCTATGATTCTAAGTGCTGTGAGAATTGGAGCCAGAGAGAGATGCACTGAAATAAGAGAACTGGCTTAAATCCATCCCATTAAAGCACACGTGGCAAGTTTTGCACATTTGATAGATGTGGGTGAGCACTTAAAACCAGCTGCTGCAGGGAAGGAGGCTTCTTGGAGCGAGGGAAAAGCCCCCAAGCCCACTCCAGCATTCAACTTGACATAAGCAGGGGGGTGGAAGCCAAAAGCAGAAGAAATGAGAGGAAGCTCAAGGAGTTTAGCCTGGAGAAGAGGAGGCTGAGAGGAGACCTCATTACTCTTTACAACTACCTGAAAGGAGGCTGTAGAGAGGAGGGAGCTGGGCTCTTCTCCCAAGTGACAGGGGACAGGACGAGAGAGAATGGCCTCAACCTCCGCCAGGGGAGATTTAGGCTAGACATTAGGAGGAAATTTTTCACACAGAGGGTCATTGGGCATTGGAATAGGCTGCCCAGAGAGGTGGTTGATTCCCCTTCCCTGGAGGTGTTTAAGGGACGGGTGGATGAAGTCCCGAGGGACATGGTTTAGTGTTTGATAGGAATGGTTGGACTCAATGATCCAATGGGTCTCTTCCAACCTGATTGTTCTATGATTCTATGAGTATGTTGAGACTTGAGTACACACTAGGTGTGCAAAGTGCCTCAAGTGCCCCTTGGTGGTGATAGAGACCTGGACAAGGCTACATGACTTAAAAATAAGAACATTAAATCAAGGCTAGCAGCCAAACGTCCCAGGTGTTTAGGTGGGGATATGGCAAGTGCTTGCTTTCTAGCGAAAGAAGAAATCTCAAGACCCTGAGCCAGGACACCCTGCGAGGGGAGCAGCATCCCTAGTGGGACAGAGAGGATGGTCCCCCCCAGATCACCTCTCGTCCTGCTCCAGCGCCCAGCCCCAGCGCTTCCAGGTGATGTGGGGCAGGGGGTGTCCCCCGGTGGTGCAATTCAGCTGCAGCTCCTGGCCTCTGCTGAAATGCTGGGGGCTGGCATCCACCTTCACCCACGGGGCCTCTGTGTAGGGTTGAAGAAGGGCTCAGCCCCTGGGTGTGGTCCCATGGGGAAAGGCATCACCTGGTGTGGGGCAGAGCTTTACCCTGCACAAAGAGCCAGAGGGAGGCGGTGGCAGAGCCACGGGCGCTGCGTGCCACACACTCATACTGCCCCTCGTCCGCTGGCTGCACACGGCTGATCTCCAGGGAGCGGTTCTGCAGCAGCCGGGTC
Source organism: Coccyzus lansbergi (assembly GCA_033558105.1). NCBI lineage: Eukaryota > Metazoa > Chordata > Aves > Cuculiformes > Coccyzidae > Coccyzus > Coccyzus lansbergi. The sequence continues at coordinate 311,189 of JAUMJK010000585.1, read as the reverse complement.
CGTCCATTCCCTGGCTGCGCTACCCTCCCGTCCCAGCTCCATGTCAGGTTGTAGGGCACGTCGCTCAGAACCAGGCAGGACAGGACCACGTCTTGACCCAGAGAAGCAGTGACGTTGCCCGGGGCTACGAGACGTGGCGGTGGATCTGGAAACACAACACAGTGGGGTGAAATGAGCCCTCACTCAGCTGCAGACCCAGCACCGAGACTTGGCATGAGCAGCCCCCACCTGAGACAGAGATGTAGACGTGAGCCCGCGTAGCCCCAGCTTTGCTCGTGGCCGTGCACTCGTAAAACCCTTCGTCACTCTTGGACACAATGGGAATCAACCAGCTGATGTTCCCCCAGGCTCTGCAGAAAGGGAGATGACAGGGTCATGCTCACTCAGAGGCAGAGGAGCTTGGGTCACGGTGCCACCGCCCATAATCATAGAATCATAGAACAACCAGGTTGGAAGAGACCCATCGGATCATCGAGTCCAACCATTCCTATCAAACACTAAACCATGTCCCTCAGGACCGCATCCACCTGTGCCTTAAACACCTCCAGGGAAGGTGATTCAACCACCTCCCTGGGCAGCCTATTCCAATGCCCAATGACCCTCTGTGTGAAAAACTTCCTCCTAATCTCTAGCCTAAATCTCCCCTGGCAGAGCTTTAGGCCATTCCCTCTTGTCCTGTCCCCTGTCACTAGGGAGAAGAGCCCAGCTCCCTCCTCTCTACAACCTCCTTTCAGGTAGTTGTAAAGAGCAATGAGGTCTCCTCTCCTGCTCCAAATCCTTAGGTCTCCATCCAAGTCAGGCAATAGGGGAGGTGCTTAAGGGACGAGTGGACAAGGTGTTTGCTTAGTGTTTGATAGGATTGGTTGGACTTGATGATCCGGTGGGTCTCTTCCAACCTGGTGATTCTATGATTCTATGAAACGGGTGCATCGCCACTCCCCACAGCATCATGCAGACACATCACTCAGGATTTTCCTCTGCTGCCTTGGAATGCTCAGGACTTGCAGGTGCCCAGCCAGCACACAGCATTTCCCCACCAGCACAGTTCAGGAGGATGCTGCTGCCCACTGTGGAGCTCACAGGGCCAAACTTTAGGAGGAAGTTTTTCACACAGAGAGTCATTGGGCATTGGAATAGGCTGCCCAGGGAGGTGGATGATTCACCTTCCCTGGAGGTGTTTAAGAGATGGGTAGATGTGGTGCTGAGGGACATGGTTTAGTGTTTGATAGGAATGGTTGGACTCAATGATCCGATGGGTCCCTTCCAACCTGGTTGTTCTATGATTCTATGAAACTGGATGCTCACCTGAAGAACCGCTCCTCCGCAAGCTTCATCCTACCCCGGCTGAGCTGCACACGGAAAGGGAGCTCACTCCACACAGAGCAGGAGACCAGCTGTGGCTCACCAGTGTAAGCCTGGATCTTGCTGGAAATGTTCACTTTGGGGAGACCTGGAAGTAGTTGGGGAGACACGCATAGAACACCCTTCAAGAGCTCACCAAGAGCAGGTTAAAAAGTAACCCAGCAAAACCCAAAACAGAGGCGATGCTGGAGCCTTGGGTCTCTTCTCAGCACCTGTAGGGAGCATGGGGACCACTCACCAGGGACCACACTGGTGTAGGTGACCCCAGAAAGACGCTGCAGAGGGTGGCCATGGGTGTCTTCGCCCTTCACCTTCAGCAGAAAGTCCCCTGGGGGGACATGGAGCAGCGAGCCTACCCAGAGCCGCCCTGAGGAGGTGTTGGAGAGAGGCCGCACGGGCAGCGAGAGGAGGGCATGGCCAGAGGTGTTGAAGAGCTCAATCTCCTGCAAGTGCCCAGGTGGCTTCAGACCAGTGCAGTTCACCACCACGGAGATGGGCAGACCTGGTGGTGGGGAAGGGAAAAAAAAACCAAATCACTCAACCACATTCCCAGATGCAAGAAACCCAGATGCAGCATCTGCATCCCCCCCTGGGCAGCACCAGCCTCACCCTGCACTGGCCGCTCTCCAGGCTGACTGGCATCGACGTCCGGCTGGGAGGAGAAGCTGGCTTGAAAATTAATATTGCTGATGCCTGTGATCCTCAGCGAGTGGCGGCCGCTGCTCTGGGTCTGGAATTGGAGTGAGAGGCATGGGCTGAGGGCAGGCGAAGGAGGAAGCGATGCTCATGTCCTTTGCCCAGCCAGAGGAGGACAGCAGAAAGCCCTCTCCTCGCAAAGCCTGGCTGGATAAACATCCCCCAGGGAACGGGTAGGGGACAACGCGCAGAAGCTACCACCAGCCTACCGTAATCAACCACGTCCCTGTCTCCTGGGGCTCCACGGCCACCACAATGGCCGAGTTGGGGATGCTGAGCAGCTCCTTCAGCCCCTGGTCTTTCTCGAGGACCTTTCCTGCAACGGCGAGTGAACCTCTGGGATGGGCAACCTGGCTGCATCCCGTGGTCCCTGCAGCTGGCCAGGTGTCCCCTCCCTTGGGGCTCACTGAGGTGCAGAGCCCATCACACAGCTCCACAGCCTCAGCACAGGGAAGACTGTCCCAAAACCAGAAACAAATCCAACCCAAGAGAGGAGCAGAGCAGATGCACATGGTGTTTAACAAAGGGTTTACGCCTCATTGCTTTTTTTATTTAAGTTTTCAGCACAAAGTTTGAAAACTCCCATGCCTGCAGCCTCCTGTTTACCCTGACCCACAAGGATTCTCCGGTCGCTCCCTGGGAGCTAGAGCATCCCCTCCATCCCCTCCCCTTCCATGGGCTCATACCTGCTGGATCCCGGATCTCAATCCCTGGGGCTGGGCCACTCAGGGAGATAGTCACCTCCTTCAGGCTGGGGTCAAAGGGGACAGGCCAGGTGTGCTCCCCACCATCCTCGTGGTCCGTGGACAGTAAGTGGACTTTGGAGGCCTGGATGGCTTCTTCCACCCACTTCAGCACCTGCAGACACATTGGGGAGGATTCTTAGAATCATAGAATCACCAGGTTGGAAAAGACCCATCGGATCATCGAGTCCAACCATTCCTAAAAGGAATTGGGTAGTTTGGTGGAATTGTTATTGCCAAATGTCTGCTGCTCAGCTATTTGGAGAGGCACATTGTTACCCACCGGCTTGGTCATGGGAATAGAAACCATTAAAACACACAACTGGCAGAGGCTGTTGCTGTGGGGGCTGTTGAGAGAGGCAGCCCAGTAACCAGCAGAAAAGCATTTAGCTCTCCCTCAGGTCTCAGATTTCGTGCTGGTCAAGAGCTCTGAGACCAGTGACAGGCAGAGAAGCTCCTGTCCCCACAGCCAGACCATCCATCCGCCTGATGCCCGGGGATGCAGAGAGCAACAGGAACACCCCAACTTCAGCCTCAGTCCCAAGTAGACACCTCCCTCCGTGGAATCCTGTGAGTCAGCTCATCACAAAAATCACAGAAGCAGCCCTGTAGCAAGCTCAAGAGATTTCTCAAGCCCTTTTGTCTCAGGCTAGAGCTTGGGGGGGCTCCCAGAGCAATTTGAAGGCACCATGGGCACAAGGATTAGCCTTGGGAAAATATAAGAGCAACCAAGCTGGGCTGGATCACACACATAGAATCATAGAACAACCAGGTTGGAAGAGACCCATCGGATCATTGAGTCCAACCATTCCTATCAAACACTAAACCAAGTCCCTCAAGACTTCATCCACCTGTCCCTTAAACACCTCCAGGGAAGGTGACTCAACCACCTCCCTGGGCAGCCTATTCCAATGCCCAATCACCCTCTGTGTGAAAAACTTCCTCCTAATCTCCAGCCTAAATCTCCCCTGGTGGAGCTTGAGGCCATTCCCTCTTGTCCAGTCCCCTGTCACTTGGGAGAAGGGCCCAGCTCCCTCCTCTCTACAACCTCCCTTCAGGTAGTTGTAAAGAGTAATGAGGACTCCTCTCAGCCTCCTCTTCTCCAGGCTAAACAACCCCAGCTCTCTCAGATGCTCCTCATAAGGCCTGTTCTCCAGGCCCTTCACCAGCCTCATCGCTCTTCTCTGGACTCGCTCCAGAGCCTCAACATCCTTCTTGTGCTGAGAGGCCCACAACTGAACACAGGATTCAAGGAGCAGCCTCACCAGTGCTGAGTACAGAGGGAGAAGAACTTCCCTGGACTTGCTGGTCACACCATTTCTGATCCAAGCCAGGAAGCCATTGGCCTTTTTGGCCACCTGGGCACACTGCTGGCTCATGTTCAGTCTCATCCACATTGTCCCTGTTCCCACAGGTCTCCCCACTCACCTCTGTCACCTGCTGCTTGTCCAGGTGGAAGATCTGCCCGGAGCTGGTGGCTGCAACACGCTCGTACACACGGTACCCAGGGTGACTCCTGTCCCCACAGTCTCCCGTCAGCACGAACACCACCTGCCACGGAAACATCCCCCGTAGCATCACGCATGGGTCTGTCATCTCGGGGAGGGATGCAGCCAGCACCCACCAGCCCCCGGCACACGGACCCAGCCCAGGGGATGCACAATTCTCCCCTCTGACAGGCAGCAGAGAGGAGTTTATCACTGTGGGTATTACCAGGAGCTGCTGCTGTGCCACTCACCTGGCTCTGCTTGTGTTGCAGCAGCCATAGCAGCTCCTCCTGCTGCTCGTAGTCCTTGGCCCGAGCATCCGAGAAGACGTAGATGAAGGAGCCAGGGTGTGAGAGCTCCACTGCCAGCCTGATGGCTCCCATGCTCATCTCGGGGCAGTCCCCTCCGCCCTGACACACACACACACACAGGGAGGGACATGGTACAGGCACCAAACCACCCAGCACTCAACCTTTCCCAGCAGGATCCCACCCAGGATCTGCTCATGGAATTGCACCAGTTGAGTGGGGTCGGCTCACATGCAGCCAGAGCAGCGTGATGCAGGGACACACAATCACAAGAACCTGTCCTTGTCATAGAATCATAGAACAACCAGGTTGGAAGAGACCCATCGGATCATCAAGTCCAACCATTCCTATCAAACACTAAACCATGTCCCTCAAGACCTCATCCACCCATTCCTTAAATACCTCCAGGGAAGGTGAATCAACCACCTCCCTGGGCAGCCTATTCCAATGCCCAATGACCCTCTGTGTGAAAAACTTCCTCCTAATCTCCAGCCTAAATCACCTATTTAGAGATACAGACTCAGAGAAGCTGCTGCCTTCTCACAAACACCTGCAATGGGCACATCCATTCCCATTACCCCCACACTCCTGCAGAACTGGTCGCCCCAGGCAAGCACAGAGGCATGACGACTACCAGGTGCTGGTTCCTCAGGGCTTTGCACCCTAAAGGGCTGTGAAATTATTTGCAGTCACAGCTTTACACCTCCCACCAAAACCCCACGGGGATTTAGCAGGGCCTGGGAGGCAGGGCAGGGGTGAGAATGGAGAAAGTCTGATTAAACTCCTGGAGAGCGTTTCAACTGGCAGGAAACAGCTGAAATTGTTTTCTAAAAAAACCTCAAACCGTTTTCAAATTGCATTTCTAGAAGGAGAGATTTGCTTCCAACGAGAGTTTGTACAGAGAAAAGAATTCCTACAGTGAACTGAGAGCCCTCTGCCCTGTCACAGGAGTCTGGGGCTCTGTGCCAGCATTACCCACTCACTCTGCTCCCACCCAGCAAGCCCAGCTCGTCCCTGAGCCCCCACCCAGGGAATGCCAGGCTGGAGGGGAGCAGGGATGGCTTACAGGACCCACCACAGTGCAGGAATGCAGAGCTGGGCTTCCCACGGAGCCAGCAGCAGTGTGAAGCTGAGGATGCCTACCTGGACGTGGAGCTCACGCAGGCGCTGCTGGAAGAGCCGGGGGTCTGCAGTGAGGGTAGCAGGTCCCACTTCTGCAAATACACAGTGGCCCTGGCAGCTGGCACCAGTATTCTCCAGTGCAACCAAGCACCCGCCCCGGCTTCTGCACCCTCCAGGACCTCTGAAATTCAGGGTTACACATCTACACCAGCTTGGCACCTAGTGAGATGCGGATTTGAGCAGCCCAGTCCATACCCATAGTCTCCAGTCCAATCCCATAGTCCATATTTATGGGTATAGAATAATAGAATGACCAAGTTGAAAGAGACCCATCGGATCATCGAGCCCATAGTCCATATGGACTATGGGCTCGATGATCCGATGGGTCTCTTCCAACCTGGTTGTCCTATGATTCTATACCCAGTGGCACAGCCTGCCCTGGGGAAGCTCTCAGACAGGGTGAGTTGCAGACTTTTCTGCTGGGGGAAGCTCCCAGCAAAGTGATTTAGAAACCTCTTTATTGCCTTGCCCTCATTCCCTGTCCAGCTCCAGCGGTTTCTGTTGAAAATAAAGCCTTAGTCTTGCTCCCCTTGTAGGGCGTTGGGGCTTTTTTAGAGCAGCTGCTGCTCATGGGTGTGCACAAACACCCCAAGGCAAAGACTGGGGCAGAAAGAAGCTCTAGTATTGCAGTAAATTAGAAAAAAACCTCTTAGCAAGTAGTGCTTTTATTGAAGAAACCTGAAAACACACTGTGCATATACAGAAATGCTCCCTGGCCTTGTTTAGACTGGGACAGGCTGGGAATAGAAAAGCCACCCACAAGAGTTCCAGCATCACTGGGATTAACCCAGTGAGAAATGATTTTCCCCATGTCCACGGGTATGGGAGCTGCTGCCCAGCACCGTGTCCCCAAGCTGCAACTCAGTCTGTGCTGGCATCCCCATCACATCATCACTGGGATGTTAAAAAGGAGGAGAAGGGACAGTGCAGACACTTCGGAATCTTATGTGTCAGCCCCAAGCCTGACCAAAACTACACCTCAGCTCCCTACGGCCCTGTTTCGCGGAGGGACGTGCCTCCCCACCATCCCCAAGCCTTACCTGGGTCATGGAAAGGGACCAGCACGTAGTTGCTGATGGGCTTCGCGCTCCTGCCCAGCGTGCGCTCCAGGATGCGCGAGGCCCCATCCATCACCTGCACCAGGTCGTCGTACATGGAGCCCGTGGTGTCGAAGACGAAGGCCAGGGTGACCCCCCCTGGGCCAGGGGAGAGCTCAGCAAGAGCAGGGGCCAACAGCAGCAGCCAGAGACCCACAAACATCCCTCCGTGGGGTGGCATCTCGGGGGAGACCTTTGGGTGGCAGGGACACCCCCTCTGTCCTTGCCCTGAGCTCCTGGGTGCTCCCCTCGCACCAGGGAGGGTGCAAGGGACACGCGTGGCAGGGATCCTGGTTAGCCCCCAGCTGCAGAGCTGCTCCTCCAGCACTCAACTTCTGGGAGGGAGGGAAAAACGAGGACTTTTTGAGCCAGCAGCTCGGCAGGGAGGTGGGTGGGAGTGGGAGGAAACTGGGATGGGGATGTGGGGATTGGGAAGCGGGTCCTTCAGCCCATAGGATGGTCAGAAATGCTGCCCAGACCCCCTCCCTGGCCTTGACCCCACCCCAATTCCGAGAGCCCCCCAGTCTGATAGGGGGGAGATGGGGGTTATGGGAGGACACAGCTGAGAGCTTGCAAGGAAACCTGCCAAACCCACAGCAGGGGGGAGGAGAACCAGCTGTGAAAGGGAATCCGAGGAGACAACCACCCCTCTGCCCCACAAAGGGATCCCCCAGAATAAGGGGGTGCGATGGGGCTCGGGGTGGGGTGCTCCCCAGCACAGCCATCCTGGGAGCAAGGGAGAAAAGAGCCACGTAAAGACGAATCCAGAGCCAGGACTAAAGGCTGGAAAAAGCAGCCCTTGGCTGGGGAAGGCAGCCCTTGGCTGGGAGAGCTGGTCAGGGGCTGTGGGGCTTCTCCTGGCTCCCCTCGAAGCAGAGAGCTGAACTCACGGCTGAGGGATGCTCTGCTCTTGCTCAACTTCCCCCAAGAGGAGCCCAGGGAGAGGCTGTGGCCAACGGTTGGCTCCAGGTGAGGCTCTGCACCGAGGGACGAATCCTGCCCAGCGCTGAGCACCCATCTTCCAGCCCCAGCAACTCACAGCATCAGTCCCACTCCTCTCAGACGCTGGGGCGGATGAGGGACCACGCATCCCACATCCCCACCCAAGGGGGAGCAGGACCCTTTTGTGCATCCCCCTGCCCCACACATCCCTGACACATTGTGGTCGCAGGCTGGGTTCTCAGGCAGAAGGAGCAGCCAGACAGGGCTGAGCTGGGTGCTGTGACCATAGAATCACAGAACAACCAGGTTGGAAGACACCCACCGGATCATTGAGTCCAACCATTCCTATCAAACACTAAACCATGCTCTGTCCCCTCCTGCCCCACAACCAGGATTGCTTGCAGCCACCTACCTGCAGCCCCTTGTCCTCCAGCCTCCTTGTCCTCCTTACACCCCCAGCCCCACCCTTGCTACAGGCTTGGAAGGGGGGTTGTCCCCCAAACCACAGCATCACCAGCCATGGGTCCATAGAATGGTTTGGGTTGGAAGTGACCTCAAAGTCCATCCAGTTCCACCCTCCTACCATGGGCAGGGACACCTCCACCTGGATCTGTTTGCTCCAAGCTCCATTCACGTGGCCAGGGATGGGGCAACCACAGCCACCATCCTTCTTCCCCAGCAGGGAGCACCTCTCTCCAAGGCAGCTGGCATCACCAAATTTAATTCCAGCCACACCCACCAGCACTCCCAGTCCCAGGAGCACCTGCACCAGTTGGGCTTTAACCCCTGCCTTGCTGGGGGCTAAAGCACAGCAAAATCATAGAATCATAGAGTCATAGAACAACCAGGTTGGAAGAGACCCATCGGATCTTCTAGTCCAACCATTCCTATCAAACACTAAACCAAGTCCCTCAAGAAGGGAGGGAGGAACAGCCTCAGCATAACTACTACTGTTCAGAGCCTGCACCCATCATTGTCCACTCTCCAGCGTGGGGGACAAACCCCTGGGTGCCTCCCAGCATGTGCTGGCACACGGTGCCTCCGAACAAAACCCCTGTGCAAACACAGCCTCCTTGTTTAGGCTGTTAGGGCATCTCCTCTGGCCTCCCAAAAATAATTAGTCAGCCTCGTTAAGAGAGCAAATAAATGAAGGCAGGCTGGCAGGGAAGGCTCGCAGTGCTTGTTTCCAGAAGACTTGGCACGGCGGAATGGCAAACGCGATCCCGTGGCACGTGAAAAGCCTGATCCGGCCTGCAAACCCCCCTGCTCAGCCAGCCAGCCAGGAGGGGCTGCCAAGGGGCACCTCCGTTACGGGCTGGGGAACAACTATGAAATATTAATATCAAGGTTTTTCAGCAACCGTCGTGCAGCGAAAGCAGCCTGATGGATCTCAGCCTGCTGCAACGACAAGGGGCTTGGAGAAGACAGAGGTGGCATGAGGTTTAACACGGCCAAACTTGGGGCACAACAACCCTGTGCAGAACTACAGACTGGGAGAAGTCTGGCTGGAAAACTGCCAGGAGGAGAGGGACCTGGGGGTGTTGGTCGACAGCCGATTGAACATGAGCCAGCAGTGTGCCCAGGTGGCCAAGAAGGCCAATGGCATCCTGGCTTGGATCAGAAATGGTGTGACCAGCAGGGCCAGGGAGGTCCTTTTCCCTCTGTACTCAGCACTGGTGAGGCCGCTCCTTGAATCCTGTGTTCAGTTCTGGGCCCCTCAGCACAAGAAGGATGTTGAGGCTCTGGAGTGAGTCCAGAGAAGAGCCATGAAGCTGGTGAAGGGGCTGGAGAACAGGCCTTATGAGGAGCATCTGAGAGAGCTGGGGGTGTTTAGCCTGGAGAAGAGGAGGCTGAGGAGAGACCTCATTGCTCTCTACAACTACCTGAAGGGAGGTTGTAGAGAGGAGGGAGCTGGGCTCTTCTCCCAAGTGACAGGGGACAGGACAAGAGGGAATGGCCTCAAGCTCTGCCAGGGGAGACTTAAGCTAGACATTAGGAGGAAGTTTTACACACAGAGGGTGACTGGGCATTGGAATAGGCTGCCCAGGGAGGTGGTTGATTCACCTTCCCTGGAGGTGTTTAAGGCACAGGTAGAAGAGGTCCTGAGGGACTTGGTTTAGTATTTGATAGGAATGGTTGGACTAGAAGATACGATGGGTCCCTTCCAACCTGGTTGTTTTATGGTTCTACGGCACAGGTGGGTGCGGCACAGCCACCAGGGCTTTGCTGCAGAATGGAAATGGAAGAAAGGCTGCGAGCACCAGGGATGATAGGAGCTGGCAGTAGGAAAGCTGTGTTTGGGTGAAGATGGGTGAAGGGTGCAGTGCTAAAGGGCTGAGCAGTCCCTCGTGTGCTGCAGCTGAGACCTGACAGCTCATCACAACACAGCTCAGTGTGTCCTCTGCTCCGCTCCATGCTTGGGGCACCAGGTAGTCACACCCCCTGTCCCCCAGCCCCGCTGAGGGCATCTTAGGGGGTTACGGGAGCCTTTGAGGCCGATAAATACTCCTCAGACCCTGCCTGCCTTCCCCCCACGGCACATCACAGACCACGGTGGCTTCGTTACTGTCATTAAGCTTTTTATTTCCACTGTCACAAAATTCCTGGGTTTTGTTTTGTTTTCTTTTGTATCGTTTTGCTTTTTTAAACCGTTTCGTTTGCTTGGTTTGCTCTTGAATTCATCTCAAGACAAGGCAGCAGGGCATGCAAGCCGAGACACCGGCACGGACGCACAAACAGGTTCATCTTTACACACGAGGCTTCTTGCTGGAGCTGCTGTTCCAGCCTGGGGCTCAGCTGCTCCCCCGGTCAGGGGTCCCACAGGACACAGCACCCAGAGTCAGGGCTGGGGGCTGCTGGAGCACAGAGGGAGAAGGAAAGGATGACTTTCCTGATGCTCGAACAGGGTCGGGCCTGGTATTGTAACTGAGACCCCAAAACTGCCCTGCTGCACAGCCATCAGGTCCCTCCTTCACCCCCAGCCACCACCACCCCCTGACTGGGGCTGATGCCCTATCTAAATGTCCCAGATCCCTTTCTTACCTTGGGGATGGGGATGACGGGACATCTGCGGGTCACTCACCCACCCCATCCAACCCTAAATGACGGGAAGAGGACAGCTCTGCCCCTGTGCCACGCTGGCCCCACTTGGAAGCCAGCCCTGCTCCAAGCTCCCAGACCCCAAGACCATCCCACCCCCTGGATTAGTACTGGATCAGCCAGTTTCTCACATCCCTGTGCGCATTTTGGGGAGCAGCAGCTCTGGGATGGGTGTCCCACAGCCTCAGGCCCCCCCATCCAACCACCTGTCCCTGCATGGGGGACCTGCACCGACAGGCACTCGCTTCTGCGCAGGTTGGGGAGACACATGGGGTCTGGGCTCCCCAAAAAGCAAACACTCCATCTCCACAAACCCAGCAAGGAGCAGACCCAGGGGCCGCTCGATCTCGTTACAAATAACCATAATTAAAAGGCTGCTCCATGGCAAAAGCCCACTTTGCTTCTCTCTCTCCAGTTCTGGTTTGTGCCGGGATGAGAAAGTCGGGGGGAATCTGCCCCTCCCAGAGCTTTCTCCCACGTCCTTGCTCTCTGGGGGAAACGGCTCAGCCCAGCCTGGCCCCAGAGCTCAAGGAAAGACAGTTAGGAAGCAGCGACAGTCAGCGCACGAACAGAAAAACCAAAAGAAAGGAAAACACAGACACTGCATTTCAACAGGGCAACGCGGACAGGGACAGATGAATCATGGGGACACGTTGGAGTCACCGGGGCTGGACCCTTGCCTCTGACTGGCTCCCCTTCCCATCAACAGGGCTTTATTCCAGGCAGGCATCGGGAACCCGAGTATAAACAGAAACAATTCAGGTCTTGGTGGCTGTTTGCTTTTAATGATGAGCAGGTGTTAAAGAAGACTGAAATGAATTGTTCGGTGATGTAAAACCCACTCCAGCAGCTCACGCCCTGCTCCTGGTGCTCTGCATGTTCCTGATGTTAATTGGGTCCTGCTAAACCCGCCTGGTCGCAGCTACAAGCCGTATCCAGTACCCTGGGCACAAGTACCAAATCGCTCTCCAGATGGGGGGGTGGCTCACCAAGCCATTTCACTGACGGGGAAACCGAGGCACGAGGAGGTTAAGGCCAACATTTCCAAGCGTGAGATGCATTCAGCCTTATTTTCAGCAGTACCGAGAAGCTTCAGATCCTGGTGATGCTCAGGAGGAATCAGGAGCTCTTGATGCTCTCCAAAGTGAGATTGGAAGCATCCAAGCCCAAATCTGCAGGTGAGGGGGAATACTGGCACCAAAACGATTTACTCGTGGATGCTCAGCATGGCAAGAGTGGGGCAGGATAGACCCCAGGGACAAGAGCCACCCTTGACCCTGCAGGAGGGGGTCTCCGCCCCAGAAAACTCACCATCACCACCAAACACAATCCTTGTTAGCCAGTGCAGAGCTTTTGAATGCAGGCCAAAACCTTTGTTCCTTTTTGTTCTTTCTTTAAATTTTAATGTGCAAATATTTAACAAGGGGCGAGGGAGGACGAGGCATTGGGTTCCATCCCTCAGCCAGCAGCAGCAGGAGGTTGCCGGTAGCGATGGCAGCACTGGCCTTGTGGACACTAAATTTGGTGTTTTCTAGGGTCAGAAGCTCTCCCAAGATGATGCTGGTTCCTCATCCCACCTGCGGCGGTGACCACAGACCCTTCGCAGAGCTGCTTCCCCGGTGTGACATCGGTGAGCGCTGGTGGATCTCAAGCTATGGCAGGTCCTCCAAAAACTAAAAGCCATTCAGGGGAAAGTGTCGAAGCAAATGAGGTTTGCTTTTGCCTGGGAATTCTGTCAAACACCATGGGGTCCATCGTTTATCAGCAGAGGCGATTGCAGCAGCATCACATTCATTGGCAACATCAATTGGCACTGGGAAGGAACGGGTCTGGCACAGAAGTTGGAGGCACTGCAAAGAGCTACCCAGGAGAGTTGCGTTTTGGCCACAAAGCATCAAGAAAAAGGAGTTTCCAACAGGAGGAAGCGAGGTGACCATCTCCAGAAGCCTCCCACAACGAAACATGGGCCTCCTCAGGGGCAGGAACCACAGAAGAGGCAGAAATATTGCACGTGGAGGTGAGGTTGGTCTCTTCAGGACGGGGAAGGGTGGAGGGTTTTTTATGGGCACCAGAAAGATTCACCAGCACACGGCCCCAAAACTGGGAGTGGAGCTGCAGCATCACTTGGCTGGAGAGTCTGTACCTGCTACACGGGAAGGATTCAGACCACTCTGGGGGAACTGTCTCGTCTCCTGCCTCGTGGGTCACCTGTGAGAATGTCCTCCACATCCAGATGTCACCTCCCAACTGACACGGGCTTGGCCACAGGAGCCGCAAACATCCCTGCAGACAGCAGGGTGGAAAGATTCCACCACCATCAGCTGGAGCAGGAGTAGAAGGATTGATCCCCCGGAGTGGTGGGAGAGCAGCATCGGGGTTGCTGGGACAGGTACAAATCATATTGAAGCAGGAGGGGTTTGCATCCCTGCTAAATTTAGGGGTCCCACAGGTGTCTTGGACTTTGCTCCCAACTAGATGTCAACCTGTCCTTACCCAGGACGAGGGACTGAGGTGGATGGAAACGGAGCCGCAGCAGCAACCATGAAATGCTCATCCTCTAGTATCCCCCAGTGGGGCTGAGTCCTTCTTGGGCTCATCTCAGTCTCCAGCTGCGTTTCCTCAGCCTCCCTCGAGGCAGGAGCATGAGGCAGAGTGGGCGCAACTGGCTCTGCTTTGGGGCCTTGCTTTTAATTTACAGCAAAACCTCCCACAACCTAAACGAGGAGCCAGGGGATAAGGAAATACCCCAAGCTCCAAGTCTCCCAGCCGGGCACTCCCAAGGCAGGAGGTGCCTCATCACTCCAGATGGGATGGGGGGACGGAGCGAGCCGTTCCTTGCAGGCATGCCCTCTGCTTCCCCAGCACAGGCTGAGTCACAGCAAACCAGAAAACAGTAAAAGAATCTGCTTTAAAGCAAACCCCAACTCTCAGCTCCATTAATACTTTTTCATGCAGTGAGAAAGATGGAAAACAAAATGGAAATAACGATGTTCTGGTGCCTGATGGTCTCCTTGCCCTGCCTGGCTGAGGGATGGAGTGGGCTCAGTCCACTCGGAGCTTGCAAAGAAAGGGAAGAGTGAAGAGAAAAGCGTAGGGAAGAGAGGAAAGCGGAGAGGAAAGGAGGCTACAGCAGGCAGCACACAGAGCTTGGGATACAGGGGTGGGAAGAGAGAAGGGAAGGCAGATTTTTGGCTTCATTGTTATTGCAGGCTCCCGGTGCCCAGCAATAGTGTACGAGCATGTAAACCTTACACATCATCACCTAGATGGTCGGACACACACACGAGAGACTAAACACGGCAGCAACATTTACAACAAATAAATAAGGATATCGCTCATCGAGACAGGCATATAAAAAAAAAAAAAGCCTTACTTTTTTTTTCCACCAAAGGAAAAAAAAAAAGGTAAAAAAAAAAAAAAAAAAGAAAAAGCACAATACTGTCTCACCAACAAAAATAAAATAATAATATAATAATATATATCCCTAGTGAGCCGGGCCGGGCTGCCAGCGATACCGCAGGTGATGCCAGGGCTGTGTTCCCAATTGCCGTCGGTGCTTTGGCTCCGCGGTCGCCCCGCGCAGGCAGCACCACAGGGTGCACGGCCTCCCGGTACCTTTGGGCTCCGTCTCAAGCCGGCCAGTTCCCAGGAGAGGACCGCGGCGACGCATCCACAGTCCCATATGAAATGTAGGAAGGGGGGAGCAAAGGGAGCGAGGAGGCCGGGGTGGGGGCTCTGCCTTCGGCGATGCTCAAGCCAGTCCCCCGGCCCTGAAGTCTCGGGCGTTCGCTGCCGCTCAGCCTGGGATCTGTCGCGGGTTTTTGTCTGGAAAAAGCAGAAGTTGACAAATGGCAGCGGCTGGTTCAGAGTGCAGAGAGGGGGAGTGAGCTCGCGCTTCGAGGGCATCCTTCGCTCGCAGAACAGAAAGGAAGGCCGAGAGGGACAGGCAAGCTTCGCGCGGTGGTGGTCGGATGGCACGGAGAGCATCTTCCCCCAGGCATCTGCAGGAGAGGGAGGCGAGAAGGAAAAACTGGGTGAGAAGGATGGGCAGAAAGCCTTGCCAATCATCTCCTGTGACACCAGCGCAGCTGGAAGGGTGGAACTGGAAACAATCACCAACCCAGTGATTCTATGATTCTATGGTGGACGAGGTGCTGAGGGACATGGTTTAGTGTTTGATAGGAATGGTTGGACTCGATGGTCTGGTGGGTCTCTTCCAAACTGGTGATTCTATGATTTCTAAAACCTCTAACGAGGTTTAAAAAAATCCACCACACATGGCTGGGCAGCCCAAAAGCCATCTCTGCACAGCCCCTCACAGCATGGGGTGCTCAGCCCCAACATCCCTGGGATGCTGTGAACCACAGCGTCTCTGCCACTGCCACGACAAACCCTGCCAGCTCCGGGGTGTAATGTAATAAGATAAAACATAAATAAAACATGTAATATAATATCTCTCTGGAGGATCCCTATGCCCCCAGCACATCAGCTGCCTCCTCTGCAGCCGCATCAGCAGGTGAAAGAGCGAGTTGTGCTGCAAGTCGTGCCTCTTCTCCCAAGTGACAGGGGACAGGACAAGAGGGAATGGCCTCAAGCTCCGCCAGGGGAGATTTAGGCTGGAGATTAGGAGGAAGTTTTTCACACAGAGGGTCATTGGGCATTGGAATAGGTTGCCCAGGGAGGTGGTTGCTTCACCTTCCCTGGAGGTTTTTAAGGGACGGGTGGATGAGGTCTTGAGGGACTTGGTTTAGCGTTTGATAGGAATGGTTGGACTAGAAGATCCGATGGGTCCCTTCCAACCTGGTTGTTCTATGATTCTATGATTCAAGCAAACACCTGCTCACTGGGCAACTTGACCTGCATCCTCATGGGCTGCAGTCCTGGGATGTTCTGCGGGATGGGGGAACTGGAAAAAATACACTGGTATGGGGAAAACACTCCCCTCCCCACCAGATTCTGGGAGGCATGTCCATGGTCTGATGCTTCAGCACAGGGAAACCTGCCACCCAGCCCCAGGGAAAGAGGAGAAGAGGTGGGTGGGAGATGGGGCACCCCCGGGTCCCTCTGCACTGCACTCACCGCCGCTCGGCCCCGGGACTATACAAGCCCATCGTAGAGGGACAGCGCCTGCACGATGGAGGGATCAGCCTTGGAGCCCTCCTGAAACTCCTGCAGCGTCAGCTTCCCATCCGCGTTCTGCAAAAAGGGAGGTGCTGAGCACCCCGGGCCCCTGACAGCACCCACACCACCCAACCCAACCACCCAGACCTCCTTCACCGCCACAGCCTCAGTTTCCCATCAAAGCCCCCATGCCTGCAGGCAAAGGAATGCCACAGAGGGTGCAACGTCACTTTGGGGTCCCCAAAATGCATACAGGGATCCCAGGAGGATGCAGGGGCCTGCAGGGACCTTGTTTTCACAGGAGGAAGAGGTACCCACAAGAGGCAATATGCAGCAAGGGGGCCCACAACTCCCTCCTAAATACCTTGGCCCCAGGAAAAAAAAACACTCAAGCATCCTCACCTTGTCCATCATGGCAAAAATCCGATCCACCCTCTTCTCAGGCGTGTTCTCCTCCTCAGGAAGCTCCACTGTGTTTCCCTGAGGTGGCAGGATGGGACCCAGTCACACACCCAGCTGGGTGCTGCCTGGACAGTGTCCCCAAGCGAGGACACACACTTTGCCTCTGTCCCTCCTCACATCAGGACAGGGGCAGGGCACCTGCATTCATGCCAGAGCCACCCTCAGTGGCCACGATGGTCACAGCCCCCACCAGAAAAGCCCAGGGAGGGAACGAGGGGTGTTTCAGCATCTTCCCCAGGCCCTCCTTGCTCAGAACTGGGCTCCAGCGCAGAGGAGACCCCCAGGGGCTTCTTGCCCCATGTCCCCTCCTCACCACTTACCACCATCTGATAAATCGCATCCACAATGTCCAGCATCTCGTTCCTCGTGATGTACCCGTCGTTGTCCAAGTCATACAGCTTAAACGCCCCTGCAAGCCAAAGCAACACCAAGGTGCTTGGGACCCTCCCGGACAACCCCCGGAGAGCCCCCGTGCCATCCCCCAGCCCCTTCGCCATGCTGGGGGCTGCAGGGCTGAGCCCACCCTCTGGGGAGCACTTACACCTCAGCTTCTCGTCCAGCGTCCCCCGGGAGGTGACCGACAGCGCCTGGATGAACTCGGAAAACTCGATCCTCCCATCCTGAGGGCAGGAAAGAGGGGGTGAGGGTGCTGCCACCGCCACCCCAGCCCCACAAAGTCCTCCCTGCCTGCGCGAGCCTGGCTTTGGGTGCTCTTAGAGGGTACATCCAAAAAGGCAGCAGGGAAGGAGAAATGATACACGTTTATCTCCAGCAGCAAGAGCTGTGCCCAACCCACTCGCGAGCATCCTAGCAGGAGTGACTCCAGAGCGTGGGGGGCACCGCACAGATCGGCTTTTGTCAGAGGCACCGAAACATCGTGGTTTTCCTCTCTCAGCTGCCACTTCATTGCCTTTTCCCCACGTGACTCGCATCAACTAAAATAAGCACGGGGGCTCGCTCGCTGCAGCTGCACCGCTTTAATTTCACGCCCCAGGAAGCGCTGGAATCTTTTGCTCCTCTGGCGCCATGCAGCCACGTTACTGAACCCAACCCATCATCGCCACGGACCCAGCCCCGACCCACCAGGATCGTGTCAGCAGCTCGCAGACTTACTTTGTTCTCATCGAAGACGTTGAAAACAAAGGTGGCAAATTTGGTTGGGTCACCAAAGGGGAAGAACTGCTTATAGATCTTCTGGAAGCCGGCGGCATCGAGCTGCCCGCTGGGGCAGTCCTTGATAAAGCCCTTGTACCTGCAAAAGAAGGGCAGAGGATAAGCACCAGGTGGGTCTCCTTGCTGAATGTAGCCTCAGGATCCTGAGGCTAGAGCTGGGAAAGTCCCCAGCTGCTCCCTCTTTTCATAGAATCATAGAACAACCAGGTTGGAAGGGACCCATTGGATCTTCTGGTCCAATCATTCCTATCAAACACTAAACCAAGTCCCTCAAGACCTCATCCACCCGTGCCTTAAACACCTCCAGGGAAGGTGACTCAACCACCTCCCTGGGCAGCATATTCCAATGCCTAATGACGCTTTCCATGAAAAACTTCCTCCTAATGTCTAGCCTAAATCTCCCCTGGTGGAGCTTGAGGCCATTCCCTCTTGTCCTGTCCCCTGTCACTTGGGAGAAGAGCCCAGCTCCCTCCTCTCTACAACCTCCCTTCAGGTAGTTGTAGAGAGTAATGAGGTCTCCTCTCAGCCTCCTCTTCTCCAGGCTTTTGTTCCCATCACTCAATTGCCACCTTCCAGCCCCATGTGGGCACCACAGTGAAGACTGCAGAAGGGAGAGTCCGGAGAAGCAGTGACCAACACTGGTGACACCTCTTAAATGCTGCACCAGCCCCAGAGTGGTAACCAAGCCACAATCAGGCTCCTGCCGAACATTGATCAGGACCTGGGAGAGCATGGGGACCCACTGCCCAGCCAGGAGCACCTGGGCCAGTCTATCAAACCTCCTTTTAAACAAAAAGTCCTCTGCAGAGAGTCATCTCCTGCCAGCACAGCCACACTGCGGGCAGAGGTGCCTGGCTCAGCCCTGTGAAGCCTCCCCAGGACCAGCAGCAGAGTGTTTATATCCCTTCCTCAGACCTTCGAATGCACACGGCTCCCAAGCAAGAATCACAGAATCATAGAATCATAGAACAACCAGGTTGGAAGGGACCCATCGGATCTTATAGTCCAACCATTCCTATCAAACACTAAACCAAGAAGAAGCTGTAAACAGAAAACTTCACCCAAGGGCCAGAGCTTCCCTTCTCCTCCGGCACTACGGGTTGGCCCTGCTACACCCAAGCGGCTCTCCAGCACAGAGGGAGGCAGCAGAGCTCTCCTAGAGCTGCTGCACCACCACAGGCAAGAGATTTATGATCAGCAACAAGCCCGTAGGCAGTTTGCAACCCACTGCTCGGCACACGGGTGCTGCAGCCGTGCCCTGGTCAAACCAACAGGGCCTGAAGCACTCAGGGCAGCCAAGGCCCCATGATGGCATTTTTTGCACAACCTCAAGTGAAATCAGCTCAGAAGAACTGGGGGGCTCAGCGGGGTTACTGCATCCTCAGGGCAGCACAGCACAGCCAACAGCAACTCCCAAAGTCCATCAGTGCCTCAATACCCACAAAAACCCTCAGTCCCAGCTCTGGGCTGGACCCGGATGCTGCAAAGTGTCACCCCAGAGGATGCAGAGGCTTGATGGCTCCACAGGCATGGGGACCACAAAAGTACCAAGCTGGGACCACACAGGAGTCGGGAACATTACGCAATGTGCCGCCCAAATCTGTCAGGCATCCGTTGCAGTGGGGCCAGGGCTGGAGGAGGAGGGGAAGGGGGTGGCGAGGTGGGAAACCAAAGTGCCGGTGACATCTTTTTCACGCTGCTGCAGCTATGACTCATCGGGGAGGGTGGGGGAAGGATGAGAGAAAGAGATAAAGAAAGCAAACCTTGACTGGTGGGATAGGAAGATGAAAGGGAAGCGGTGGCTTTTCTAGGGCGTTTAATGGGGCAGAGGGGATGGAGTGAGGGGATGCTGCTGGCTAGGCACCGCAGCCCCAGGCCCTGCCAGACACTGTGGTCCCTGCTGCAAACGAGCAACAAAGCTGGTGAAGAGGCTGGAGAACAGGCCTTATCAGGAACGGCTGAGAGAGCTGGGGATGTTTAGCCTGGAGAAGAGGAGGCTGAGCAGAGACCTTACTGTTCTCTCCAATTACCTGAAAGGAGGTTGTGGAGAGGAGGGAGCTGGGCTCTTCTCCCAAGTGACAGGGGACAGGACAAGAGGGAATAGCCTCAAGCTCCACCAGGGGAGGTTTAGGCTGAACATTAGGAAAAACTATTTCATGGAAAGGGTCATTGGGCACTGGCAGAGGCTGCCCAGGGAGGGGTTGATTCGCCTTCCCTGGAGGTGTTTAAGGGATGGGTGGACAAGGTACTGAGGGACATGGTTTAGTGATTGATGGGAATGGTTGGACTCGATGATCCAGTGGGTCTTTTCCAACCTGGTGATTCTATGATTCTAAGAAACAGGGACACACTGGAATGGCACCAGCATCCTGCCACCCATGCTATGGCCAAAAGCTAGACAGTCCCCACATCCCCACTCCCCTCATCCACCAGCAGAGAGGGATACACCATCCCACACAGGCAGCTAAAAGCAGCAGCAGCAGAGTCCCACCACACATGGGGTGTGCAGGAAACCTCCTCTCTATTTTCTAGTCTCTACTCGATGAGCTAACACCTGCAACCCCAAAACACCTCCTGAGTCTCTTGTTGTGCACCACCAGCTCCCAGCCCCATGCCCCAGCAGCTCACCAGCACACCGGACACTTACCACTGCTGCACCTCCTTCTCTGTAACTGCAAGAGAAAACAGGAGAAAAGAGAAAAAGAAAAGAATTTAGCACTTTTCCAGTGTTGGCTGGTGGTTTGCACTTCACAGAAGTGATTTCCCTGGGGGATGATGACCCAGGGCTCACTCGCTCCAGGCACTGCTGTGTGTTACACACAAATCCTGGGCCAGTCCAGGCAGTTGATGGAGCCAGGAACACAGGTTCTGGGGTCCCTCCAGCCTTCAAACCAGGAGGGTCATCAAGAGCACAATATTGTCACCCCAAGATGCTATGGATCACGCAGGGGCTGGGCTGTTTCATGCCTGGGGAGGATCCAGCGCTGCCCTCCCACCTCTCCAGAGCCAAACCATCCCTGGAAACTTCTGTGGAAATAGATGCCTGGGGAAGGCACCTGCTCAGCCCTGACACTGACACATGGCACCACCTGCCTCTGAACTACAAGGAGAAGCATCATCACACCCATGTCAAGGTCCTGGGAAGCTTTACTGAGTTCCAGAGAAACCCAGAAAACGTGACAAGCTAGAAAACAGAGAGCGTTGGCAACCCCCGGTGTCCCCAGCCTGGGGACAGCTGCTGAGGCTGCAAACGTCCTCAGCAGAGGAAAGGCTCCAATGGGATGCGGGATGCCAGGGAGCCCGACGAGGCGGGGGGCTGGCACCCATCCCTGCGCATCCCACTGCAAGAGCAACGCCTGCCAGCGGGGAGCCTGATGCCAGCAGGGGAAACAGCCTCATTAGTCATTTCCTTAGCATCGTGCATCTAAATAATAATAAAAAAGCAATAGGTCTGAAACGCCCTGGGATAATGAGGCGGAGTGAAGATGTGTCAATGTGCAAACAGCTGATAAAAATAGAGGCCCAAGACACATCAACAGATGCCAATTACCTTGGATGGCAAATAAAAGAAAGCAATTTTCCATCAGAAAGATTTATATAGCGTGCCTGGCAGAAGGTGCAGGGCTCAGGAGGCGAGGGCTGGCAAAGGAGCAGCAGTGGGGTGGCCAGGAGGGCAAACACCAGCCCCCATCTCGCAGGTTTCCACATCCCCATGGGCAGAAATCGCTGCATCCAAACCTGCCCCTTGGCATCCTGGGGGTCCCTCCATCCCAGCTCGAGTCTGCAACCCCCTCCCAGGAAGGGTTTGGCACAGAGCAGAGAGATCAGCAGCCTCTCCCTCTGCCTCCCCAGGTAGCTGGCATGGGGCTGCGATGGGCATGGGAGGACCAGTCGTGCTGGGAGGGCAGCTGGGATGTGGACAGAAAGCAGCACTTGGGGAGGTGGGGAGGGAGGTGCAGGGATGCTCAGCACCTGGGCTGAAAGGCACCAAGGGCTCTGGCTGCACCGCAGGAGGGACTGGGAGGGATGTTCTGGCAGGGCTGTCAGGCAGGAGGAGAGCAGACAGGGGAAAGGACAGAGATGTCCTGGCAGCAGGGAGCCAGGAATGACAGGCTGCGTCCCTCGGCTGAGCTGGGGTGGGGAAAAACAACAGTTGTGCTGGTCCCAGAGGATCTGCATCCCAAAAAGAACCGGTTGCACAGAAGGATCCTTCCCAAAGCAAGGTGCTGAGTGAAGTCTCTAACAGAAACGGGCTTCCCCACACCATTCCCCACAAGCATGGAGATAACTCCCCACCCTGAGGATGCTCAGGGGTGGGGATGCCCCAGGTACCAGCTCTGCAGGTGTCAATGAAGGTGAGTGGGAGGAGGAGGACGGTGAGAAGCAGGACTTCCAACAGCCCTTGGGGCATGAGAAAGGGGCAACAGCAGCAGCCCAGGGCTTCAGTTGGGGCTCAGCCACGCTTCCCTTGGGCAAATTACCTCTTGCTTGCTCTCTCTCATCCGCCTGTGTTTCCCCCAGCGTGCTATTTCGGGCCTGGGAGCTGCCTTTCAACTCCAGCAGGAAACAATTAAGAAATCTGTGCTTTTTTTAGTACAGAGAAATGCTGCTAACGATGCGGGAGGAGAGGGATGGAGCCAGCTCCCCTCATGCCCGCAGGAAGGATGCGTATTGCTCCCACAAGAGGCTCTTCCAGTGGAAGGGAACGTTCAGGTGCAAGCCCAAAAACTGCCACAGGGCCACCTGGAGTGGGATTTGTCTCTGTGCATCCCTGGAATGGGGTCATGCAAAGCCCCATCCATCCTCCAGCACACGGGTATCAGTACCCTTCCTCCAGCCCTGGGTGTGAGGGGAAGCTGCTGGGTTTGCTCTGGGGTGGGAACACAGCCCTACCTCACAGCATCCACCTCTGGCTGCATCCCTCTGCTGCCACAAAATCCTGTCTCTCCCTGAGCCAGAGCGTTCCCAGTGCGGGGAAACACCCTGGCCCCATGCCCAGCATTGCTGCGGCAGGGCAAGCTGGGGCTGAGCGGGTACCTGCCTCCCCAGATCTGCAATTCTGGATCCCAGGCAGATGACAACTTCACAGCTGCTACTTTCCAGCCGCTCCGACCTCACTGGGACCAAGCAACAGCGATTAGTGATGCCAATGCCTGTCCCCAAAGCAAATACGCAGAGCCAGGGAAGCCTTGGGGACACTGGCCGGGTTGACCCACCCATCCTGGGGCTGAGGACAGGAGACACAGGCAAGGACAAGGTTGTCTTTCTGCTCTCTGCAACCCCTCCTCTGCAGCTCCCTGGCATGCAGAGCCCAGCCGAGCTCACCGAAAGTGCCCATGTGGCGGGCGGCTGCTGCATTTCCCTCCCCAGGCATTGATTATGGCGCGATGCTGAGCTGATGCAAATCAATTTGCAGCGACATAAACCCCAGCCGGGTTTGACCCCGAGCGCTGAAGGACACAGGGATGACCCTGCAGTAGCCCCAATGCAGCATCCCACCGGAGCAGGGCTGGCTCTCTCCGTGTGCCCCTGCCCAACCTGGGCTGTGGTTGGGCTCGGCCACCGTGCCACGGTCTGCAGGGATGGTCGTTCCGCAGCCGCCGTGGAGATGGCTATAAATAGCACACGTAGCAGCTTGTTAGTGGATGCAGCGTGCCCTGGCATCCTTGGGGATGAAAGGCGCTAAATAAAGGGAGGATATTAGCATTTGTTATGAACCGCAACACTGGAAGAGGCATCGCCGAGCCGGGAGCCCCGGCTACGCACCACAGACACCCTCCTGTTTGTACGATACCACACGGCAGCATCTTTGTTTCTGTTGCTCTTAGCCAAGTGCAGGACGCTGAACACAAGGCGACGTTGAGCGCAGGGCTCGCACCTCGAGGACGAGCAGGCAGCTGGCACAGAGCAGCACAGGGGCTACCCGACATGGCCAAGTCACAGCTCCATCCCCAATCCCACCTCAGCAGTGAGGAGGGTTTCAGCCACACGTCCCACATGAGCAAAGACTGCCTTAAAAGGGGGTTCAAGCAGCACCCCCAGCCTCCTCCTTCCAGCTACCAGCACCCAAAACCACCCAACTCCCTGCCCCCAGCCTTCCATCAATCCCCAGCGGCACAGGCGAGGACTGACAGCTCCATCACCACCCGCCCTTCACGTGCCCCCTCTCTTCCCACCACCCAGCTGCCACTGCAGCAAGAAACAGCTCTGGTTAATCAGTGCTCAAGCCTGTTAATTTGTGTTCGCCAGGCAGCGAGAAGAGGAGGAACACAGGTTTGTGAATCCCCATCCCTTGCTCTCCCCGTCAGGGAGTTTGCTGCTCACTGGACCGTGACAGGGACAGGATGGCAAGCAAGGAGAGCGGGAGAGGTGTCTTGGCCAGATTTGGGACAGTTTAGGGACCCCTGGCCATGATGGGATGCATGAAGTGACATTGCCAGCCCCGCAGGGCTTTTTTTTGTGCTGCCTTCCCATTCCGTTTGCACAAGGGCAGAGGGTTAGCTACAGCCGCAGGGCTGGATGCTGAGCGGGTGTGCACACTCAGCCTTACCCAAGGCACAGGTCTGTGGGTTCGGGCTCCCAAAAGGCTCTGCAAGCACAGGTCCCATGCAGCAGCCAGCAAAGTCTCCACCAAGCACATTCCTCCTCGCTCCAACCACAGTGCCTTATCTAGGAAACCAGTGTTAATTATTTGCAGCCACAGAGTGGTTCCGCAGCTGCTGCAGGGCACTCCTGCAGCTCCGTCGCCACGTTATGGGTGACTAGGTTGGCAACACCATGTTCTGGTGGCATTTATCTCCCCAGGGCATCACTGCAGCAGCTCCTTCCCAGGGTCCCCACAGGTCCCCACGCATGCTGGTCCATGGGACCAAGCACAATCCCCTCAGTGGGGCTCACGCCTGCACTAACTGGGTACCCATCCTGTGGCAGAAGGGCACTCATGCAAAAATGAATCAGGCGATGGTGCATGGACTAATCGGGCATGCATGCATAAATTATTTGGGTGCTCCTGGGTGAACTAATTGGGTGCTCATGCATGATTTGATGGGCTGCTCATGCATGAATGAACAGGGCTGCTCACGCATGAGTTATTTGGGCACTCGTGACTTTACTGGGCACTCATGCATGGGCTGATTGAGCATTCCTGCATGAACTAATTGGGCATTCAGGTGTAAATTAGTGCAATTAGTAGGTAACACACTTGTGTGTGTACTAATTGGGTGCTCAGGTGCAAACAGATTGGGTGCTCATGCATAAATTAATTGGACACTTAGGCAGGGACCGATTAGGGGCACATGCACCAGTTAAACAGGCGTCTATGCATTAAACAACAAGGTGCTCACGCATGGACCAGTGGGTAATCCAATGGAAATGAAATAGGCACCCACGTAGAAATCAACCGGACGCTCACAGGTAAATTAATTGCGCACTTGGGTCTGTATTAATTGGATGCTCATGCGTGAACTTATTGGGTGCTGATGCATGAGCTAATCAGCCCCTCATGTGTAAACACCACAGTGTTCCAGGGCTAACCCTGTGCCCCCTGCAATCTATGCCCAACACATTCCACCCTTTGCCTCAGCAAAACACGTATTTAAGAGCTGTCTGTACAGAAACCTGTCACAAATTCCACTTTCAACATCATCGCAGTGTTAATATTTACCCGTTACATTACGAACTCTCCCCTCCAAGCAGGCGACGGGGCTCAGCGGCGCATGCAAGCACTCGCTTGGATTTCACTCCTTGCCTCCAGGACACGAATTCGAGGGTCAGTATCACAGCCTGGACAAACCCCCACCTCAGAACGAGCCTGTGGTGCCCACAGATCAACCCCAGGGCTCACAGTACAGCAGTGTGAACGCACACTTGGTGCACACTTCACACCTCGCTCCTGCAAATACAGATCTGAGAAGGTCCCATCAGTCAGCACAGAATTGTAGAATGATTTGGGTTAGAAGGGACCCTGAAGATCATCCAGTTCCAGTTCCTCTTCCATGGGCAGGGACACCTCCTACTGGATTGCAGACAGACGTATCCCCAGCGCCAGCCCCCAGCCCTGTAGAGCGGGTTACCCAGGGTAACAGCATCATAATCAGAACGGTTATTACCAATTTCAGGCCTTGCCCCTACAAAACACGTAGCCAAGAACACAGCAGCAGCTCAGGTTGTTGGAGGTGCCAAGAACAGTAGCTGTGGGGCTCCATCCAGCCCCCAAAATGGGCACAGGGCAACATCTGCTGGTGCAGCACAGGCATCTCCCAGCAAGGAGAGGAAGGATTCCCTGCAGGTAGGATTCACCTGCCAGGGATGATCTCTGGCTGTTGGGTGGCTTTGCGCATGGAGGGGAGGAGTGAATTACCTGCTGGTCCTTGGGAATGGTTGGATTGTGGGCATGAGACTCCCCCAGCTCTGGCACCAAAGCCCAGCACCTGCACTGGGGCAGAGGGGAGGGAAAAGGGTAAAACACCTCTAAGGCTGTTGCAGACTCAGCTCTTGCCCCTGGACCATCCATCACCCCATCCTGGGGCACCCTGGAGCTCAGTTGGGTCCCAGCTCGATGATGGTAACTTTTAAGATCTGCTGCATGTCAGCACTTCAGACATTTAGGTTGGTTTGACCCCGGTGACTCAGTCTCATTAAAATTCAGGTTTAAATACATAACCGGTGTCGTGGCTAAGCATGACAGAGCTCACAGTCCTCGTGTCCTCATCAGAGCGTGGTCCCAGTTTGGGGCTACCAGCTTGCCCGCTCCAACTCTTCGGCTGGCACAGAGTAGGTTTGGGGAAGAAGCATTAAAACACAACCCCGGCAAAACCTGGCTGCGGCACTGGGGTCACCCCCGTGGAAATAAGCACGGTGAGAACCTGCTGATGACATTTTCTCCAGCTCCCAGAGATGATCCACAGCAACTTGCCCAAACCATTGCAGCCCATCTCAACCCATGCACCTCAGCAGTGCCCAGTCCCCACTCCCAGGCGCATCACACACACATCAGGGCTGTCCCCATGCCAAGGTCATCCCCATCCAGGTACTCATTCTTGCAACATCCCATTGCAAAGGGATATCAGAACAGCCTCACCACATGGGCACCAACAGTCGGAGCTGCCTACCTGTTGGAGCAGGACGTCCCCGTCCCAGCTTGCCTAGTTCCCCATGGACTTGACCAATTTGTTTTCTCTCCCCATCAGACACAGACATCACCAGCATCACGGCGGGTCTGGGAGCTTCCAAGACACACGGAGCAGAAGCCCGATGCTGTTATTGGTGTCATTTGTTACTGCTGAGACACGAAGCAATATGCCGAGAGAACTGCATGTGCGTTTGGCACTCTTCTCCCCGGTGGTTGCCATTAGTGGTCTGTCTCGCTCCCAGACTGGATAAACAGGTCCAAGAGCAGCCCTGTTCTCATCTCCCCCGGGGCTGGTACCAACACGAAAGCCAATATGCAGTTAAAATCCTTTTTAGGCTTTATTAAATATTTAGGGACCCGACATTAGGCTTTGGAAATCGGGTTCGGGGAAAAATGCAGCAGTCACTCTTCGCAGCAAAGGCAGCACAGGAAGGGCAATGGACGGTGTCTTCGTTTGGGAATTAATGAATCAGACTGAAACACGCCCACAGCAGGAGCCGGTGGCTGCGGCAGGTCTGTCCCAGGCTGGTTTTAATCCTGGCTTCCCCACAAGCCAACAGAGCGATGCCCCACGCAGGGGAGAGCATCTCCAGGGCTGCCAGGAGCAGGGATGGAGCAGCCTCCCTGGTGTGGCCGTGCCTGGCTCCCTGCTCCAATCTCCCCTTGGCTACAAGGACTTCAGCAGGACTTGGGGCTTCAAGGTGCTGGCCCCAACCCACGGAGCCAAGCATTGTGCCCCAAGCAGAGGAGAAAACTCTCCTCCAGACCCAGTGTGGACAGGGGAAGGGAAATCTCCGTGACTCAGCCATCAGGAGGTCAAGAGGATGCTACAGAGCAAAGCCTACGCTCCCTCCCCGCCTCATGGGCAGGGATGAGGTTGTGTTGAGGGCTCACAAAGCACCGAACAATCGCACCTCCGGAGGAGGAAACACAGACACTCAGGGCACCTCCACAGGGTCCAGTCAGACATCAGGAAAGGCTGGAGAAATACAGCTGGAGAAAGCACAAGCAGCCCTCCTTCCACGTAGAAACCAAAAACATGCCTCGAAGGGAGGAAAATACGCAGGAGGCAAGGGGAGTGATGGGAATCCACAGCAGCAATGATGGGAGAAACACACACCATGCCCTGGGGCTGAGCATCCACCCTATCCCCAACTGGAGTAGGCAGAGGTGCAGGGCACGGACCTTGGGCCCCGTTCCTGTCCGGCTCTCTAGAAGACTCAGGAAGACAAGGAAGGAACAAAGCAACCCCACAAATGTCACCCCGATAACGGAGCAAACACAACTGCGGGCTCCTCCCTGAAGCAGCCATTTCCTTTGATGCCTTCAGAGCTTCTTGTTTCACAACCTTAATTATCGCGGCAGCAGCAAAGGTCAGGAGAGTGGTTAAGCAGATCCATTAACATGTCAGGGGATAAATGAAATGTGATTCTACTGATGCTGGAGCAGCAGCAGACACTGCAAGCGCGGTGCAAGCGCGGCTGGCAGGGACAGCTGCTCCGCTCTGCGGCACAGACAGCCCTCAGAGCCCTTGGTCACATCTTCCCCATTCCTACCCAGCACCTGCAAGCACCTCCCGGGGACCACAAGGGCACCCCAAAACTTGCCTCACTTGCATCTACCTGCAAAGCATCAGGTCCACGCGCACTAGGGTTACCTGGACACTGGGAGCAAGTCAGGGTCTCCTTAGGAAAGGGGTTAGAGGTGCCTCCAGACCATCACAACCCTCCAGACGCAGCACATCTGGTCCCCATTGAGCTCACAGTGAACCTGTACCGCAGCTGCCACCCTCACAACTCTGGAAATAGGCAGCTGGAGTAAAACCAGGCCCCAAACAAAAGCCAGTACTCCAGTGCATCCTGTCTATCAGGGCTCCCTGGAGGGCAGAAGACAGCAAACCCACTCTGCTCCCCTCTCTTCAGCGCATCGCAGGGATGCTTGAGCAGGTGCTCTCCTCCTCCTCCCCATGAAACTTCCCTTTTGGATACCTGCAAATGCTATTAGAATCATAGAATCACCAGGTTGGAAGAAACCAACCTGATCATTGAGTCCAACCATTCCTGTCAAACACCAAACTATGACCCTCAGCACCTCATCCACCCGTCCCTTAAACACTTCCAGAGAAGGTGAATCAACCCCCTCCCTGGGCAGCCTATTCCAATGCACTATGATCCTTTCCATGAAAAAATTTTTCCTAACGTTCAGCCTGAACCTCCCCTAGTGGAGCTTGAGGCCATTCCCTCTTGTCCTGTCCCCTGACACTTGGGAGAAGAGCCCAGCTCCCTCCTCTCTACAACCTCCTTTCAGGTAGTTGGAGAGAGCAATGAGGTCTCCCCTCAGCCTCCTCTTCTCCAGGCTAAACAACCCCAAAACTCTCTCAGCTGTTCCTCATAAGGCCTGTTCTCCAGCCCCTTCACCAGCTTCGTGGCTCTTCTCTGGACTCGCTCCAGAGCCTCAACATCCTCCTTGTGGTGAGGGGTCCACAACTGAACACAGGATTTGAGGAGCAGTCTCACCAGTGCTGAGTACAGAGGGAGAATAACCTCCCTGGCCCTGCTGACCATGATGTTTCTGATCCAAGCCAAGATGCCCTTGGCCTTCTTGGCCACCTGGGCACACTGCTGCCTCATGTTCAGTCGCTGTTGACCAACACCCCCAGGTCCTTCTCCTCCAGGCAGTTTTCCAGCAAGACTTCTAGTCTGGAGCTGCATAGGGTTGTCGTGCTCTAAGAGCAGGATCCGGCACGCTTGGAGCAGGCAGGTTCACCAGGTCAACCAGCCAGCAGCAGCCCTGCCTCAGCTTCCCACACCAGGCAAGCACCAATCTTCACACCTTGGTGCCCCAACTCCCTTGGTGGGGACCCTGACCTCCGTCTCTGCCCACAACAGTGCCAGCAGCCCCAAAAATGGGTGCAAGTAGGGTTGAGAGGAGCTGAGAGGAACGGGGCCAGTATTTCATCCATCATCTGCCTCCAAGGGATAACGGGTGTATAACCACCTGGCCAGTTTACCCTGCATTCTGCTGGATGAGCCACAGGAGGGATTTCAACATGAACCAACCTGGCAGAGAAACCCAGCGCCCAGGGCCAAACGCTTCCGAGGCTAAAAATAAACTGGCAGTGGGGATCGAGGTCCCTCCTCTGCTCCTGCCACCGACCTGGACAGCACATTTTCCCATCACCGGGATGATACCATGGAGCAAAGCCCCATCCTGGTGCCCTCAACAAGGAATTAGCCCCTTTTCCTGGCTGAAAATAGCTGTAATTGGATAATTTTCTTTCCTTTCCCACAGAATCCCACATAGCCCGTAACTACAATCCGGTATGCTAGTAGTTTGCTCTTAAACTTATTCCCATTAATTCGAGGCACTACTGTTGAGCAACAGAGCCAATTTTGCGGCTTATTGTAAAAGAGCAGAATAACCATGATGCCAGAGTTGAGCTGAAAATCCACTAAATAGATCACAGTGGGTGGGATGCGGTTCTGGAGAAAAGAGCATCTTCCTCTCCCCACACCCACTCAGCAGCCCAGGCCTCCCAGCGCCGCAGGGATCGTTTTGGCACCCTCGCCGCAGCTCACTTGCCTCTCCTGGAGCCTCTGGAGCATCAGGACCATCATCTTGACCCCGTGCCTGGTTCAGGCAGCGATGCTGCTGCACTTACACGGCTTAAACTGTGCTGGATTGCACAGCTATTGCAGCTAACATTGAAAAATAAATACAGTTTTAGGAGTTCTGGATGTGGGAAATAGTTATGAAAAGTGAACGCTGGAATCTAATATCCCCCCAAAATAACAAAACGCAGCTTTTCTGAAATCATCTCAAATTTTTAAGCTGGTTTGGTGATTTTAAAGGTTGCCAATGCTGTGGTTGGGCTGGGCTAGGCCAGGCAACCAAGCAGAGATGCTCAGCACTGTATTTCTTTCCCAATTTCTCTGCCAGAAGTCCACATCAAGCCACTTCCACCGCACGTATCCTGCACCCACAACGTCCAAGTGCACTTTACACAACTCTACGCAGGCTGTAGGGAGCAGTGCTGCCCCAAGAACTGTGTAAATCTGTAGCTTAGCAGAACCCTTTGAGTGCAGCCCCGCAAGGCTCTTAGGAAAATCCCAAATCCCACTGTGGTGCTGAGCTGCGAGTGCCTGGGTCAGGCTAAGCCCAGACTGAAATCCCTGCAAAGAAGGGTCAGTAGGTGCAATCCAGGGAGGACGGTGGTTCCTTCGAGTCTTGGGCATTAGCACCTCTTGGGACAAAACACACAGTGGCCAAACTGTATCTCTGAGCTACCTCAATGAGGCAGCATGAGAATTAATAAATTAATGATTATAAAGCACTTTAAGAACTTCTGGAAGAAAGGCTCTATGGAAGTACAAAGAACTACATAATTTATTATTCATTATTGTTATTATCACTCAGCGTTGGCTTCTCCCACACGCTCCTACAGGTTCCGAGGAAGGTTAAACCCTCACCCCACAGTCGGGCTCCCCCAGCCAGTGCTGAGCAGAACAGAGAGCTTCGCGCTGCGAGACATTCCCGGGCACTCAGGTGCTGGAGGTGCTCAAAGACACACGGTGATGGGTCCAAGTGAACAGGACTTGGGCAGCCAGCACTTGGAAGAAGCCCTCAGGTGTCCTTCCGTACCTTTAGACATCCAAGTATCATTAAAATCTGGCCCTCGGCACTGTAAATCAGGAGCAGAGCAGAGAGGGAAGCCAAAAGACATGGTTTCCAGGCTCCTGCCCTTCCGTGTCCAGTTCCCAGCAGGCCCCAAGACAAACTGTTCTGAATATCCACAGCAAAATAATTCATCCCTGGCAAGAACACCTCACCTGCAATTGCCCTGGTCCCACGGTCCTCTCCTGGATGCTCCCACCACCTGCTTGCTCCACAACCAGAGAAATGCCACAAACAGGAGACGGAGAGACCAGAGGGAACAAGGGACAGTGGCCAGGGGATACAAGAAGCCACCAGGCATTGGAAGAGGTGACACAGCATGGGCTGCGGGTTCCCTGTGTCCCCAAGATGAGATAAATCTGCAGAAAAGCCGCATGGGGCAGGGAGAGGGAGGGACATCTCCCCACCCCACTGATCCTGCAGAAGCGAGAAGGTTTTGGGTTTTTTTTTGTTATTTGCTTCATTTTGTTTGGAAATTGCACAAATAGAAAATGGAATGGAAGGAAATCCCATCGTGGGAGAAGCCCTTCATGTACAGCAGCCACAGCTCAAGCTGCCAGGGGAACCTCCCCAGAAAGAAAGTAGGGTCTCTTCATTAGAGTGATGAGCTCCTGGAAACATCTGCCCAGATGTGCTGTAAAAGCAGCAGAATCAGCATCATAGAATCATAGAACAACCAGGTTGGAAGGGACCCATCAGACCATCGAGTCCAACCATTCCTATCAAACACTAAACCATGTCACTCAGCACCTCATCCACCCGTGCCTTAAATACCTCCAGGGAAGGTGAATCAACCACCTCCCTGGGCAGCCTATTCCAATGTCCAATGACCCTTTCCGTGAAAAACCTCCTCCTAATCTCTAGCCTAAATCTCCCCTGGTGGAGTTTGAGGCCATTCCCTCTTGTCCTGTCTACTGTCACTTGGGAGAAGAGCCCAGCTCCCTCCTCTCTACAACCTCCTTTCAGGTAGTTGTAGAGAGTAATGAAGTCTCCCCTCAGCCTCCTCTTCTCCAGGATAAACACCCCCAGATCTCTCAGCTGCTCCTCATAGGGCCTGCTCTCCAGCCCCTTCACCAGCTTCGTGAGGCAGGGTCAGTGCCTGCTCAGTAACGAGGCAGTGAGCTTGTGGGAAGGGCAGCATGTGCCAGGGATGCTCTTGAAGGACGGACATTGCCAGTCTGCCAGAATTAGAGAATCGCGGAATCAAAGAATGGTTTGGGTTGGAAGGGACCTCAAAGCCCATCCAGTTCCACCCCCCTGCCATGGGCAGGGACACCTCCCACTGGATCCGTTTGCTCCAAGTCACAGAGTGCCGGAATACCCCAGTGATGTGGCGTGGAACCTTTCCCACACAGATCCCGAGAAATTCCTGAGCGTGCCATGGATTTGGGGGCACCACTGCCCCCTGCTCGAGCCAGTCCACTAGCACAAGCACCCGGCTCAGTCCCTCCCACTGCTCTCCACACAACCTGCACTCCTACCTCCATCTCCTCTCCCAAACTGCAGAAATAAGTGAGTATCTTTCCAATCTCTCAGGGTCAGAAGATAAATCAGAGGTTCTCAAACATGCCCGGGAGGGCCCTGCCAAGTGTTTCGCCAGACAACGGAATGTGCGCCTGCAGAAAAGGGGCAGAAACGCTCTGCAAAAGTAATTAATCCCAGAGATGAGAGGTGGAACGAGCAGAGCTCAACAAACAGAGCCTGGTATTAATGACAGCTCTCACTGCCAGGCAGCGCACTGCTGGCCGCACACTGCTGGGGCAGCTTGGGATGCTGCACCAGGCTATGCACAGGCTGCTGCCTCACCTGCATGGGCACATAGGTCTGGTGCACCTCCACAAAGAGGCAAAGAAAGGCCTGGAACTCATCGAGAGAGCAAGCAGAAGAAGGAATCTTTTTGGAGAGGGTGTGGGAAGGGGAAAGGGAAAGGAACCTGAAAGAAAAAGGATCAGGAAGTTGGGAATAGAGTGATTCAAAAGGCAATGATGCCCGACTGGCCTCATTCAGCAAAACAGACATCCCTGTGCCTGCAGACTGTGTTTTCACCAGCACTGTGTTTGTTTGGCATCATCGGCTGATAAGACACAGGGCATTGCTGCCCATGTGCCCCGTTGGGGTTGGCACCTGCACGGAAAGGAACCACCCTAGGAGTCCAGAAAGCCCCAGAGATCACCAACAGACAAGGCTGAGCCAGGCCTGGCTCCTTCCAGATCCCTCTCCGTCCGAGACTGGATCATCAATGGTTTAAAAGAGGAAAGATTCAGACTAGACACAAGGAAGGTATTTTTTATGGTGAGGATGCTGAAACACTAGCACAGGTTGTCCAGAGCAGAGGTTGATGCCCCATCCCTGGAAACATTCAGTGTCAGGTTGGACAGGGCTCAGCAAACTGATTGGGTTAAAGATACTGAGGGTGGTTTCAGTTACACAGCAGCCTTGGCTGGATTTGGGAGTTCATGCAGAATTTACCCATGTGAAGAGCAAGAAGCATTTGGACAACACCCTCAGACACACAGGGTGAATATTTGGGTTATCCTGTGTGGACAGAGGAGTTGGACTTGATGATCCTTGTGGATCTCTTCCAACTCGGGACATTCTATGATTCTATGATCACGGCGCGTGCAAACCGAGCAAGCGATTGCAGCACAGCAATAACCAACCCAGCGTGGGTTACAGCTGCAGCGAGGACACCAAAACCCAGCTCCAGCTCCTGCTGGGGTCCCTGTCCAGCTGGTACAACCACATTCTCACTATTTCTTCTCTTCGAGGAAGCCCAACCGGGACACCCCAACCTCTCCAGCCATCGCTGGTGCTTCGGCTCTGCAGACGTGCCTCGCACCACCTGCTCTCCTCCCGCCTGGGCCACGGTGAAAGAGCAAAGCCGGCGTGTAGGGTTGTGCAATGCACCAAGTGTTGCCTCCTCTCCATATGGGAGAACTCGCTGCATCCTAATCTATTGCCTTTTTGGGTAAGCGCTGCCGTGGGACTGCAGCAGCGACAGCGGGGGGAGAGCTCGCAGGTCTGCCGCACGTTAGCGCTTCCCTGACGAAGCAAAGCCGGGATATCTCCAGCCTGAGAGCCGAGAGGTAAAGTTGAACCACCAAAGCCTTTGTTTCCTTTGTGCATCCTTCAGGAAAAGAACAAACCGCTGGTTTTGCTAAAACTGCCTGGTTCAGGCGCTAGTCATGTTAATAAGATTACAGCAGAGGTTCAGGCAAGAAAACCACCCCTATAAAAAATCAGGTTATAAAACGATACTGAGATAGGAAAATATTGAACGCGCTGGTGTCAAGCTCTTCACTTCAAAGCAGAATAACAAAGGCAAACCCGCCAACTAATGCAGCCAAACTTGAAAAGCCACCTAGACGGTTTAGGGATGTCTGTTTAGGGAAAAGATGCCTGATTCCAGGGACGCAGCAAAGGGAAGAAAACCACCACGGTCAGTCCTTGGGGATCCGCTTGGCAGTGAAACCCTGGGCCCAAGCAGCCCTGAGAGAAAGGATGCTCGGAGCAGGGAGAAAGGATGCTTGGAATGGGGAGAGAGGATGCTCGGAGAAGGGAGAGAGGATGCTCGGAGAGAGGAGAGAGGATGCTCGGAGAAGGGAGAAGAGAGGATGCTCGGAGAAGGGAGAAGAGAGGATGCTCGGAGCAAGGATGCTTGGAGAGGGGAGAGAGGATGCTCAGAGCAGGTGAGCAGGGAGAAAGGATGCCCAGAAGCTGGAGCAGGAGGCCAGGAAAAGGCCAGCGCATCACTCAGGGTGGGCAGGATGCGGCCCTTATCCCCTGGTTACTGAAGGCTTTGAATCAGGCCACAGAGATCGGTTTCTATAAGGAGATGGTGTGTTCCTCCTGCTCCCTACCCCTTCTCACTGCCTCGCAGGGTTTTTTTTTATCCTGCCAGGGTTGTCAGGGAATTCCTGCAACAAAGCAGAGCGGAGCCCAGGGAGTGGCTGTGCAGGAGCCCAAAGAAATCCTGGCTGCCTGCTCCAAAGGCAGGGAAAAGCCTGGGGAGGGAGAAAGAGAAGCGGAGGGAAGGAGGAAAGGGAGGAAAGGAGGGGGAATGGAGGGGGAGAAAGGAGGGAGAAAGGAGGAAAGGAGGGAGAAAGGAGGGAGAAAGGAGGGAAGGAGGGAGGAAGGAGGGAGAAAGGAGGGAAGGAGGGAGAAAGGAGGGAGAAAGGAGGAAAGGGGGGAGAAAGGAGGGAGAAAGGAGGAAAGGGGGGAGGAAGGAGGAAGGAAGGAGGAAAGGGGGGAGGAAGGAAGGAGGAAAGGGGGAGAAAGGAGGAAAGGGGGAGAAAGGAGGAAAGGGGGAGAAAGGAGGAAAGGGGGAGAAAGGAGGAAAGGAGGGGGAGAAGGAGAAGAAAGGGAAGACGGAGGAGAAGAAAGGGAAGATAGAGGAGGAGGAGGAGAAGGAAGGGAAGACGGGAGCAAAAGGAGAAGGAAGAGGAGGAGAAGAATGAGGGGGAGGAGGAGGGGGAGGCCGGCGGCGCATCCCCGAGCACTCACAGTAGGTTTTCCTGGTGAGCTCTTCCACAACTTCAGGCTTTAACTTGCTGTTGGATTTGCCCATGGCGGCGGCGGCCCCGGCGCGGAGGCCTCACTGCGGGGGCCGCGGGGCCCGGCCCGGCTGCATCCCGGGCGGGAGGGACCGGGAGGGACCGGCGGAGAGCGGAGGGAGAGCCGGCAGAGACACACACAGAGCGAGAGAGAGAGAGAGGAGGGAGAGCAGCGAGCGGGGGGAGCGGCCGCAGCGTGAGGGGAGCTCACAGCCAGCCCCGCCCCCTGGGAGGAACCGCCATAGCGGGGGCGGGAAACTGAGGGCAAGGGGGGGAGAGGGGGTGAGGGGGGACACCGGCAGGATGAGGAGGGGGTGCAGGGGGTGAGATGCAGGGGGATGGCATGAGGATGGGATGGGAGATACGAGGGGTTGGGATGGGATAGGGTTGGATGGGATGCAGGGGGACACTGGGAGGATGAGGAGGGGATACAGGGGGATGGGATACAGGGGGATGGGATAAGGATGCGAGGAGAGATACAGGAGGATGGGATGGGATGGGATGTAGGGAGAGGGATACAGGGGATGGGATAGGATGGGATGCAGGGGGACACTGGGAGGATGAAAATGGGATACAGGGGATGAGATGCAGGGGGATGGGATGAGGATGGGATGGGAGATACGAGGGGTTGGAATGGGATAGGGTTGGATGGGATGCAAGGGGACACTGGGAGGATGAGGAGGGGATACAGGGGTTGGGATATGGAGGTTGAGATACAGAGGATGAGATGGGGATGGGACACTGGGAGGATGAGGAGGGGATACAGGGGTTGGGATACAGGGGGATGGGATGAGGATGGGAGATACAGGAGGATGGGATGCAGGGAGAGGGATACAGGGGATGGGATGGGGATGGGGATGGGATTGGATGGGATGGGATGCAGAGGGGATGGGGAGGGTATAGGGAGGGGATGGGGATGCAGGGGGACACTGGCAGGATGAGGAGGAGACACAGGGGATGAGATGCAGGGGGATGGGATGGGAGATACAGGAGGATGGGATTCAGGGAGAGGGATACAGGGGATGGGATGGGATGGGATGGGAGATACAGGAGGATGGGATGCGATGAGATGCAGGGAGAGGGATACAGGGGATGGGATGGGATGCAGGGAACACTGGGAGGATGAGAGTGGGATACAGGGGATGAGATGCAGGGGGATGGGATATATGGGGGGTTCGGATGGGATAGGGATGCAGGGGGACACTGGGAGGATCAGGATGGGATACAGGGATTGGGATACAGGGGGATGGGATGGGACACTGAGAGGATGAAGATGGGATACAGGGGGATGGGGTGGGATATGGAGGTTGGGATACAGGTGGATGGGATGGGGATGGGACACTGGGAGGATGAGGAGGGGATATAGGGGTTGGGATATGGGGGGATGAGATAAGGATGGGAGGAGAGATACAGGAGGATGGGATGCGAGGGGAGGCAGGGAGAGGGATACAGGGGATGGGATGGAGATGGAATGGGATGGAGAGGGGACACTGGGAGGATGAGGATGGGATACAGGGGTTGGGACACAGGGGATGGGATAAGGATGCGATGAGAGATACATGAGGATGGGATGAGATGGGATACAGGGAGAGGGATACAGAGGATGGGATGGGATGGGATGCAGGGGGACACTGGGAGGATGAGGATGAGGATGGGATACAGGGTCTTTGTGAGCCTTCATTCACTCTCCACAATATGCACTTAGAGACCAAGTTCAGCCTCTTCAAAAGCCCCATGGATTTAACCCACAGCAGGTTTGCAGGAAACAAACCATCCCAGTGCTAAAAGCAGTAGCGCTCAGCTCTTTTCCACCACAAAACTGGAGGAGGCTGAGGAGAGACCTCATTGCTCTCTCCAACTACCTGAAAGGAGGTTGTAGAGGGGAGGGAGCTGGGCTCTTCTGCCAAGGGACAGGGCAGAGGACAAGAGGGAATGGCCTCAAACTCCGCCAGGGGAGATTTAGGCTAGAGATTAGGAGGAAATTTTTCACACAGAGGGTCATTGGGCATTGGAATAGGCTGCCCAGGGAGGTGGTTGATTCACCTTCCCTGGAGGTGTTTAAGGGACGGGTAGATGAGGTCCTGAGGGACATGGTTTAGTGTTTGATAGGAATGGTTGGACTCGATGATCTGATGGGTCTCTTCCAACCTGGTTGTTCTATGATTCTATGAAAACCATGTGGTTGCTTTATGCCTCTACAAAAGCTCTGTGTGTATGTGTGCACACACTCATTAACTGTACCCACGCACGTGATAAACACCGTTTTCTTCCTGCCTGTGTTGCAACGAAGGCCCTGCTGGAGCTGCCCAGGCACGCCTGGACTTCTGTGGGAGCAGCCAAGGAGCGGAAAAAAAAAAATTGCTTGGATACAGCAGAGCACAACACAAACCAGACAAGGTAGTGCAAAGGGGACAAGGAGCACAACTGATGCAGTGCTGGAGATTTAGGCTGGAGATTAGGAGGAAGTTCTTCACACAGAGGGTCATTGGGCATTGGAACAGGCTGCCCAGGGAGGTGGTTGAATCACCTTCCCTGGAGGTGTTTAAGGGACGGGTGGATGAGGTGCTGAGGGACTTGGTTTAGTGTTAGATAGGAATGGTTGGACTAGATGATCCGATGGGTCCCTTCCAACCTGGTTGTTCTATGATTCTATGGTCCCTGCACCTAGTTTTCTTCACCAGGCAAGGGTTGCCTGACACTCGCTTCTCCTGGGATACGTTCCCCAGGCAGATGTTTCTAAAATGCCTGGTGCTCTGCTAGCCAGCCCTCCGCAAACAAGCTCGTTAAGGCAGAAGAGTATGAAAACAACATCACTGCATCCCAGCTCGGGCACCCAGCGGATGAACAGTGCGGAGCCAGTGGGGATTGGCAGCACACGGCTGCAAGAATCAGAGAACGGTTTGGGTTGGGAAGGACCCAAAACTCACCCAGTTCCAAACGCCCTGGCAGGGACACTTCCCACTGGATCAGGGTTCTCAAACCCCATCCAACCTGGCCCTGAACACCCCCAGGGATGGGGCAGCCACAGCTTCCCTAAGCAGCGAGGCTCCTGCCCCCTCCTTTTAGGCAGTTGTAGAGAGCAATAAGGTCTCCCTTCAGCCTCCTTTTATCCAGGCAAACAGCGAGGATC
The DNA here is from genome assembly GCA_033558105.1 of Coccyzus lansbergi. Taxonomy (NCBI): domain Eukaryota; kingdom Metazoa; phylum Chordata; class Aves; order Cuculiformes; family Coccyzidae; genus Coccyzus; species Coccyzus lansbergi. Next base: position 272,030 of record JAUMJK010000585.1, on the reverse strand, counting down.
ACGTCCCAAACCTTCCCTGCACAGCACAGGCGTTTTAGCACAAGCTCTCTGGATGCAAAACTGATGTTAAAGGGATTTAATTCCATTTAAAACTCCACCCTGCCTCCACCACAGGGAAGACTGAAGAGAGAGCTCAGATCACACAGAGGAGAAAAGTAATCGGAAACTGTGCAAGGCAGTCACTTTCTCTTGCTCATTATTAGCTTTAACCTTATTATTGCTTAAATAACACCACTCATGGCATTTTCTGGGAGATAGTGACTCTTCATAGAATCATAGAATCACCAGGTTGGAAAAGACTCATTGGATCATTGAGTCCAACCATTCCTATTAAATACTAAACCAAGTCCCTCAGCACCTCATCCACCCATCCCTTAAACAACTCCAGGGAAGGTAAATCAACCCCCTCCCTGGGCAGCTGTTCCAATGCCCAATGACCCTTTCCATGAAATACTTTTTTCCTAATCTCCAGCCTAAATCTACCCTGGTGGAGCTTGAGGCCATTCCCTCTTGTCCTGTCCCCTGTCCCTTGGGAGAAGAGCCCAGCTCCCTCCTCTCCACAACCTCCTTTCAGGTAGTTGTAGAGAGCAATGAGGTCTCCCCTCAGCCTCCTCCAGGTTAAACTCCCCCAGCTCTCTCAGCTGCTCCTCATAAGGCCTCATAAGCCAGAGGAGCAGAGCTGCAGCCTGGATGGACTCTGAGGGCCGACAGGATTGAAATCTGAACAGCGAGTGGGGCACAAACCCCTCCTGTCCCGCTGGACAGGGTCAGGTTTGCACAGGCATGAAAATCCAGCTCGGGGTCAGCCCTTAAGAATAGTTTTCCCTCGCAAATCTCCCTGCACCTCTCTCCCAAGGCAGAAGTGCTCGCATCTTGCCCCTGGTGAGCGCAGCAGGAGCAAGCGGCTTCTTCTCCGAGCGGCAGCATGTGCTGCTCGCCCTGCATCCTCCGTCTGTTCACCATATTGCCTCGCGCTGCCATGGAAATGATCATTCTCTGGGTGATATTTTGCTGTCGCCGGCGCAGTCAGAGCTGGGTCTTGCTTCCAGGGAAGCCGCTGCCTCTCCTGCCAGGCCAGGAGGCTGGGATGCGATGCGAGGCCGCTGCACGCTCCGACTGCAAAAGCTGGATGCTGCGTGGGCTGTGTAGCCGCGGCTGCCTCTGCAGAAAAGCTCTGCTTTCCTCGGGTATTTACTTAAAAGTATTTAACAAAACCACTCAGCTCTTTTTCCCCAGGACTCAGCCACGCAGCCCTTTTTTTTTTTACCACGTGCTTGCACTTAATAAGCATCTTTAGACACCATCACGGGGGTTTTCCCCAATGTGTCCTTGTTGATTTAATTGTTGGGATTACAGCCCCCTCCTGGGAAGAGAGCTGTGTGCAAGCAGGAGGTTGGTTCCCCCGCTCTAGCACACTCGCTGTGCTTCACAGCAAAAGATGTTTTCTTGCACCCTTCTTCCCTCTTGCTGAGGGCTCAGACCTGAAAAATCAGCTCTAAATACACAGCCAGAGCACAACACCTTCTGCCATCCCCCTCCAGCAGAGCTGGAGCAGTGACTGGGGCTGGAAATTGGGGATGGGGTAGCATTGAGGGTACCCTTAGCAAGTTTGCAGATGACACAAAGCTGTGCGGAAGTGTGGATCTGCTGGAGGGTAGGGAGGCTCTGCAAAGGGACCTAAACAGGCTGGACTGCTGGGCAGTGTCCAATGGGATGAGGTTTAACACGGCCAAATGGCGGGTCCTGCACTTGGGGCACAACAACCCTATGCAGACTGGGACAAGTCTGGCTGGAAAACTGCCTGGAGGAGAAGGGACCTGGGGGTGTTGGTCGACAGCCGACTGAACATGAGCCAGCAGTGTGCCCAGGTGGCCAAGAAGGCCAAGGGCATCCTGGCTTGTATCAGAAATGGTGTGACCAGCAGGGCCAGGGAGGTGATTCTCCCTCTGGACTCAGCACTGGTGAGGCCGCTCCTTGAATACTGTGTTCAGTTGTGAGCCCCTCAGCACAAGAAGGATGTTGAGGCTCTGGAACAAGTCCAGAGAAGAGCAACGAAGCTGATGAAGGGGCTGGAGAACAGAACCTATGAGGAGCGGCTGAGAGAGCTGGGGTTGTTTAGCCTGGAGAAGAGGAGGCTGAGAGGAGACCTCATTGCTCTCTCCAACTACCTGAAAGGAGGTTGTGGAGAGGAGGGAGCTGGGCTCTTCTCCCAAGTGACAGGGGACAGGACAAGAGGGAATGGCCTTAAGCTCCACCAGGGGAGATTTAGGCTAGAGATTAGGAGGAAGTTTTTCACGAAAAGGGTCATTGGGCATTGGAACAGGCTGCCCAGGGAGGTGGTTGATTCTCCTTCCCTGGAGGTGTTTAAGGCACGGGTAGATAAGGTCCTGAGGGACATGATTTAGTGTTTGATAGGAATGGTTGGACTCAATGATCCAATGGGTCTCTTCCAACCTGGTTGTTCTATGATTCTATGATCCCGTATCCCTGTCTTTGTACTCTTGGATGTGCCCTGATGGATGTGGCTCAACTCAGCCATCCCCTGCCTCTCTCCTCTCCTGCTCAGGGCTGGATGAGGCCATGCTTCAGGCTTCACCAAGACCTTTTATCCTAATGCATTGCTAAACCCACTCATCCATCAGTCTAACTGCTGTGTTTCATGGCCAGTGTTACCCTCAGACCTGTGAACATCCCCCTTCCACGTCCACCCACCCACTAGCAGATCAAGAAGGTTCTCCAAAAACAGTCGGCCACATGAGTGAGGAACCTGGCGCTGGGGATGGCAGCAGAAAAGGCAAACTGCCTCTTTCTTTTGGTGAAAAAGCCAAGATCTACTAAGAGCTTTCTGGTGCCAAAGCAGGGAGTCGGTCAGCAGGGGGTGGCGAATCCTTAAAGCCTAAGACGGGAAAGGAAAATAGACACATACACAAAATTAATTACATCAGCTGCAAAAATAGTGGCTGTTCTAAGGTTAATGCTCAAGTGAGCCAACCCAGACAGAAAAAAAGGCCAAAGAAATTACTGGCATCAGCACTGGCTGCTCCTGCAGACAAACCATGGTCAGTGCTGGCACAGAGAGCAAGCAAAATAGTTGTTTTCCAAGAGGTTTTGGGAAAAAAAAAAGATGCCAGTAGAGAGAGTTCAGCATCCTAGTGCAACAGTCACAAAGGGAATAGGCAGGAATTGTAGAATACTTCAGTTGAAAGGGACCTTTACTGGTCATCCAGGCCAACCTGCCTGCAGGAGCAGGCACATCGTGAACTCAAGAGGGTTGCTCAGAGCCCCATCCAATCTGGCCTCAAATGCTTCCAGGGATGGAGCCTCCACTAGCACCCCTGTGCAACCTGGGCTATGTGGGAGCTAGTCCCAGAAACGTCCTTACCCGTGTCTCAGCTTCCCAGGCATCACCCCAATCCCAGATTACAATAATTTTACATACATTCATAGAATCATAGAACAACCAGGTTGGAAGAGACCCATCAGATCATCCAGTCCAACCATTCCTATCAAACACTAAACCATGTCCCTCAGGACCTCATCTACCCGTCCCTTAAACACCTCCAGGGAAGGTGACTCAACCACCTCCCTGGGCAGCCTATTCCAATGCCCAATGACCCTCTGTGTGAAAAACTTCCTCCTAATCTCCAGCCTAAATCTCCCCTGGTGGAGCTTGAGGCCATTCCCTCTTGTCCTGTCTCCTGTCACTTGGGAGAAGAGCCCAGCTCCCTCCTCTCTACAACCTCCTTTCAGGTAGCTGCAGAGAGCAATGAGGTCTCTGCTCAGCCTCCTCTTCTCCAGGCTAAACAACCCCAGATCTCTCACCCGTTGATGCTTTCAAGACTACAAGCACTTATAAATGGGACTCCACATCTCAGACTCCTCAACCACTGGGTTCCTAAGGTCTTTGAAGCTCGACAAGATGCGAGCAATGCTGCTCTTGCTCTGCCTCTTGTTCCACCGCAAACACCAGGGGGCTGGCAGACACTATTGTAATTGTTTTGAGAACTGAGCTACATACAATTAAATGAGAAAACCCTCAGAAATGAAGGTGTAGAACCCAAAACACTGAGGCTCCAGCAGTCCTACTGCCTTATCATCATTGTAAATTAACCACAGCAACCACAGCGTTTTGGTGCAAATACCTCGGAGGGCTTTAGAGGAAACAGAAGGCAAACACACCAGTGTTTTGGGGTAAAATGCAGCAGGATTGGTGCCCTGCAGGCTCCTTCCCCAGGAAACAGAACTGCAGATGTTGAAATGATGGCCAAGAAGGTCTGGAAATGGGCACAAATGTTCCCAGGCTTTTAAGACTCACACACAGCCGACACGCTAGGCACTACAATTTGTTACGCTATTCATTTCTCCGTTAAATTCTAGTATATATTTTTAAAAAAAAAAAAAAAAAAAGACTATATTCTCTTTACAGCCTCTGGGGCTGTAATTGTTATGCTAATGCCAGAACCTGGAAAGGGCTGTGGTGAACTCATCTGCTGTTCTTTCCTGCCTGTGGTGCCAGCAGTTGGTTGGGACAGAGCCAAGCAGGAGGAGGTGTTGCCATCTCCCTTCAGCGAGCATCACAAATCACAGCTGGCGGCTGAGAAGCCACCTTCTTTTTCTCCTCCTGCAGTACAGGAACTGCAGAGCCTTCAAACAAGGCTCAATGCAAGAAACAGGCAGCGCATTTGTTCCGGGACAGAAAATAAAAGGCTCCTCATAACAGCAACCAAGCAAGGGCTGCGCAGTTGTGTCTGCGTGAGATAAGAATCACAGGCGCAGCATTAGCAGCAGCTTTTGGCAGGAAAGCCTCCCCGCAGCAGCCCCCTGTGCTGAAGGAGCAGCTGCAGAGGCTGCTCTCTGCACCACGAGGGATGCACCCTACAAGGATGCTTGAGGACCATTCATCAGTTCTACTGCCAGGCGTCAGCAGATGATTTTACTCCAAAGAAGAAATCCCTCTTTGAGAGAAGTGCCCTTTAAACTGCAAGACTGGGGTTTGGAGCAGAACAAAGCTGTATATATATATATATATATATACACACACATATATATGTGTATATATATATATAATCATGGAATCACCAGGTTGGAAGAGACCCACTGGATCATCGAGTCCAACCATTCCCATCAAACACTAACCCATGTCCCTCAGCACCTCATCCACTCGTCCCTTAAACACCTCCAGGGAAGGTGAATCAACCACCTCCCTGGGAAGCCTCTGTCAGTGCCTAACGACGCTTTCTGTCAACATTTTTTTTCCTAATGTTCAGCTTGAACCTCCCCTGGTGGAGCTTGAGGCCATTCCCTCTTGTCCTGTCCCCTGTCACTTGGGAGAAGAGCCCAGCTCCCTCCTCTCCACAACCTCCTTTCAGGGAGTTGGAGAGAGCAATGAGGTCTCCCCTCAGCCTCCTCTTCTCCATGATAAACACCCCCAACTCTCTCAGCTGTTCCTCATAAGGCCTGTGTGCATATATATACACACACACACACACATATAGATAGTTATATAGATAGATATATCTATATATCTATATATATATGGATGTATACGTAGGAGCCTTCAAAATAAAGGGAAAAGCTGCTTCCCTGCCCCAAATCCTCCTCTGAAAATAGGTTGGTGTCTTTGTCTATCCACTGCAGAGCTGTGAGCCCTCACAGCAGGCACGGGGGAGCAGTCGTGACGGTGGTTTTCCTGCCATAAGCCGGACAGAAGTCAGCCTCTCTCAAAGATTACTCATGAGTCACACTGCATCGTCAGCCTCTCGCTGCATGGAGTGTGAGCCACCCCATCAGGGACACTGCCAAGGAGCAGCACCAGGGCTGGTCACTGCTGACCTGCTCTGGTTTTATGACGAGACACAAGCTTCTTGTTCAGGTTTTGTAACTGCAGTGTCAGCGTCTACCTGCAATCGTTAGAATAAACTCTCAAACAAAAAAATCTCCAAAACTCAAAAAACATTCGAGCACACAAACTCAACTTGCACCTCTCGTACAATCACAGGCTGAGAGAGTTGGGGTTGTTGAGCCGGGAGAAAAGAAGGCTCTGAGGAGACCTCATAGCAACCTTCCAGTGCCTGAAGGGGCCACAAGAAAGCTGGGGAGGGACTGTTCACAAAGGCTTGTGGTGGTAGGAAGAGGGGCAATGGGAATAAACTGGAGAGGGGCAGATTTAAACTGGACATAAGGAGGAATTTCTTCACAATGAAGGTGGTGAGGCACTGGAACAGGTTGCTGAGGGAAGCTGTGACTGTCCCATCCCTGGGGTGTTCAAGGCCAGGTTGGATGAGGCTTGGAGCCCCTGATCCAGTGGGAGATGCCCCTTCCCATGGCAGGGGGTGGAACTCGATCTTCCAACCCAAACTATTCTGTGATTCTATTTTTTCAAGTTGCATTGCCAGAAGAGGTCCCACACGGTTGCTCTGACTCATGGCAACTCACAGGCATCACGTGCTTGGTAAATCCCAGCAGATCTTTCTGCTCAGGGGTTTTACTGTTGTTGCAAAACCTGATTTACCATGAACAGGGATTAGGGCACCCACGTGCCAGCTTCATTTAACGTAGGATTTCAATGTTCCTCCAGTGGAGCAGCCAAGCTCACTCGAGGCGTCTACAAGGTTTAATAGCAAAACAAAAATCCCCAAACCAGAAATTATGCACACGATGTACTTCACACAGAGATAAGCAGTTGGAAAAAAGAACAACTTAGGCGTTCAGTCCAGCTCTCAGCCAACAGATAAGGGGTCGTTCCCTACAGTATATTTAGCAGCGATTTGTCCAGTCTGGTGTTGATTACACAAAATGACACAGAACTGCCTCTGTTTCTCCAGGGATACTGCTCACAGCCAAACCCATCGCGCTGGTAGAGACCTTCTCCTGACATCTTGCTTTCCTCTGCCTCCATCTCACCTCTCCGCAGCTCAGGCTTGAGCCACGCTAATTAATTCCCCACTCATTTCTGCAGTCTCCCCCCCACACACACTATGCAGCCATTTTGTAGCATCCTACATCTTCTTGGCTCTCTTTAATCATCACTTAGTCAGGTTTACAGCTTTAATTCGTGTAATCTGCTGTCACTGCCCAATTGTCTCCTCTCAGTCACCGCAGCTGCTCTTTGCAGCCCCTCCAATTTGGCTGCTGCCTCCTGGTACGAGATACATCCCAAAATGAACAAGTTCGGCTTCTCCCAGGGGATGCACATCAATACCTTCACACCCTGCTGCGTGGGGGATTCCTTAAGACTTTGCAGAGCTCCAGCAGAACAAAGCATCCCAAGCAGCTCAGCCAAAGAGACATTTCCAGCCACAGAGGAGCTGAGAGAGGCACTAACAATCATTCTTGCACACCCCACATGGAGCACAGACACATCCTTAGTGTGACAGGTAGCCAAGGGGACATTGTGCTGCCCCACAGAACTGACTCAGCACTGCAGAACATCAGACCAGAACAGCGTCCTCAGGGACAAACTCCCCCTATTAATATATTAACCCTTGCCACAGGAGATCCATGTTGTTAACAGCTCCTCTCATCCAGGTTGCTGGAAGTCTCTTGCCAAGCTCAGCACAATCATCCCAAAGGGGAGCAATAAAAGGAGAATCATTTAGGTTGGAAAATACCTTTAAGATCATCGAGTCCAACCATAAACCTAAGCTATCTCATCCATTATGTCTCAGCCACCCCACTAAAAATATTCCACAGCAGAAAAGAGTCAGAAGAAAGCAGAGTTGCCCCAAGTTACGTTATTTTCCATGGATAAAAGGGAGAGAAGAGAGGGATGACATGCATTTTTTTTATTACTCAAGACACATGAAAGCCCTTGTCTCCTAACCGAGGATCCCACTATCAGCATCAGCTGTGCCAATACAAGTTGTGTTATTACCTCTTCTGTACAAAGCAATTTGGTTTTATTGACCATGCACTATCCAGGGCACTACAACACGCTCCTGCTCATTACAGCCTGTCAGTCAGGAGGCAACAGGAAGGAAAAAACAAGATTTAAAGAGAAGGCAGTTCTTTGCAGTCATGAAAATAATCTTGCTTTAGCAAGAGCATTGACAGCAAGCAGTTCAGACTGCAACAAGGAGCACCAAGTGATCAAGACAGCTCAGGATTTCAAACACTAGAAGATAATCCTTAGAGTAAAATAATTTACCTCTTCTGGGCCTAAAAACTTGTATCCAAGCGCAGCACATTGAAAAAAAAAGCCAAATTAGGGCTCTGATTTTGTTTATTATCATAGAATCATAGAACAACCAGGTTGGAAGGGACCCATCGGATCATCTAGTCCAACCATTCCTATCAAACACTAAACCAAGTTCCTCAAGACCTCATCTACCCGTCCCTTAAACACCTCCACGGAAGGTGACTCAACCACCTCCCTGGGCAGCCTATTCCAATGCCCAGTCACCCTCTGTGTGAAAAACTTCCTCCTAATCTCATTATCTCCTCTACCTAAATCAACTAGACAATTCTGCTTGCAACAGACCTTCCATAGTAGGGGCTCTGTGGCAAATAGGGGTTTTTTTTTTAGTTTTTGTCTCTCCTTTGAGAAGATAATCAAAAATCAAGATCTTTTTCCCCACATGACCTATATTTAGTCTCAATCTCAAATAAGTTTTCCCACAATTTATGCCACTTGACACATTCCACCCCTCACATTTTGCCTTTTTTTTTTTCCTCTTGGCCCAGTGCAGCCAGCTCCACTGGAGTGCTGTGAGCTCTGAGCAGGGAGGAGTGTGGCTGCTGTCACTCTAAAGGGAGATGTTTTAAGGCCAAATATACAACAGAAAGAAAAAACAGAGCATGTTCAAGTTGGAGGAACTGAACAGCTGAGAACTATCTGTATGAAACAGATACAGGCCCCTCCAGTAGCCTTCACCCATCACCACCTTCATCACATGAAAGTTGTTTTATTCTACCACAGGGTATTCATAAGCCCCAAACCCATGTCCTTTTTATAGTTTAGTTCCCTGGGAAAACAACACCCACCCAAAGGCTTCAGGCAACGCAGAACTCAGGATTTGCAGGGTAGAGAACAGAGACTATTTCTGGCATTACCCCTCAGTGGTAGGATGGGAACTAGAGGTTGAACTGGAAGGAACATCTTGAAGAACTACATTTTGTGATGAAGGACACATGCTTGAGATGTGGGGGATTAACAGGAAGAACACTTCACAGAAATACTTTGGCCTTCTCATCCCTGCCGACTGGAAGTATGGTTAGATCCCAGTATATCAGGAAAAGAACTACAAAAGCCACAGTTCAACTTCAGCCCAGTCTAAAACAAACAAGTCAAGGACTTGCCCTTTTGAGATAATGTGGCCTGATGCACTGAGGAAACGGCTTATGATGCAAGTTTCAACCCTTAATTTGTATCTAGTCATCAAGGTTCAAAGCACCAGGCTCCTTGTCTTCCCCTGCCCAGCAAGCTGACACCAAGCCCCGTGGAATAAGACCACTAGCAACAAGCTCTGCCTACGTCTGCCCTCCTGCCTGAGACTACCTACCACTGGAAAAAAGGACTATGAGGAAATGCTTCCATTCACCTGAGAGAGTCTATAAAGCACTCCAGCAAGTTCAGCTCACAAAACCAAAAGATTGAAGTGCACACAAGCACAGCTGTAGGACCTGGAGAACTTCCAGCTCCAGGAAAGGCACCTCGGTGAATCCCACTGACAGCAAAGTTTTTCCCCTAGTTTTTCCTACACAAGTTTTTTTTACACTTTGACTCTATATCCATGATGAAGATGTTAACAGCTGCAAATGGAAGGCAGGGATGGGGAAACGCAGACTTCAGAAGCAATGGGTCAGCTTGGTTGCTAGCAGTTCAGAAGCAGAAAATGAGATGCATTAAACTTCTTTCTGGTCAATTTTTATTTTACACGTTCGCATCACAGCAGGGAAACCAAGTTACACAGACCGTCTTGATTTGTATCTACCTTGCTTCTCTTCAAATACTGGTTGTTCTTTTATTAAAGCTTAAAAAAATACTGAAAAAAATCCATTTGTACATCTGAACATGAACTGAGGAACAGGATATTTACAGGTCACCAAAACCCCTGGAACTGGACCTTGCTGTACACAGGGAAGTCTTTTTGACTTCTTCTGGAGGTCATTTACTAAATGAATTGAAAGCTACACTGTACAAGGTGCCCTAAAGCTGTTTAATGACATAAGAGGATCTAGAATTAATTATTAATAGTTACTAAAGTGAAAGGGAAGCTATTTCGACCCATACTCTGTTTTAACAGAACAGGTACCAGCCCAACGCCCCAGTATCCTAGCTCCAAGACGAAGTGCTTCGGATAATGTGGAGGTTGGGCTCCACGTTTTTTATAGAGAGAGTAGAATGCCGAGTGAAATCCCACAGGGAAATATTTATTAAGAACTGTCCTTTCCAAAAGATCACTGCAGTCAGAACAAAAATGGGTTCTTGAGCCAGTCGTCCTACAAGGAGTGACTCTGCCCAGCCACGTACCTCTGGTGTTGTTACTTCGCGAAGAAGTATCTCAGTGTTCTTAAATCCTGTTCTGGCACCAACAAGTTCGCAACACGGAGTTCTTACAGGATCATTGCTACAGCCAAGCAAGGAACTACAACAGGGGAAAACACACAGCTTCCCAGTATTGCTAAGTAAAGGTGATTAATAAGCCCAATACAGCACCATATCCAGCGGCTATAAAGAAAGCCAGATTAATCCAATTTAGAACAACGTTTTCCAGCAAATCGACCCTAGGGAACACAAAAGAAACATTGGTCAAGGGCCTCTGAGCAGCACCGCCTCAGTTTTCAGGAAATATTGAGGTTACTGAAGTTACACTGTCTGAAACCTATGACCCTGCACGTCAGTCCCACCATGTTTTAAACATCACTGCACCTTCCAGTTGCTGCAGACCAGAGCTCCTGCTCTTGTTATAAAGGCGAAAGACAGGGAAACGTTTTATGATTGAAGCTGAGGTCAAGACACAAAATCAATAAAACATTTGCTTTAAAGTAACAGCAGTTTGTTAGCTATCATGACAGGTCAGACTGAGGGAGACAAACCAGGCCGAGTGAAGGAGGAAGAATTTCCTTCCCTTCTATACCCACACTACTACTCAATTCTTTTTTTTAAGAGCTAAGCCACTTAGCTCTGGTCACTGGTCAGGCCGCATTTCTCTTCTCTAAGGGGAGCACACTGTAAAGACGACCAAACATCCTAAAAATCACCCACTGGACTTTCATGAATGCACACACTGATGAGAACGTGCCTTTTCACAGCCAGAAGGAATGTTACAGCGCTTCAGGGTACATGCTGGATGCACATTCACGCTCAAAGAGTCCACTTAGAGAAATACATCGTCCACATTCCTAGCTCCAAGACAAAATGCTGCAATGCAGCAAATTTTTACAACATGCTCCCAGGGTGTGCCAGCATGGAAATCCAGGAACAGGGCACTCGGCTGGAGAGAAACTGAACAATGCACTGCGCTGATCCTGACACGCTGAGCGAGATGACAACATGAAAGAGCATCTTAATAGGACAGCATGTGGCTTCTTCAACTCGAACTGCTACAATCTGAGTGAGCAGCAGCAACATTCCAGATGACCCCATTATGTCTTGCTATCTTTTAGAATGTGTCTTGATGAAGCATCAAGGAAAACATTTTTAGGCCTGAAGAAAGCAAGAGTCTGGCAGTTGCTCAGCAAGGTTTCCTATGGAAGACAGTTTGCTGAACAGTTACAGCAGGAAGGAGGAGTGCATCCGTGGCATTTGCATGTCATCATCGATAGGGATTTATTGGGGCATAACTTGCATTACAAGTGAAAACTGAACTGATTTCATTGTTGTCTGCAGAGGGTGCCGAGCGCTCCACTGCAGAAAGATACATGAATGCATTCAAAAGCATTTACTGGGAATTACACCAGGTCTGCATTTCCAGAACTCCATCAGGACACTGCTGTCTGCTTGCAGGTTGATCTGTGCTCACTTCAGTAAAAGGCAGAGACAGGAAAGTAAGGCTGCATCCCAAAAATTATCTGTAAAAGTCATAAGTACCTCTTCTATTTTCCCTCCCTGTGAAGGAAGGAGCTTCCTACCAGATATACAGCCCTCAGCATTTGAACGGCAAGTATTGTGATTAGCCTGCCTGGTAAGCTCAAAGCTGCTGCTTTTTCTTAGTAATAGAATGTCAGGCACCTGCCAGCCATGCAGATGCAGGTTTGCCCTGGGAGGAAGGGGAGGGAGCAACCCTCCCTTTGATGCTCTGCGGTGCAGCACACACTGTGCTGCATGAGAAGCACAACTGCAGCCACTCTCTCCATCCTCCAACAGCCCAGACACCCTCCAATCCATCATACAAACTTATAAAACAATTTGTTTTACCTGCTCCAAAGAAATCCAGAGAAAGTAGAAATTTACTTCAGAAATGGCTGCAGTAATAACCCTCTGTCACTCTGTGTTTGACTGGTACATCCACATTCATTTTCTTTACTAATGCTAAGGTCTGACTCGCTACTGCTGTACTGCTGGTTAGCATCCGGCATTAAGTGAAGTTTTTATCCTGAAGTTTTATCCTGAAGATTTTTGTATAAGAAGACTGGTGAGTTCAGGTCTGAAGTTGGAAAAAATCCCTTCCAAAAAAACAGTACTGCCATGGCTTTTCATCCCAATTAAAAAAAAAAATTAAAATCATCCTTTTTTTGGACTTTGACTACTGAGCCAGGGACTTGGCAGATAAACCTACACTATACACAACTTTAGGAAAAAAGTATATATGAACAAGAGAAATCTAAGACTAAGGTAAAAGCACTTGCCAAATCAGCAACTCCACCGATGCTGAGATACGAAGTTGGTAGCTGTTTGAACCAAGTTTAGCACAGGCTGGGATCCCAGAACAGTCTCTCAGGCGTTTACGTGAAACGCCACATCCATCAGAATTTCCCAGTTCCTTTGCAAAATGCATGAATAGGTTCTACACCAGCACAGTGCCCAGTTTACCAGTGATGCTGCACTTATGTTCCTGACAGCAAGTCCTCATCCCTTACAGACTTCAAGTCTCCAGGAAAACTACTCCAAACAAAGTTTGTGGCCCTTGAGTGGCCCTTGGGATGCAGACAGTGACATTTCCACGCAGGACTGTGTAGAGCGAGAGAGAATGAGTTTTTCACATGTTGTACTTAAGTGTATAAAGATCTGGGACTGTCAATGTCTGCTTATAGTCAAATTTCTCACACTTCAGTTAGTTATTAAGCAGAACATTTCTTCACATAGGAGGTCTAAAAGGTCACACAACAAGTCTTGCTAGTGGTGCATGGTCCCTGAACATAATTGTGTCATTTCAAGACAATGGCAGCAGAAGTTAAACTATCACTGTTGTGATCACTACCCATTATAAATTGAGGAGGAAGACATAGAAGAGGGCTATTCTCATGCTTTATCTGAAGAAAAAACAGTTCCAGGTATCAAAGCAGGAACCAACACCTGGGAAGAGAAGCAGCAACTGGAGAAAACAATGTTGCTCATTAAATAGCAAATCTTGGTATGGACTGTTCCTTTAAGAGCTCTATAAACCCTGTTCAAGGCTAAGAAAGAAGTGGTTCAAGATTCCAAAGAAAGTCCCCTGTCTAAACTTAAAAAATAAAAGCCCTAGTGGATAACAGTCCTCTACATCTCTGGGGCACAACTGGTTAGTCTCTTTAAGTCAAAACAGCAATTCCTAAGAGCGTTTGTAAAAGCTGCAGTACATCCACAGCTCTGTGCCGATGGCTCTCCCTGCCACTCTGACAGAAGCATTTTGCTCAACAGCACCATATGTCAATGTCTCTACATGAATACTAAGGCTTCAGTGGGTCAGAGAGTTAAATTTGATTTATTTTTCTTAAAGCCCTCATTACATCAGTGAGCCACTTCCATCTCCCTCAAGATTAACAATTATCTGTTACGCCTTCCTACTACAACTATGGACACCAGCTTGCCTTACTCACAATACCAGAGCACTACAGATAAACCATATGTAGCATTTGTAACACGTCTATAAAAGACTCCACTGCAAGTCTGCAGGTCATAGTAGAGACCTCTGTACTCCCCTGCACTGAGGTCCTGGTCATAATCTTTTCCTTCCCTGAAAAAAACCATTTAGGACTGGTAGCTGCTGGCTCTGGTGCCAATACGATGCTGACAAGTTCAGCTCACATCAAACAGCAATATCATTAATCCTACACAGCCAGAGAGGTACAAGTAGCCATCCAGAGAGGATAAAGAACTCAGAATAATGGTGAAACAGAGACATATGCTGCATTACGCTTGCCAGACAGACTTCAACTGGAGATCCCAGTACTGTTCGTACTGTGCCAGAAAGAACTATCTTTTTAAAATACCTTGAAAATATCTTATAGAGCAGATCAAAGTGCTCCGGGTCACAGCTTGAAATTAAATGTTTTAAGATAGCATGGCAGACCTCTAAAAAAGCAAGCATCAGTCTTAAACCTCTTGTGTACTTCTTGTCAGGTGGGTGTGAATTAAGAGCAACTCCATCAACAGTGGAAAATTTACCTTAGTGCTGACTGCACTACAGGCCAGTGCTTTTAGGGAAGAACAGTTACTCACTCCCTGTATAGCAATATGTTTGAAACCCTGATGTATTCAAGTGGATACCTGCATGGATAAAGACAAGAAACTACTAATCAGCCTTCCTGCTGATGCGAGTAGTGGCAGAACTCATCTGATCCAATGCCCCATTTAGTCTCTCAAATAACTGCAGTTGTTTCTATTCCTTTGTTTTGGAGTGTTTTGTCCAAGCCAAAAGAAGGGTTTATAAAAAAAAGAAAAACAGAATAAATACTTACAACTCTTATCTTCTTTTCCCACCTTCCAACACTTCATAATTCCCAGCATACATGTTACATAGCAAGTGTGTACAGAGATATATATATGAATTATATAAAATATATAATTTAGATACACACTACGGGTCTCTCTCCATGTTAGTATTCCACATTCTGAAGAATGCAACTGCAAACAACTCGGAATACCAAATCGATCCAGAAAGCGGGGAAAAAAGAATAAGCTACCCAAAATCCCTAGGAAAGCTTCACACTCTTTGCAGGTACCAAGAGATCCCATTTTCTTATGATGAGAGGAAGAGCTGTATTTCTGCACTGCTTTGCTCCCCTTAGACACACCCCACGCCACAGTTTCAGTGTTGGGAAGTGCCAGTTGCTCCCTTTCCACTGAAAGTAATATTAATAAATTAAAAAAGTTTCTCTGAAAGTGCAGCCTCAGTCCAGTCCGTCATGCCGTGCTTTCCCACTCGCCCCGTAGCTCTGCCGAACCATTCACCACTTTCTTGACCTTCTTCATGCCTTCCATCACTCCAGAAGTCGTCACCCTGGAAGAGAAAGGAGTAACATCAGAAAATCCAACCTGAACTGAGACACCCATTTGAACAACAGCCCAGAATTGTCTTCCTGTGTGTGAAACGCTTCAAGCTCCTCCCAACCAAGACCCAACCCTCTTGATGTTTGCCCTTTCCTATAGCTTCCATCCGTTTTGAGGGTCAGGTATCACCTTGGACACAACATTGATGGGGTGGAAGCAAGGCTACTGTACTTGAGAACACCAAGTCCCTCCTCATGTTTCACTAAACTAAAGTAGCAAATCATATTTGCTGATACGTGAAAGAAGATAGTAGGGATGATTAAAATAGGTGATCATTTGCTATGGTTTGAGCAGCTTGTATACCAAAATGACTTTTACGCAAACGAGCGTCCTTCATTATGTGCATTAAATAGTTTCTTCAGAATTTGCACTGCTTCTAATAGGTTCAACATATTATCTGAATGCACACATGGTGGACAGTGCCACAAGTAAACCTTATTAGCTTAATGCACAAACTGCTGTTAACAGCAAAATTACTCAATGAGCAGCACAAAACAGAAGAGAGAGGCAATCTTTTTCATGCGATCCAAGTCTGAATTTCACATGGAAATCTGACCACTAGACCATACAACTTCACACCATTCAAACATTAGGCAGACTGAACTGTTTATCCAGCCAGAACAGCATCACTTCTCTCAGAACTACCTTGGCTCTCCCAACAAGCTTTTCAGCCCAGTAGCTTTTTGTGTTGCTATAAAAACCAGGCTATTCCCATGCACAAGACATTTCCTTTATTCATTTGCACAATAAGATTCTCATTCCACACAGGTATTTTCTCCCTAAAAATGTGCTGCACGGGTAATTTTGGATGCTGAAAGTGAGAGTTCCAATAGCTCAAAGCAGTCACAAAGGATGCCTGGAAGCACAGCTAGAACTATCCTGTTCAAAGATGATACTGCAAGTCTGCATGTGCTTTCCCCTTGCTGTTTACCACGCAAGAATACTACATTTGATCAAACCAGCTAACAACATTGTCACAGTACCACCCAAGAGGAGAAGAAACATTCACTCTTGTAATAATCTCACATTCTTTGATAATACCCTTAGTTCCGCGTTAGATATCAGATTCTGCTCATGTACTGTACAAGTAATTTACTCAAACTGGTGTGTTCAGTGACTCCAGTGGTGGCAGTGCTGGTATTCTCAGTGGTTCAGACACTTTAGCTACATGAGCTCACGTTTAAGGCAACAGGAAAAGGGTCAGAAGAGAGCAGATCAAATAGTAACTTTATTAACTATTGGAATTAAAAAAAGGGGGAGGGAGGAAGAAAAGTAAGCAGGTTGCTTTAAGGAGGAAGATGGAATTAATGAGCATTTGCCTGAAAAAGACCACGTGAAGCTTATCAGCACAGAGAAGCTGTAGATGTCAAATCCTCCCTGTTGACAAAGGTTTTTCCCCGCAGTCACATAGGAAAACTCCAGGGTAACATGAACTAGACAAAGTCACCAAAGTAGATGCATAACTAATTGGAAAAGCATATATTGAGATGGACTTAATGGTTTCCTGTCAAAAATGAAAGAACATTGAGCGCAGTTCCAGAGAGGTCTGTCCTGGTTTCACTTCTACTTTGTATTTTCAGTAATTGCCTGGGTAATGGAATAGAGAACTCGCTTATTAAATCTGCAGCACTAGGAGTTACATATCTGAGAACAAGACTACACACAGAAGGATTCTGGCAAATCAAAGCAATCATCTGAGAAATACAGGACAACACAGCAAGACAAATACAAAGTTTACTCTTCAGAAATCATCAACGTCTTAATTCCAGACCAACGGGGTCTATATCAGTTCTTCAGGGAACTGAAGTTCTAGTTTCAGTCCAACAAGAAACACTAATACTGGCAGCAGCCAGCCTTCCCAAACTGTTGCAAACTGGAGTGAAAACCAATCAGTCGTTGAGCAAAAAACTGATCTAGGCATGGGAAATGTGTTAAAGAAAACTACTTCTAATGAAGAGTGTCATGAATCAGTCTGCCATGAAGCACAGCCTGAGAGAAAGCAGAGAAAAGCAACCAAGCAGGACTTCAAGTCTCAGCACAGAATAGGCTGCCTCACGATACAGTGAGAAACTCCAGATACAAAAGCGTAAGCAAAGATAGATCAGTGTTGCCACAACAGTTCACTGTGTGGAGGCTGTTTGGGGCATAAAGAACAAACAATGTCAGTCTCCACGCACTCAGTAAGATGGATTTTCTGAACTGAGAACAAAATCATTATTAGCTTTTCCTGCAACTCCTCCTCCAGTGGAACTACTTTAGCCTCACACATACCTATGAACATCATTCCCAACAAGATCTGTAGCAGAGAACTTGGGGACATTTAAGGTAAATGGACTAAGCTAATGGAATCACGTACTGTAGGGGTTAAAGATAACCCCAAGCTGCTTCCTTTCCCCTTCCTCACTTCACATTATCTACTGAACTGTTTATATTTGTTTGTGCCCCAGAAACAGCATTAGGACTGGAAGCATGACAACTCATTCCGCCAAGTGTGGCTGCACCTTTTCAAACAGAGTACTTGAATCTAAAACTGTCAGAGACGAGCCCACATCCTGACAGAACAGGCTCAAGAAGCCACCCAGCACAGAACACACAAAGCCACTTTGTTGGTGACAAATGGCTATCAGCCCTTCTTGATAAAGAACAGACTAGTCCTTAGTTCAGGGTTAGTCACACCCACCTCTTCTCCACCAGGACAACTTCTATCGAGCCTGGTAGAAGTGAAGATTAAGTCCTACAGCATTTGTGGATGCTTTCTCCCAAAGACAGAAGCACGCTCACTGAAAAGACTTACTACAAGTTACCTTTGCTGTTCTTGATTGATAGTTGATTTTTAAGAGTCACAAGAATTTACAGAGGGAGGATTTGTAGCTTACATTGCTCCTGGCACAGACACATCTTCAGGTTTGTGTTGAAACTCTGCAGACTGCCACACTGTCCTTAGTGATATTTACATTTACTGCCAGACTGAGTCTTGTATAGTTTGCAATGCATGAAAAGAGGCATAAACTAGAGGGCTGCACTTAAAATGTTTTGGTTTGGTTGGTTTTTTTTTTTTCTTTACTGGAAGGCACGCAAGCCTGGAAAGCAGGCCTGGTGATCTCATGGCTTTCCCTTCCATTGCTTCATACAAGCGTTGAGTCTAAAGGAACAGAATGGTTCTGCAGTAAATGCTTTTAAGAGCCTGATTTTAACAAAAATCCCTCTGGGAGAGGAATACCACCATAAAACATAGCAGTACAGCAGAATACCAAGAAGTTTGAAGTTTGCAGGCTTTTAACTTCTGCCATGGCCTCTGAAGGGAAGGGTATTTATCACATCAAAGATAAAGCACACTCATGCAATGGTTACTCAGGATGCTGTCAGGCACTTACTCACTTGCTCCAACAAGCCTCAATATTTTTTCCCTCCACGGAAACAACCTCTAATATTTATAAAAGCAAAAATAGGACCAGCAAGACCAAGTCAATGAGAAGTTTAATGCACTTTGATTGCAGCGCTTCACCTGTCACAGAATGTGCAAATACCACACTTTTCAAATGCGTGAACACTGAACCTCCCTTAGGCAGCTGGGGATGGAAAAACAGGACTCTCGCAGATTATACCCTGCCAAGTGCCCAAACGGAGTAAAACTTTTAGTGAATCAAATCCGATTAAAAAAAAATTCAAGCCAGGCTAAGAAGAACAAACCCACAAAGCACAACAATGGAAACTCCCATGGCAAAGAGCAAAATGCCTTACTAGGAGAAAACCTCACAAGGAATTCCAATTCCTGAGTTTCCTGTAATGGTTTCACTACAGCAAGATGTAAATAATTTCATTAGCTCATTGAACTCCCTCCAGCTTATTCTTGGCAGATTGTGTTAAATTTAGCAGCTTCTCCAATTTACTGAAATCACTACATGTGAAAGGTGCCATATTATTAGTCCTAAAACAGAAAGCCCAAGTACAATTTCATTAAGCATGTCACGCAAAGCTGAAATTCACTCTACCAGGCAATCTTGCAAGAATGATAAAAAATAAAAAAAGCTCATTTCTATACGATCATAAAATCCTGCCACATATTCCAGTTCAGAGAGTGTCTTCCTAATGTAGATGCTTACTTTCCAAGTCTCAGACTGAAACCAGCTTCTTATATAAGCCACTTAAGTACTTTTAAGTGATAGTGCTTCTAAAGTCACTGCCCACCACTTGGATTCTACTTCCAACAAGGACAGATGTTATGGATCCAAAGCAAAAATAACCACAAATTGGAAACATTTGTTACTAGAGAGATTGGTGAAAAATAAAACTCCTTGCCTGACCCCTCATCTGGAGTTATATCCCCAGCTCTGGAATCCTTAGCATAAGAATATGGAGCTGTTGGAATGGATGCAGAGAGGCTACAAAGATGATTAGAGGGCTGGAGCGTCTCCTGTATGAGGACAGGCTGAGAGAGCTCGGTTTGTTCAACCTGGAGAAGAGAAGGCTCCAAGGAGACCTTATAGCAACCTTCCTCTACCTGAAGGAGCTACAAGAAAGCTGGGGAGGGGCTGTTTCGAAAGCCTTGTGGTGATAGGACTGGGGGCAATGGGGATAAACTGGAGAGGGGCAGATTTAAATTAGACATAAGGAGGAATTTCTTCACAATGAGATTGGGGAGGCCCTGGAACACGTTGCCCATGGAAGTGGCATCTGCCCCATCCCTGGAGGTGTTCAAGGTCAGGTTGGATGGGGCTTGGGCAGCCTGATCCAGTAGGAGGTGTCCCTGTCCATGGCAAGGGGGTTGGAACTAGATGATCTTTAAGGTCCCTTCCAACCCAAACCATTCTAAGATTCTACAAGATTCCGGGCTGGATTCTACCTCAAACCTCCTTGAAGTAACTCCCCAATAAGATAAATTTCTTTCTGAGTTAACTATGAGGACAAACACACTCTGACTTCCTTTGCCCCCATAATAAAAACTGGAGCCTTGTTTGTTTCATCCAAAATCAAGTAAAGGAGATTTGCCAAACTGAAAATCAACTCTTCAGAACAGGCTTCTAAGCCTGTACATGAACTGCAATTATGCATGAAGTGTGTAACTACTGAAGAGATTAGGTTAGCTCAGCTCCTATTAAGGTAACAGATTCTGTGGCAATTATAGCTGTATTCAAGACTCGTGGCATGCTGAATTTCTGAGGGCAGTTTCTATTACAGATTCAGAAATGCCACTCATTTTAAATGCCCAGAAAACCACTGCAAAGAAAATGACAGGGACTTAGGTTGAGCCTCACATGGACTTCTCCAGACTATCTTGGGTCCTGCTGTGTTTGTGGTGTCTCATGGTTTAGCCTCAAGGAACAGAACAGGGGAGAGTGTCGATAAAAATCCACCTCCTCAGCTCACTGTTACTTAATATAAATTAATGCAAACCTACAGGCTGAATTTCAGGGTAGAAGTGACCTTATACCATATTCTGTGGATTGGTAGTTTGCTGCTGTCAGTGGTTTAGTTGATTATCTGCTTTTTTTAAAGATGAAGCATTAAGTGACAATCTGCACGGCTCACTGGTGTTCAGTAACAGATTAAAGAGTAGCTTTTCAAACTGGTATTTTCATGGGCATCTCTTTGCCCCACGAAAACCTTTGCCAGATTATTCCACACTACTGCAATACCCAGCTCAGAGGCTCCTATGCATATCACGTATCTCTTTGGTAGTTTAATACACATCAAATAGACACCTGATCCTTAAATGTGTGGGCAGATCTTAATCTTTTTCAAAGAAGGCTTTAGAGAGATTAAACTGTTCTTAAACATTCATTTTTCAACATTCATTCTCTCAAATCAAGTGAAGAGGTAAAAAAACAAACAAAAAAAACCCAGAGGAGGGTTTCATACACAGCTTCCATCTCTAAATCATCCTCATCGTCTTGAGAAAGCTGTAGGTAGGGGTTGTCTGACGCTGGACGGAACTTGTACCCAGTGAGGACGAAAAACACAAGTGTGGCCATCTCATCCAGCAGCTGCAAATAAAAACATAATGTTGAAGTCCAGTCCTGTAATCCTTCCTGGTCATAAAATGTTTCTCCTCCTTCATAAGGTTCAAGAAGCCCCTGCCACAGCAGAAATAAAGTAATCCATGTCCTGGTATCATTAATCCCAAGTTGAAGTCTGTCAACCTTTGTTTTATCAGCTTTCCCTGTCACCTTAAATACAGTTACAGTTCTAGACATCACTCCAGTGATTTGAAATAAATACAGCAAGACTTGCCTTTTAAATGGAGAAAAAAAATAACAATGCCTAATTTGTTCAATATTTTCAACAGTTAATGTATTCCAAAGACTCCCTGCACAGTTACTTGGATTACACGTTAAGAAACCAAGTATTTAAAAGTCACTCGACAAATACAGCTTGTAGACGAAGAACAAAATCCTATTCCACCAGCTCCCCGGGGCCTCAATTACACAGGGCAAACCTGACTAGTTTTTTCTCCTTTGTATGTTCTTGATTAATTTCCTTCAGACCTTTTTAAATTGAAAGACAAAAGTCAATAATGCAATTACTTTCAGACATCTCATGTATAATCCAGCAGCCTTGCTGGACAAACACAGAACTAAAAATATATTCCTGCCACTTTAGGCACATCAGTGCTAAAAGCCAGGAGGAGATGAGGTAAAGCATTGGGCTTTGAGATGTTCTACTACATGAGGAGCACAAGGGTGAGGGTGGGGAGTCCCCACAACACAAGGAACAACTTATGGATCTTTCTTTGGTACACTCATATTTAAAGAGTATCACAAATAAAAAAATATATAAATAAACCCAACAAATGAAGGAATGGATGCATTTTCCTTTGCTGGCAAATACCTGGTACAGCCATTTCCACTGGAATGGAACAGCAATCTTTATGAAAATTGCTATGATCCTCGTGAAGTAAATGTAACACACGATCTGGGAAGGAAAAGGAGAAAGCATGAATGAGAAGAACAGCATCCTTATAAAACTTTATATATAAGAACAGCTCAATTACCATACAACTCATCATGTCAGATCAGTCTTAAAATGCTCCTTGATAAGCACGGAAGATATAGTCTGAGGGCTCTGCTGCTTGTTGAACGTACAAATGACTCAAGCTATTTAACTTACAGCTGAAAAATGCTTTAAGTATTAAGATTTTGTAGAAGGAGAAGATTCAAGATTGTAATTTATCTTAGCACTCATAAGAGTCTGAAATGAGGCCACTGGAAATCATTAAGAAGCCTGTGCTCTCCTGGGAGGTAAGCTCACGGCTTCCATGGACTTAACCAGAAACCACACATATGCGTCTCAAGGCACCATTTGGTCCCAAGTTTATTTTTTAGCAAGTTTACAGCACGTTATTCAAGCCCATCAATTCAACTGGCAGCTCAAGCTGTCTCCAGAGGAAATTAGTAAGCATTACAAATAGATGGAACCAAATTAAAGATAGACAGAAGGGAGCGAAGGCAAGATGCTGCGAGGATTTTAAGTACTAACGGACAGCACTGCCACAGAATGAGGAACATCACCACATCCGCTAAATATAGTGGCTTCCAACAAGCAATCCATGAAAAGGTTTGAACAGCTTCTAAACGTTCTGAATGCATGCGTCCTGGTGTTTTACTTACCATAACATAGTAGTGTCTGAAAAGCTTCAGCTTTGCTAGGTTAATGGCAGCTATCAAGAGAACACAAAAGCCCATCAAAAAAATTAATTAAAATGAGACAGTTTCTTTTAACACTACGAAGTAGGCAAGTGCTCAAAACTAGGACTCAAGTAATTCCAGAATAGAAGGGGACTCCATTTGGATTCCAAGAAATGCCAATCTGGCTTCTCTCCGTACTGGGCAGCTCCTAGGCTGGGGTGAACTCTCTCTTAAAAAGGCAACTCGGTGAGATCACTTTTACACTAAATTTTACATGCATTGCACTCTACAATATAAAACCTCTCTCTAACACTTACTTGCAGCTAGCCAACTACGTGCCATCACCCCAGTCCTGCAAGAAGGGCTACACAGGACTTGACAACCTCCTAGAAAATTCAGGTCCTTTCTAGAACACGTCCTGACCTGCTTTGTGTCCTCAGCTGACCTAAGTGACTTTGAAGCGCTTGCAGCTCTGGGAACCACTGTGTCTTGTTGAACAGCAGTAGAAATATTTTAATGTCTACGTAGCATCCTCTGTCATTCATGGCTCAGTCATAACTTACAAGTGAAATGGGAAGTCAGCTCACAGCAAACACGTTTCAGGCACAAATGATGTGAGCTAAGGCCCCAGGCTAACCTGCATTTACGGGACCGATTACATTGGCTCTTGAGGAACAGAGCAGATATTCATGTGAACGAGCAGAGGTCAGCAGCTGATGGAACAGTTGTCAGCTCTGGTTTGAGAGCCAGGTTTGAGAAGCGCAGCAGAATTACAAATACGGACTCCTGGTGGTTTTGTGACAACAAGAGAGGCAAAGAGTCCAAGATATGTTGACAGCACACAGAGATGCAGTTTAGTCAATGAACACAAGCTGCTGGTTAGAAAGCACTGTCACATACATACTGGTAATTCCCTCCAGCCCTCATGATTTTTTTTACTGGATGTGAAAGCACAACACATTATGCCTACGGTCATCTGCACCCCCTCCAATAAACTGCCCACTGCAAGAAGCACATTTATAAAAGGCTGCATGTATCTGCAGACATAAGCTCTTCCAGGTTCATAACAGCACAAAATACGCTATTACACACCAGGAAAAGGCTAACAGCTACCAAAAATGCTTCACTTTCTGTGACAAAAAGCTTTTCTTACAGAAAAGTGATGTCAAACTGTTACAGTTCCCACCATATGAGCTACAGTGAAAAGACAACATTCTGTCATAAACCTACTTTGCACAATCCAGGGATCAAGAGTAATTTCTCAAAACATACCTTTAGTGTTCCTGGAAAACCACTGAAAGCTACGGGCACCTCGAGACAGATACAAACCCTCCTCCAGCAGATGTACTATAACAACAGCACCTGACTAACACAAGGCATAAACTGACTGACAGGTAGATAAAACTAAACTAAGAGTAGTTTGATTTAGAGCTGGCTAGTGGCTTCTACGCATTTCCAAATGGTATGTTTAGCTTTTGACAGAGCACAGGGAATGACAGTAAGAGAAAGCAGAGCCAGAGCTCTAGAGGAAAAAAAAAACAAACACCCTTATTTGTGGAGGAATAGCAGGTTTATTTCCACACAGCTGAAGCCTGAACTGCACACGGCTCATCCGGATGCCAGACTGCACTGGCTTTGGGCAAGACTGTGTTCATGGGGGCACAAGGCACCACAGGAGTCCCAGGATTCAACCTTTTGGACTGCAATATGAACTGCTGAATATAGAATAACACCTACTTTGCAATATACAGTTCTGGACTCCAGAAAGCAGTGCCCAAGCTCTACACTTGCATCTGTACAATACGGATAGTTAAGCACAGAGCACTTCACGAGGCAACAGATGGCCAAACCTGGAACTGCCAGAATAACAATCTGACTAAATCTCTGGTAGCTAAACCAAGCCCTGAGACATTGCTTTAGCTACTTCTCCCTCATTTTGATTCCTCATAAAAGCTAGGGTTTCACATTTAAATAGCAAAAACTTATGGATTTTCATAGGTCTAGTGCTCTACCAGATAACCTAACACTAAAAGCTTTTCAAAACACAGTCGGAGAAAGATTAAAGTGCATAAATATGTAGGACAAATTCATTAAATCATGAAGCAGGGAAACAATATTGTCCTGTTTAAAGGAGAGCTACATTAAGTGTGACCATGAAGATCTTGTGATTTACCACATACTGGTTTGCACACAGAAGGATCTATTTCGAACGCAATGCATTCATCTTCAAAACTGCCACCAACTGGTGCAATGACAGGCCATGAGAATTACCAGGCTTTGTAGTTAAAGGAACACCAACTCAACAGCTGTGATTCAAACTGTCAGTCCATCAAAGCTTTGCAGTCAACAACTAAGCTGGGGAGTGACTCCTGGTGGATTCAGACAGTGCATAGGAGGAGAGGATAGCGAAGCCAAATATCCGGCTGCCAACTGAAGTGTCACAATGCCACCTCTCCCAGCTGATGAAGCACAGCTCAAGATCTCACCCACTCACTGTGATAATCAATAGCAAAGTGTCACAGGTCGGTACTTCCAGATAGTTAGAATGGCTGAGCATGGGAAAGAAAGGGGGCGGGAGGGAAAAAGACAACCATCACCAAGCAGAAAGACTAAAGTCTAAAGCTTTATGAGCTGGCTCGCTTATTTATCACAACTAGGTGCTCTTCTGTAGCTGCCTCAGTTTCTGGAATACTTCACTACCAGATACTAAAGTCAGTATTAACGTACGTCTACAAAACTCAGGCAGTTTTGTGGGTTTTTTTTAAACAGCTCAAAGTTACAGCACACACTGTTCTGGAGAAAGTCCCAAATCATCACTGCTTGGCATCAACAGCCTGTGAATTCCTTTTTCACAGGCTGAATATGCTCCAAGCAGTAACAGTCGAGTTCTGCTGTGCTGGACACTTTTATACTTTGATTCACCTTAGCCTGGCAGTCTTGCCAGCAGAGAGGCTGGCCCAGCAGCTATCACGCACAACTTGAATCACTCACAGTCCCAACCTGTAAAGCTGCGATAACACAGCATGCAGTGAAGGCTGGGTAAATTTATGTTTTGAGTATGATAACCATTCTTCAAGGAACAGTAAACTACAGAGAAGGTAAAAAAAAAAAAAGACGCATTATCCCAAGGTCTTACAAATTAATCCATACTAGCGTTCCACCTCTTTCCTAAAGTAATTAAAAAGATAAAAGCCACCCTCCAAGAAAGGTTTATAACATCTATACCTTCCTTCCGTTTCCCCTCTCTATCTCCATTTGTAACAGTTTGTGCCTGCAATAGCCTGATCTGCAGCAATCAAAACATATCACACCACGCGATCCAGATAATCGGTCTCTTTTTCAGATTGCCCCCCTGTGCTAATTTTAATGCTGAGAGAGCCTATGAGAGAGGGAAAAAGAAAATCAGATCATCCAGTATAGCCTTGCACACTGTCAGGCAATGGCTTTTTGATAAAAAAAATACCTTTTTAGACTAGGTATGCAATAGGAATAAGAGGACCGCAGCCAAGGGCATCGGGAGCTCAAGTCCAGAAAATACAGCACACAAGGGCAAACCATAATGCACCTTGAGTGAGTGCAGTGAAGCACAGCTAAGAATATTTCAACAATGCTTTGTGTGCTGTGCTAACTCTGGTGCATTTAAGATGCAATCTCTGCCATTACCTAACAGCAAATGGAAGTTCTCTATTCTCCCCAAGAATGAAGCATATATGTAGATCCAGACTTCAAAAAACCACTCCAGGAATAACCAAGTATGGCCCTATAATCTCCACAGCACTCTGCTTAAAAGTATTCCTGTACTAGAAAGAAGAGGTCAAGCAAACAGATGCAGCAACTCTGTCATGCGTGAGAAGGTGGCACAGACTAGTTAATATCTAATATTATCAAATACATTAGCCATTTAGCACTCAAGTTCCCCACCAAGGACAGAAAATTAGTCCAAAGTACGGGATAAGGGATGTATCTTCAACATGGAACTGTTACATCCATCCTGATGGGCTGGAAGTGGCACACTGGAATATAATTGGCCTATTTTATTTCTCAGTGCTTTCTAGTTCTCCAGTGCTATCCACTGAGGTCTCGACATCTATATTGCTGAGCTTTATCTAAAGGTCTGAGATGCCCACATATTGCCTCGGGCATGTTTACCCCCACGCTACCCCCCTCCTCCTCACTGGAGAGCTGCAGAGGTGTTTTAGCATGGGTCTCCAGAGCCATCGCCTCCAGCGTCTGCTGAGCTCAGCTAAGCAGAAGGTGTTCCGCACCACGCAGGACCAGGCTCTTTGCTCACAGCATTTTCATGGTACAGAAGCAGGAAGACACTAAATACAGCAAATGGTTTTTTTTCCACTGACATGGGGGCAAGCATGAAAGCATTAATCATCGTTTGCCCACTGCACAGCATGCAGGGAAAGCTGCCCGCCAGCTACACAGCGCAATGTATTCCCCTTAATCCTGCTGCCAATTATGACACACGACAGTGCTTCAGGGGAACAGCAAACCATTTGTGATCAGACTGGACCAAGTTTCACATCCCTCACCACACGCAGAGGTACAAAACCTGCAGTGGTGCTTCCAGTTCTTCCTCCCCCAGACAGATGACACGATACACACAAGCCAGTTAAGACTCAAGAGATTCAGTGACCAAGAACTTAGAGTTTCAAACAACAACAACCACGTTCACCACAAAATGCTCCCTCTCTTCCTACTGTCACAACGCCTGTAAACAAAGCAGCAGTAGTTGAGCAGCATTCCAGCTCAAACAGTTCTAGTTCAGTTTGCAAAGCTGATTTCCTTAAATGTGCACAACATTTGATCTACGAATGTAATGCAGAATCTAGAAAGCATGCTCCCAACTGAAATAAAGACAGTGACAGAGCACAGAGCTGCAGCTAGGCACTTGGCTTGAGTCTGAAGGTGGTAATTTTAAAAGGGGAAGAAAAAAGCTTCTAAAAATGGGATGTTCAAGATGAGAAAGCCTGTGTAGGTCAGGTATTTTGCTTTAAATGTCACCTTCAAGGGGCGAAAAAAGCAAACAACCAGGCAGCTCAAACTCAGCTGTATCACTGTGCCATGCCTACTCTTCGCCAGCAATCCACAGCATAACTGTCTTCCTGGACAGTTATTGTTTTAAACTCATTCCTCCAGCTTTCCCACTTTATTTTTAAAGATGATTTTCTAATTAAGTTTAAGTGACCATTACCTAGTGACTCCAAATCGCTGCTACTTATAACAAGCCTTTGTAATAACTGTATGTTGCTAATACAAAGGCCTATGACAAATACAGCTGTAAGACTAAAAGACCACAGGTCTGACCAGCCTTCTGCTTCATCTCTAGTCCAGTCACACTGCAGTCGTGGTTTCACTTGACCCAGGGGAATGCTATCTAAAAACAGGCTGTGAAGCAGCTAAAAGAGGGCAACGCAGACAGTCAGGAAACACCACTAGGATATTGAAGCTATTCATTGATAAGCCTAACATGAATGATTTTACTTTATTACAGCGCAACCAAATTAGTTCTGGTTTTCTCAACCAGCTACACTAGCAGAATAACATCACTAGGTAATATTCTCCTCTTGGCGTCCCACTGCCATTCACCTGTCCCCCATGGGCTCCTATCAAGGGCCTCTAAACACACCAACCATGTTGTATTCCATGAGTCCCAGCACCATGGCTGTCTTGACCACGATCTAGTGCCTGTTTTGCCTGAAAAAAAAAAATCTTCCTTAACTTCTTTTACTATCTATGTTTCATAACACAGCTGCTAAGTGCCTCCCAGCACTCAAGTATTGAAAGTGCAGGATTTGCACAACCAGATGGTAACATCAGTAGGTAAAACATGGTAACAGCAGCAGGTCCACAAGCAACATTTATAAGAAGCACTGTTACCTATGGAGAACACCACAAAACAGAGGACTCTGAATAGTCCTTCAGGGGCTATTGTGCTTAGCACAAACATGCTGTAAAAACACAAACCATGTATTCGATCACCTTTTTTTTTTCCCCTCTAGCCTACACTTCCATGTATCCTTCATAAGTACTTGGTTTTATTCAGTTCTGGATTCCATCCATTGCTATGAACTGTGGACACATCCAGTCTTTATAGTGAACATTGTTTTTGTCAGCTACCTTACTTTTCCCCTTCGCTGAATGTTGGGAAGTTCAACAAACTCCATGGCACCATCTTGTGATGAGAAGTATCCAGTGCAAGGTAGTCACAGTGCGATCACCTGAGGCCACGGAGACTGAGAAGGTTTGTGTCTCAGTTACACACACACTGGTTGCTGAGTACTCAGCGTCAGAATCACCACGAGCTCCGCTGCCACCCAGCAGTTCTGCCATAGTTACAGGAAAGCAATCTTCTATTTGTCATCACACATGAGGGTTTCAGCTAAGAACCAGGCCTCAGAGAGAGACTGCTTCAAGGAATGTCTAAATTTAAGCAGACTTTTTAACAGTATGAGTATAAATACTACAGAACATATGCTCAGTGTGCAAGGTAAGAGAAATGCACTGGCAAATGTCACTGAGTCCATGTGACCACACTGATGAGAACACTACCAATAACATGTGTTACATGATCAACACTGACCTCTCTTTCATTAGTTTCTATCAGAAATTAATATTCTTCTGTTTAGGTTTGGGCTTTTTCTGCAGTGTCTGTGTGTATAGCAGTTGTCTGGGTTTTTTTTTAAAACAGGTTGGGACTGTTTGGGGCAGGGAAAAAAAAAGTTAGACTCAACTATTGTTTCATCTTAAAAGACAGCAAGAAAAGACTTCATCTGTGTTCTGCACAACACAGTCGTTATCCACCCTTATACTTCACCTACAGGTAACAGGAGCAACCTGTACTGATACACAGGAGTCTCAGTGAAAGCCTGAAGAGGCATTCAGAGGTTGAAAGCTGTCTCCAGAAAGGAGACCAGTTAAGGGAAAAGAGTAGGCTGAAAGGATGCTTCTACAAATAAAGCTTAAGAAGAGTAAGCCATTAAATGACAGAATATTGAACTAGCTGCCTGCTTCCAAGGAGCGAGCACTCTGTAGCTCACATCTGCAGCCAACTGCGAAACTAACACTGAAGAAGTGAGCAGAGGGCAGGAGAAGCAGATGCTACCGAAGCCATATTTGGGTTGGCTTTCCATCCATCACCTCCTTTTCACTGCTACAGTAAACATAACTCGACTGCACACAAGCAGTCCTTTACGCTGCTGTACAAACACGGACAACTCAAGAACTGTGTGACACTGAATGCAAATTTATGTTTTGTTTCATAATGAGGTTTGTCTCCTTCTGTTCTGACAGGTACAGATTTCTGCAGAAATTGAAATAAGGGCAGCTATTTTGACTAATAGTGAGCAGCTCTACAATTCATTTCTAGTTCTGCTTCTGAACACTCAAGTCCGAGAAAAGGCAGAAAATCTGTCAGGACGATTTGCTGTAGATGTCACGTCCAGCTCAGGTTCTCAGAGCTGTGCAAATATGAGAGAATGAGTTCCACATGAGTTCTGATGGTCAGCACAAGACATGAGAAAGGTCATTTTCCAGAAGTTATTCCCATAAGCCTACTGAGGAAAACCAATGTGACAGCAACATAGGGTAGATTGGCAGTTTTAGTTTACATATTTCAAATCAGCATCATGTGCTTGAAATTCTAGCATTATCTTATGGCACATAGCATAAACCAGAAAAAACATGACAGATTACTTGCCTTTCCCATCTGTTGCTGAAGCCTCCTGTAAATGTCTTATTGACCTGAAAAAATAAGGAGCAGATAAGCTATAATTTTTGCACTCTCTTGTCACTGCAGCCGTCAAATTCTGACAAGTTTTGTTAGCTCTTTATGGCTGGGGTATGTTCATAATTAACTGTGCTTAGCACCGCATAGATTTCATCCCCATCCCCCTAGCTTGGCAGTTAGTTCAAGTATCTGTAT
Source organism: Coccyzus lansbergi (assembly GCA_033558105.1). NCBI lineage: Eukaryota > Metazoa > Chordata > Aves > Cuculiformes > Coccyzidae > Coccyzus > Coccyzus lansbergi. The sequence continues at coordinate 241,060 of JAUMJK010000585.1, read as the reverse complement.
CACCTTGTGATTAAAAAAGCGGATTGCTAAAGCCTGCTTCAGCCTACAGAAAGCTCTGTAGGAGGGAGGGAGCAGAGTGAGAAACTGGGGCATTTTCCAGCATAATGCCTTCCACTCATACAATTAAGCTGAGCTACTCTTCAGAGAGCTGCCAAGTATTTGGCATCTTATTGCTCTTTTAAGCTCTTTTCATTTAAATAGTTGATTACAGCTTACACGTCTACATAGGCAACTTATGTAACACAAGCTACCCTGCAGGAATGTAAATACGAGGGCCAAGTCTTAGTCACCTTGCTCACATGAGTCATCCCAACAGCTGCAGTGACACTAACCAGATGAAAAAGGGGTAAGATCTTATGTCCTGGGCTTCACAGTCAGTTGATGCTGGTACCATGACAATGCAGGAACAGAGGTTGCACCCTATAAACAGTTACAGGAGAGCTCATCCAAGTATATTTGTTCCTCAGACACTGTTCCTTTAGGGAAATTAAGTTTTGTACCAGCATATTACTGATGTATTGATTCTAGTATTCACTACTAAGAACTGTGGCAGTAAAAGTCACCTTTATCAATGGAAATCAGAGTTTCTCTACAATTAAAGTTAATAGATTATCTCTGCAATTTTAATTGCCACACCCAAATACTCTCAGCCTTGGAGGGCTGCAGCACATTGACTGTAGTAGGGGAAGGGACAAGTAGATAGTGCAAATTTCTTGGAAGACAGCTCCTAGTCTTGGCAGAGGCCCATCAAGACTGTGTAGGGATGTGCCCTTACAGACAGGATGACTGGGAAGATAAAGAGCTGAAACTCACCCTCACAAGACAAGCTGAAGCTCACTCCCATCTACTGAGCAACATGTATGTGTGTCTTTATTCAAACACACACTATATGAAACAATTCTCTTAAGCACTCAAGGAGCTACACACTCTAGAGCAACGACCTGTTCACTAGACAGACATTTATATTCACTCTGCGTTTCAGAGATAAACATTGGAGAAAAAGAAGAATATCCTGTGTTTACAAACCAAGGAGTCAGAAGCTCCTTCATATCCTCCTTTAAACCCAGCTGTTTATCCAATTAAGACTAAAATGAATTTAGAAGATATATGTTCTGACTAACTGGCAAGAAGCAATACTGTTTATCTGCACTATCTGTGTTTCACTTAAGTTTTATATAACTGACATTATTCCTTGCCAAGTAGAGTGGAAGGAAGGGCAGAGAAATGCTCCCTGTGGGATTATTTCTTCTAAACAGTCAAGTAAAAAAGCAGCTACTCTGCTTGAAGGCAGCACTGATCTTAGACAGCAGGATTGTTTTAGAATTTAACAGCCTAGTTTCCAACCTCATTCAGTAAAGCAAATTGTGATTTGTGAAAGAGCAAAATTCCAAGCTTCAAAAGCAGCTATAGTCTGCGCTGTGCTGGCCACACTTAAATCACCACCCACTTGACCTTAGCCCCACTTCAGCATTCCCGGAACAAGTATCTTCCGCAATATGAGATTGAACTGTTGACTAATACAGTTTAAAATAGTTAACAGAATGTTTGACTCCAAAGGACCAACTCTTTTTGCTTGGACAGTATCCTTAGCTCTAACCAGCAGTCGATACTAGCTAAGAAGCAGTTCAAGCCATCAGTGCTCAAATGACAATGCACACAGTGACTCACCACACCACTGGAAATAGGATGGCTCCACAACATAGCAAGTCCACGAGGAAGAGAATTTCTTTCCACAGTCCATATTCAGTTGTCCCCTCTTCTGTTGACTCTATGATAATGTATGCCACGTTTGCCAGTACCTACAGGACAAAAACACACTTAATGGTTTCAGAAGTTTTCCTAGGAGATACTACATGCAGGCTGTTGATTCAGCAAAAGCTGTCCTGTAGCTGCAGAACCAATAATTCCTCTGTCAAGAAAGCCACGTGCTCAGCAACATCTTCACAGGATTTACAACTCCTGACACCATTCACCCTTATCACATACTCAATAAAGGGAGAAAAGTAGAGACAGTTAAAGTAACTTCAGCCCAAGGAATTCCCTCTCAACTGAAATTGGAATCAACAGACTTCCACAACCAGCAACCACAGTAAATTCTGTGAAGGATTCACAGTCCTCTACAGTTTCCACAAGCAGCTCTCCCACAAGAGAGCAAGTATTAACCTTGCTCAGTCCTCACCTGAAGTGGGATGACAATCATGAAAATTTTTTTGTCCTTGTCTGACAGGATGTGTTTAATGAAAGCCCAGCCTGTGCCAATAAGGGCAATAGTGATGAACAGAAGAGCACCTTTCAGCCTGAAAGAGAAACAGATACTGTAGTGAGAGATTTTATTTTATCACACTCCCTCTCCTACCCAGGTTCTCTCCTACAATCAGTAAAGCCATAAACAATAGCCTTGCTATTCATAATTTTGGCAAGTGCCTGCAACAGTGAAGCAGATGCACTTGCTTACAACCACGTATCACACAGCAATATTGTGCTTTATTCACCATTGTCAATACATGCAGCCTTTCCTGAGGGAGCCATCCATTCACCACTGTGAACAGGAGAAAACACTGGCAGCTGCACCCTCTTACCATTCACACCAGAAGCAAATTAGATACTTCAATATTAGTATGAACAAAGAAAAGCAAAGCATTTTTCATCCTTTTACATCTCCACCCACATTAGTGCCAATTCTCTACAGCTGCCCTCTATTAGTAGAGCTTTCTCCTTCACACAGGGCTGACTGTCTTGTCATTCAGAAAACACCACCAAAGAATTAGCAATTTTTTAGTTTGATCAGGACAGTCAGCCCCACAGGGAATTAAATTCCATTGTTTCAAGCTATCACATCATCTTTTGACACACTTACAGGTGAGTAATGTAATAAACAACAGCCCAGCCTTCAATAGGAAATCCCTGAGAAGAAATGTAGTGATAGTCGATCTGGAAGCAGAAAATACAGTACATCACTTGACAAGCTGCTCATCAACACCCAAACCATGCCTACAAAAGGTCTGCCTGACAGCTACTTCAAGTTTCACTTTGCAAACAGTGTGTACAAACTCAGCTCTGTTGCACCTTAAGAGAATGCTTCCTCCCACCACTTTCTAGTTCTGTTTAGCAATGAGGTAATTTTCATTTACTGTATTTTCTAAGTATTAGAGGATCTCACACACAATCTACATCCTTCCCACACTCAAACAACTGCATTTGTTAACCTATTTATTCACTCATTGTTCACACTCAGCTGCATCAGGTGACTAGAGGCTTTCTGCTTTCACTGGAAAACAGATTCAATCCGTTTCATTACAGAAATGTTCGTAGCAGTTATGCTATCGTGACCGTGAAGGTGAAGATCATGGCTGGCAAAAACACTGAAGGATTAAATGCTTGTCACTACCTTTATGAGGCCTTTCCAGTGGAAAGGCAAAGTCAATTCAATTCAACAGGCACTTATATATTGAAACCATTAAAGCTTTTTATGTTAGGTCTGTTACAACACACCATAATAGTTCATCTGAAGTAGCGCTCTTGAATTTTACAAACATTCATCAAGGTCACCATTTACTAACATTTATTATTAGCCACATTGCTGAAGCAGCACCACAGCTCAAGCTTTCACACCAGGCTCAGATGGCTAAAACATCACAACTCATGGCACTCATTCAGCCCTCATACGCTCGCTGCTTCACCACTTCACTTGGATCTCAATTGTATTCAAAGTCAGAATTTGCTGATTGAAAAATTGAATCACTTCCACCAAACAGCTGCAGCTCAGTTCCAATGTTTCAATACCAAACACACTTCTCTCTCTCTCTCCGATTCTCCTCTCCAAAGCAGATTTCTCTAACAGCATTCCCATGTTCCTACTTCCTAGCTGAACAGCTTAAGGTAGAAACATTATACGTACTGCGTGGAAGACTAAGGACAAAGATTTTGTGAAAGGAAGGGCTGCCATTAGCCAGTGAATCTTAAAGACATCATTCCTGGAAAGACAATAGGAGGGAACAGCATCAGTTAAAAGACAGCAGTAAAAATCTCAGCTCGAGTATTTCTTTAGAAGCTATAAATGTCAAACAGTAACTCCAGGGTTGAGCTATTAGTTTATGTTTCCCTTTAATGCTGCAGTCCAAGTTTTTGCAATATCCTGAACAACATTTCACCTACATGTTCTAGAACTGATTTTTAATATCTGGGTTAATTAAAAACAACAATTCATAGGAACATCTTGTATTGACTGTAACTGTTGAAATATTTGCTAAACGTCATTCACATGTGTATCACTCTGACCCCAAGTCACTAAACTGCACCAAGTAAACTCCAGACTAAGTCAGAGGAAAAGCCAGAATGGAATCATAGGTGCTCCTGGCTTCTGTTGCAATGATTTAACTATTAAGAAGCATGGTTTCCAATTCATAATTCCTACCACTTTCAGCTGTAATCAAAATGTTTATGGTTCTCCACTACCATAAGCTGCCATTCACTACAGGAAAAAAACTCAAGGAAGTTTTTCTTGCTATTTAGAGTTATTTTCAAATAATGTTCTGCTCTTGTCATCATTTACAGGAATTTCCTGTTTATTCGTTGCCACAAAATATCTGAATACATACATTACACAACAAATTACTTAATGCAAGACCTGATAAATTTAGAACAACGATCTGTAACAATCATACTGGCAAAAGGAGCTGCTTTCAACTAGAAGCCGCATGTATTAAGCATGCAAAATTGACCCAGATTTGGAGTTTCAACTGATTAAATCTGACTGTGAATTGGGCATTAGGAGAGGAAGAATAAAAGATAAAAATCAAACAAGGTAGGTCCATACTTGTTACTGACACTGAACTAGTCCACTCACCTGCGTTTACGAAGTATGTGGATCCAAACAGTCCCAGATATGAAAAAGAAGATGGCCATTGAAATGTAAAGTTTTGGCAGTGGGATCTCACCAGCTGAGAGGTAGCTTTGAGGATTCTTTTCCGTAATTTCTATCTGGATATTGAAAAGTTGTGTTATGTGTACAGTTGAAAAAACACTTTAAGGCACCAAGTTAACAATTCCTGTTCACAACCAAGTTTTCTTATTTAAAATTAGCTTTTCTGAAGGGGTGGCTTATGAGAAACTTAAAAATGAATCCAGCTCCTCATCCTCAAGAATCCCAAAATATTTTGCACGATTACACTCAACAATTTCCTTGAAAAGCAGAAAGGGACAGAGGTTCCTTTCCATGCTTCAGTTATGTAAGATAATTCAGAAAGGCAAAGTCATTTTCCCAAACAATAGTTGTTCTCTAGACCAAACTTCAGAGTCTGCCTACGTTTGATTCAGAAATAGTATCTACAATCCTGCGTAAACAAGCAGGTTTTTTAGCACAGTCCTGATTTTAGGTGCACAGAGACAGACAGACAAAAAAACCCACTCAGATTTACGACAATGGATTTCTTCACCTGTCAAGAGAAAGAAAACACTCTGCTGGCAATCCTATTGCCCTGCAACTTGAAAAAAGCAGCTTTATTTAACATCCTATTTATGCCCCTAAACAGCTAGGACTCCATAAAAACAAGGCATCACACCTAGTTTGAAGTACTGAAGCTGTCCTGCATCTCTAAACACAGCCAAAGAGGTTTGTTTCCAGGTTTGCTTCTCTTTCCAATTTCTTCAGTGGGTCAAAGCAACAAAGAGCAATTCAAAAACTTGGTCTTCTAAACACACGATTTCAGAAGCAGAATTAAAGCGGTCCAGTCTGAGTTAAGTTAGTGATGCTAAGTTTTATTACCTACACATTCCCTTGCAGTAGTGTCAGCAGAACCAGGTAATAAGCAGTTCAAGGGTCTGATCTGGCTGAGAGTTACATTGGTCAATGAGAGTATTCCTCACAGAACAGCTCACTACACACAAGTATGGATGCCAGCATGAGCACAGAAAAGAGAAAAAAAGGAAAAGCCTGGGCTGTGATAATGCACTCTGGCTCAAAAGAGCATAGGGCTGAACCCTTGGGTGTTAGGAGATATTTGTTATACTGCCTTTAAGATGTACAGCCAACACTGTAAAACCACATCTTTAATTAGGCCAGCAGAAGAAAATGCACTGAATTCACAAATACCAATAATTTATATTGCAGCAATAGCCTTAATTTCTGCAATTGTGTAAAGAAAAAGAATGTGATCTTTTGCGCACAGCGAAACACAAAACAGCTGGTTTAGCTCCCGTCTCATTACAGCATCCAGTCACAACTGTGTAGACTGAACAAAGCCCACACAGTCTTCACATTGAGAAATTTCTCCAAACCTAGTATTTGCATTCTTCTTACTGAAGTTGCTTCCTTCAGAAATGCCACTACAGAGATTAAATGCACAACTCTGGATCCCTTCCCACCCCGTATATCCACCCATGTACAGTGTGTGCTTAGTACACGCACTAGAACTGAAAGCTGCAAATTTCAGTCTAAGAGGATGAGTTAATGATACTTTAGAAGCTATACTTACATCAAGACTAAATAGCTGCTTATCATTAGCTGGCCCATTCTTCCCAACACATTTATGGAAATAAAGGCTGTAGAGACCTTCTTGGTTATCAGAGCTGATGTTAAAATAAAACTGAAAATAAAAAATAGGAAAGTCAGCATTCTTTCCATTCACAAAAGGGTTGCCCTGGTAAGAATCTATTTCTATCAAGGCAGGAGAAGATTAACAAGTGTTGTATGCCTAATATTGTGAAGCACAAAATTTTGATCACACTTACCCCTAAGCACAAAGAGCTACTCACTCCTCCCTCAAATACACAAATTGGATAGTTATGGAGATTAGATGGGTCACATAACAGAACTTTAAAAGTGTTTGTTTTATAGTAACCAACAATCACAAGTGAACTAGTGAGCTTAAACGAAGTGTTAATCAGGTTTCATATAGACTATCATCCCTCATAAGTGAGCCAACAGCCAGGTCACAGCTCTTTGTTGTTAGAAGCCTGTATGCACTAGTTGTATCACAGTAAACTTAAATAACCTGTGAGCCTCAACCTAAGATATGAAGAACTGCATCACAGTAAAAACAGTTGAAAATAGCTCCCCTCTTAATGAAGATTTCCAGCAATTATTTGTTTATTAAAAGTTTTAATTACAGTAGGGAGCAACAAAGTTTTACTTTTCACAAAGTAGTACAGTGAAAAAACAGTCTGCACACATCAAGACTACATTGTCAGATAGCCCACCTGAAACGAAAAAGTTCCTCTTTCACTGTGAACACGATGTTCTTGTTCTACTATGCTCTGGGAAAAGGAAAAGAGATTTAGATTTTTTTTTAAGCAGGTAACTACCAAATCTGGATATATCACCCAGACAACCAAAACTGCATTCTATATATTTACAGTGGATGCAGAGCAATAGAAAACACTGCTCCCTACTCCCTGGCTCTGCTTATACTGCAGTAGTTGCCCAGGACCTTTCTAAAAAGAGAACAGCAGAGACTTTCTTACCTGGGAGGATGTTGTACTTCGTTTGGACTTCTTATCTAGAGATAAAAGTATTAATTGTACATTTAGTGTTTGCATTTAGACATCCTCATAGATCTTTTATCACCTTTTACACACTGCCAACACCTTACTTCAATCTTCCTACACTTGTCTGCATGACAGTTTCCTAGATAATGACTAACACAGGTTCTTTCCCAGTCCCTCCTTGCTCTCCCAGGACTCTTCCTAATGCATCCTCAAATGCTCAGATAGACTTCACTACTAAACCTTCTACAAAAGCCTACCCAATTAAGCATTCCAGCCTCTACAATTAATAAGATGCAGGAGGCAGATAGCCTATACCAGATACAGGCCACAGCCTTTTTTCATACAGGCTACAACTATGACTTTTAATGTTACGGCCAAATACTGTTAATCTCACCGACTAATCTTAATTTAGACATTTATACGTGGCCCCATAAACATAAGGAAGTCCTAATTAGCCCTGGGGAAGGAAAAAGTTCTCAGCTCCCTGCTAAGCAAGGCCCCAGTAAAAACATCAAGAAAACAACTGCAAAAGCATAGGTGACCTGCCAAGTCAAGATCTGTTCTGAACTTAAGAAACTTAACCTGACGGGAGGCTTCGTTACAGCAGCATGCCAAGTTCACAGTTTCACTCTGCTCCCATAAGTAGCTTTTCAAACTTAAGTTCATCCCATTCTACCAGGAAGCAAAAGTTCAAGACTTAAACTTTCCTTTTGGCTCCCATACCTCACGGCAATTAATATACATACTATACTTTTTAATGCAAGAAAAAACAAAACTAGAGCTGCCAGACCAATTCTGTTCAGTGCCACCCAGTTTTGTTCTTGACTTGTTAGAATGGCTGTGCAAAATTTTCAATGACAAAGCTTGTGAACACAACAGGCCAAGACAGACTGAGACTACTCAGACTGCTGAGCAGTCTGATCTGAAGTCTAAACTCTTCCAGGAAGGGATAATATGAACTCTTCACAGTTAATCCCATCAGTGCTAAGATTATAAAATCCTTTCACCTGCTGGTCTGGAAGCCAAGACAAAGATCTGTCCCTCCAAGAGACCTTATTGGTAGAGCTGCTTCTCCATCCCCATAGCTTCTACGTGACAGACTAGATGTCAACTCTTCAAAAAGATACATACAAACTCATATAAATGTAGGCTAGAAAGCATCTCTGGAGGTATATTCAGTCCAGCCTCTGACTCAAAGCATGCCAAGTGTCAATAATCTATCACACAGGCTCTGGTTTTGTTTAACAAAGTAAAACTTGAAACTCCTCCTTAACCTTCTTTTTGCCAGACAAAAGAGAACGATGTCCCTCAACCCCACCTTACAGGTACTGCAGGTCTCAAATAGCCACAATAGGTCTCTGCTGGATCAACAGAACTGGTTGACACCAATCACCAAGCAGAGGAGACTCCAACCCAAAAGACAGCTCTACGCACAGGTTTACACAAGACTGTGTGTCATGTTCCAGCCCAAAAGGACTCCACTATGTGACCACAACACACTGCCAGATGCACACCCTCGAGGAACTAGCAGCGGAAACATGCAGAGATCAGGTTTAGCAGGCTTACCTTCACTGCCTGTACCAGGGTCGACCTTTGCAGGATTTTTACCAGAATCACTGTTCTGCTCAGAAGTTTTCACTGATGTGGTACTTAAGGTAGGGCTACTTGCATCAGATATGAAGGAAATTTTAGGCAACGAAGAAGCTTCTGCAGAGAACCGTACCTTCATCCTAAAAAACAGTTTGGTTTTGAACTGAGAGCAAGTCAACACTCACAATGAGGCTGTCACAGCCTACATAGACACAATGAAAGAAAATCAACTTGTCTTGACTTGTTTTTTTGAATGACTGTAAATGAAGTCACACTACACATTTACATCAAATACAAGAGCAGCTGAAGAAAAATGAGTTATTCCTAATGAGACACTGGTTACCAAAGAGGAACAATGTTTCCACACAGTTACAGTTTTTCTTGCAGAAGAAAGCACTGCAGCCTCAAATATACTTCCATAAAATAAATAATCCAAGACAAGCAGTAAAACAGCACATTCAGTGCAAAGAGTTGCAAAAGGGACCCATGACCTCAGGTTCACGTTAGCAGCACAATTAAGGTACAGTTCTTCTGCCCTATGCTCACTTACCCCTCCAACACCCAACAAGAATTATTATTCTCCTAATTTTCATGTAATCCCTTAAAAATTAAACCACATGTACAGGGCTCAGTGCTGGGTCCAGTCCTGTTCAACATCTTTATCAATTACCGGGATTACATTAGCTTCAACAGGAGAAATAACTTTAAAATATAGTGCATGCTATTTACTCACACTTCTGTTTCCAAGTCCAGAAGTAAGATTACAACAGAGACATCTTGCTCTGGTTTCTTTTTCAAGATACAGTAATCCACTTCTTCATCCTGGCAATAGAAGCAAAACATCTTTTAAGTTCCCTTCTGTTTATAAGGAACAGGATGTGCTCCCCTCAACCCCAAGGAGGGGTCACCATCCTCGGTCCAGCAAATTGTACAACTGAATTATCCTTAACAACCTGACCACATCTAAGGGTCACCCCTGTTGTCATTTATTTTCTTCCAACCGTTCCTGGAGTAAGATAGACTACAGGATGTCCCTAGCTTAGAAAAGCAAATTCACATCTCTCATTCTCACCAGATAAGTAGAGAATCCATCATTCCTTGTTCGATCCAAGCTGAACCCCACCTACAAAGACAATCAAGAAAAATCTGTCAAATTAGAACAGCTCAGAATCCCCTAGTATCAGAAGTCAAACCACCACTGAATCTCAAAGATACTACTCCCCTAAATAAGTTAACTTACAGTTAAGGCAGAATCCAGGTATTTCTCTCATTACTTAATTCAACTGAAAAAATATTCAAATATAATAAACCTGTTGCTTTGCCAATCAAAACTAAAATACATACAATTCAAATCCAAACTAATCTGGAGTACCATCTGCCCCTGAAGGTTTTTATTTATTTCAGTATTTTTCCAGATGTTTTACCTTGCGGAAAATGTCTAATACTTATAGTAATAAAGAAGCTGAACTGTGCAGAAGAGTAAGAACACAGGTCTGTTTTCCATCCTAGCATTACAGTTTCTCTATTAAGATCACCAGCTTTATGTGCTATAAAAGATGCAGCATTAAAGTCATCTAACAATTAGAAAAATCACTGTTCTGGAAACCTATTGATATGATGAGCAGAGGAGGCATTACAACATAACAGGACAGCAACGTGAAAATCTCACATCACCAGATAGCTCAGGAAACCTGTGTTCAATATAGGTTGTAAATGCATGCATCGAGTTCAGTACAGAAACTGATGTTAAAGTCTGTCCTTAAAGCAGCAAGGCTAGTGCTCAAGAACAAATCTCACAATATACGCATCCTGGTAAACGGTTCATGGAAAACAAGGCCAACAGCACCACCAGTTAGGATCTGGTACCTCAGACAACTTCAGGCATCCAGTTCATGGGCAATTTCACAGGACTTTTGAAATTTCACAGTCATTGGACTCCAAGAGACTTACCGATAAGCCGCTCTTGCCATCAGGGCTCACAGGTGGCTTCAGTGAAAGATTACTGACATTAACTGTCATGAACCCATTCTTGAAGAAGCCAAATGTATTCAGGTGAACTTTCTGCCTCACATCATCCTATACAAAAGGAAAACGAGTTTACAACTGACATGCAGTCATCTGCAGCAGCAGTCAAAGAGGATAGAGGGTGACAGAAATTGACACTTCAGCATTCATGCAAAACATCTACCCATACCAAGAGCAAATTTCTTCAGGATACCTTCAGATATAACCAATAATGCCACTGGTAACAACCAGATATTTAATATCCTGAACAGCAAAAACGTTAAATAAAGGTGTCATCAGTAATTAGCTGGCTATACTACTGAGAAATAGGCGCGAAAAGAAGCCTGGAAAGAATTAAATATCTGGTATCACCGATCAGAAACTACTGCTACCAAAAAAAATCCCACAAGACTGCAGACAACTCAAAACAACCATTGCTTGAACACCAGTTACTGTCTTCACAACATACTGAACTACAGTGATCTCATCTAACCAAGAAAGATGGGGTCTAGCTAAATGTTTAACAAATATCACAGTCACCATCACATCCTTGTTAGACAGGGCCAAATCTCTTATCTAGTCCCATTCCTCAATATGATTTTTTGGCAAGGTCTTGTGTCTTACAAGCAGGACAAAGACTGAAAATTGGTTATGTGGGTTTAAACAGAATCACTTGTGTTTGTTTCTCTAACTGGAAAATTCTAGTCCCGTCCCCTGTTCCCAGTCTTTACTGCAGAATAATGTACTTCCTTTCAGTCTACTAAGGAAATTATAGGCATTGATCCTTTTCCGTGTTTCACTCAGCTGATAAAGGTTGGAGTACAGTGAATTTTTTTATTTAAATAAGGAGGTCATGAAGGACCTCACATGAAAAGTAGTAAACGTTACACAGCTGCCACATCAGATATGGAAAGGTCACATCCCTGTTATCTTGCATCCATAAGTCAATTAATAGGAATGTAGTTGGACCTTCAATTTTATGGGATCATTAATTGGATGAAAAGCAGAAACAGAGCGACAAAAACTGAAAAGCAAGTTTAAAATGTGGCTTAGATTACTTCTACATGTTCCCATTAGAAGTAGGAAAATGGTTTCTTCTAGGGGAAGACAATCATATTGCACAATACTCCAAGGAGAAAATTCAGTTGCTGAAGGCAAACAAACTGTCCTAGACAAGGTACTGGAAGCCTGAGCTAAGAACTGTAGAAGCACAATAAGTTCTCTCTTCCTGTACCTCCAGCATTAATTTTGACATCTCTGCATAAAACATTCCCAATGCATAAATATCACTGAACAGCAGGACAGTAAACCCGACACAGCTAACCTGTAATCCAGCCATAATAAGATTCTCCTAATAGAGTCAAGTTAACCTGGCAAATAACCAGATGGTCCCCTTAATGCTCAGAATAGGAAAAAAAAGTTGGTGACACATGGTTCACAGCAGATGCTTTGTTCAACAGAGTATTAGAGCTGTGCTGACTTTGGGTTCTAGGTCACTTAATGTACTTGAACAAGAGCCCATCTGGTTCATTTAATGCTGCTGCAATATAATTGCCCAATCAGAACAGAAGATTAATACCAGCTCTTTACAGTTCCCCATGAGTATTTAATCACATCTGGACAGAGAAGTGCTTGTCTGTGTGACTGGGTTAAGGGGAACAGGAGGGAGATGCAGCATCACACTGCCAAAAGGTGTTTTGTACCTTATAAACACCATCAGAGACAGCAGCTTAATAGAGAGCACTTGCAAAAGCTGTTCAGTTCCACTTAAGTTTATTTCCCCTGCCAGCTCACAAAAAAACCCAAAACCAAAACCACACACACTTTGTTCCCTAGTTTTATCTTAGCTTTGAGCACTTAGAGTTTAGAGACTTAGTTCACAAATCCTGCAGCTTTACAGGATCCCACTCTCTCTGTCACTGGTTGCCACCAAGCAACACCGCGCTCTACAAGAGCACAGACCACTCCGGATATTGACAGCTTAACGAGGCCGGCTTACTAATGACTGTCTCACCTTTTACAGGAGGTTTAACAGGTCTGAAGAATCCGGTTTGTATTTATAATCACTCAGCTGCTGACTTCAGAAATACTCAACTGTAACTTTACAAAGATATGAAGCCATACAGGTGAATGCTTAAGTGTCCAAGTTATCAGCATGCACATTATTTTATTTTACATGAAATGCATTTAACAATTAAGCCAGCCCCTCTGAGAGGGGAGGATCTGGGACTTGCCACTAGCAGGTCACAATCAGTAACTTCTCAGCTTATTTACATTAAAAAAAAAACTTCCCCAGTTCTTTGGGATAAAAATTGATCCTGTGACATTTAAATACACTTACAGGGAAGTGGTACTCAACATCCTGTAGCCCAGCACAGGCAGAAAAATACTCTTTACCATTTTCCCCAAAATCTAACTGGGATCACGCTATAGGAACAGTAAAAGACTCATCAGAGCACTAACCCTTACATGGAAAGCGTTTCATTATTTTTGAGAGACTAATACCAAGACTCATAATTTGTCTAAGAGTATATGAATTATCGAGAAAGGTATTTTCAACTTGAGCAACTGAACCCTGAGATTAAACAGTATTAAATGGTCACAGCTGTTTACAACCAACCACTGAAAAACAACATCTTTCAGATAATTTACTCCAAAACAGCAATCTTGACAACTTCATAAAATAGGAGAAGTCTTATTTCCCTTTTGGGAGCTGACACCACAGCTGCCACATAGCGTCATCCATTGGATGGTTCCTCTTGAAACTGGTCCAATCAGCTACTCACCAGCACTGGACATAACTGCGTGCCTACGACTTTGTTTAGATCACCCTGTTCATTCTTTGAGGCAGTTGCTATTGCACTATGAAAAATAAGGTTTCCATGCTATATCAACTATTAATACAAGAGAAGCCTTATTTTTGGTGAAGGGAAATAACTCAATTACCCTTGGAAAAGTCCAAAAACTACTTCCAAAAGACTCTTATAACTTGAATTTTCATAGGGTTCAAGGTTTTTTAACTTTATTTCATTAAACTAATGAAGTTGATAACAATTGCTACTAAGGAAGAGAGTCTCCTTCGACAAGGTTAGTCTAAGAGTCACATTCAAAGAAATCTTTTTTCCTGTCTCAGAAAAAAAAAAATAATTTGCATGCTTTTATAAAGAAAAAGTTATTTTTCAGAACAGGAAACTTCTCAGACTGTGGCTGGCTTTTCTGACAACAAAAAACAACTTCACCTTGGCACACCAATTACAAAGACTCAAGAATGAGGCCATTCTAACCTAAGCAATAGCAGCTTGTTTGAGGAAATCCAATACCAAATACTCACACAAAGCCACGGCCTTTAGCCTGGCACAGCGTCAAAGCACACTTAAAAGCAAGGAGCCAATGGCAAGAACTCTAGAAGGGAGATTTCGCTGTGAAAGGGTACAGTTGTTGGAGCCTGATGTTTACATAAAACGCTGTAAAGCGGTTGATGAAGCAGAAAAGGAGCAACTGTGCTCCAACAATAAAGCTTGTGTTTATACAGGAGAAGGACAAAGACATGGACACACTTTAACTTTCCACTGGCTTGGCAGGTCAGTGTTCCACCTCACACACACACAAAAAAAAAACAAAACAAAAACCATACTTGACTTTGACTGTAAAAATCAGCACATACAGATGAGTGATTCAGGCAGTTAAGAGAGGCTCTTACAGCAACTAGACACTAACTTCTGCTGCTGAGATCATTTGCTTGAGGCCACTCTGAAAGTTTTGTATATAAAGGAAAAGTCTTACACCAGGAGAAATTCTTCCAGCATTCAGCTTGTGCTCACAAATTCCTCAAAGCAATAACATGACCAGCATAAAACTCTGCACATTAGGCAACAACATAAGTTTGGAAAATTCCCTGCGAATAAATCATGAATGTCTCCCAGCATTCCCTGCAAGCCAAAGGCTAAATGGGAGCTCCTGCAAAGTTCTGCCAGTCTCCCTAACAACAGCACAGTAACGCCAGTCCTAATCGAATAGCCATTTATCAGCTTCTGTGTGTTGACAGCAAGAAAAAAAATGAACAATCTCACCCTCAAGATTTACAAAGCATTTCTTGAGCTATACAGAAGTCCTTAAAAAGCATCACCCCAAAAGCATCATCCCTATCACCCAATTGTGCAGCTCCTCATTTAAAGCACAACAGACAGCAGCACCACGGAGCCACAGGTCTTCACCACAACCTGCACTGCTTCCCATCAACAATCCCGAACAACTAGGTTTTTTTCAAACATAGTGACAAGACAACAACATTTTTTTGAAGCACAATCAGAAATCTGTTAAATCAAAACTAAACAGCTGTTACCACCAATAACTTCTTCTGTGTCTACTGACTGCTTGATTAGCATGAAGAAACTACATGCAAAAGGCCAGTAATGTGCCCATGAGCCTTCTAGAGTTGAGCAACCAGTGGTCAGGATGTGAATGCTGCCACAGAGCACACACTAAAAACAAGAGTAACCTCAAAGCCCCTTCAGAAACCTTACAGCATGCCACAACCAGCTTTCTCTTATCACACAGAGCTTTCCCTCTTGCTTTTAGCAGGCTGTGAAGCACTTGCACCTTCAAACCACTGCAGTTCTAAGGACCTGTCCCATGTTTTCCCCACAACTAAGGAAAAAAGACCTAGGCAGGGACAGGGGCTAAAAGAATGAGACAAGATAGGGAAGGAGGAAGACTCATGGAATGGTTTCGTTTGGAAAGGACCTTAATACTTATCCAGTTGCAACCCCTGGCCATGGGCAGGGTCATCTCCCACTGGATCAGGTTGCTGAAAAGCACCATCCAACCTGGCCTCGAACACCTCCGGGGATAGGGCATACACCCCTTCCCTGAACAACTTGCAGCAGTGCCTCACCACCCGCATCATGAAAAATTTTTCCCTAATGCCTAACCTAGATCTTGCTCCCTCAATTTAGAGCTATTTCTTATTGCTCTAGCATTACAGGCCCTCGTAAAAAGTCCCTCATCAGCTTTCTTGCAGACCCTTTCAGTAATGGAAGCTGTTATAGTGTCCCCAGAGCCTTCTCTTCTTCAGGTTGAAAAAGCCCAGCTCTCTCAGCCTGTCCTCGTATAGGAAGTGCTCCAGCCCCTCGTATCATCTCCGCGACTTCCTCTAAACCCGCTCAAACAGCTCCATATTCCTCTTACACTAGGGATTCCAGAACTAGACACAATACTCCAACTTGGGTCTCACGAAAAAAGCCAAACACAACAAAGCCCGTCAGGGGAAGAGCCCAGCAAACAGTGAAAAGGACGGAGCGCCGCGGGAAGGCAGCTGGGGGCGCGGGGAGGCCAGGCGAGCCCTGCCCCAGGGATGCGGGCGGGCCCGGCCGCTGCCCTTAGCCCGCCCAGCAAAGCCTACAGGAGCGGAGGGCGGCGCAGACCTTACTTTGAGGGTGAGATGGTGGACGCGAGCGCCGGCTGGGACGGCGCTGAGAAGCACCAGCACCAGCCCTAGCACCACGGCGGCCGGTGTCAGGGGAGCCCAAGAGCCGCGGGCCGCCATGTTTATTCCAGCGTCAGCATCCTCTTCCGCTCCGCTTCCGGGTCAGCGGGCACGTGACCGCCGTCGCGTGACCGCGGTGGGTCTGCCCCGCCTTAGAGTTAGAGAAGCCTTTGGTAGGGAAAGAGGTTGGGGAGCGTCGAATTAAGCCCTGTCTGTACAATATTAAATCCCGAGCACCTCATCTACCCGTCTTTTAAACCCTTCAGATACAAGAAGTAGCGCCTACCCCAAGAAGGGGAATATTTTTTTATTTAAGCAAAACTAAAGTTTCATCTAAGTGATTGTATTTGTTGAAAGTTTGACAGAATGTCCCTCTGGCAGCCTGTCTTTCCGCTGTTCATTCTTTGGCAATGATAATGTCTTGTGTTCAGTGTGACCTCTGCTGAGCAGAGGTGTCTGCTGGAATTCCCTGTTTGCAGCCTTTCCCCAGCTCAAAGGTGAGGTCAGAGCTGGAGCCAAAGCTCTAAATCAGCAAGAGATTTGACTGTTGCAAAGTTCATAATAACATTAAAATTAGTCCTTGGAAAGCAACAGAATATGCCTGGATGAAGCAAAAAGCAGATTTGGCCTTTCTCCAGTGACTTCTTTGTTTTTCAAACTGACAGTAATACAAGAAACAAAGCAAACACGAATGAATAGCAACAATTAAAATGGCTTTTAGGCTAAGACATCGCTAAAAAACCCTGAAAGACAATGCAATGGGAAGCCTCAATGTAAATAAATGCACATGGTCACTGGGGAGCCCTGTGCTGTCAGCTCTTGGAACTCAAATATTATGTTCCCTGTACTCCCATGGAGTAACAGCTGTGCAAGTTTCCTCATCTACAGCCAGATAAACAACTGGATTGGACCAGGAGAGTAGTAGTCTGCAAATGAGGGTGAAAAGGCAGAGAAACATCAATAATCTTGACCATACTGGAGACTATATGGAGAATGTCACATCTTTGTACAGAAGCGATTCAGATGTTACCTCTTTTCCACTTCCACTCTTTTCTTTTATACTCTTAGGTAATAAACAGAGAAATGACGCCATCAGCCAAAGAAATCTGGACTGGTACCAGAAAATATCTGGAGTCAGGCTGTGTTTCACTGGGAGGATTCTTTCTCTGGGCAATAGCTGATGTGTGCCACTAGATGTCCTGTCAGCATCAGACCTTGCCATGCACCCAGCTACACTCAGTGGATCGAAAGAATCCTACCTACCTATAAGCATCAGAATATTTATTCTGGCAAGATAAACCTCATCCAGATATTTTATTTTATTTTATTTTGTTTTATTTTAAGTGTTGTAATTATTACCATTCCTGTGCATAGGCCACCTGGGGAAAGTGGATTTTTGACTCCTGAGAAACAGCTGCTTCCAACCACAGCTGCAGCACAGGCTTTCGTGCTTTGCTCCATTGCTAAATATCAGGCACATTTTGACTACTTCAGTGGTTAAATAGCAAGAGGTTTCCCCTGTAATTCAAGGTATTGGTTCAGCTGAAGAGCCTCTCAGTCTGAAGATGCTTCCTAATCACAGTCAGGGATTTCTATAACACAGACTAGAAACCATTCGAAAAGCTGTATTTTTTTTTTCATGTAACTCCACCAACTATTAGGATATTGCAGTAACTGTAAGTTTCCCACTTACCAAGGCTAAATAATCTCAAAGTTGGAATTTATAACATGTTTGTTTTGGCTGTGCATTTTTTTTCTAGGAAATTGTATGTTAAAAGATGTCTGTACTGACATTTACATCCCTCTCAATATGCAAACTGGCTGCTGTCTGAAACGAGTGTGCTATGACAGCAGCTCTCATCATTACACTGGTATGTTTTACTGTAGCTTCCAGACAAGATTTGCCTGGCTCCAGATGTGCTGATGTGCTGTTCCTAGCAAGTACAGTTATTCTCAGCTGTGCTTAAACATATTTAGCCTGGTTATCTTCTTCCTTTACTCCTCCATCACATTTTCACATGTACACAGATATCCAATTAGCAGCCTTCACAGAATTTTTTTTTTAAGCATATCATGAGCAGCTCTTGAGATTGGGTGGAAGGCATTAGCAATGTCTGGAAAATCTTGGCATAGGAACAGTCTACAGTTGCCTCAGTAGAGAGTGAGCCAGATTGTTAGTTTATCAATGTACTCTATGAGGTATGGGGATGTTGTAGAGTAGCAGGGGCTGGCTGTTGCCCAAGGGACACAGATTTGGGAGATATGGGTGATAACATAGACTACAGGGCAGGAACCTCACCATTCAGGGTCCAGGTGCACAGTCACAATGATGGAGGGAATGGGATTTATTGAAGTCCATAACAGATTTTTATACCTTACTCGATTAATACAGGCTATTGTTTAGCAAGCTGATTGACAATTCTCCTTTAGCAACAAGCAATCAATTACTTACATACATCTTATATTGCCCCATGAGAAACAGCTATGTGAGCACGCTAACTTACAACTCAATAGACTATAAAGTAACAGCTCAAAGACTACCAAGGAAAGTTACCAGCCAGAAACAAGAGGAGCACTACTGCAGAACAATTGCCTAATGTTATAAAGGGAGAAACTTTGAGCTTGTGTGAGCCTTTGTATTTTTGATGTGTACGTGCATAGCTGTGCGTGCAGAGTTGTGAGACCTTATGCTGAGGTGCCTTTATTTCATTTAGCAGAAGCTTCTCGGTGCTTGGAGATGCTTACTAAATGACCTCTGGCCTGTAACCACTTATCATCCCAAAGCAAGGCAAGCAGGGGCAGGACAAGGGATAGCACCTGGGAGCAGCCAAAAAGTCCATGTCACCATGCAAGACAGGGACTAGTCTGAGTTCAAAAGTCCATCTCTAGTTCAGGTGATGATAACCAAGGTCAGACACAACCTAGTGATGCCTAAACAGCTCCAGAAGACTAAGACAGGTCTAAAGATCAGCCAGATGCACGTTGTTTAGCAACAGGATCTGTAGCCAGACAGAGCCATAGCTAAGCTACAAACCCCTATAACATTGCTGAAACAATCGGGGCAAAGCTTAAATGAGGCTCCTGGTCAGAGTGTGTGGGTGGGGGACACAGGTGAGGCTGGCCAGGGCCATTAAGGTTTATCAGGGGGTTATTAAGAGTTATCAGGTCTTAATTAGGCCTTAATCAGGCCCCTTTGAGCCTTGACAGGGCATTTAAAGAGAACCAAGGTTCCCACTTGTCACTTAGAAGAATCCCTACAGTGTTATAACAGCAGGAAGGAAGCAGCTGTGATGGCTTTAGGGAAAGGTGTGTCCTTTTCCTGGTGCTGTTTTAGGGCCAGTGTATGAGAGGTTATAAGCAACGTGTAGGTTTCTCATCTTGGATAGGGATGATCTGAGTAGAGTTATGAAACTAAAAGGGAAGCAGCTGCAAAAGTGATAACTCCAGGGGGGAAAGGTGGGTCCTCTTCCTTTTGAATTCCGGAAGATAAAAATGCTTGTATGTGTTTTGGGAGCTGGGATATTTTTGCTGCTTCTCATGAGTAAACAAACTCAGAGAAAAAAGACTTAAATTGAGCTATAGTTTAGGGATTTGCTTTATCTTCTTTCAATATCTTTTACACCATTTAGCAGCTTATCTGGCTGTTTTCAAGTAGAATTGAAACTTCCTAAACAAAGTTCTGGTCTTTCAAAGAGGGAATTACTTCTATTTAGGTTTAGGATCTATCTCTGGGAGTGCTCTGAATCATAACAACAGGAGAGGTAAACGTGAGAATTGACAGGAACAGGCCCATAGATAACAGATCTGCGCTGGTTTCTGTGTTACTCAGATTTGCATTGTGTGAATTAGCTAATAAAGTAATGGATAATATAATTTAAGCATCGCTTTGAATTATTGTTTTGAGGCTGGGAACTACTGAGCTTTCTAGCATTATACTTCAGCAGAAAGGGCTCTTAATGCTCCCATCCTCCCATCGTTGCTAATTGCATTAGTAATTGGGGCTAACTAAGCTGAAGGCTCTGTTGGTTTGGGCTCTGTATGGCTCAAAGTAGTAACATATGTGGCAAACCCTGCTTTGAAGAGTTTCTGGCTAAATTCTACTTTAAGGTATGAAGAAGTCCCCTTCCAGAAATATCTAGAATTACTTTTGTTTAGTGTGTGTTTTAAACCTCTGTCCATACCCATTTTAATAATTTTCCATGTGTTCTGGAGTGGTTGATGCTAATGTACCATCATAACACAAAACTTGCACTACTGGCCTTTATCTTTCTGTAACCGGTTGAGCATTTTTATCTTTCGGTGCGGACAGGTTTCCCTGCCTGTGCCGGTGCAACAGGTTTGCCTTGTTCCCCTCCCAGCTCTTTGTGCAAAAGGAAATTCCGCAGCAAATTTACCTTGGATGATACCAGTGCTGTTTTCTGTTTGGGCCCCATATGTCCTTTTAGCTCAAGTGTTTATGGATTAAGATCTCGAGAAGTCATGATGCAAGCGTATTGTCTGGTTTTGCAATGTGTTCTGGATGGACGTGGGTCTGAAGACAGCTTCGCAGGGCGTTGGTGTCCCTTCCCTGGGGAAGCACAAGCCCTTGGAAGGTTGTGGTTGTGCCTATAGCAGCATGGCAGGCTCAGATATTTAAATATGTTGGCAGCAGCAAGAAGCACTCTGTAAAATGAGTTGAACAGTGTTGTTCAGCTGTTGTGAAGTCAGTACTTAAAAGTAAAAACTTTTAATAATGAACAAAAGACTTGTCTCTCCTCTGCCTCCTTTCAAAGGCAGCTGTGTGAGGAGCAGCCTTTTACTGAGGTTCAAATCAGTTGAACCAAGATAAAAACAAATGCACTTTGGTTATTAACCTAAGACTTGTTTTCATTGTTGTTCTAAACGTTGGAATTGCTTAATACGTTATTCTTTTCTGGTCTTTTATCATGTAGGTGAATAGCCAAGCTTCAGTGAAAGAAAAGCAGTGATCTTGGGGAGAGAATGCTTGCTGTAGCAGCTGGTCACTTTTTTAATCTTATGCCATCAAAAGGATCCCTGCTCTCTCTAAGCAGATACTAGGTTGCTCAGGTGAATAAATGTGCTTTTTTTTTTTTTTTTTTCCATTGAGGTTGGGACAGACCTCCAAGATAATAGAATCTGACTGTCAGCATACTAAACCTTTCATGAACAAATGCAACAATATCAAATCAGTATAAAGACCTTGTTACATATCTTGTAGCTAAAAACCAGAAAGGTAGACTCTGATTAAGTGCTGCTAGAGAAGATGATGCACACAAAACCAATCTTATTTCTTTGGCAAGGCAATGGGCTGTTTTCTCTGAGGCCTGTGCAATCGTTACAACCACCCACATTTATGCAAAGCCAGACCATTTGGTTATTTTTCTGCCGCTTGCTGAGCGTGTTGGTGACAAATGGCAGGCTTAATATTTCTGGATTTGTGTTATTTCGGATGTGAGTGTGTGGAGAACAGAAGGCTCCGGGAGACCTTATAGCAGCCTTCCAGTACTGAAATGGGCTACAGGAAAGCTGGGGAGTGACTTTTTACAAGGGCATGGAGTGATAGGATGAGGGGGAACAACCCTGAATTGGAAGGGGTTAGATTTAGATGAGACATTAGGAGGAAACTCTTCACAATGAGGGCAGGAGGCCCAGAGCAGTGGTGGCTGCACCATCTCTGGAGGTGTTCGAGGCTAGGCTGGATGGGGGTTGGAGCCCCTGTCTATGGCAGGAGTGGAACTGGATAGGCTTTGAGGTCTCTTCATAGACTCACTAGGTCGGAAGAGACCCACCGGATCATCGAGTCCAACCATGTCTTCCAACCCAAACCCCTTTCAAAAGTACAGTTACTTAGATGAACTAAACTTCATCTTAAACCAAAGTCTTCCACTTTTTGTATTTCTAGGATTCACAGAATCACTAGGTTGGAAAAGTCCCCTTCAATCATCGAGTCCAACCATTCCTATCAACCACTAAACCATGTTCCTGAGTGTCTCATTCATCATCTTTTAAACAGACATGTAATTGTGTTTGAAGCAGGCAGCCCTTGCAACTGGATTTAAGAAGGTGGGTTTTCCTCTCCCCTAGGGTGGCTGTCCCAGTTCCAACCAGTTGAAAACAGGAATATTTGGTTAAGTAACCCCCACCTTGCCCTGGGAAGCAGCATGTGGGGTGGACAGTGGGAGTTGAGGGGGAGCAAAGGTTCAGTTTTGGGACTGTTGGTGCAAGAAGGATGTTGAGACTCTGGAGTCCAGAGGAGAGTAATGAAGCTGGTGAAGGGGCTGGAGAACAGGCCTTATGAGGAACAACTGAGAGAGCTGGGGGTGTTTAGCCTGGAGGAGGCTGAGGGGAGACCTCATTGCTCTCTCCAAGTAGCTGAGAGGAGGTTGTGGAGAGGAGGGAGCTGTGCTCTTCTTTCAAGCGACAGGACGAGAGGGAATGGCCTCAAGCTTTGCTAGGGGAGGTTCAGATTGGATCTCAAAGATGAATTCATTGAATCATAGAACAACCAGGTTGGAAGGGACCCATCGGATCTTCTAGTCCAACCATTCCTATCTAACAGAAACGGTCATGGGGCAGCGAAACAAGGCGGTGTGGAGTCCCCATTCGTGGAAGTGTTTAAAAGACGCGTGGACGAGCTGCTCAGGGACGCAGTTCAGCGGCTGATGGGCCTGGGTACCCCCTCCTAGGGTTTCTGTGAGGGGAGGGCTCGGGACCCTGGCGGGGTTGGAGTTGTTGGGGGGGAGGGTGAGGGGTGTGACGCGTGCGCAGAGGGGCCCCTCCCGCGGGGTTGGCGCATGCGCCGTGCGCGGGAGCTGTCAGTCGCCCCCCTCCCTCCACTCACTCCCTCACTCCCCCCCCCCTCTCCCGGCGCCGCCGCCGCTCGGGCCATTTTGCAGCGCGATGAAGCGGTGAAACAGCCGAGCGACCCGTGCCCGCACCTCCGCACGGACACACACAGAGACAGACAGGCAGGCAGGCAGGCAGACACGCCGCCTTCCGTGCAGCGGGGAGCGCAGCCCGGGGGACAGGCAAACCCGCGCGGACACACACATCTACACCGCTTAGCGCCCGCGGCGCGGCGGAGCCATGAGCTGGGGCACGGAGCTCTGGGTGAGTGCGGGGGGAGCCCCGCTGCGGGCTCTGGGGGGAACTGCAGGGTTTGGGGTCCGGGGGGATTGCAGGGTTTGGGGTCTGGGGTGCTAGGATCCGGGGGGAGCTGCGGGGTTTCGGCGTCTGGGCAGTTGGAGGGGTCCGGGGGAGCCGCAGGGTGTGCAATCTGAGCCATTGCGGGGGCCAGGAAGGAGCTGCAGGGTTTGGGGTCCGGATGGAGCTGCAGGATTCGGGGTCAGGGGCTGTCGGGGCGTCCGGGGGGAGCTGCAGGGTTTAGGGGCTGGGCAATTGGAGGGGTCCAGGGGAGCTGCAGTGTGTGCAATCTGAGCCATTGGTTGGGGGGGGGGGGGGGGGGGGCAGGAAGGAGGGTCTGGGACGCGGAGGGAGCTCGTGGCGGAGAAGTGGGGGGGATGCAGGCTTTGGGGTCCGGATGGAGCTGCAGGCTTTGGGGTCTGGGGCTGTGGGGGAATCCGGGGGGAGCTGCAGGGTTCGGCGTCTGGGCAATTGGAGGGGTCTGGGGGAGCTGCAGGGTGTGCAATCTGAGCCATTGGAGGGGGGGGCAGGAAGGAGCTGCAGGGTTTGGGGTCTGGGTTATTGGAGAGGGGAGGGGGGCAGGACACAGTTGCAGGGTTTGGGGTCTGGGAAGAAGAGGGAGCTCGTGGGGGAGAAGGGAGAGGGGGGATGGAGGCTTTGGGGTCCGGATGGAGATGCAGGGTTAGGGATCCGGGGGGAGCTGCAGGATTCAGGGTGTGGGGCAGTGGTGGGGCCAGGAGAGAGCTGCAGGGTTTGGGGTCTGTGGGGAGTCAGGGGGAGCTGCAGGGTCTAGGAGGAGCTGCAGTGCGGGGTCTGGGATGGTGTTGGGGTCTGAGCCAGAGGGTTTGGGATGCGGGGGTAGCCGCAGGGTCCAGGGGGAGCTTCGTTGCTCGGGTTTGGGGGGAGCTGCAGTGCGGGGATCCAGGGGGAGCTGCAGGGTTTGGGGGCTGAGGTGGGGGGAGCCTGAAGGGGAGCTGTAGGGTGTGGGGTCTGAGGTGGGGGGAGCCTGAAGGGGAGCTGTAGGGTCTGGGGTCTGAGGTGGGGGGAGCCTGAAGGGGAGCTGCAGGGTGTGGGGAGCTGCAGTGCGGGGCTCCAGGGCGGTGTGGGGTTCAGGAGGAGCTGCAGTGCAGGGATCCAGGACAGTGCAGGGTCCAGGGGAAGCTGCAGCAGGATCCTGGGGGGAGCTTGCAGGGTCCGGGGGCAGATGTGGGGTGTCTGTGGGGCCGTGCTGGGGGAGCTCGGCTCTGTGGGTCCCCCAGCTCTGGACGCTCCCACGTGCGTGGAGATCCCAGCGGAGACTCCTTGTGTTTTATCGATTTTTTTTTTTCCTTCGCCTAAAATTGCTCCCAGAGAAAGGGAGGCTGAGAGGGCGGCCGGGGAGGAGGCGAGAGCTGGGGTGGTTTCTGTGTGTGTGGCTCTTGCAGGAGGTGGGTTTATATCCAAGGGGTCCAGTTTCAGGAGAGGGAGCTGCAGGGAGGAACAGCCGAATGATAAAATCCCTTTTTTTGCTGAGGTGAAGGGGCTTGATTTGAAGGATGGAGGTGACTTTGTGTCTTCCGTTGTGTGTAAATAAACACGGTTTAACGGAGGGGGGGGGTGGAGGGGAGTGAGATTTCGGTGTCTGCAGCTCCTGGGTTGTTTTTTGAAGTGAACCTGGGAAGTGTAAACGCGTTTGGTTTAGCCTGGAAAACGTCGAGCTGAAAAAAAACGGGGATGAAAAGTGGGTTTGAAATGGTCCTTAACCTGAGAAGATAAGGGTGGGCAGGTAAAAAGGGGAGCTGGAAGCAGCAGGGATGTGGATATTCCCTGACAAAGAGGAGCTGGTGCAGCCATGTTTGGCAGCTCTGAGGAGCCAAACCGGTTGCTGAGGCTGGGGACAGAGGGCAGGAGGCTCTGCTGGTTGGTGGAAAGGCAGGGGGAGACAAGGCAAACCCTGGAGAAATCTGTGTGCTGAGAGTTGGGGGAGAAGAGGAAAACGGAAACTGTGTTTTGAATGGAGAAGTCAGGCCTGGGTGGCAGGGGGTCAGCTGGCTTGCAGAGCACTGCAGGGTTTCCCTCCTGCCTTCAGCTGTCTGTGGCCAGGAACCGGTGCAAGTGGAGTTGTAAAAGCGCCTGAGCTCTCCAATCTGTCCCTGCACTGAAATGGTTATTTTAGGTGTGCTGAGGACTGTTCTTTCTGGGTGCGTTACAGGCCTGTTCTGGCAGAGGGTTAAGCCAGCAGCTCGGTTAGCTGTGACATTGGAGTTACAGCTCCATCTGGTCAGAACTGGAGAGTAAATCGGGGAGCAAAATGCTTGCTGAGTGGCTGTTGTGGTTATGTTTGTACTGTCCAGAGAAAGAGAGCTGATGGATACTGAAGAAATACTGTAGTGATGCTAGATCTGGGTTATCACAGTGGTGATAGGACAGTGAGGAATGGGTTTAAGCTGAAAGAAGGGAGATTCATAGAATCATAGAACAACCTGGTTGGAAGAGACCCATCGGATCACCAAGTCCAACCATTCCTATCAAACACTAAACCATGTTCCTCAGCACCTCATCTACCTGTGCCTTAAACACCTCCAGGGAAGGGGAATCAACCAGCTCCCTGGGCAGCCTATTCCAGTGCCCAATGACCCTTTCTGTGTGAAAAACTTCCTCCTAATCTCCAGCCTAAATCTCCCCTGGCGGAGCTTGAGGCCATTCCCTCTTGTCCTGTCCCCAAATTTGAGACAATTTCCCCAGAGATTGAGACGAGTTTTTAGGAAGAAATGTTTCTCTGTAAGGATGGAGAGGTGCTGGCCCAGAGCAGTGGTGGCTCCCCCATCCCTGGAGATGCTCAAGGCCAGGTTGGGTCGGGCTTGGAGCTCCTGATCCAGTGGGAGGTGTCCCTGCCCAGGGCAGGGATTTGGAACTGGATGGGCTTTGAGGTCCCTTCCAACTCACATCATTCTGATGCTGTATTGATTCATTGGTATATAAATGGTTCTGCTGCATGGGAGTGTTGATGGGCAAATCTGCAGTTGCCTTCTTTTTCTGCATTTTGAAAGCTTTGGGGGCTGATGAAATTGTTTGAGTGGAATTCAAGTAGGAGAGAGCAAAGCAATTTTGAGACAGGAGAATAAATACTGAGTTAAGATGCACTTAGTTGTGTGTCCTTAGTGTGCAAACTGAGAGGTTTCTGCACTAGAAGAGTCGGTAGTATAGCAGTGCTTATAAATAGTTGCATCTATTTTACGTAATCTCCGCAGGTGTGCATACATTTATCCTCTGTAACAGTTGCAAAATGCTTTTGTAACATACTTTTTTTTTCCTCCTTGAAGATTTTTGTTGGTGAAATTGTCTTCAGCAGCATCGAAGTGTTGTTTTTCAGAGCTTCAGTGCAGTACTCGGAGAAGTGTAGCAGGTTACTGAGGAAAAGGGTTGGACCAATAGGTTAAATGATTCTGGATACAAAGTTGGCAGGAGTTAGTTTATTTTAAATTGGGCAGAGCTTTTGAAAACACATCAGTTTCCAGTGCTCTGGGCATTTAGGCCAAAACACTGTTTTCTCTCCGTGTTGCCCCTTTCACTGGGAAAGGAAACCACACAAACAACCTGTGTTTATTATCTACTGCCTCCTTTTGTTGATCACAGTATGCTCTTCTTAAAACAAACTTAAATTTCCGTTTACCTTAGACGTTAGTATTTGGTTTAAGTAGGTGGAAAATGCCTATTTGGGAATAAATGTGAGCAACGAATGCCTGGTTCATGATGTGGCTGGTGCGTGATTAGATGCAACCGTTTATTTGATGGACTCCAAGCTGAAGCAGTAAAAAGTGTTTCCAATTGTAGTTTAGAAGTTTGAAATTGGCTAGAAAGATTGGCTTTGATCAGGCTCAGCTTGCATCCTGTGTCTGTGTGGTGGTGCTGCTCTGCCAGGCTGGATGCATGTTCATGATTCACCCCTTTAAATGTAGCAAAGGAGAAGTAAAATTGAGCTTGCTCATTGGAGCGTGTAGAATGTTAATGTGCATAGAATTATGTGGATTTTCTATTCATTCCTGGAAAAAAAAAAAAAGGCTGGTTGCAGAAAGCCTCATACTTCAGAAGCACTAAAATCCCTTCGGCAACGTGTGAGTTAGTCCCTAGACAGACTTTCAGCCTTGTGCTGTGATGTGAGTGTGTTCCGTGCCTCTGGCTTGCAGCTCCTCTTGCAAAGCTCCTATTGATGTTTCACTCAAACGTGTTTCACTTCTGAGTTCACAGGATGGGCCCTGTGCCTGCGAATGGACCCATAACCAGCAGGATTGTTAGAGGTACTAATGCAGTGTTTATATCCTATATAAGGTTAAGTGTTTGGGATAACGAGATCATCTGGGGCCTCTGAGCAATCAGTGTTACTGAGCAGAACCTGAAGGTCTCATGTGACTTTTCTGCATGTAAATGTGCAGAGCAGGATGGCAGCAACTGCTGTGATGTTTGTCCATCTACCCAGCCCCTCCAGAAGTCTCTCAGCCCATTAAACTCAAAACATTCAAGAACTGGAGGAAGAAGAGTTGGGTGAAGGACAAATGGCAGGCGCAGGACCGAACCATTTTGGTTTTCACCCCCCTCCAAGAAGGAGTGTTAAGGGCTAACAAGTTTGAGAGTGGTAGGTACTTCATGTCTGACAGCAAATTTCAGGCAAGTTTTCTAAATATTTAGATATAAGTGGTAAAGTTTACATGTACCAATGTACAGACCCAACTTGTGCCTTCCATTGGCTACACTTTGGGGACCATAGGCTATAAAAGCACATTTAGGTCTCCTTCACCCTTTTTTTTTCTCTTGGGAAATGGGGAATAACAGTGTGTGGCACATACAGCTGTTCTGCAGCTAGTAAAATGCTACTGTGTGCTATGCTTCCCACCAGTGTGGTATGAAGCCTGTAAGGCAAGTGGTAGGAATTACATAGCAAATTGAGCTAAAACTAACCTCAGCACTTAGGTCCTTGTCTTTTGAGTGGAAAAAGCTGTGGCTGCATGGTCAGTATATTGAAGGGAATGAACTGTCTTGATGATGAGTTTTGGTGCAGTGTGTAGTTTTTGGGAGCTATGTGTAAATTTGTGGTTAAGTGGTCTTGGAAAAACTGTTTCTTCAGAACTCCATCACACAGCATGGCAAGTGCAAGCAGTGAAGTGATTAAACGTGGGAAGATTCATCGTTTCCATGTTCAGGGTAAAGAGGCTGGAGAGGAAGGTGGGCAATTTAAAAAGTTTTTTCGTTGCCCTTTATGAAAAGTTGCATGTCCGCTTACAGCTGTCACTGTCCTTTTGGCCTGTGAGAAGGTGAATATTATGTATTTGTGAAGGACTTAATTTGCTGTCCTTATGCAAAGGGCTCGGATGGCCAGCTCCTTTCATGACTGATACTTTGGGCACTGTGCCTTTTGTTTATAGTGTGTGCCAAAAAATACAATATATGGATATGATTATTTTTACCTTTAAAAGTTCCTTCCACTTAGAAATGGGAATTGCCATTAAACATTTTGTTTTCCATAATGGTCGTTTCTTATATCCTCAGAATTAAAAAGTAGTTTTCTTGTAGACCATGTTCTCTTAACTACATCCTCATAGTTGGACGATGAAACGTAGGTACGACTCAGACCTGGAAGGCCCCGCTTGCTATCTGTAACTGATAAATCGTTTCCTCTTACATTACTCACGTCTCTTATTTCCTCAGCAGAATTTGTGTTTAAACAGCTGTAAACTTGGTTTTCTTAAATTTGCTTGAATGCAGCATTTAAGTCAATGTGTATAATGCAGGGGTGTTGCATTATAGTGGTGACCTGCATTCAGAAACCCTCTGGAGCACCTGAGTGCTCTTGGCATCAGTCGCATCTTCTGGGCACAGTAGGCAAGGGTGAGCTTAAATGCTCAGCTCTATTCTTGTCAGCGTGTTCTCTGTAAGAGGATCCGCAGAGCTAGATCTCGTCTATTGATTCTTAAACCAACATGTAGTTGTATTGTGAGCCCTACTGCAGTTGATAGCATAAATAGAAAAATTGTGTCATCCCACCCATCCCATTCTCACCCCTCCTGCGAGTTCTTTGAGTCTGGGTGTTAACTGTTACTCCCCAAAACAGGAACCAGAGCTGGTTTCTGATGGGACAAGGACACACAGAAGTATTCAGGCTTGTGTGTTGAATCACAGGTTAACCCTGATCATGAGTTGAGAGTTTCCATTCTATACAGCAATGGGCTCAGCCCTCAAAGGTGAGTGGGTGAATTGTATACAGCTCAGATAATCTGTAGTGACTGCTAATGCTCTGCTGAAAAGTGGGGTTTGTTCCAAGTGGGCTGCGAATTGTTGAAACTTATTTGGCATCATTCAGGCAGCTTCTAGAAGCAGAGCTGTGCATCCCTGGCCCCTTTGTATTAGCAGTATTTTGGTTTCTGTGTAGTTACAGGTTAAAACTTCTGTGTAATTCAAAGAGACTGGAATTGCATTCGCAAAAATATACTCTCAGAAAGCAAATACAGTGAGAGGTTGAGAAAAAGCTTAGGTCAGGAATGAATGCATCACATTTATAATTTTGGCTTAGTATTCTAAGAGTAAAATTTGTAGGCAAAGTGCTGGATGGAGATGGACACTTCAAAGCAAGAGGCACTTTTCATTAACTGAGTATTCTCCATAGTTATTTGGGCACTTTTGAGGTAGCAAAATTGTCAGACGTTAACATGTCCTCATTTCCCAGCGGGTGGCTCCCTGTTTTAAGTGGTCAGCCTGTCTGTGAGGATCACTGAGTGAGAAACTGTACAAGTTGAATCACTGCAGAGTATCTTAATTCTGCACTGTGCTCCTCTCTGCCTTAGCTCAGCCCAGGATGGTCGTCCAGGCTACTGCATCCTCTGAGTCTGAATTTTGACATCAGTGCTACTGTATTATTTAATTCATTTGGAAGTAGCTTATTTTTCAACTTTCAGATGCAGTGGGTAGACACTGCCCTGCTGCTGGCAGGAGCTGGTTGGTGGGAGAATGGACTTACGTCAGGGGTCCCTGTACAGCCCTCAGCCCTGTACAGCATTCCTTGTCACCAGGAGTAGAAAACCTCCTTTCTGGTACCTGATGGGTCTTTTCATGTATGAACGTCTGAGTCATTTTGTTTACAATTCGTCTTTGCTTTGAAAAAGAGGATTACTATAATATTGTCACCTGCCTATCCTTGTATTTCCTACCTATTCATTAAAGAAAGGAGGGATTTACAATCTCTCAGCATGAGTCAAGACTCCAGAATATCTTTTTTCCTTTCAGTCACAGACTCTTCCCATTTGTATTGTGGCTGTTCCAGATCCCCCGCTTTTGTGAACCATATGGGAAGGCAATCATACATGAGAGATGTTTTTCTGGGCTTCTTGCAGCTCATTAGTGTTACTCATGTTGTGAAACATTCTTTTAAAGCAGAATTTCAAAAGCCCTACTCCGCAAGAAGAGTAGGAGCCACTGCTGCAATGTAACATAATGACATGCTTGTGTTATTGCTTTTGTTGATTGCTGGAAAGGTAACCTGCTAATGAATTTTTGGAAATTCACTTTCATCCTGTTTGAAATATGCTTCTGAGATTGGTTATAGATCGAATCCAATCCAGCTGTCAAAATCCAGAGCTCTGTTGAGTTTCCTTAGTGTTTATATAAATATTTTAAACTGACTTCCCCCTCCAATATAATTGTATGTTATTCAGATGAAACTTCTTCCGCCTTCAGCTCCATGAAACTTTGCTTTTCTATTTCACTTCACTGTTTTTTTTTAACAATAAGCTGATTAAATTGGTGAAACAACACACTATTCTCTCTTGACATATCGCAGTCTTTGCTGTTTTCTGAAATAAGAATTCTGAAATAAGAAATAGGGAAAAGGGCTTTCTATGTTGTGTATATATGTGTGCATGTATGTGCAGGATTTGTTTTAGTCTTCTCAAGCAGGTAGGGTAGGGATGACTTGGGTTCCTTTGGGTAGATAGAGATGAGATATCGGGAAGAAAAGTTTTCCTGGGAGGATGGTGAGGCTCTGGTTGCCCAGAGCAGTGGTGGCTGCCCCATCCCTGGAAATGCTCAGGGCCAGGCTGGATGGGGCTTGGAGCCCCTGATCCAGTGGGAGGTGTCCCTGCCTATGGCAAGTGCTTGGAACTGGATGATCTTTCAGGTTTCTTCCAACCCAAATCATTCTATGGTGCTGTTATTTAACATGATTGATAATTTGGCTCGATTTGTTAGGAACAGTTTGTTTGCATTATTAAATAAAATGTTCCTTTTTGCATCTAAACATGGCAAACTGGGTTTTTGAGGTTGCTTATTGCACAGAGCGGTGTAGTTTAAGTGCAGGAATGAAATGTTGATTGCCCGGTCTTCGTTGCTGATCAGTGAAGCAGATGTGCATGTTGTAAAGCACGTAAAGAAGCAGTTCTGCTGCAACGTTGTCCTTAATTTATTTGGGGAAGAGTCAAGCTAATTTGAAAAACAACCAAAAGCACAGCAGCAATCCCCCAGACGCCCTTGGAAACCCAGTGAGGCAATACAGCTTGAAACAGAGCCTCTCGGGAATTAACGCCTGGTTTGGAAAGATGGTCCCCACTGAGCTACCAAATCATCCAGATAGTCCTTAATCCTGAGGAAACGCCATAGCGGATTATCAGTCCTCTTGTTGTAGCTGAAATAACATTGGTTTCTTGTGTTGAATATGTTGCTTGGCTGAATCTTGTTCAGTACTTTTCAAGTGTTTCTGCTTGGTACCTAAAAAGGTTTTAAAGCAATTCCTTTCGTTCCAACCAATTGGTGGGACAGGATGAGTGCTGCCAGTAGCACTTGGGAATCTGAAGGGGAAGGGCAGTCGGAAGTGTTTACACCTACTTCTCGGTTAACAGCAGGCATGATTTCTGCCATAAATAATTCATTCTGTAGCTCAAAAACTTTACTTTGCTTGCACTGTCTGTGGGTATGCAGGTGAAAGATTATTACTCATGTGATGTGAATGACAGTTTTACAGAGAGGTTGGGGTTACTGCTTGTTGGAAGCTGGAAACCTGGATGTTTTGATGCTCAGCTCCAATTCAGAAATTGCTTGCGGGGTGCCTTGGGCAGGCTTCTGTCTCAGCCGATGTTCTGTACTGAGCTGATAGCTCTCCTTATTATGAAGCTTATTTAATGCTTTCAACAGGAGATTTCTGCTGCTATTTTTCCCAAACTGTCGTACTCAGACTGCAGTTTTACTTTGTTCTGTGCCCTCCTCAAGTTTTTTCTTTTGTGTTTTGGATGATTCAGTTGTCGCCAGGGCTGGGGTCTTGCACACACATCTAACAATACTCCTGTTTGGTTTTGGGAAGCGGTAGTTCTCCCATTTGTTGGAGCAAGGACTTGAAGTGGGCAAATAGCTGTGGAACTGGGATGTGCCTTCTGCTGTTCTGGGAAAAATTTCCGCAAATTAGGCGAACTTGTCTTTGGAAAAACATCACTTTGTGAATGTTTGGTGGAGATGTTAGTGCTGGAGTTTTCAGAAGTTCCATTGTGTGCTGAGTATGTTTTGGCCTCGGAGGGTTTTTTGGTTGGGCAAGGTGATGCAGTCACGCACAGATTAATTGAATGTTCCTTGGTCAGGTTTTTGCGAGAGCACAGCCAGACTGTCCATGTGGTGGCTGCTGGAGGCCAGGGTGGAGCCGGGTGGCCTCTTCTGCTCTCCAGCTCCTGTACTGGCACCCAGTGGGGTGGAGGAGGGAGCTGTGGAACAGTCCAGCATGCCTGGAGTCTGGGCTGGGTTAAGGGAGGATAATGTAGAACGGGGAGTTGGGAGAATGTGGACTATACCTAGGAGGGAGAAGAGATGGAAAACTTGGTTGCAGAGTGATGCTAAAGGTCCATCTGACCACTTACATTCCCTTGATGGTGACAAGCTGGTTATTCTCTTGTTATGGACTAACTCTTCTCTTGTTATGCTCATCCAAGTGTGAGGAATGGGTGAAGAGATGCTGTGGCCAGAGAGAAACCGATCTGATTCAAGTGGCTATATATGGCAGAGGCCAGACTAGGATCCAGTTACAGAAATTTGGAGCTGCTTGTCCATGAACTGTTGCTGTGGTTGGTGTACCAAGAATTATGGGATTGGGGTTGTTTGAGGAGAGACAACTCAAATTGGCAATTCTGATTGTGAATCTGGGGAGAATGAGAACTCTGACTAACTGGTTAAAGGAAACAGGAGAACTAAGCTCAGGAGGAGAAAGGGAGTTCAAGCAAAGAAGGCAAGGAAACCAGTAGAGAGGAAATAGCTTGGACAAAGGATGTGTGGGGAGAGCAGGAATGGACTTCGGGTAGGACAGGTGGGATGCTTCGGGTGCTGACAGGCAGGATGCTCAGTGGGATTAGTATGTTAGGGATGGCATCAAGAGTTTGATGGGATCAGGAGAAAGTATAGTGGCTGCATGAGGAGAAAGAAGCGTGGAGCAAAAGGTGAAGATTTGATGAGAAATTCAACAGAAAAGTAGTGAAGGGACCTAGCAGTCCTCTCGTGCATGCTTGGCTTTGAAGCATTGCTATTTTACTGTAGCCTTTTCCATATCACTGGTTTGAATCCCTGTACATTGATTTCTCTGGCTGTGGAAGAATATTTGCCCACACTCCCAAATGAGGGCTTTATCCACAAGTGTGCACTGTTTTTCATCCACTCATTCTGTGCAGAAAACTTTGAGGAACTGTTTAGCAAATAGGTTTAAAATGCATGTAGGTAATGTTTTTCACTCTGTGCGTTCTCCTATACAGAGATAAATACTTTAACATGTTTCTTACATTTACAAAAGGAAAAAAAATTACTGGCATGTGGCACTGAGTGAATAGAAGTGTGTTTTCTTGAACAAAAGTCAGATGAGGGAAGGGAACTATTTCTTGCCCTCTTGAGGGCTGTTGATTTGTCAAACAGTGGGTCTTGTAGGAGTGGCATCCACTAAGAATGTGTAACTGAGATTTTGCTGTAGTAAAAAGAAAACCTGGCACTGGATGAACCAGGGGAGCTTGTGGTGAAGTGCTAAATCAATGTTTTATGGGGTTTTTTTATACCTATCCTGCCTATCTCTTCCAAGTCTAAGTTTGGGATGCTCTGCTTGTGTGTTGTGACTGGAAAAGCCTAAAAAGAAAGGTGACAAGAAGGGTTGCATGTGCTAGTCGAGATCCTTTATTTCCTTTTAACTCCAAAGTGTGAAGCATCTGTGTTTCACAGAGGATGCTTTTTTGGCATGCAGTTCATTTAAACGTGAAAGCTGAAAAACTGTGTAGCACAGCTTTAATTTGTCTTTGATGTGCAAAAAAACCTCTTAAGCAAACATTTCAGTAGTGTCTACGTTGGTAAGTAACTTCTTTGCTCAGACATTGTCATCAGCTGATGAGAATGGTGGTCAGGGCATTCTGCTCTTCAAGGTGGTTGCTGTGTGTTTTACCTGAAAACCAGAGTTGTGAGCTGAGCAAATGCCCCAGCCTGTCCCTTAGGTAATGAGAGTGCACAGCACATGACATGTGTGACTTTGGTCCTATTTAAATCGGTGCCCTGGGGATTTACAGCCTTATTTTTGGAATGGAGGGGATAGCTAGATTCCAGCTCTATTTTAAAGACAAAATAATGTGTCTCTGGCTGTGTGGCTGCATGTAGTCTTCCCAGATGCAGTGAAGTAGCCCAGGAAACACCCCTGGAAGCACATGTCCATTTTTAGTAAAGCATGATTTGAACTGTGAGCACCTCTGCGCCTCCTTCTGTGGATTTGTGGACTGTTTTTCCTTTTCACATTGTGTTTTTTTGCTTTGATTCTTGTCTGTGTCATCCTTATACTTGCTTTATGTATCAAATTGTTGAAAGCTCCTTTTCCAGAGGTTATGATTGACACGAAAATGTCTTGAACTAGAAAATCTGTAATTTAAGTAAGTCAATTTTTGCAAGAAATGTGCTGGTGTGAAACACACGTGCCTGATTTAGGCATCTTTGGAGACTGGATCTGTGTAGTTGTTGATACTTTTTGAAAATAAGTAGTCTTGAAGAGAAAGCTTGCGTATCATAGTGCCAACACTTAATGTTTGTGGGAGTGTGCTGAATTGTTCAGCTAACAAAAGCCTTAGCTGACTTAAACAGTACAAATATAAATATTTAACTAGGTTATTAGCAGTTATGTTATTAAAGTACCTGATGGTTAGGAACAACATGACAAAGTAGTGTACTCCATTCACACAAAGGTCAGATTTGCTCTTTTGTGCAGTATGTATAGGGTTTATGCATATGATTACAGCAATTTGTATTGCCTAGAATGCTCAATCTGTTGTTGGCTTGGTGTGGTTATCTTTAAGTGGTTTGCTTGTGGGTTAATCTCTGGGAGCAAAAAATTAATCTGGAATATTGACAGAGTAGTAAAAAGTGAGAATCTATATTTCTTGGAGAGTTGCACAAGTAAACAAGTGTCAAAAGAGTGGAAATTCAGACCCTGTTTTGTAAGTAGAATGCAAGAGTTAAGTGCTTTTTTTTCCTTTCTTCATAATACATGGGCACATGCAGTGTTTGGAAGTTGCTGGTCAGTGGAGCAATATTGATTTCCCTCTAGGGGCAAGGCATTCATCCAGCCTTCTCAGCAGGGGGGGAGATTGATTCCTTAATCAGAATAGCAACAATCCATCATGAAGCATCCTCAAGGTATTAGGGCTAAATTAAACAGACTGGGGGCTAATGTGTAAGCCCTAATGCACTTCAAGAGGCTTTCCTGCATAAGGAGAATTTTGAAAATAATCAGAAGATGAACCAAAACTAAAAGGAAAAAGCCACGGGCACAAACCACCCTTAAAAGCAGGGACTGTAATAGATTTTCTTTGTGTGGTGCAGTGCTTAATGCTCATATTCTCTTAGGGAAGAGTAGAAAATACATGAACTATATAGCTCTGTTCATGGCATTGCATTGATAACCTGTTTTCTCTCCTTTGTGTATGTGTTCCACAGCCATCCCAAAAATAGATACAGTCACAAATATCGAATTAGTAGAATTGAGTATCTTAAAGTCAGGAAATACGCAGATTTTCTTAAACAGCAGTCACTGCTGAGGAAAATTGGGTTACTGTGTACATCGTATTATGTCTTAATTTTGCAAAAATTTAAGATTGTGCTTCCTGTCATGCATTTACCAAGCCTACAATTACGCCTGAGTTTCTGGAGGATGAAATGTCATGGTTGCATTCAGCTTTTTTTGAAATCCTTTCATTAACTTGAATGAGGAATGAAACATTGTGACTGAGCTTTAGTCTGTATATCAAATGCTTATAAGCAAGAATTAAGTATAATGTGTCAATAACCCTGCTCGATACGGTTACTGATAGTTAGCGATGTCATTCCTATACAAGGATGCTAAATAAGGAGTGAGATGGAGTACATGGCATATCTTCAGTCTTCCTCTTGGTTCTTAGCTGCTTTGTCTCGGTTCATCTTGGTCACACACCGAGCTGAGTAAGCTGTAATTTTCTATTTGCAGAGTGTTGGAATCCTTTACAAATACATCCAGGCAGCCTGAGGACTTTGTAAAAGCTGGAATGTTTTAGGGTGACTCTTTGTTGATGATGTATGTGGAGACATGTTACGTGTCCCTGGTGGAAACAGGCAGATGCTCTCATCTTAATGACCACCCACTTCAAAGATATTTTGCCAGCATATTCTACCATAACACATCTTCCTTGGTCCTGCAGCTCAAGACCCACCAGTCTGAGTTAGCAGCCAAAACTCCATTTTTCTGGGAGGTGGGTTTATGAAAAATAAGCTCTTTACTTTCCCTGTCTTGACTGAGAGCAGTAGCAGTTTTGATTCAGCCTTTGGACCAGAGCTGTAGCTGCGGAAGAGCATTTCAAGTGGAAAGTATCATGTTCATAACAACTGAAGAGCACTGAATGATCTTGTCCTTGTGGTGGGAGGAGTTGTTCACGTCAAATTGTGAGAACTTCCCTTTCCCTTGCCTTCTGTCTACATAGGTAAGGATGTAGTTGTTTTCCCCTTTCCTCCTCTGCTGTATCAGTGTGTTCAGAGGCCAGCTTGCTTTCCCTGCTTGGCAGATAAAACATCTAGTAGACTCAAGGCAATATCCTCTTTCATATTTTCTAGGTGAATCAACTGCTCATCGAGCAAATGGTCTATCCCTGTATTATAAGATAGCTTTGGAGTCATGGGATGTTGAGGGAACTGTGCCCAGGAGCTCCAGTTGCTGTTTGAAGATCAGGAGCTGTGATCCATCCAAGTCAGAGGTTGGACAGGAGGTTCCTGTTTGTTCCTCTTCAAAGAAAGACATTTCTTCTGTATTTGAGTGCTCTTTAATCAAACAGATGAAGCTGTGGCAATGTAATGGAGGATGAAAGCTGAAGTAAGCAAAGCATTGGTACGAGGATGATGGAGAATGAAAGAGGAGGAAGACTAGCACATTGCTACCTTTAATAGTGAGAGTTGATAACAATTGCTGAGGGACTGACAGGCTTTCTGTCAGAAGGAACAGCTGGATGTGGAGACAGGAGACTCAGGAAAACCCAACCCTCCCCTTTGTCAGTCCTAGGGAGCAGTTTCATCTGTGTGACTGTTCTGGGTTGCTTGTGGTGGTAATGCCGGATGCTTATAATAGTGACTCATTCATTTTGGATATGAGAGATGCTCTGATTTCTTGAAATTGCTTTCTGGGTAAACATTTCCGAGCAGGAGCATTCTGAAGATTGATTTTTGGGATTTTTTTTTTTCTTTTTTAAGGGAATTGAGTTCATCTCAGACTTATTTGCATCCAGATTTGGAAGATGATATTGATCTATATTTGCATTCATATGAAGACTGAACCAGAACAAGGGGTGTGTTTTTGATCTTCCTGCCCCAAGATGAAATGTTAATTACTGCTGTATAAATGAGACATTATGTGTTACCTTAACATCTGTGTTTTGACACACTTGGTTTAGAGTTTGTAGCCTGTGTTTTTTTCTTCAATCTAGACAGAAAAGTAGAATGGAGTAGAAATTACAGAATTAAAAAGAAAGCAAAGCTATGAGAAGTTTGTATAACTTGATGGATTTTGTCTATTGGGAAATTTATAATTTTTGCTTAAATTACAGCCTTTTAATTTTAGAGAGAGGATAAACTCAAGGGATTTATTTTTTCCTTACCACCGCTGTTGCTTCTAATATGAGGCCCTTATGATAAGCTTCATTTTGCAGAGCACCTGCGCTGATGTAAAACGTTGCTCAGACTATTTCTTTTTATCACTATATCTCCTATTATAGAAATTGCTTGTATTTTGTACCATTGTTCAACCAAATCACCTTTTATAAGACTGAACCTTATTGTTCAGCCCTCACCTTTATGAGCCATTCCAGTTATTTCAGTGCAGATATAAGAGCCAAGAACCCTGATCTTTTTGTTTGTGCATCCATTGTGTCTGCCTGCATTATGTCCTTAGCTCTTTTTTTTTGAGGTTAATAAGAAATTTAGATCATTATGCTTAATTTGGTAAGGCTGACTCTGCTCTCTGAACATCTGTCGCTCTGTTTGAATTAATGTCTGTGCGAGGCAGGGTGATGTTCAGAACCTTTGGTCTCATTTCAGACACATGTTTTCCTAAGCTTTTGTCTCTCTAGTGTCCCAACGAAGAAATTTTTCTCCAGTACATGCAGATGCTTAAAATATAGTCCTGAGCTCTACCTAAGTGTAAGAGCTTTACCTAAGCATAATGAATGTTCTCTTTTCTGATGTTCTGCAGCAGAACAAGTCTGTAAAATGATCACAGAATCATGGAATGATTTGGCTTGAAAGAGCTTAAAACCTATCCAGTTCTAACCTACTGTCATGGGCAGGGACACCTCCAACGGTCTGGTTGCTCAAAGCTCCATCCAACCTGGCCTTGAACACCTCTAGGGATGGGGCGGCCACCACCTTTCTAGGCAACCTGGACCAGGGCCTCCCCATCCTCATAGCAGAACATTTCTTGCTAAAATCTCATCTAAATCTCCCCTCTTTGAGCTGAAAACTATTCCCAAATAGATTGCTGATTACTGTTCTTTAAGGCTAAGTTAAAGTAATAGATCAATTTTATTTTATCGTCTTGCATTGAAAATCAATAGTGTATGCTCATAGATACCTAGAATAGATTCTCTGTACTAGAGTTCCAGCATTCGCCGAATGATATAAAATGTCTGTGTCCAACAACCATGTTTCAAAGAATTATTCTTCCAATGTACTAATTAATTCCCTTCAAATAGATAGCCAGACTAAGTGAACTACGACATCAATATTTAATGGCATCTACTTAAAATGACTTTTGAAGTTGTGTGGGAGTGGTGCTCACACATCCCTGATGTAGAGAAGATGGAATGTGTCTGTTTTCTTTTAATTTAAGGAGTTAATTACTTACTTCTTAAAGATGCAGTTGTGAGATGTCCTACATGGCCCTGCTCAACAGTGTAGGAAACAGCTTAATCTCTCTTTGCACTGTGAATTTGAATGTTTCTAGGAAGAGAGGTTCTGTTTCCTGGATGGAACGAGCTGGTCTCCACCTTTCTGCATGCAGCTCCTCCAGTCAAAGCTACCCTGGAGAGCTAATACTGAAAATGGGCTGTAATTTTTCTCTTGCCTCAGGAAAGAGTGAGCCTGAGTGACCAACATCTTATTCTGCAGATTGCTGTGTTTCCTGCTCTGCTGCCGAGCAGTGCAGTTACGAGTTGACCTACATTGATGGATCTCTTAGGGGATGCAACGCTTTGATACATGAACTGGTGGGATTTATTGCTATTGCTGCTATCAACTGCTTATTTTGAATGGCAGGCTTATGGAGGAGTGAATTTGTAATAGATTTGCATGTCATTTGTGGGTATTGGTTATTCCAAACAGACTTGGAGTCGAGGAATTCATTACTTTGTGGAAATGAAGGGAACGTTTGTT
This sequence comes from Coccyzus lansbergi, assembly GCA_033558105.1. Taxonomy (NCBI): domain Eukaryota; kingdom Metazoa; phylum Chordata; class Aves; order Cuculiformes; family Coccyzidae; genus Coccyzus; species Coccyzus lansbergi. The sequence goes on along the minus strand of JAUMJK010000585.1, from coordinate 200,451 downwards.
AGATTTCCTCCCACAACAGTGGTAGAAAAGAGCAGTGTTCTGCTTGCCATCCTCTTTTGATACTCCATGGTTTGTTATTGCTGTGATAGGAAAACACAAGTAGCACATTATAATGTAAGCATTCCTTTTGCCTATTTTTTTTTTCTGTGATTTTGTGTGCCTTCTGCTTGATCCTCTAAGAATGTGAGAAGAATGGAAATCAGGATGTTGCAGTTTTAGACACATCATTTCACAGCACACTTTTCATAGAATCATAGAATCATCAGGTTGGAAGAGACACACCGGATCATCGAGTTCAACCATTCCTATCAAAACACTTTTGTACCACACTATAAAACAATTTATTAAGTGTTATTCCTATTAGATATGTCATGCTATAATACTAACTCAAAGCTTCACAAGCAGCTGTTACGAAGATTTTAAAAACATTGAACTGTAGATTGTTAGTCCTTTAGTAACATCACAATTTCTGAGGTCTGGTGGTCCTGTTTTTGTTTGTCTTTGAGACTGAAAATGCTTTTTTTATCGCTGTCCTGGCAGTCAGTCTGAAGTACAGCAAGCGGCTTTGCACTTGGAAAAACTGTAGCACCCTTTCACAAAATATCTTTGGCGCCTCAGATTTTTTCAGCCTGGTAACACATTCAGAACACAGGACAAGCAGCTTAAGATCTGAATGAGATTGTTCAGCAAATGAGTTGGTGCAGCATGTTAATTTGCTAGCACTTCTAAATGCCTGCAGTGTTACAAGAGCCTGCAATGTCACTAAAATACCAGGACCTTTGTTGGCCCTAAACTCCTTAGAGGAGAGTTTGAAATTCTTGTCTGCTTGCTGTAGTCTTACCAGCTTTATAAAGAATTTCAAGATCTGTATTTGAAAAATGTACGTCCTAGGCTTAGCGAAGTTAGTAAGGGTCTTTTCCTGGTAGTATTAATTGTCTTGGAGTTTCAGTGTGCTCTAGGTTTTACTGTACAGCTCACTATTGTGTGAGGCTCCTGCTAGTGCTTTTGTCTAGCCGCCAACAAATATGTTTATTACATGTGTTGATATGTGTTTAATCTCAATGAACAGTGTGGGATTTGTTGAAGGAAAAAAGTCACTTTTACAGTTAGATAAACTAAAATAACGTGGTTTTAATGAGGCTGGATCTGGTCAGCCTGTATTATTTCATGTGTGTATTTCATTTTAAGTTCTTAGCTGATATTTAAATGCTAGAGCAGAACTGATGACACCAAACCACTTTACTTTCTTTATCTTTGTGTACTAAACCAACACCTTCCTTGCCCCAGCCTCTTGGAGGGAAGGGCATAAATGGATTTTTAAAACTAGACTAAGTTTCAAACCTTAGAAGTCTATTTTTAAGGTCTTAAAATGGAAGCTTTTGTTCAGAGTTTAAACCCAAACATTTTGGTGAAGCTGCCTAACTTGGTAAAGCATAAAATTATTGCCTGCTACAGCAGAAATTCCATCTGGGGATTATGAATGGTTATTGATTCACCGTTCAGAATGGGGAATTGAATGTAAAGTTATCACAGTTGTGTATTTAGGAATAGTATTAAAGAAAACAAAATGTTTTGTCCTGTCTTTTGTTTCACTGATACTGGATTTGGGCAAATATATAGTACTGGAAGGTGGGATGGGTGGAAGAAAGTGGTTGGACTGGTGGTGACGTACATGTGGGTTTTTAATGTGAGCTGCCACAGGCACTGGTTTACATTGGGCAGTGCTTTTCCTCGTGACTCTATCTAAAAATGAGATTGATAGAAGATTACTGTTTACCAATGCAATTCCCATTAGGCTTGTCAAGATGTGTGCTTATTCAAGTGTCTTGAAGGCTTAAATCTGTCATGGTACCATCATCATTGTTAATAGCATGATAAAACACTTGCATGCTTTTTTGGAACCCAAGGATATGAGGTTATTGTCATAATAAAACTGAATTACACCTTTCGCTTGGTTAGACTCGCCCATCCAACTTAGGAGTGGAGCATCCTTGCCAAGGGAAGCAGGCTTTACTTACACGATGTTGCTTTTCTTGCTCAGGATGGCAAGACATCATTTATGCCTTAGCTTTCCAGGACATATTGGTCAAGCAGAGAGTGTAATTGCTTATCTATTTCCATAAAATGTTGTAATGGTTTTTATCTGAGAGGCTGAAGGCTTTGCAAGGAGCCAGGCTGGGTCTGCACAGTCTGGAGATGTCCAACTTCCTAGAAGCTGTCATTTTAGGTTATCTTGATCAGCACAGCATGGTTAGCACTCTGAACCTGAGCTGTGTCTGTTGGGGCTCAGAATGTGGCCTTACTACAGCTTCTCTGTGGGGCAGCCAGCAAACCTCACCGTGTCCTGCTTGCTGTGCTGTGGTCCCTGCTTGTCTCCGATTTCTCTGTGAACTGGTCCCCAGTTCAGCTGAGTAGGTGTGCAGGCAGCACTTAGCACAATGTGGTTGCTGTTGGGGCTGGAGGAGCTTTGCTGCTGCTGCTACAACTTCCTTCCAGTGTGCTCTGATCAGCTGGTTGGGCACTTCAGTTTACAGATGGTAGAGATTATTGCGTTATAAATCTTTACTTCAGTGTGTAAAATGGGAAGAAATCAATATTTCCCACCTTGCCGTGACATCAGTTTCTCCCATTTTTCAAAGCTCTGCGATGCGTGATATCTCTATTCTTGTATGAATGTTTGTTTCGTGTCATGGACTTAAATTTACCTCTTTCTCTTTCGATGCTTGTGGTTGTCTCCTGTCCTTTGGAGCGTCTCAGGCATCTGTGAGTGAGTAGTGGGATGACTCCATCCCAGCCCACAGAGCAGACAGCTCCGCTCTGTGTGTGTCACGCTATTGACTTTGCAAACCTGCAGTGTGTGGGGGAGAGTTTCTTGTATTCTAGCATGTAATTTAATTGATGTTTGTTTGGTAATTTGCCTCTGATTAAATTATTTGTTGTCGCTGCTGAACAAATGCTTTGTGTGCTCTTGGTAGGTCAGCATTTTGCACAATATTTTCCCTTCTTTATTCCACCTACTTCAGTGCATTCATTTATTTTTTTGCTGCAATTTTATTACTGAGAACTGAGAGAGGCTTTTGTTGGGAGGAGGGGAGAACCCAGTGGAGTTAAAGAGTCATTATAGTGATTATTTGGTTAAGGGAAATGCGATTACTTTTCCCCAGACTTAAACTTTGATTTAACACGAGTTCATGCTGTAATTAATGGGAGTTGTTAGCTGAGGTTAAACTTCATAGCAGTGGAATACGATTGAGCATTTGAGAATGAGTGTGTGCTCTCTCACTGAAGTGGAAAAAAACCCCGTTAAGTTATCAGAGAATCCTTATCTATTGGTAACCATGTGTATGTTGATGCACAGGTGGATGTTTCTGATCCCCAGTGAGTTGCCACGCAAAGTTTTGTTTTGACCTTGTTTTAGTTTGTTACCATAGATGAATTCTGTGGCCATAAAGATGATCTTGTCTTTTGCAGAGCAGAGGCATGGAAAGCTTCGGCTTCAAGTTTGAGTGATTTATGCAAGTGGGATCAGTCTGAAACAATGTTCTTGTCCAAACACAGACAAATGGTCTGGCTCTGTGAGTCCTACAGGGTGTGCAAATGCAGCAGGGCGAGTCCCTTTTCTGAAGTGTTTCTCAGCTGAAGAAGTGAGATGAGGAAGGTGGTAGGTAATAGGAAAATATATGGTAGGATGTTAGCCAAATGTTTTGGTTGCCATTCTCATAGCTGTACAAGAGTTGGGTTGTCTTGTAATAAAAAAAGCTATGTGGTAAACTGCAGTTTGTTAGCAGATTTTGAAGTGATTGGCTTTGCGTATTTAAAATTTAAGTTGAATTTATGCCTAGATTTGCAGCCATTTAAAATACTACGTGTGCAGAACTACAGTGTTGTTCTATCTATTGCATTGCATTTTCGGAATCATACCTCTCCGCGGAGTCTTCTGTTTTGGAAACTTAACTCTTCCTTGGTTCAGAGCAGATCTAATTTCTGCATTAAAAATGGAATGGAATGGCAGATAGAAATACTTAAGGCAGTGATCTTACTTAGTCTTGAGTGTGAAATGGCCCATGAAAAATCTAGGACAGTATTTGTAATGTCTTGATATTTAAGATAATAAATACATTTGGACCCCATCTACAAGAGCTGCGTCATCTTTTTTGGTTGTTAGTTTCATTTAATTTGGGAAAGAGAGGAGGAAACTATCATTTTAGAGATTTTGCTTCTCATTTGAACTTCAAGGAAAAGCTGTAGTCATGCTGGCATAGGGGTGTTTTTTGACCCCAAGTATTGCAATTGCTGTGATGATTCTAGGAGGCCTCCTCCAACTAAGCGGAATTACAGTGAGTTTTACAACAGTTTTCTTTTCCCAACCTCTACATAAACATCCCATAAGGACACCATGCCCGCAGTGGAGTTCGGTAGACAGTTCTCAGCACTTCACAGCCACAGAAGGAGGTGAAAATGAGTCAGAGGAGTAAAGGTTTTTGTTTAATAAGTAAATACGTCTTTGTAGAAAAGACACTCGCACGTGTGCCGAGTTCTATGTGTAACAGGTAATTTATTGAATGAGGATTAGAAGATCAGAAGGTTTGCTGTTGCGAATACCAGGCATACCTGGTGAGACCGTGTTAAATTATAGAATCATAGAATCACAGAATCACTGGGTTGGAAGAGACCCATCGGATCATTGAGTCCAACCATTCCTATCAAACACTAAACCATGTCCCTCAGGACCTCGTGCAGCCCATATAGCGATAGATTAAGAGCTCTTATTGTGCAAAGTTTAATGATGACAATGATAATTATTTTTTAAATGGTTATATAAAAATTATGAAACTAAATCCCCCCCAAAACCACACAAAAACCCCCTTCACCCAAATGTTACTCCTTCAAAGAATTCAATAGAATGGGATTGCAATTCAGGAGTACCTAAACTCCGCTTAGAGCGATGTTGTATTGGAAAAGGTTTGATGCTAACAACAAAATTGTGTGCTTTGAGGATGCATAAACAAACAGCTTGGATATTCTGTGCAACAAATCCAATATGACATTGGTTTCTGAAGAAGTTGGGCAAAAAGCTATTTTTTTTCCCCAAAATACATTCCCGCAACTTGAAGTATTGTTCCCGTGGATAATTTTCTACTATTATAATTCATTTTAGTTTTGGCTAAGAGGGCAGAATTGCTTTTTCCCATGTGTGTATGTCTTGTTTTAAATGGATCAGGAGGCTTGTTTGTTTTTCTATTGTAGTTATCCATGCAATAAGCAGGAACACTATGGTTCATTTTTAATAATTAGTACAGAGCTGCCCAAAGGGGAAACTGTGTGGGTAAAAGATCTCGTTGCTCTTTGTTTTAACAGCTGGTATTATTAAGGGAGAGCTTTGTAGAATGGAAAAAAAAAGAGGATGAAAATCAGTCAACGGTTAATCCAAAGATGTATCCAGGCATCAAAAGATTTACTGGGAATTAGTTCTAAAATTGCATTTGCTCAAATTATTTCAGAATAAAAGAAGGGGTGTGTGTTAAATCGGGGAAGTTGGATGGTGCCGGGGAACAGTCCAAAGTTGCAACACCGTCAACCGAAAAACTGTACTGGAACAACAAGAACATATATTTAGCATTGTTACCATGCTGCAAGTCCTGAGGGAGGCAGCTCGGCTCTGGAGCTCTGCTGCAGCTCATGATTGATACCATCCCGGCAGCAGAGTGATACACACCAGAATCTGCTCAGTTTCAAAGCTCTTGTTTATAACACACAGAACAGAAGAGTGAATCCCTGTGGGTCCTTGCAGCTTTCAGTCTGCAGCTCTGGATACTGTCAGCAAAACCCAAATCCTTGTTCCTTCTTATTCCCGCAGGATGAGCAGAAGGAAGAGGTTAGCATAGCTTTGTTTTGTTTCTTTGTTTTTTAAATGAGTTTTGTGGGTATCATTAATGCTAATGGTAGAGATGCATCATCTGTCTGGGCCCCAGCAGATTTCAGTAGTTAGGAGCCTTTGCTTAGCTTTTGCTTAGCTAATGAGTCTGCATTTTCAGGTCTACATTCTGCTGCTTGTCCCCATAACTCCTAGGAATAAGTTCAGGAGAAGCAGCCTGTGTGTTTGTATTTATTCTGTTTGAATAACTGAACATGTGCAGAAAAGACTTGAAATGCGCTCAGTCCTTCAGTAAAAATAGTTCATATTCCTGACATTACATCTGGCATTAATTGAGTTTTCCCTCTTATTATCTTGCTCTTTAAGAGCTTTCTAATATCCTGGGTAGTAATTTGCACATTATAACGTATTTTGAAGCAAAACTCTGTCCCGTTCTGGGGTTTCTTGCGTGGATTTTATAAGCAGAATTGTACGCTTGAAGAGAAGTGTTCATTTCTGAGCGGTCTGCTTATGACAGATGGTTCTCATTGTGGCAAAGTCATGCAGCGCCTCAAACCTCAACATGTATCAACTTATTTGAAGGAAATGCTCAGAAAACAGGCTTTGAGATGTCCAAGGATACTTCTCATAGATGGCCATAGGGCCATCTATGAGAAGTATCCTTGGACATCTCAAAGCCTGTTTTCTGAACCTTACCTTTCCCTTATTGGAAGAAAAATATAAACTGTATAAATTCATTTTCAGAAGCATGAAAATGATACCTCTAAAATGCACGTTTCCTCTTTCAAGAGATGTAAACGTAACTTTCTTACTAGCATGTCCAACCGATGGCAGCGGATGACTTGTGTCAAGTCTCGAGTGCCTCTGTATGGCATTCTCAGGTAATTGAATGCTAATGAGACGTCACCTATGTAATGCTCTGTGCTAGGTGGATTTTTGTTCTTGCACATATGCCATCCAGGACATGTAACCTGCATAATTTTACTCTTTATCTCCCTTGTTCCAAGAAACCAGGCTTCCCGTTAACCTTTTGCATGCAAAAGGGCTGTCTTATGGTCTGTACCTATCCAATATCCTTTGTTTTGGTTGCTGTTTCTTTTAATCTCCTATTGCTCATCGGCTCTGTCCTGCTCCAGTTGAGCTGTTCATATCCTGCTGCCTTTCCACTCCCCAGAATTCATCATTTCTCTCTTACCTCTCACAGCATCTTCTTTTAAAGCTACTGCAGCACCAGCAACCACATCCTCTCTCTCGAATGGCACATCCTGCCTCACCTTCCTTCCTGGCTGCTGTGTTAGCACTGTCACTTGTCCTCTTGCTCTAGAGGGACCACAAGTTCTGCTTTACCACATCCTTTGTAGGATACGACAGGCAAAGGGGGAGGAGAAGACTTGTTTTGGCACCAGCATGGAAGAGATGGAGATTTGGGCTTTGGTGTAGGAAGCTGTTTGCTGTGTTGGTAAGAGCAACGCTTAGAACCAAGACCAAGAGGTTTCTTGCAGGAGCACCTGCTCCTCCTGGAGCTCCAGTGCTCCTGCACGCACAGATGGGCAGCAACAGTGACTCAGAAGCCTCTGGCTGCTGCAGGAAGAAGCAGTTTCAGTTCATGGTTTAATCAGTTAGCAGAGAGAGTGAGACATTGAGAGTTGGTGTGAGAGTGTGTGTGTGTGTTCACATCTTGGCAGCTGATGACACCGGTTGTACTCAGACAGGGAAGCGTCCTCCCGTGAACCAGGTGTCAGGTTCTGCAAGGCTTCCATAATAGGTGTTAAAGTGGGTCAGCAGCACGAGGGCTTGGGCTGTGTGCCCGGTGACCTGTCAGGCAGGCGGAGGTGTCCGGTTGCCGACCTGATGCTCCATGCTGTTGCCGAGAGAGTCGCTCTCCTTCCCTTCCCTGTGTTCAGAGCTTTCTGGTTGGCTCTGCTGTGCTGTTTCTTCTCCTGCTCTTGGTGTTTTAGGGCTGATACTATGCATCATCCTCTCTGAGATCCTTAGCTACACCAGTTTGAAGACAAGCTCAGTGGCTGAGTTAATGGGGGATGTACTGTAGGTACAACCTTACTGTAGGTGAGCCTTTGTCCAGTTTTGCAATTAATTAGTTCCCTGTTAACCCTGACAACCTGACTGTGTCTCAGCATGGCTGGGATACTCATTTTGATACTCTTTTTTCTCTCCTGCTGCATGGTATGCTCAGGGGGGCTTTTTTTATAAGTGCTTCTTGTCTTATTTCAACCAGGTTTCCATCAAGGTAAGCTCAGGGTAGGGCGAAACCTGCCTGTGACACAGCACTTATGTGTCATTAGCAGGAGGGGTCACCCCTGCGTTTGGGGAAGGTGGTTTTCAGGGTGGGGATGGGTGGTTGGTCTCAGGGAGCAGCCAAGAGGTTTATTCCCTGCTGCTCGCTTTTGCTGTTATAGGGCCTTGCTATTATACTGCGGCTACGTTATTTTAAATACAAATTAAAATTGGGATAAGCATTAGAACTTATTTTACCTTACAATTTCAGGCAGAATGCTGAAGACAGTGAGCATTTCAAGGCTGCATAACAGACCAGTAACTGATTAATTCATAATGTTTATTGCAACAAGTAGGACAATTAGAGGTGAGTTTATTTAGCAATCTGAACAATATTGCAACATTAAGCTTAATCTGTTTCCAGTCTTGATCTCTGGGACTCCCCACCCCAGGATGAAAAGCACTCAGTTGCTCGATGATGCAGCAAAAAAATATTGTTGTCTGTTTTCTCCTAATGAGATCAACCTCTGAGGTGAATCAAAAGGGATAACAGAATAGTAAAAAACCTCTTGGACTTTATGGAAAATGTGTTTAAGGGTGAAAATGAAGAGCAAATGGAGGTAGAATGTGTTTTTCTAGAGTATTTATTATTCAGTTTGAGTAGGTGTATGCCTGTTTAAGGTGAAAGGTCAGGAAGGACTGACTTAATATTTAAAGGATAAAATGAAATTAAAACCGTGGGCTTTTAGGAGACCCTCATGAGCAACGTGTGTGAACATAAAAGTTTTGTGAGTGAGAACCGGATACGCAGGGTAATGCAAGGGCAGGTTCATAAAGCCACAACGTTGTTTGGATGTAAACCATAAAGAGATGGTTTCTCAGTCCCGTTGGTATGTCTTCCATGGTGCTATTAGTCCTGCTCCTCTGTGTTGCATGAAGCCAAAGGTTAGTGTCCTGTGCTCCGTTTTGTGCTTAACATACTTGGTGTATAAACACGGATGTTTGTTTGGTTGTCATTAGCAGGATTTCACTGACTGCAGCTGACAAGTTTTGTGTGGGAAGTTCTCGCTCATCACTAGTGGCTAAATCAACAGATGCTGAAATACTTTCGTATTTTCTGCTCCTCTCTGGAAGCTCTTGCAGAGCTACCCAATGCTTTATGCTTTTTCTTTCATTATTAATTTGCCTGAAGACTGTTAAATTTGCATGTAGCTTCCTTGTAGGGCTCCAAGGATCTGTGCTCCGAGTTCTCTTGTGTTCTGCTAGCTCTGTAGTGCCACATGGGATTTGACCGAGCCTATGAAGGTCTCATAATTTTGTTAATTATTTTCATAATTTGAAGTAGTTAAGCCATGAAATCTAAAGAAAAAGAAGGGATTTAGTATTTCAGCACTGTAATGTAGTCTTGATCTTCTCTTTAGTTCTTTTTTGCCTATGGAAATGGGTGAGAGTGCTTAAAAGGAGATGTGTGAGAAGGTGAGAGCCAGGTGTTGGCATTAAATTCCCCTATTCCTACTTATGTTTTGAGGACAATGAATAAACAAGTCTTCTAGAGAGGAAGTAGAATCGAACTCCCTTGAGAACCAGGCAGTAGGAAGTCTTCATATATTCTTAACATTTAAGAAAAACGAGTCTTTTATTATCTTGCTGGTTTAGAACTATAGGAGGAATATGCTAAATATGAAGGATTAGTTTCTCTGTTATTAGCATCTGAGTTTTCTGTATGTTTTTTCTTTGCTGCTTTTCCCTGTATGAGTGTTCTTAATTTAGCACTGCTGCCCTACTACCTGTGGAAGCAGCAGGAAGACTGACAGTTCAGTCTTGGTACCGATATATAATGTGTTAAACACTGCCACCTTGGTCTGGTCTAAGCAGGTCTGACAGAAGAATTAAAATTACTGAATTAATTGGCAATGTCGCCCAGAATCCCATGTTTTGTTTACACTTGAAACCAAATAGAAACCACAGGACTTTTGTTCAAGCTGTGTGGTGGAGTCTGACTCCACAACATCAGCCAGTCTGATGGTGAGAAGCGCTTTCCAGACATGAGGAGTGCGGCGACCCAAGTGAGTCATCTGGAGGCAGAAAGACAGGGACTCGAGGGACGAGGGAGAACACCCCATCGATGCTGCAGATGTTAAAGCTGAAGCCCCTTGGTGGCAAATTAAGGTTCCATCCATCACTGGGTCTGAAAAAGCCTTGGGCTGAACTATTTCGCAATAGATGGAAACTCTCTCGAAAGAGGAAGGAATATCTTACTGAGCCGATCTTCAAATACCACATGAATAACACTTTCTTTATTGCTCAATAATTGGTTGTACTCCATGTTATATGGCTGAGAAACGGGAAGAAAGCTTTTTCTTTTGTTTTGTTTTTAATGGCTAACTTTCTTATTCCCAAAATACTTTGCATAGCTGGGAAATGGGACTTCAGGAGAACAGTTGAGAAGTGAGGGGGTTTGACAGCTTAAAGTAGCCATTAAAATGAGGAAAAGCAAATAGGCTGCGCTATTTCCATTTTAAGCATTGTCAGTGTAACAAGCATGCAGCCGAGTTTCAGGAAGAATGCATGAATATGAGGTTATTTGGGGGAGAATTAATGGAAACGAATGAAGTTAGAAACACGCTTTGCCTTAGGGATAAAATGTTCAGAGCATTCTGGTACTTGGATGCTCAGTTCCCATTCAAGTTAATGGCTCAAGTTCTTCTTTGGAGCTTTAATTTTTGTGTTTGTGCTCAGAAGTGTGTTAAGCTCTGGATAAAGATGAAGCTGCTGTTGGTTTTGAAATGTGTGTGGTAGAGACTCAACTTTCCCACCCTTGGGAAGTCAGGTAGGGCATATCCAACCTCCTCCATCCCTTGGGGAAGGTGTGATGTGTGTTTGTCACTCTGACCCACTGTCTTTGGGAAGCTGGTGGAATCTGATGGAGAGGAATAAGTTGCAGAGAAGTTTAATTATGTGTATATCTTGATCATCAGTCAGAAGTCTGTTCTTGTTAATGATCTGTTTATATCACAGTGAGTAAGGGTAGGGACTTGAAAATAAGAGAACGTGAGATTTGGTGAGTTGGAAGGCCGAAGGGCATGGACAGCGAGGTGAAGGCTGTGGTAGGAGCCTGCTGAGAAACAGGACTCATCATCAGTGTAGTGTTTTTCTCAAGAGTATTCTTACATGTAAACCAGCCTCTGAGTCAGAGGAAAGTAGTGAATGCTTCCAGAAAATGTTTTGATGTTTCTTTTTCAGGGAAAACAGGTGGAAAGTGACCTTTTGTTTCCCCCTTGCTGTGGTCTGATGGGAGCGTTCTCACTGAACACTCTGTCATGCTTCTGGTCTTGTTTCCTTGCTTCTCCTGAACAATGTTAAAGCCCTGTGGAATTCTTTGTTTTCTCGTGGTATCCATGACTGGAAGGGCGAGGAGGCTGCAAAAATGAGCACAGGGGGATATGCACATTGAAATGGACAGTTAAAACAGCTTGTGGAGATACCTGATCCAGCTTCCAGCTGATGACAGAACCTGTACACTGGAGCACTTTACCTGCTCACTGTGCTGTGTCCCCATCCCTGGTAGGGATGGTGCACCTCGTGCTGAGAACACGCACTGCTCGGGTTAGCTCCTGCATGTAGAGCTAAGTTCTTTCAGAGCTGAGATGGACAAACCCTCACAAGGTTCAGGATACTAAAAGTAGAACAAATTTGCTACAGAATCATTGAGGTATTTTTTTATCTTCTAGGATCTCAAGTGGTATTTAACTTCTAATGAGCTTTGGAAACAGCGAAATAGTTGATAAGATCTTTATGTTGATTGTTTGCAAGGATGGTATTCCTGCTAATTACTATCAGAAGTTTCCTTTTTAGAAGCTCTGGTTTTGCATTGTCTGTGTGTGTCCCTGGACTGTGGGGTTCTGTGAGTTCAGGGTTATGCTTTACGAGCAAAATGTTCCCTGTACTCTTCATCCCTGTTTTCTTAGCCTTTGCCTACCTTCAGCTTGCTGAACAGACCCATGAAACAAGGATAGTCCGTCTTTTGGGTGTCTCCAGCTGCACTGCCTTCCTTTGGAATCTCATTCTCCGCAAGTGATGGTGTTGCCAGTTTTACTGACTTTTTTTCATGCTTAGGGAACACAGAAGGGTGACTGGATAATGGAATACATGACTCCAGTGTAATACACTTGTGGGGCGTTGGCTCCTCAGCGAAAACGGCATTCGGGCCAGAACTGTTCCATGTCCGGAACAGGATACAAACTCTTATCTTAAGTAAAGTCTGCAGAAGGGAGCTAAGTTTCACCTTCTCTTGCCTTTACTTGCTTATAGTCTGTCCTGTTGAGGTTCTTCTGGTTGCAGCTTGGTGCAGGACAAGTGTCTGCTCATGTTATAAATAGAAGGTAGCATCTTCACGCAGTTGGTCTGTCCGACAGCTGCAGTGCAGTGCATTCGCCTTTGCTCTGCACATCATGGAGTTTCCTTTAACCAAGCTTGATGTAGTGAAGCCACTGAAACAGTCCAACAGATCCATCCATGGGATAATAAACCAAACTGTGACAGCTACGTGGAGCCATTTTCAGGTTGTTTTTCATACTCTTCTTGTCTAAATGGTGCTGTGAGAATTGAGTCAGAATGGTGGTGGAGGAGGTTTGGACAAGCCTCTTGACCCACCGAGGTCACCTTTCCAGGGTGAGCCTGCTCTCTGTGTGAAAGCAGCAGGATTATCTTGAAGGGCAGGATCTCCTGGAAGGTGTTCTTTCCTCTGGGAAACCATGACCTTTCCTCTTCGGACGGGGTTACATTAGGATGCTAAGTTAGTTTCTTGCTACTAATATGATGTATCTGATAAGGATGTTTTTATTTGTTTACGGGGATTAGGGAGTGGATTTCCCTCCCTGAGATTCCCCTACTCAAGGCTGAAAGTGAAAGCCTGTGAAATTGTAAGGAATGGACCGCCTGGTGGGGTATTTATTTTGTATGCATGTGTTTGTTAAGTAGTGTAAATTGTGGAAGAGCAGGATGCAGAGTAGCTGTAAGACCTTAAAAAGGACATGCTTGTAGTATTTTCTTGATGCCAGCACAATCTGGGAGATGTAGAGGTGGAATATCTAAAGCAGAAGGTGCCTTGGTTTGCTGGTATCGTGCTCTGCACAGCACACAGTGTTCCCTCCTGATCTGAACCCTACAGGAGGAGGAGAGGTCTGTGATGTTACCCCTATCATCTTTCCAGCTGTGAAGCTGTCTGAAGTAAGGATTTGTCTGAATGCAAGCACATACTGGCTTAGCCCATGTCTTCCCTTTCCACTTGTCTTCTCTTTGTTGGTTTAAGCGTCGTTTATATTGCTGGAAGGCTGGCTCTTGCTCTCTAGTTTGGAATTTCTCCTTAGTTGCCCTTAAACTACTGTTCTTAGTTCCTGAACCATGGGGCTTTGAAGTTCTTTACTACTTTTGTAACTTCATTCTGTTACCCTTCTGCTCTTCTGTCCCCAGTGCCTCTTCAATTGACCAAAACACACATAATTTAACTTGAACCCTAGTCTGGTTTGGCTGAATTGCTTTAAAACTGTACCTTATGCTAAATCAGCGCAAATATGCCAATACATGGACTTTATGTCCCTTGTTCGACATATTTTATCAGCTGTTTTAACTTGCTGGTTGCTAGGATTTTGCAGGTTTTCTCCTCTAGCATGGTGTCTATTTTTCCCCTTCAAAACACAGTTCAAGCCATTTTGGTAGCAAGTAGCAGCTTCTGTGTGCGCGACTATTCCATTCAGTGCTGGAAGAGTCTCTCCTGATACAGATCGAACTGTCAGAGCCAGATATGCTACAAAACAGAAATGGTATTTGCTTAAAAGCAAAATGTGCTCATAATCTGGGCTCTGTAGGTTTTTCTGTTCGTTTGCTGCTCCGTGCAGCTCAGGAAGTGGCTTGTGTCGCTTCGATAACACGTGGCGATAGCTCCACAAAACGAAGAGAGACCAAGACAAGAGCAAGTCTTTGGCAGATAGAAACATCGCAGCTGAGCATCCAACACAAATCTATTTCCACATATGATAGTTGTGGAGAAGGTTGTAAATCTGTCCTTTGTACTGCAGATGTTCAAACTTATGCTCTCTTTTCCATGTTGGCCTTAATGGAACCTGATTCCAAATAAATCAGGCTCATAGTAAAAACCTTGTTTACTCCTTCTGTCAGGATAGGTATTCAGTATATCACAGTCTAAGAAGCATTTTTCAGGTCTTGTAGAAACATTAACTTCTGGAATGCTGGGTGGAACGAGTGATTGGAATTTAAAGGTTATTGAAGGAACCAAATTTAAGAAAAATAAGGTAATTTTAGGTTAAATCTGCAGATAGTAATAGGCTGGCTTGGGTAATTAATTTGGATTTAGAGTTGCTTAATTTCTTTTGGCATTTGCAAATCCCAAACTGACTTGTGGAATGTTCTTGATTGGAAAGGATTTTATTGAAAACATGTGTGGCTCTGTTTTTTGAGGGCAACAATATTTGAAGAACAAAGTAGCATCTGTATATAAATGGAGAAAGACAAGAAAAGTCGCTGTAAACAGCTCATCATTTTTTTGTGGTAGCATTTGTTAGCAGGATTTCTGGTTTAGAGCAAATAGGCTATAGGGAAAGTAAATTCTATCCTGTGAATGGATTGATAGCTGTTTTAACTGATATTTTACATTCACGACACTGACAAAGCTGGACTAAAATTGGAAATATTAATTGGGAGTAGACCCCAGTTTTCAAAGTAAAATAAAATACTGTCAGGACTATCTATTTCTTTTTCTGTCTCTATATTAGAAGCTTGTATTCAGTAGAATTGCCAGGATTTCTGAAATGTGACTGATTCACAAATGAGGAATGCATAATGTCACTGAATTAGTCTCAAACCACACGTTTTCGTCGATTAAGAACCTGTGTTGCTGCACGAATGTGTAACTGTGGTAATGGAAAATATGAATAACACTTTCTTTGTGGCAATATGCAGGTTGAAAATTATTTTTAGTTATCTCTGTGTTCAATGAGACTAATTTTTTTTTTTTCCTCATTGCAGGACCAGTTTGACAACTTAGAAAAACACACACAGTTGGGTATTGATGTTCTGGAGAAGTACATCAAGTTTGTCAAAGAAAGAACAGAGATTGAAGTCAGCTATGCAAAGCAGCTTAGGTAAGTTGATATGTCAAGTTTTGGACTGCGAGCAACATCTGCTCAGGGCCTGTTATTATCTCTAAGTTCACTGTTTCAGTGGTGATTTGGTTTATAATAATGGCTTTTGGAGAATAGCTTTAATTTAGAGAGTGGGAAGCTGCTGTTAATTTAAGACTGATATATTATCTCTGCTGAAAATCACATGGCTTGCAAAAAGAAAGGTTATTGAGGTGACTGACAAGTGTACTGGGGCTTGCTCACAATTTGAGTGTGATTAATGGCTCAGGCGTTTAGGACAGCATCGCAGTGTTTTCAATGAAACCAGGACTGCTGCGTGGAAATGCTGAAGGGTTTAAGGGTTCAGGAGAATAATGATCATTTGTTGTAGCGCTGGATTTAGGGTTTCTTTTCATGATTCAGGCTCTGTTTCAAGACGTGTTGGAGAAACTGAAGGTCAGAAAGTCAATCTCTCTCAGAAATTTTATCTTTGTTTAGCCAGGTATCGGCCTGAGATTTTAATTTTGGCAGTTTTATAATCTTGCCACTGATCTTGCAATGTGAGTCCTGAGCAGTGTGGAGACCCTGTGAATTTATCTTGAGTAGCTAAATTACTGGAAATTTCCGTTCAGTACTTCTGATACATCTGGCTTGACCGTCACATAATACATAGGGTGATGCATGTATGTGAACCAGACCCAGAAAACATATTCTTTGAGGTAACAGCCAGTGTGAAAAAGGGAAAGGGTAGAGTTAGAGAACTCTAGTTTTCTAGAATTTTTAGTTAAATGGTCCCACAAGGAATAGCTCTTTCCCTGCTTTTTCCGGTGGGATAGAGTAAAATACGTGAATAGGGATTGGAAGGGGATGCAGGAATGTTTGGACTAGAAGATCCAATGAGTCCCTTCCAACCTGGTTGTTCTATGATTCTATTGTTGGCAGCCCCTTGTGTCCAGGGTGATAAACTGGAAGTGGTGGAGCTAACTGGGGAGAGGAGTGTGGGACCAATCCTTCCTAACCCAGTAAATCTATATCTTTTTTTTTTTTCCTGTTCCTTTAATATATATTACAACTCCTTCCATCTTCTAGTATTTATAGAGCTTGACATCTGAGGTTCTAGTTAGCTGTATGTACCTAAAGCACCTTGTCTATTTAAACAAAAAACAACTCACAGAGAATTTTCAGTGCCTGTGTTAGAATGGATTTGAGGCACGCCATGGCCTTTTATTTACAAGGAGCTGTAGTTGTTAAACCTCTGCCTTTATGGTTATGTCCTTTCTCAGGGGACTGCCACGAGGGTTCCCCAAGGCTTTTGCTGTAGGCAAGCAGGAAATCAAAAATGATTTCTGCGGGGACAAATTGCTCATGTCAGATGGTGATAAGTAGAGATTGAATTACAGAGGCAAAATGAGTTGGAAGAGAAAGAGTATGACTGGACTGGTAAACCCCAGCAGAGTGTCTGTGTGAGCAGGCCTGTCTTAGGAAGAATCACTCACTAGACTCAAAGAGTTTCTGATATCTCAAGGAGTTTCTGAGTCTCAAGGAGTATTACCTTTGATAGGTAATAAATGTGAGAAGGGGAGCAAAATGTCAAATGAGTGGAAGTAAGGGAGCAGAGAAACAAGCTGGAAAAGCAGAAAAAAGATGCAGACTGAAAGACAAATAGAGATGTGGATTGGAGGCAGGTGCACAGACTGGCACAGAGTCTTTACATAACTGTTATTTTACTGCTGGTCTTTGTTCTTGTGTGTTAGCTCAGTTCCCTCTTGAATCTCAGAGCTCTGAAGTTGCTGTACTTCATTAGCGTGAACCTGGGAAGTGCCGGTAGTTTTAGTCATGGTGTTGTTTTTGTGTGTTGAACTTCAATCCTTCTGGATTCAGTATCACTACTGCTTTTTGTGTTTATCCTGGTTAAAACCCTATGCATATTTCTGCTTTAAGAAATGAAGAAGGGGGGGGAAATAATTGAAGAACTCAAAGATGAGAGTCTATATTTTGTGATTTATAAATGCATAGAAAATAATAAAATGTTTAACCAACTCACTAATCTTTGTTACATGCTTTCAGAATCTTTATTTTCTGTAAAAGGAAACTGTCTGGATATTTTTGCCCTAGTTCTGTTGCATTTCCTGTGCCTTTAAGTGTTCACAAGATGACAATAGCTCTGTATGTCAGCATTAATTGGGCAGTGTGACAGTCAAGGGATACGTGTGTTTTGAGTGTGTGTGAAAATCCCCTATTAGTGTGGTCATTGTGCATGTTTTTGTGTGGTTTTCCTTTTCCTCTTGAAGCAGGAGTATGTAGGAAACCATTCCCATGGAACAGTGCGCTAACGCTTACTGCAATCCTGCAGAACAGTTTGCAGGATTCTTGCCATGCTGGTGTTTTTTGCTTGAAGCTGCTGTACGTCAAACTAGAGCAAAGCCTGTTGTTTCAGAGCATTCTCTTTTCAGAGAAGGCAGAGACTAGGAAGATGCTCATTTGGATCCCTTCCAGCAGGCATCCTTAGATTTTGAGAAACACATCTTTGTGATAATTTGCCAGGGTTCTGGCTACTCCTCTGTTTGGGCAGATGCTGCTTAATTCCTTAAAGAGAACAAAAGGAATAAGAAATATGAGATGAGGCCCTGCTGCCTCCCACTCAGCAGTAAAACCCGTGTGCAGTGGGGACTGGACTGCACCTCTGAAAAAAGCAGTTAGTTTTCAACTGGGTGCAGACTGGGAGCCTTCCAAATCGTTTGATACAGATAAGTCAATGAGATTTGTTTGTCCTTCAGACCAAGATCCCATCCTTGCCACTTGTATCCTATTCTTAATTACTGAAATAACTTTGTAAAGGTGACACAAATGACGTCCCTTTCCCAGTAGGGTAAAAGAGACTGTGGGACGATGAAAGCTGTACACTAATGATCAAATGTGCTATTGTGTTATCTTCAAATTTCTTATCCAAGATATGATCACTCGGAGAGCATAAAAATATTTTAAAGTAAAATCATTAGTTGGATGTGGGATAATTAGAGATGAAAGCATCTGTGCTAATTGGGATAATCACATTTCACATTTCTCCCAGCGTCAGTTGATGATCATCTTAAAATGATTCGTCTTGTGTCATGTCAGTGCAGCTTCCCATAGCTTTCTCTTCCTTGGAAGCATCCTGCTAGAGGCTGGCAAATCTGCCTGGCCATGGGAGTCATCTGATGCAGTAAATCACCCTAGAACGAGCTGCTGACCTTTGGATATGAAGTTAGTGCCTCTAGGTAGAGTTCAAAAAACACATCAGTGTCCAGGGAGCAGCATCACCACTGTAAAAGGATCTGTCCTTTAGATCAGGCGAAGGAGACTTGTGCATCAGCACAACCAGAACTCAGGTGTATTGGCTTCATGACCTTAATCTATCTACTTATGAGTTCAGACTCTTCTGTGTTATTGCAGGAAGAGAAAGACTGAAGCACTGTCCGACTGGTTTTTCAGTGCTACTACAATGCGGTTAAAGCCAAATTGCAGTTGTACTTCTGAAAAGGTGTCTAGTTGCTGCAAACAGTAGCTGAAGCCCCATGGAGTGTGTATGTGTGCAAATATGGTCCAGTTCACTTAAAGGGAATTTAAAATTTAATTTTATATAAATGTATTTTTAATTTTAGGAATCTTTCAAAGAAATACCAACCCAAAAAGAACTCCAAAGAAGAGGAAGAATACAGGTATGTCCATGATCCTCTGCTGGGTGAGCATGTGATGATGGAAGAAGGGTAAAAAAGTTGGGTTATCACCTAGAATTTGGCTTGTATGCCAAAGGTTTTAGTCAAATGGAAGAGTACAGAAGTCATAGATGCAGAAAGACAGATATGGTAGATACTGAGGGGTAGATTTTCAGAGTTTGAATTTGGTCCGTAACTGCTCAGTTCCCTCTATACCTTATGGTTTCTGGATGCCTAGTTTGATGTTTTGTTTCTTTTACTTATCTTAAAATCTTTAAGCTGGACAGTAAGATTGTGGCCCTTTGAGGTGAATGACCTAACTCTTTACTGCTTTCAGCAGCAACACAAACAGTTGTTAATTTTAGCCTGAAACTTGAGCAGTCTGCCCAAGTATTGAATATCTCAAATGGACTGACCACACAGATGAGTAACCACTGCAGGGATGATGTTAAAGCACCACAGAGAAATCAATGGTTCCTGAAGAGTGAGGTCTGAAGGAGGTAGTTTTTACTCCCAGTGTCTTGGGATGGATGGACACATGCCTCACTGCTGTTGAAGAGTGCCGTGTGGCCCCATCTGCCTGATGTTGGTCCATATATTTGGATTCTGTCTCCCTGGTCTCAAGGGAGTAGTGTGTTTGCAGATAGTGCAGACAGCTACTTCACTAAGTCCTATAAAGGTGATAGACCACATGTCGTTAATAATGTTCCTGCCCTTGATGAGGTATTAAAGACAACTTTCTAGAAGAGGAGCTTTCCAGCAGACAGGCTGTAAGCCACAGCAAGAATCTTTTCCTCAGAGCACTCTGACTCAGGTTTCTCTGTGTCAGTGTTTAGTGATGCATCAGGTTTGAATGAAGGCATTGTAGACCCCAGCCTGCAGCCCTGTAATGCCGGGGGCTTCTCTGCATCTGGACAGCCCAGCAGCAGGCTCGGTCCCTTGACCTTGAAATTTGAAACATTTCATGAGAGTTTGGATACGAGTCCAATTGTATTTTATGCGGTTAGACTGTGTATAAATTTAACTGTGTGTGAATTTAGATTTTTGGGTCAGACCCCCAAGCTGCTGTGTACAGCTGCTGTAGTAGCACTTAATAAGAGAAGAGCTTCCCATTTTCTTCTGAATTTATTTTTAGTGATGTTGGTTTGGACTCAGTTATTTATGCCATTGTTTCCTGAGATACCAATATTTACGTGAGGGAGTTTACATTACCAGCATATCAGCTGCTTTGGTCTGTACCCGGGATTAGGAATAAATCTGCCTTTGGGTAGTTAGTTATACCATAAATGGGTATCGTGAGTTTACTACAACCTTTTATGACACATCTTTCTTTGCTGGAAAAGGGTATTGGAGTTAAATGATTCATGTGTTGTGGCACAGAGGATCCTGTGTATCCTTTGACCTTTTAACTACTGTGTTCACCTTGGTGTAGGTTCCTCCTGTCTTGAAATAACATCTGGGGATTTGCCACGCGACCTTTGGGAACCTCAGACACTGCTTTGAGACAGACTGCCTAAAAAGAATCTATTTTCCAAGCTCTTTGTTAGTCTCTAGTTCTGTGGTCTTGATCCCCTGTCTTTTTTCTTTAGTTTCCTTCTGTTTTTAAGCTGATTCCTGATACTACCCCTCTTTATTTCCTCTAAATCTTTGGGTTTTTTAGCCTGATGTGATGATGTTATCAGTACAGACCACTACCATTTATATTAAGTAGTTTTTCTCGTAAGTTCAAGTGTGGTTCTTCGAAGCTGCTGCTCTCCTGGTGAGCAGCCCAGCCAGCTGGGTCGTTTTAAATGCAGCTCTGTTGGTGCTCAGTATGCTAGTGGCATAAATCTGATGTTTGGACATTGTGTGCACAGATGTTTATTTCTTCCTCTTAAAAATACAGGCAGTGTTGTATTGGAGGTGGTTACACAAAAAATAAACCTTGTGATGGAAAGTACTGAAAATGTGAGTTGACGGTGAGCACCTGGTTAGTAACCTCACTGCCTTTATGAAAACTTTGTAGAACTAGGTGATCAAAATCCAGTTTACGCTCTTAGAAGTGTTAGTTTCTGCACTGTGCTAGCTGAAGAGTTGGTTACCTTCACAGGATTTTACCAGGTAGGGTACGGGTGCAGCAAACTGTGGGGCTTGAGAGTGTAACTAGAAGTAGGGATTTGAATAGTGAAGTCCTAGGGTTGTACTGTTAAAAAAAAAAAAAACCATGCACGCCAAAACTGTGATATTTTAAGAACCAGTGTTAAACCATTAAATCAAGATTAATTTATCAGACAACTGTCAGCATGAGGGTTAGGCTTCCTTTTGAGAAATTCCTGCAAGTAAATCTATGCTAATCTGTGTTCGGTCTTATGTATTAATGCCTCCTTGTGCTGTGTGTTGTTCTGAAAAGAAGAGGGGGGGACCAAAAGCAAACTGTGGTTTTGTCTTCTGCAGGTACACATCAACTAGAGCCTTCCTAGCCACTTTAAATGAAATGAATGACTACGCTGGACAGCATGAGGTCATTTCAGAGAACATGACCTCTCTTATCACTGGAGAGTTAACACGCTATGTACAGGAGCTGAAACAAGAGAGGAAATCGGTAACTGATTATTTTTTATTATTCATGATGAGCTGCTGTTTAAGACTGATGATTAGTGGTAGAGCAGTGCAGCGTTAAGCAAAATTTATTTGTAGTTAATAAACATGAGCGTTGTTAATGAAGCAAGCGGTAAAAAAGTGGGTTACGTGCTGTGGCCAAGTCACTGAACCATTTGAATCGAATGTTATAAAATCAGACAGCGATGCCTTCAGGAGAATCCCTGCTAAATAAGGTCAGAACCCATCTGTGCTTAAGGCTCTGTTCGCCAAAAGCTTTTTCAGGGGAGAGTCCAGCAGCACTGGGTAAAGCCTGAAATAAACAGAGAAACTATTACTGAGGCTGATTGAAAGGATTATTAGGATTTTGGTTCACATTGTCCTGCTTCTCAGCCAATCTAATCAACGGAACGTTCTATAAAAGGGTTCTAATAAGAAATATGCGGTTTGTCTTGTTTTGCGATGGTGAGGAATCTGGTTTTCAACCTGTTGTCCTTCAAGACTGGTAGAATTAGCACCTTTATGTTTGTTCTTTATTTTAGCTACTAGTTCAGGAACCTGTGTGCCTGCTACAGTGAATGTTCAAAGCTGATTAATTTGCATGTCACCAGCTCTGAAAAGCATGTAGTTGAGATGTGATTTTAATTCCTTGCCTTGAATCCTTTCATTTCTGGGATGAGTAGGCATAAAACAGTGATGAAAAGCATTGTTGTTATAAAGACTCATAATGTAGGTATAAAATGACAAAGCAAAGTACAGCAAGACAAGGAAACATCAAGATACTGTGTTTCATTCCCAACCTGTTGGTCCATTATGGAAAGTGCAAAAGTATTCTTGCTCAGTCCAGCAAAACTTAATCCATTTATAAATAATCCAAATAAATGTTAACCATGCGTTGAAATGTTCTGCAGAAGCTGAGTCCTGCAAATCACCATCTTAGTATCACCAGATTAGTATGGTAAATCCGTCAACAGAGGAATTGAAAATATAGGCATCCCTTATATACGCAACACACAGAGAATGATTTGCAGAATAGTTTAGCACAACATGAAAGGATATTTTACATTCAGCTGTGATAGGCACGTTTTTCAGCCAGTTCTATGACCTTTTGTTCAACAAAGTGAGAAAAAAAAGCATTCTAGTATGGCTTTTTTTTCTGTTAATTCTGATGTTTTTACTTACTATTTCAATTTTATAGATGTGAGTTGATTGGAATCTATATTAGACTCTTTAAGTACAATGAAAGAGGACTTGGTATCTTTCTTGTAGCGAACGTGAGCAGTAACTGTACTGCTTTTTTGGTTTAGTTGTAGGTTTTTGCAGTAAGTAGGGTTTATGGTAAGCAGTGAGTGAGTGACAGGAACATTCTTTGATTAGTAGTTGAGTGATAACAGCATGGAAACAGCAAAAAACCCAGTTGATAATGTATTACCTGCTGCTGCTGGTAATTCCTGGCCTTTAACAGATAACGCTTGTCAGTCATGGTCGGTTGTTTTGTTCTGTAACACGAATGTAAACTACGTGAATGATGTGTCCTTGTCTGATTACTGTAGATTTCTCATTTATCAGCAAATGGTGTTGAAAAGGGAACTGCTTCTGCCTTCAGGCATTTTCCATACATTCCCTGTCACTTCGTACCACAAAACAGAAATGCATCAATCTTTCTGGGATCTGCAGGAGGGGAAGGTGACTGCTGTGTAAATATCAGAGGGCTGGTGCACTGGAGAAACGTTCTGATATGAAATGATGAATGGCTTGGTATTTCCAGAAATTTTGCTGACAGAGTTCTTGTGCTGACTGCTTGATATGTTGTCACCTGTTCTGCTTCAAGTTCATTAAATCAGACTGGAAAAGACCCTTTAGATCATGCAGTCCAACCATTAACCTGACATTACCAAGACTTGCTTTAACCTCTAAGAAAAGATGATCACTTCTGGGGCTAGGGAATTGAGAAACCCATATCCACAGTGTCTTCTATCATTTCATAGAATCATAGAACAAGCAGGTTGGAAGAGACCCACTGGATCATCGAGTCCAACCATTCCTATCAAACACTAAACCAAGTCCCTCAGGACCTCATCCACCCGTGCCTTAAACACCTCCAGGGAAGGGGAATCAACCACCTCCCTGGGCAGCCTATTCCAATGCCCAATGACCCTCTCTGTGAAAAACTTCCTCCTAATCTCCAGCCTAAATCTCCCCTGGCGGAGCTTGAGGCCATTCCCTCTCATCCTGTCCCCTGTCCCTTGGGAGAGGAGCCCAGCTCCCTCCTCTCCACAACCTCCTTTCAGGGAGTTGAAGAGAGTAATGAGGTCTCCTCTCAACCTCTTCTTCTCCAGGCTAAACACCCCCAGCTCTCTCAGCTGTTCCTCATAGGGCCTGTTCTCCAGCCCCTTCACCAGCTTCACAGCTCTTCTCTGGACTCGCTTCAGAGCCTCAACATCCTTCTTGTGCTGAGGGGCCCAGAACTGGACACAGTATTCAAGGAACGGCCTCACCAGTGCTGAGTACAGAGATTTCAGTTAAGTCATTCAGGTGTCCAAATACCTGTAAGATGGTACAATTTTCCAGTTATATCTGTATGACAGGGATAGATAAGCTCCCTTGCTGCTGTTGTTCGGATTTCCCACCTGGAAGTGGAAAATGATGCATGCAGGTATCGTAAGGATAAATGTGTATAGATGATCTCAGGTACAGCAGAAAGTGATTGGGCAAATATATCAGACGAGCTGCTGTTTCCAGGGGAACCTACTTTAATAAGCAGTAGGAATTGTGCGTTTAATAGTCATGAGGGTGGTGATCTTGAAAAACGCAAGGTCTGATGCATTACCTGCATTACTCTCTTCTCATGCTCATATAGCTCTTGATTAAAGTGGATTTGCACCAGCAGAAGATGGGGATCGCACAATCATAGAATTATAGAACAACCAGGTTGGAAGGGACCCATCGGATCTTCTAGTCCAACCATAGGTTCTGTTCTCCAGCCCCTTCACCAGCCTCGTCGCGCTTCTTTTTCCGTGGCAAGTGCAAGTCTCTAGCCCATAAACAGAGCAGAACCCGATAGCATACAAAGCCTTACGCTGATTTTATGCTGGATAAATTCATGGGGCATGCAGTTTTTGTATAGGCTGGGTTTGTTTGACTACCACGTAAAGCATACTGGATGGCTGCTTATGTCATGCTTTTCCATATAAAATGGCTGCCGAAGGTGAAAATAAGGGACAAAGCAGCAGGTAGAGACAGGTGGGGCAGTCTGAAACTTGGACATGTGGTGTGATGCGCAAATTCAGTGGTTTGGCACAGTTGTTCAGGTGGAAACCTCCTCTTTCCTCTGGCCTGGCTTGATGCTCAGAGTTCTGGGTTACCTTTATGTTTTTACAGACCACACTTTGCATGATGGGGCTTTGATCATCTGAAAGTGATAAGAAAGATCAGGCAAAGACTTTCTTTCTGTGAAACTTGAGTATTTTTAGCAACAAAGGTGAATCACTGCATTGAACTTTATCATATTAAACATTTTCCTTCCTTAGACTGGCCCTCGTTGATGTTATCGCCGTACTAGATGAGTTGTTTTGACCTTGTGGTCACTGATATTGGGCATACACTCTGCCTGCTTGTTGCGCATGGAGTGTGTATGTGTGTGGGAGAACTCCTTGCACTGTTTCAGTTCTTCCCAGCTGTCTGCTGAAGTGAAAGTCTTTATAGTACAGTTCCTCACTTCAACTTCTTCTTGTGTTTTCTTCATCTCAGTGTGTCCTTGTTCTCCTGTGTATAGTTCTCATCTTCAGCCAGGTTCTTGTTAGGTGCTTCAAAGCTGAAATTTCACTTCTGTGCTACTTGTGAGAGTCATGCCCCATCCAGCCTTCCTCTTGAGGTTAGTGAGGCCAGACACATGTGACTGAATTCCCCTTAACAGTAAAAGTACTGGTGTCTCCAAGCCACATACATGGTTGGGGTTACCTCTCAGAGTGGTTCTGGGAAAGACCTTGCTTCTGGCGTCATTCTTTCTGCCACCTCAGTTTCATCAAAACCTTACTTTGGGATCGCGGTGGAAGGTGTTGAGATTGAGTTGGAGGCCCTGCAGTGTTACAGAATTAAATCTTCATCTTGATTGTCTGTGGCGAAAGAAGACATGATACCAGGAATGGTGTTTGGAGTTAATTTCATGGCAATTAAGTGGTAGTACATTTCTGGGTTGGTGATGTTCTCAAGAGCTGTTCTCTCCCACCCATCACGGCAGCTCTTGATTGTGACAAAGGCTCCTAAGCAGACCAGTTCTTCATATGAGAAAAGAACACCAGCAATTTGATTGCTTAGGTGAGGGAATCTGCTTCTCTGCTTATTGCTGTGCCTGCCAAGTTACTCAGCATGCTTTGATCTAGCAAAAAAATGCAAACACCTAGGCACTGGTGATTTTTTCCTACCCTCTTTTGGTGCTATCTAAAAGGACTTCTGAGGAAATGTTGCCAGTGCATCCCAAGCATTGAGAGTTTCCTTTTTTCATTAAAGTTTAATAGGAAATAGCTTCATTTAGATATCCTCTCAACTATGGCTTAGGAAAACTTTTAGTACTGATGTTCAGTTGGACAGAAAATCAAGAATTAATTCCTGGGACAAATCTGATTTACCTCTGTGGTCACAAACTGGATCTGAGTCACGGTCTCCTCTGGCAGCAGCTGCTCTGTAGCTGTTGCTCATGTCAGCTTTGCTAAAAATGGCTTTGGGAGTCATGAACTATCCCTCTGATTGCTGCTGCTGCTTTCACCTCCACCTCTGCCTCCCCTTGGGGGCAAGCTGGCTCTGCACAACCAGGTATCGAAGTCAAGGACAAGCCAGGAGCTTTGCTGCAGACCTAACTGGTGCAGCACTGGGATTCTGTGGTTGAGAGAGAATTTACCTGATGTCAATACGTTCCATTTTGTGTCAGAATAAGAGGGGAGCGGGGAATGAATGCATCGTTATGGGTACTGCAGGGGTAAAAATGCTCTGGTTCTTCACGGTGTGTGCCCTCCCTGTGTCTATTCATCCAGGGCCGCAGAGCTGAGAACTTGCTGTTTCTTGTTGACTCCCAGGTGTTGATGAAAAGTAAATAATTGGAGGAATTCTGCTGTGTTCATTGATTGTGAATAGTGCCCTGTTCTGCAAATAGTCCTGTGGTTTTCAGCAGGATTTCTCACAGCGCAACGCACCCTGTCAGCTGGAGACAGGATGGCAGAATACGACCCTGTCAAGTGCACAATGGATTTTTCCGTGCTGCGTGTTGGATGTGCCTCAAGGTCTCCGTGTGTTTGGAGCACAGCTGTGCTTTGTGCTGCAGAGGTACAAAGAGACCTTGCTGCTTTTCGGAAAGGACAAACAGCGAAGTGGGTAGTAGGAAGAGGAAAAGAGAGACAAGGAAAGGAAGTCATATGCTGTACTTCAGATTTGGGGTTTGTGAGATTCCAAATAAGCTTTCTCCAGCTCTTGTGACCAGCCCTCTTCCAGCTTAATTCCGCATGGATGGAGTTCGAAGCAATTAGTTTTAATCTAAGTATAAGGATATAAAATTTAAATAGTAATAAATCATTGTGTTGCTAGGTAGAAGCTTTGCAGAAGCTATTTATGAACAGAAAGCAAACTAGTGATTTATGGGAGATGTTGTTCTGCTTGTTAAATTCACTACACAAAGATCCCCTCTACATGTTTTTGATAGGAGTGGTTGGACTCGATGATCCTATGGGTCTCTTGCAACCTGGTTGTTGTATGATTCTATGTTCAAACTCTCTTCTCCTACAAGTTATTTCAGCTGTATTTCATTCAGTTAAATTGTACCTGCAGTGCATTAGGTTGTAGCTTTGTAAGAAAATAAACAACGCAAAGATGTGTAGGTTGTCTTGTGCAGCTGATCTGGCCTTTGAACCTGGAACAACTTTGGTCTTAGTGATCATGAAGCTATATTTCCTTTGGAATGCACCACTTCGGGAGGAGAAAATTCAAATCAAATTAACCTCAAACAGCTATTTGTGTAACCTGTTTCAGGTTTGAGTTGACAGGTATATGTTAAGGTTAACATTCACATGGAAGGTTGCAAAACAGAACAGGATTATCCCCCAGGAGCACTGAATATGTAGGAAGAGTCATGTGTTTCATGTCAGTGTGCACAGGACTGTCTTGGGCTACTCTTATTACAAATGAGAGCGATAAGACCTCAAGAGCATGTTGCTATTCTTGGAAACAAAAGATTAATTCGGAGGAGACTGTTTCCTATCTCTGCAACCAGGGAAAGAAAAACATTTGACAAGGTTTCTTGTGAATTGAGTTGAGAAAATTGAGGGGAAAAAATCATGTTCTCTAATTTCCGTCTCTGGTGTGCTTTAATCACTGGCTATTAGTTTAGGAATCACTTGTAACAGCAATTAAGATGGAGTTTCAGTTGGAGGAGGAAGCACTATGTTGCTAGGACTGTGTTTGTATTGATTGAGCTGAGGGTGCCAATTATGGGAGTGAAAAGGAGATGGGTTTTTGGTGTGTTATCTAATTTGAAAACAAAATTTAAGTGGCCTTGTCCACATTTTTTGAAAATTCTTGAGTAGGATGTTGTCAAATGAGCATGTGTCCTATGCGTATAAATCAACTAAGGTGATTTTTCCAACTGTTTTTAATATAAGCGGACTACAGGCTGTGCAAGTTTTCCATTTAACCATGTAATCAATTGCTGTTTACTTCCTTAAGCATATTAAGGATGTCTGGTTGCAGCCTTTCTTAAATACAATGTTCCACGTGGTCGGGTTTTGATGCAATGTAAACAGCTCTTTTGCCCTGCTGGTGCCCTACATGTTTCAGGCAATGCTTGCACTTACAAACCATCAGGAATTTCTTGTCAGAATTGCTGGACTATATTGTCATTTTTAAGAAGCTTTTCATTAAATCTCTTTTTTCTGAAGGGGTCAGCATCTTCTTTCCATACCAAGATAAAATATTCCATTGCTCCGTATTGTGATGATGCTGGTGGTTGCAGGTGCTGTAGTACAGGTAGCTTGCTCCCTGCTCGCTGTGTTTTGATCAGCACAGGTGAAATCTGAGCCTGACAGAAGTCGATGAGAGCTCTGTCTCTGCGCTGCAGCCGCAGTTTCTACCCAGCTGGTAGGAATGTGGTTGGCAGGGTGAGGAGAGCACACCCACGAGTATAACCGGATTTAAGAAGGGAAAAACTCACATGCACAGCATGTCTGTATGTGGATTTCCTGCTCTTTCTGTAACTCGTCTTCCTTTATTGTAGCATTCCTTGAACTGGAATTTTTTAGTATACAATGAATGCTTTGTAAAAATTTGATCTAATCCACAGTCTTCTTATACTGTGCTGAAAAGTCTTAACAAATCTGATGAGATTCCAATAACTGAGGTGTTAGGTGTCCTGACTGGAGACCTCCAGTCAAAACAGGACCACTAAGGGATTATTCAGAGCACCCTGCAGCATCCTAGCTGTTTATTTAACACGAGGAGAAAGGACAGTTGTGGCTGCATAGCCACTAGGGTTTGGATGATGCTGCTGTGTTTTAGGCTGTTTAGCAGGTCAGGTGCTTGGATGAAATATCTTTCAGGGAAGTCTTACAGTCGATGTGGTGATTGTTAACCTAAGACTCCACAGTCTAGATTAAAATGTGGTGGTTGTTAACCTAAGACTCCACAGTCTACATTAAAATGTGGTTTAGGAAGATTGAGTAAGGACCACTAATGAAGACAAAACTGAAATTTTACTGTGTTTTTATTGTGTGCTTTGAATGCTATGGATGTGGTTGAAAAGCATGAAGGAAATCCTGGCAGGTGACTAACCAGCACCACTGCTGCACATATCTTCCTGGTGCTTTTGAAGTGTGAATTCATTAATCCACTATCTTGCTTATAATCTGAGTTTGTTAGATAGAAATTCTCCTTGGGGTGCACTAGTTTAGGGGGGAAAAAAGTAATATTTAGATAGTATCAACTATTCTAAGTTCGTTACTGAGAGCTGATGCCATGTGTGTGACTCATTAAGATGGTGTTTTCCCATATGACTTACTAAATCATTTGTCATCTTCCCATTGCTGATTCATCAGGTGTGGAATAACCAGTTATTTCATTTGATTGGAAAACCAATCTTCTTCAAATTTGAAATTGTATCTTGGAACCTTATCATGGAAGAACTGATCTTAAGGTTATTCTTGTTAAACTTGGGGAGCGGAGCTCAAAAGGCATTTACTGTTAAAGAAGATTTTTCAAGTAAAGGAAATGAGCTTGCGGAAGCTGAATCTAGTACAGGGTTTGAGGAAACGGGAAGCTTCCTGTATGACTTTGAGCACATCACTTAACCTGATTGTCTCTATTTTCGTAGCTGTAAAATGGGGGTGGGGAAGAATTAGAGATGGTTGCAAGGTACGACTTCGATGCTTTATATATAGATGAGGTTTTTTCAAAGGCAGAAATCCCTTAAGGGTGAAAGATTTGCAAAAGCAGAAGTTCTCTTGATACTTATTACTTCTGTTCTCATATGTGGCTTTATCTCTCATAACAGGGATTATATATGGGATAATAGAACAAGAATTGAGAGTTATGTATATATTTAGAAAGTGGATGAACTAATAAAAGCAATATCATAGTAAAATCTCCAGTATGTGGTGCATCTGTATTTATCAAACTGTCACTCTACAACAGCTCCTCTGTTTCACTGTTTAATAATGCTCGATGATGCCTGTTGTACACCTCAGTGCTGCATTTCTGTAAAAGAGCTTTTAGGAAATAAAACTGAAGAAGATGCAGCCGTGCCACCCAGGGTTAGAGCTTCTCTCATCTGTCCTTGCAGCAGCTTGTAGAGCTCTTGTTATAGGGAGGGCAAATTTGGAAGTAATAGGGACGGTTGGTGCAAAATAAAAATTACATCAGTTAACTACAGAGTGGCATAAAATGCAAGCTCAGGGTAGTCCATGTATCTGATCTGCTTTTGATTCCCAGTTCATCCGTTACATACAATTGCATTCTGTTAACCCAGCATCTTGTTTTCCTGTGGTTTATGGGTCACTGGCAGTGTTAGGTTTCGTGCAGTCCAGCTGTTCCCAAGTCAAGTCCCTTCTTGCACTCCCGCAAAGTTTGAGACCGAGAGAGGGAAGCACAGAAACAAGGGCTGGTGGAAGCCTGGAGTGCAATATGAAGACAGCCAAGACATTTTCCTTGCAGCTTCACGGTTCAAGATTTTCACATATTTCACGCTAATTAGCAAAATGTTGAAAAATGTGGTGTTACATTACAGTGGATTCGTGGGCCTGTTTTTCTAAACTCTTAATTACAAAATCAAGCCTGAAACGAGGAGGGTTTCAAAGCCCCCTGGCAAAGAAGATGCAGCATCTGTCACACACAGAGTTGAAGGGAAATGGGAAATCTACAAAAGGAACTGAGATCAGCTTGGAGCCTTTCCCTCCACCCCTGCAATTTTACAGTTATGTTTGGGGTTTTTTTTAATGCCATAGTGGAGCGACTGAGTTTTTAGAGGAGTCCAGTGTGGTGGGCAGATGTCTGAGCTGCCTACATTCCATCAGACTTGATGGCACGAGGTGTCCCTGTGCAGCCACAGCAGTTGCCTGGCTGATGCACACTCTCCATTCTCAGTAGGCAGGAGCAGAGCTGGAGCTGAGCACAGCAGGTACCCAGGAGTTAAGTGCTACTGACTTTGTTCCTCCCTGCTTCAGGAGTTTTTCTGCAGAGGTAAATACTGTGAGAATGTTAAACTTGACAACAGGGCAGCATCCTTGGCATCAAGTGTCTGAAACTGCAGGGAGTTGTGTCCAGAGCACTCGGGATAGTGTGATGAGGTCCTGGTCTCACAGAAAAGTTAGAGGTTATTGTGGTCTGTAAGGTAACACGAGCCCATTAGCCATGGAGAATTGCAGTCTTGGGGCTTTTTACTGGTGTGTCTGGGGGAGCCAGGAAAGCAACTAGGGAACGGCACTGGAATGTTTTTTCCAGAAACTGGCTTCTGATGGGAGAAGACTAGTTGTTTAGTGGAAGATTCAGGAAAACAAATGCTTACTGATTATGAAGTGCTCACAGGCATGCTTTTTCTAATTTTGTGGCAGGCTAATGTTTTGAAGTTGGAGCTTTTCTGCCCTAGCAGACTGTTGGTATCGTGTTGCTTAAAATCTAACTACTATCTGGTTACGTGCAGGAATTCTAGTGAGCTGCAGTGGGACTATCTGGTAATAGCAGACCTTTCCTTTTCAAGTTTGCTGCATGAAATCATACCTGTGTTTGAACAGAACATCTTGAATAATAGTATCGTTACAGTTGGAAAAGACTTCTAAGCTCATCCAATCCATCTGTCAGCCCACCACCAGCACACCTACTAAATCACGTCCTGAAGTGCCACATCTACACACATTTAAAATATCTCCAGGAACGGAGACTCCACCACTTGCCTGTTCCAGCACTTCACTGCTCTTGCAGTAAACAAATTTTTCTAGTATCCAGTCTAAACCTCTCCTGGTGCATCTTGAATCATAGAATCATAGAACAATCAGGTTGGAAGGGACCCATCGGATCTTTTAGTCCAACCATTCCTATCAAACACTAAACCAAGTCCCTCAAGACCTCATCCACCCATGCCTTAAACACCTCCAGGAGGTGGTTGAGTCACCTTCCCCTGGGCAGCCTATTCCAATGCCCAATGACCCTTTCTGTGAAAAACTTCCTCCTAATCTCTAGCCTAAATTTCCCCTGGCGGAGCTTGAGGCCATTCCCTCTTGTCCTGTCCCCTGTCCCTTGGGAGAAGAGGCCAGCTCCCTCCTCTCTACAACCTCCTTTCAGGTAGTTGTAGAGAGTAATGAGGTCTCCCCTCAGCCTTCTCTTCTCCAGGCTAAACAACCCCAGCTCTTTCAGCCGTTCCTCATAGGGCCTGTTCTCCAGCCCCTTCACCAGCCTCATTGCTCTTCTCTGGACTTGCTCCAGAGCCCCAACATCCTTCTTGTGGTGAGGGGCCCAGAACTGGACACAGGATTCAAGGAGCGGCCTTACCAGTGCTGAGTACAGAGGGAGAATCACCTCCCTGGCCCTGCTGGCCACACCATTTCTGATCCAAGCCAGGATGCCATTGGCCTTCTTGACCACCATTTCCTGTCCTGCTATCACTTGTTACTTGGTTGAACAGACCAACCTATGCCTCTGTTGTGTCCCAGGGTATGGGAGAGGGGGGTTCTGTGGGCACCCAAAGAACTGAAAACATGTCAAGAGGAATGAACAGCTGGACTCAGGCACAGCCAGGAATCGGGAAGAAGAGGGTTTTATAGTGAGTCTGAATGAAAATCAGGACAAACATCAGTTGTTAGAATGTGCCAATCAAAGGCATCTCGGTAAATTCCGTGTAGAGAGAAACTGTAATTTAGAGCTAGTGTTCAGTCAGTACCCAAAGAAATACTCTTCGGATAAAAGTGCTTCAGATTTTGTAGGACGGGAAACCAATAATTATGAGATACAGTGAACAATACAAGGTAGAATTGCTAAAGGGATTAATTAGCCTTAGTCTAACTAACCACTATAATTGATGCAAAAATACATCTGCAGCCTGCTGAGACATCAGTCAGTCATCCTCCACCTGCTCAATTTCCCTGTGCTATAGAACACAGCTGACGGAATAATATCTGGGGTTTTTTTCTGGAACTCCTTGAGCGTAATTGGCTGTTTGTTCCTTTGTTGTTCAAAATGTTCTCCTCTTTTCTTTTTCTAAATAGCACTTCCATGATGGCAGAAAGGCACAACAGCATCTTGAAACTTGCTGGAAGCAGCTCGAAGCAGTAAGTCCAAAATTTCCTCTGATATGATATTTAAGTAATTTTTATACTGTTTTTGTAGATACGGTTCCAAACATATTTGGAAAAATAACGGGTGTGGAGATAAAACCTGTAGAAACAGGATTTTTTATAACTCCCCTCTCTTAAATACACTGGTAGACACAAAGAAGTCTGTTAGTGAATTTGGCTTTCTATGGGATCTGTGTTTATCATGAGTAGCTTTTCATTTGATATGACAAAGTGTGATAAGTGTTGCTGGAAATGCAGAGTCCCGAAGGGTCCTATTCATATATTCCTTTGTAAGCTGAATAGCTTCATACGATGTAAATAAATTGAACAGGGTAATTTCTTGAGTTAAGGTGCAGTTTCCTAAAAGTAAATACATTAGAATATTCATTTATGTGAGGAATGAAAAGTGACATCAGTAACTAGAAGTTCTACGTGCAAATTTTTGACTCCTAGTAACTCCTTTGTGTATTAGAGAAATGAAGGAGGTAAGTGTTGAGAAGGGAATGATTTTGTCTACAAGAGGAGAGGAGATGCTAACAGTGAACAATATTGAATTACTAGTGATATTGGTAGAATCAAGTAGCCTGAAGAAGGGAACAAAGAATGTGCTTCAGGTAACTTTGTTTTTCGAATTTCTTTGGTATGGAAATGTACTCCAATGTAAACAAGGGAGAACAAGGGTTGTTACAGCAGATCAGTTTAGGGGCAAGTATTGATTTGAGGTAGGTTTTCATATCATGCTTCTTTCCCATAATGAAGGCTCCTATTTTTCCTTTTCAGAGCAAGAGGCGGTTTGAACGTGATTGCAAAGAAGCTGATCGAGCACAGCAGTATTTTGAGAAAATGGATGCTGACATCAACGTTACGAAAGCAGATGTTGAAAAGGTAAACCTGTGGCTGTTGGTAGCTATGGATGTGATGGGTTTAGTACCTGAATCCCTCTGCCAGGATGAAGCCACTGAGGCTTAATGCCTTGCTTAAGTCAGTCTCTAGCTTAATTACTAACAGGGAGATCACTCCAGAGACCTGTATTTGCCTAGAAATTCTGAATAGATACAGTCAGCCTTTCTTCAGTAAGGCAGTATCTGTGTTTAATGTAGCTGACGAGGCTCTAAATGAGTCTGTGCAAAATCACTTTCAACCAACCCCTCAGATTATGTGACAGACCGACCTCTGAGGGTGAAAGCATGTTTAAATCGCTTCTCTTTTTGGTGGTCTGTATCTGCTCAGAAGGTGCAGTAATGTAGGTCAGAAACACCATATTACAATGTGTAAGGGCAGTTTTGTCTTCCTTATGTTTGATTCATATTGGTAAAAAATAGCCACAATGCTAGAAAAGGTTAGCTTCTTTTCTTAAAAAAAGGGCAGTAAAAAAAAAAACAAGGGAAAGAAAAGCTGGAGCTTAAAGTGTACCAAACACTTTGATGCAGGGACAGGAAGGGAAACTGAATTATAGGTAAGGAGTTGTTTCTAGCCTAAGATAGCCCTTGTAATATGTAGCTTTTGCTCCTCAGGAGGTCTGCTTCATAGAATCATAGACCTCGTCGCTCTATTCTCAGTTAATTCAATCCTGAGCAGCCATCAAATACAATCTTAAGATGTTTTTGCTGTGCTGAGCGTCAGGGAGGTTGCGTAGCATTAAACTTGCTGTTAGAAATGAGAACAGTAAATGTAAAAGAGGCTCAGAAAATTTCCCTGCAGGGCTATTGCATACCAAAGGCAAAACCACCTCTGTGGTCTTGTCATTCGCTTGGCTATTAATTGCAAATTCACCATGCAGATTTGATCCTTTGTTGCCTTCTGGATTTGCCAGGGTGCTTCGCAGATGAAGGCACGTAGAGGATTGTTGAAGATGTAGCACCACATGTGGATTTTTCTGACAGAGGAGGATCATCTCTGCTTTATCTCTATAAAGTGATTTTAGAATACAGGGTTTTTTTTCATAGATAAAATTAGGACTTGCCCTAGATTTTTTTTTTTCAAAGCTGAGGCCATGTCAAAAGATTAGAGGCATGACTCACTGTTTGAAATAGAGGGCTGGACTCCTTCCTTCTACATCTCTTTTTAAGACTGGCCTTTTCT
The DNA here is from genome assembly GCA_033558105.1 of Coccyzus lansbergi. Taxonomy (NCBI): domain Eukaryota; kingdom Metazoa; phylum Chordata; class Aves; order Cuculiformes; family Coccyzidae; genus Coccyzus; species Coccyzus lansbergi. The sequence goes on along the minus strand of JAUMJK010000585.1, from coordinate 165,047 downwards.
AGTCAGAGTGGAAGGTTGTGTGTTGGTTGCATCAATCTGATAGCATTAGGCAAATTCTGGGAAGCATTCCCCTACCCTGGTGCTGTTTCCCTGTGAAGTGAAGCGTAGGGGCTTCCCTTTTAAATGTCTCTAGCTTTGTATTGTATGTGTTTGTAAATTATTTATTGCAAAATGAGGCTCAGTGGTATCTTGAGAGGGGAAAAAAAGAGCAATCTGTTGCAGTTGTGTTGGCTGATCTCTGGAGAAGGCATTAGTCGACTTTAGTCAGTCAACGGGGTAGATGGAGAAGGAAAAGGTTATCAAAACGAGTGGAATGTGAAATAATATTACCGAACAGAGAGAACAGTGTTTTCCAAGTGCATGTGTTAAACTGGGTTCATCCATGTTAGGCTGTGAATAATGCCCTTTCTTTCCTTCCCTCTGCCCGTGTGACTGGGCCCTCTCTTACATAACTCCCCAGTTCAAAATAGGATATTGTTTAACCCAGCGCTGCTGCTGGAGGCAGCTCTCGCCGACTTGCTCCGGGGAGATGCAGAAGCTGCTCAGCTTCAGATGAAGCAGTGTTGATGACTTTTACCTCCTCCTATTGCAGCGGCTCTGATTTCTTTTGCCCCTTATGGCTTTGTTGCTGCACTCCTGCTCTCAAAAGGTCCCAAAAATCTGTCTGGCCCGGAAAGCAGACAATTTGGCTGTGTTCAGAGCCAAGGCTATTCACTTTAGCAGAACAAGGTGCTCTTCCAGCATTGGGATCAGTTGCCCTCATTTCTTTGGCTTGAGATTGACACCTTGGCTAACTTCAGCTCGTACCAGCAAATAGGAGCAGACATTGGGGCTATTTTTTGCGTCATGCATTATAGAGTAATGGAATTAAAGTTCTGCAGTGATCACAATGACACATGCAATCAAGAGAATATATCACTGCAATTCCCTAATGCACCTAATGCTGGGCTGTATGAGGCTCTGAAATGCTCATATCCCTCAGTCTTTCAGTCCTTGCAGGCTTTGACCACTGCAGCAGGAAATTCTGTGGCAGAGCTACCAGCACTTAATAAAACAGCCCTGCCTGAGGGATAACTCTTGGTATCACAGTTAGTGAGGATTATGTAACCAGAATAGTGGCAGAGAGCAAAGTAAGACGTAGCTTCCTCCTTATTTCTCCAAGATTGTTTGGTGAAGTGCCTCAGGCAGGTGCTTAGAGGCAGGACTGGGTGTGCAATATGTGTCCTGTGCCTGGATCCAAACTCCTTCTGTTAGGACCAGTTCAGGTTGATATATAGAGGGCACGTGCCTTCGGTGCCACTTCTGTGGCCAGTGTGGGCTCGATCGGCTCTGCAGTGAGTCTGGTAGCTGATCTCAGTGTCCAGGGTGGTTGGCTTTGTTTCCTCCTATCTCCTTTTTTGGTGGTAGGAACATGGAGCGAAGGGCTGTGTTCAGCCTCTGCTGTGGCCACGGGCTTTGTGCAGGAATCAGAGGAGAATGGGCTGGGGTCCCTGAGCTACCTTCCTGGGTTTGTGAAGAGCCTTGAAATTACCAGTAGCTGTCATTTCCAGAGAGATGCTTGTGTCAACATACAGTGCAGTTTAGCACAAAGGTTTTATCCATTCAGATTATCAGAGTCAAGGTAGGAGCTGTACAGTGGAAAAATCCGTATCAACTAAGTAAATAGTGCAGTGTCCCGGTACTGGGGAGCCTTGTAGGTTCGGCTGTGAGCTTTACCTTCATCTGGATCCCAGTGGGGTTTGTACTTTAAAGCAGTTCCAGTTCTCTTTCAGAAATCACTGTGGAGCTGCTTCAGTTTTTGCCCATTTGGGGAAACGGTCTCGTCCCCAGCACGGAGCTGGTGGACTTATAAGGAAACGTGCTCCATTGTTTGTTCCTTCTCTTTAGGTCTGTAAGCACTGAAACACTGACATCTTTATGGGATGGTGTGGTACCCAGTGGTGCCTTTGCAGACTTGTGTTTAAAAAGACAAATCAGCTGCCTTTTCTAAAGGTTTATTTTCAGAGTAGGCTTTTCACAATCTGTTTTTAAAGAGGAAGTGGCATGGGAGGGTGGCTGCTTTGCTTCTCCATCTGCACAGCAGTTGAGGGAGAGGGTGGTGGGTTTAGGTGCTTGGTGTCAGGCAGGATCTGTCCCCTTGAAGAGCAGTGTGGTTGTATGTTGATGTCTGAGGTAATAATTCTGCTGGAAAACAATTACAGCTTTGAGCAGTGCGAAAGGATCTGTGTGAGTTCCCCAAACTCCTGTCCAGAGGCCAGGGTTCATCATCTTGTTCTGATTTTTGTTCCTCTCCTGTTAGGAGGGTTCCACCTGGAGTGGTTTTGAGATGACTGAGTTGTGCATTTAGAGAGTAGTTTAGTAGTAGTAGATTTTGAAAGGCATAAAGTGCAAATTTGACCTAAACTCCCCTAAGAAGCTTCTGCCAGTGCTACAGCCATGGAGTGGTTATGTTGTTTTTACTGTGGGTTTTTGACTGACTCATCTTCAGTAAAGTCTTCAACCTGCATCTGGAAAGGACAAACCTCTTGTTAAGGTTTTATGTATATCCTGTAACTTTCAGGCACCTTTTCTGGGGCAGAGGAGTTTTCCTGCTGAGTTTGCTTTCGCACATGCTTCCAGCTGCTTGAGATTGTTGCAAGTCAGCTGGTCGGTCCGAAATCAAAATCACTCCAAGATTATGCAAACTTGTATCCAAAATTGTTATTACAGAATTATCACTCCATTCCTTCCTCTCTTCTGTGCGCAATCCTATATCATAGTTAAGAACAAGAGAAATGAAGTTGTTGATCCTGTTCCTGTGCTGACCCCGAGATACTCAGTAGTTTTAGGTGTACTAACCTTAGTTTGTTTTTGTTTTGTTTCTGAGGAAGAAGAAACTGAGGGGAATAGGAATAATCTCACATTTGTTGAAATCTCTAGGATCTTTCCCTGGTGCTTTGTGATTTCTGGATCAGGTCGTTTGCTGCATCCAAATTTTTGGAGTCCCAGAATAGCTTATCATTTGCCTAAAGGCATAAAACCTCATATTACGATATCACCGTGACGTTAGTTTTTTCATCTGTAAATATAATTAGAGAGATATTGATGTTTCATGCTTGAAGTTTCATTTTCTCTTATGCCATAGTCCCTGGATACTTGGTCACAAGCTGAACCTCTGGCAAAGGCTTACTGGGCATAGATGTAGAAATATGCTGCTGCTTAGAATGATTCTTGGAATAAGCTGATCTTCCTTCCTGTTCAAGCACAGTTATGTTGTCAAGTGGCAAACTGCATTTCCAGCCTGCAGGCTGCTGCGCTGCAGGGTGCAAATCTCTTCATTAAGAATTTACGCATCCTCATAAGGAGGGGTGTATGCACTGAGCTATTTTTGTTGGGGCTCTAGAGAAATCTCTGATCTGTGTTTCAGCCCCATCCTGCAAACACTGTTTACAGCCTGCTGTGTTGGAACAGCAGGCAGGTCACAGCGGAGCTGGATACAGGGAGCATCACTGAAACCCCACAGAGAAACCACAGAGGAACATCTCCAGCTCGATGCTGCTTTGTTGCATCGTGTGTCACTGAGGTTTAGTCAGCTGGGACTGTCAACAGAAGACTCTGTAGCATAACCTGAGGTTGTGGGTGCCTGCCTTCTGCAGACCTAACTACTTAATGGGCTCATCTATTTGGTTGGACTCGATGATCCGATGACTCCCTTCCAACCTGGTTGTTCTATGATTCTATGATTTGGTAGCTGCCCTGTCACAACAGGGTTCGTTGTACCCTCTCCTTCTCCTGCCTACCTGGAGGCATAATGAGCTTCTCAGTATTTTAGACAATGTAGTGCGTGCAAAGGTAACATTAGAAGATGGAAAAACCCTACATTGTGTCATTAATACAGAGAATACTATTTTACTTGCTTTTCCTGTGTTCTGCTGAGAACTAGTGCAGCAAGCAGTAGTGTCTCAGTGAAATACGCAGGTGAGGTGTGTAAGGCTCAGTCCCAAATGCTCTGCACATGTACCTGGCCTGTGCATTTCTTACTCGAGAGTTAGGTATCATCTAAGATTTTTCCATTCTCTGCATTGTGGCGAGTTCTACAGGTGGAGCTGGCTGAACCCTTCTGTGTCTTTGCTTGTGATGTGGGTCAAGTTTCCCATTGATTCAAACACAATTCTGTCTTGGTAATGTTATTTAAGGCCATTAGAGTCACACTAATGTTATTTCTCTGGGTTATGCAGATCTCCATCTCCTTCCTGAACTGTTTCCTTCCTAATGGATGAAGTAGCGTGTGAATGTCGGGAGTCCCTCAGGACACTCATTTGCATTTCTGGAAGACTGAGTGTTGTTTACAACCTGCTGTCTGTGACACTGCTTATAGCAGCTGTTTCCCTTTTGGAATCATGACTAATTTAGGAGGTTTGCTTTCTAGTCGATCAAGAGTTAATGACTGCAGCAGGAGTGCCTGAGAACTTAATAAATATGCGTATGTATCCCATGCATAGGCTGTGCTTGGTGGTTAGAGATCGATGAACAGAAGCAGCAGTCAGTTGAAGTGTAAGGAAAGGAAATCCGGCTGAGCTTACATTTCCTCTTAGCCTGTTCCTCTGCAGTAAGACTCTGCTTTGCAGACTGAATTGGGTAACTATACCACCCTGTTTGTTAGAGGTAGATTGCTGAAGGAGGCAGAGGAGGGAAAACGGGATTAAGACTAATTTCCAAACTGAATATCAACTGCAGTTTGGATCAGAAGTGGAATATAACCAGCTTAGCTAATGCAGAGTGTTACTATCTCAGCTAATGCAGAGCAATTAGTTTGTACTATACAATAGGAACACTTTATAGTCGTTCATATTCTTTCAAAATATTATAACAGGTATCTTCACCTGTTTAAGAACTAAGAGAAAGCAAAGCAGAGACCTCAGAATTGAGCTTGTTGTTTATAAGTTTAGTTAAATGAGTGTATGCTACTCATTAAGTTTGGTTTAAGGCTGGCAGATTCATAGTTGGAACTTTTTTCCAACCCTGACTATCCATTCTCCTTTGACTGTGTTTGTAAATTCTTTCTTAGAGAGAGATGACTAGAGCTGTGCCCAGTATTCAAAATATGAACTAAGCAATCTATTCTACAATCCTGAAATAATTATTTGTATTCAATACTTGCATTTCTGTGCTGCAGAACTTGATTGCCTATGTTAGTACAATTAAACAGATCTCCAGAAATCATTTAAACTGACGTTGGGCACTGCTTGGAATACATCTTGTCTTGTTATCTCCTCCTTCAAACCCCCACAGCCTTCTACCCACTGCGAGCACCTCACTCGTTTGTAATAAACTTTTTTATCCTCATGGAACTACATTTCTCTGAACTGAGTGGCAAGCAAATGGATCTTAGCAAGGGCTTGCAGTTTGCTCAGCCAGACAGTTTGGTTATTTAGTATTCCTGACATGTGAATGGCAGTGGAAGGAGACAAACGTTTAGATACAAGACACAGTTCCTTCTCTAAAGCCTTGGAGAAATGTGCTGAGAGGTACTTCTCTAGCGGATGGTGCAGCAGCACTTGCTCTTGTTGTTAATTCTTATATATTAGCCCTTCTCTGACACATGTAGGTGGCCCTGAAGCAGTTCCTGAGATCTGGTGATGAAGTTCTTCCATCCCCTGTCAGCTTTATGTTCATTTGTGTGTTATTTTCAGCCAAAGGATTTCGGGAATCCACAGATTCTAAAACCATTTTACCCACCTCTTCTAATATTAAAACTAAGGATCTTTCTCTTTGCTTTTGTCCTGTCTGTTTTTCTTTTTTTTTCCTTTTTTGCACCCCCTGTTCTATCTTCTTGCTTCCAGGAGAGCAAATTTCCAGTCTTTTTTCTTGCTTGCCAGTTCAGAGAGACCAAACTGGTTATTGTACAATAGTAAACAATGGGGCTTGATTTGGAGGCTGTATAAATCAAAGCCTGAAATCCTGGTTCTGTTGCCAAGTCCATGGCACGTTTCCCACCGTTATTAATAATTCTGCTAACGCTGCCAGTGTTGTTGCTACCAAGAGGCACCCGCGATGGTGCCCGCGTGTAGCAGAGCAACATGAGACCGGCTGCGAGGGAGGGTCGAAGCCTGCAGCTGAGAAATCTGTGAGCAATTGAAAGCATTCCTGAAATTGGTGAAGTGTTTCTGAGTCTGCCTTTATCATTAAGTTATTTTGAAGGGATTGAGTGGTTGAGAAAGGGGCAGGAGTGATATTTTTTTTGTGTGTGTGTTTGCATTTTAGTCTGATCTTGGATTTACCAAAGATGGATCTATTTTGGCAGGCAGTGGCCTGGCAGTGATGCATCTCACATGCTGTCTGGGTTTAAAAAAAAATTAGGGAGGGGGAATGGGAGAAAAGAAAGAAAGAAGAAAGAAAACTACACCAAAGTTTTGACTGGAAACTCTGCCATTCTGGACAAGAGCGACCGCTGAGAAGTTCAACTGTTTCACTCGCTGTGGATCAGCTGAATGGCAGCCAAAGCCTTTTTCTGCCCTTTTCAGTTATTCATATCACTCCCACCATAACAGCCCTGAGGAGCTGCATTTTTTGACTGTGTAAACCCAGAAGACAGTGTGTCTATTGACCCTCTTGCCATTTCTGGAATGTGTCTTAGAAGATTGTTCTCAGCAAAATATCCTTCGTTCTCAGTTGCATTGGAGACTGAAATGGCAGAATGTCTACTTGGCTTTTAGAAATGTCTTCTTCACTTGATCCACCCTTTGCTTTTCATATTGAACTGGATTTTGGGGAAATGAGGGTTGTGGCAAGGAATATTCCACAGAGGTTGATCTTTTGAATTCTCTTAGACGAAGTGTGTAATGCGCAGTGGTTTCCCTCACTCCTTCGCAATCAATAGTGCCCATCATAAGAGATATTTATAACCCCTTTCTGTTATAATTTTTCCGTTCCTGACTGCTGGTCCAAGGTATAAAGTGCCAGAATCGATTTCAGATCAGTTTATAAAGCTTTACTAATCCTGCACGTTTGTAAGGACCATGGAGAACCTTCCTGGTCTGTAATTTTTTTTTATGTCTTTACGACAGGTAGTGATTCTTCAGTTGCATTGTATTGCTATAGTGCGGGGTTTTTCAAGGAGGTGATGAGAAGTTTCAGACAAGTTACTTCAGAGGGCTGTGGGGTTTATGTCCTTTCGAATTTTTATTTTAAAGGGAAATAAATACTTCTGTATGTACTTCAGTCATGAAAGATTTTCGAGCATCAGCATCTCACCCTTATATCCATCATTTCGCTTTAACCTGCCATCTCTGGATTCCTGGTGGAATCATTTAAACATCTGGAATTAACTTTTGATGCTGGTTGAAAGTCTGGGGTGTGTGTTTTTTTTTTTTTTTTTTTTTTTTTGCAACTCAGTGGTTAGGTAGAAAACGTGCTGGAAATGTGGTTAAAAAAATGTCGCGAGAATAATGTTTGTTTTTTCCTGCTGCCTTGTGGATGACTTAGAATCCATAGTGCCTGATGATAGTTCATGTGGCTGTTGAGCTTAGTGTTGGGTTTTGCATAAGTTAAGGCCTGATTATTTCAATTTTTTGAAGGCAGCCAGAGTTCTACCTTTTTTAAAAAAAATAAGCACTTGAGCAGTTACTGCCCTGCAGTTGCTGCTGTCCTGCATTCTGCTCCATCAGTGAGCAAGGAAACACTCCTCTGGTATCCTTGTGTTTAAATCTGATTATCTCAGCAGTGGAAATCTGATATTTACCTCTATGCTTGCTGCGAGGTTCCTGGTGCTCAGACTGTGGGCTGTTGTTCATTCTTAGAAGTGCATTTCCTGATGAGACACGGGTTGCTATGGGTGACCTTTCGGGTCTGTTGCTGCCATGTGAGCTCAGAGAAGAGCTGCCTTGACAAAAACAGGCTGTTTGGGGACAAAACCATGCTACAAAGATACGTTCTTGGGGATATGTGTGCAAAATCTATCTGTTGCAAACATGCAGAAGAACTGGTTTTCTTTTCCCTCACAAATCCCTGCAATATATGGACCCTTTTCTGCTTTCTCATGATGGTGAAAGGCAACCTCATTCTTGCTTCCTTTCAAGACTGGAGGGGATTTTTGGTTGCTTTGTGAGTACCTCGCCTTGACATCTCTTAGAGCTGAGTAATCTGGCAGCCTGTAGAAGATCAAGATTGGGGTTTCATGTTTGGTGCTACGAAACATGAGCTCTTGCTCAGTCCTCCCTGCCCAGTTAAAGGAGAGAGTATGTTGAGTGCAAGCTGTGTCACAGTATCATCCTCTTCTATCTGAAGTCATGATCTGGTTTTCCAGAGACAAATCATTCCAAAGCCTTTCCTCCCGAAAAGACTGTTCAAAGCAAATACTTTAACTCTAAGAAGCCCTAAAAACCACTCTCTCTGAAGCCGTTTGCAGGCACAAGTGAGCAGTGAAGAAGGCAATTTTCTTTTTCTGTATAACTCAAGTATAAATTGCCCCTGAAATCTCTCCTGTGACTATGTGCAGCTCCAGCTCCCTTACTCTCTATGTGAAACTTAATGTCATCAGCTCATATCTATCGTTCTATGTTTCAGCAGAGTGCAGGAACCTAGCTATAAAATATGGTTGTGGTAATACCAGAAGTGATGCAGCTGGGTTGAGTGACATACTCAAATGAAGTAATTCTAGACTTTTTTTTTTCAAATTTTTATTTTAAGATCCAAATACCTCATTGGAAAAATATTTAAACTGTTTAAAGCTTGCCAAATGCATTAAATGGCCAGGAGAAACAAAACATCACTGGGGCTCTCATACAAAAATTCTCAGTTTTGGAACATACCCAATTTTACTTATTCATCTGCTGCTGCCTCTTGTTTGGGGCCACTTAAGATGGTTTTGGAAACTGAGCATCTACTCCTGTATACATTTAGCTCAGAGTCACTTTGCTCGTATCGGACCAATGAACTCACTCATGAAGATGAACTCTGGTGGCTCAAAGTTTGCTGGATCTGCCTGGGAATGCGTAATAATGGATTTCTTGTTTTTCTGCCTCAACAATAGAGTCAAGGGACAAATTCCTGAGTTGTGAAAGAGACAGCTGTAAGAGTGGGACTGGGGCTGCTGTAGAAGTCAGCTCAGACAATGGGTTGCTCTTAGGTGGAAGGAGAGAACGAGCATCACAAATGGATATTGATCTGTAACAGCTGGAACTTGGGGAAGGGGCTGGGAGAGAAGCGTGCGTTGCTCCTACAGCTGTCAGCCTTTCTGTGGCTGATGCTGTTTTGCTACTCAGTTTGTTTGTAGCACAAGACTATGTTGTTTTCCGTGCATATTTAATGTAGCTCTATGCGAGTGTGCGGGTGAGAAAGTTTAATAAGCTGTATAGTGCTGAGCATCTGAGCCAGATGCTTTTTGGAGTTTAATTGCTGCAGGTAAATTCTCTGTAGTTATACGAGTTTCCCTTACAGAAATCTTTTGGAAGAGGAGAAGTTCGAAGAAAGAAATTTTAGAACAGGGAAAGTTTGGAGTCTGTCTGTTGGCTTTATTGGTTTGGTTATGGTCAGTGTCTTTTCCATTTGATGCCACTGTTTCGTCTTGTGCTACACACTCCGTACCCAGCATTTACTTATTACACTTGAATTATTTCCATGGAAAGAATGGAAATGGTGTCTAGGAAATTCCTGCAATTGACTGCACTTGCAAGTGAAATAGCTGAATTGAGGTGAAATAAATTATTAGGTGAGATGTGCAAGCTGGACAGATGGGAGGGAAGCTTATTTTTTTGCAAATTGAGATTTGAAACCTTCTGGCAGAATTTGTTACCTTCCAGTTAGGATTACTCGAGTGTTCCATGATGTGGTGTGTCATGGATTTATTGTCAGGAAGCTATTGTCTGCCTGGAAAACTTCAGGGAGTAACCCCGCTCTGAACTGGTTTTAGTGGGAGCCCAGTTGGAAGCTGCTGAAATTATTTGTTGGGCTGTTGTTCCTGAAACACCTCGACATGCTTTTCATTACTTTGAAGCAGTCTTTCTTCTTTCTTAATGGATTTATTATGAAATTGAGAGTGTGATGGGAACACAATGCTCTCTGGGTGCTCACAATGTTGTTCAGGGCTGGGTCAGCAGCAAAGGGTGAGGAGGCTCTGTGCATGCCTGAAGAAAGAGTGCAAACCCAGAGTTGTTCCGATTCCCAAAACCAAGTTCTAAGCTCTCACGGGAGTTCTACTGCTCCCACACAACCTCCATCTTTCCCTTTGGGAAAGATGGAGGGTGTGTGGGAGCAGCAGAACTCCAAGGGGAGTTTCAACAAGTGGGCACAGGGAGTGAAGGCAGCAGCAAGGAAGGAAAAGGCAGCTGCAAGGAACAGATGGGATTGGCAGTAAGGAAATGATATTGGGCAGCGAAATGGGTAACAGAAGGCCTAGGGAAGCAGAACTGTAAGGGGAAGAGTCTGAAAATGCAAAAAGGTCACTCGAGGACAGACTGTTCTAGGGAAAGAAGTGAGAGTAATTGCCCAGCGCTCTGCTACGCTGGGTAGCAAAGCAAATCCTCTGTGTGGGTAAAAATAGGAAGGGAGTTGTGCCTTGGCTGTTCCTCAGGCTCTCCTTTCCTTCATGCCAGCACTAGTGAAGGAAGAACAGATAAAGGACTTTGCAGAGAGCACAGCGGGAGCACCAGTCGATATAGAATCATAGAATCAAAGAACAACCAGGTTGGAAGAGACCCATCGGATCTTCTAGTCCAACCATTCCTATCAAACACTAAACCAAGTCCCTCAAGACCTCATCTACCTGTGCCTTAAACACCTCCAGGGAAGGTGAATCAACCACCTCCCTGGGAAGCCTATTCCAATGCCCAATGACCCTCTCTGTGAAAAACTTCCTCCTAATCTCTAGCCTAAATCTCCCCTGGTGGAACTTGAGGCCATTCCCTCTCATCCTGTCCCCTGTCCCTTGGGAGAAGAGGCCAGCTCCCTCCTCTCTACAATCTCCTTTCAGGTAGTTGTAGGGAGCATTGAGGTCTCCTCTCAGTCTCCTCTTCTCTAGGCTAAACAACCCCAGCTCTCTCAGCCTCTCCTCATAGGGCCTGTTCTCCAGCCACTTCACTAGCTTCGTTGCTCATATGATATGATGTCAGGCTTGTGTTGGCTAAGACGTGTGAAACGAGACTGTGTAGGGTTTGTTGCTTCCTCCGACCCCCAAAATACTGTAATTCAATAGGGAAATAATTAATTGGGGAAAGCAAGTGGCATCCAGCATGGCATATGGCAAAGCAAGAGGAGCATCCCCAAGCATCCAGAGAATGTGAATGCCTGAGCAGGATAGTAGAGGGGTGAACTTGATTTGGTGTCTTAAATGCAGTATGAACAGAGGGTGTTCACGGAATGCAGAACACCTCATGGAAATGGCCTGTTGTAACCCAAGAAAAGAACAGCAACAGTGTGCATGCTGCAGGCTTTGCTTGACGTAGATAAACTGTTTCACAACACAGGAGTAAACTAGAAGCTGAAGTGTTCAGACATCCATATGCTAATGGTAAGGATAGTAAGATGAGAAGAACTGCAATTTCTTTCCATGTTAAGTTATGAATTTCTCTTGGCATTTCTCTAGGCGAGGCAGCAAGCCCAGCTGCGACATCAAATGGCAGAAGACAGCAAAGCGGAGTATTCCTCCACTCTACAGAAGTTCAACAGCGAGCAGCACGATCATTACTACACGCACATACCAAACATCTTCCAGGTGAGAGTTGCTGGCTTCCAAAAGCCTTAGGAGCCATCCCTACAAAAGTCTAAAGCTGGAGTTTTGACATGTTAGCAATTTCTGACATAAAAAGTTAATTGAAAATTTTGCACTAATAGTAACAGAGATGCGAATGGCACCGTGATATTTGAGGGGACAGTATCACTTGGTCCCTTCTTGAGAACAGCTGCTCTAGTTTGTCTGCTCTTTAGGTTGTTAAATATATTTCTTTTAAACCGTAAATTTTAAAGCAGCTGGTGTGTGCTGGGGAGAAAAATCGATTGAAACTGTGGATTTTATCTTGATATTTGATCTGAATTAAATGTTACGTTCTAGAAAATACAAGATATGGAGGAAAGAAGAATCGTGAGGATAGGTGAATCCATGAAAACTTTCGCAGAGGTCGACCGCCAAGTGATTCCTATCATTGGGAAGTGTCTGGATGAAATAACGAAGGCGGCGGAATCAATCGACCACAAGAATGTAAGTGTGGCACTGTTTGGATTGTTGATTAACATCTTTAGTATTCGTCACCTCTATGTGGAGACTTAAATCCTGTGTCCAGGCTGCACATGAGGGCTTTATAGTCATAGAACTAGACCCAAGACTAGGTTGTTTTGGGATAATGTCCTGCTTTTGCCATTCATGCAGAGTTAGCAGCAGACTTTTCCCTTCTCACCCCTTAATGTTCTAAGCAGGTTTGGGCTCACTTAGGCTGCCATTGAGAGAGTTTCTCCTTTTTCTCATCAGATTCAGGTTGAATATTCTCCTTTCCTCATCTTTTAAAGCTTGAAAAAAACTTGAAAAACTTGGGATGGGAAAGTCAACTAGATCTGTACTGCGGTCAACTTTGAACATAAGGTCATATTCCAGGGAAGTTGAAGGCAAGGACAGCTGGTGATAATATAGCTTATACAATGGTGAGCAAAACCGAGAGCCTGCCGAGCAGGAAAAGCTTTGTGTGAAACTCTGGGCCCACGCAGACATGTGTTTCCCAGCTGGGAAGAGACCTCCAGGATCCAGTAATCATAAACCAAAGTACAGGATCACCAAACTTGAAATGCGTAAGGTCAGTGTCACGGTGACACTGACAAAAGGCAGTGATGCTTTTGGAGTTCTTATTCAGTTCTTGGTATTGCCTGGTTTTCTTTTCGCTTTTTCTACCCAGAGATCACACGCAGGGTTACTGAAGAAGGGGAGAGGTTAAATGAAAGCTCTGCTCTTTGTACAGTAACCTCGGTTCAGAAACCAGGGCTTTAAATGGAAAACTCGTAACTTAAATATAGAGGGTGAATTGGTCAGAAAGAAGAAAAAATAGAGAAAACACCTACTCTAACTGTGTGTGCGCTAAATTGTGTGTCAGCACCAACTGAAAGGATGTGAGAACCTGCCAGTTGTGCAGCTTTCTTTTTTGCTGTCAGTAAAATGCGCTCAGCAGCAGATGCTGAGGTGTTACTGTGCTAAACAAAATTTGTGTCAGTACCTCAGAGCTTTTCAGTCATCAATGTTCATCTTCAGCTGGGTTTGTTACAAACATTGGTCCAGGAGGGCAGGGTTTGTATGGTGTCTGAACTGCTATGATTTGCAGCATCAGAATCGTGTAGGACAATACTGAGGAAGGATTTATTTTTGCAGTGAGTCTGAAACAGTGGAAGTGCAGACTGCTAACAGGCTTCCTTTCCCCAGCCACCTCCGTGTTCCCTCCCTCTGCGGATGCTAGCTGGATTCCGAAAGATCATTTTTCTTCCAAGGCCCTGTTCTGCTGGATAGTGTTAAAAAGCAGCATGACATATTGGACAGATTTAATGCTTTCTATATTCTCTGCAGCTTAAACATCCCAGAGTTTTTCCTCATGCCCTCTTGCAACGCGGCGAGTCTTCCAGGCTTAGTTACTAAATTTGCAACTGTGTAAATAGGATTGCTTCATGCCCTCACTCAAGCATGTAAAATTCCCAGTAATATCCATCAAAACTGTCTGGATTTAGCTGGGGGTCCTGTATTTCTAGTCCAGTTATAAATTTAACTGCTTTTTCTTGTCCTCTTTCTAACAACAGAGAGGTCATGTCACAAGGGTATGTTGGGGTGGCTGCTGGGTGAACCTCTGCAGAACTTGCTTCACAAGGCCCTAGCAACAGATAAAATTAATTTGTTGTGGACGTTGGAGTTCCTGTTTTGACATTATCTCTGTGATATATGGAACATGCTGGTTATTTTTAACTCCATTGTAGCGGAAGGATATTTTGACTAAATAGAAGGAACAGTGTAGAATTAAGAGGAAAATATTACAAGCTCCCTGCAGAGGATAAAACACTGATGGAGTATTTAATGTAACCTTGTGTGTGTTTATAGTCTCTTATCTCTTTCTTCATCTTACTTTTACGACTATTAAAAATCTCTTCAAATGTTTAGATCTCAGGAAGTTTTAATGTCAAACTAGGATGAGAGAATGGCAAGTGTTGTCTGCCTCCATGAAAAGTGTGTGGGAATTTCACAGTACCCCTGATACATTGAGGATCTTAAACCTTAATTTTCTCCGCAATTCCATGAAGACTTCCCCAAAGGTTTTCCTATATCTGCTCTTTCCAATTGAGCCTGGCCTCTGGATGTGTTCGTGTCTCACTTGGTTTCTCATGAATCATGTTTTTCCTACAGGTGTAAGCAGAATCTGTGAAATGCCTTCAAAGCAACAAGTTCATCCTTTTTACCTGAACAGGCTGGTGATGCTCTTCTCTAGAGGCTAATGAGATGGTTGTGTGCTGTGGCACAATTTCTCTAATGATCCTGGAGAACTGTTATAACAGTAACATAAAAAGCTCTACTTCCCAAGGAGTCAAGTAGATAAGAATTATGTTCAAATAAGTTTTTTTTTTCTGAATCCATTAGATCTAAATGCATTTGGCAAGCTGTAGTCTGAATTTGAACTTATGTATAATTAATAGTGTTTGTAGACCTAACTGGGGAAAATGCTACGGATTGTTCTTACTTTTATTTCTTTTTGCTTTTCCCTCTGTCAAAAAAAAAGGAACAAAACCTTTGTACACTGCTGGTGTGTGGCTGACTTCCATCTCTCACTCCTAGTAGCACCTAAAGGGAATGTGGCTTTAACAACAGTGTCTGGACTTCTCAGCCTGTGCCTGCTCCAAGGTGTTGAGCTTCTTCCATGATCTTAGACTGCTCAGGTGTTGGGAAAAGCTCAGAAAAGCTCAGAAACCTCTTGTCATTTATGGTACCCGAGTTCACAAGTGCCGACATGTTGACTTCTGGCAGCGTGATCACTCAAGAACTCCTTTATATAGGAGTATTTATCAGGCTTTTCCAATAGCTTCCTTATAGCTGTGTGCCCAGCAATTCCATACCTTGAATATTTGCTATGAGTCGCTTGTCTGCTTTTTTCTTCTGAGTGCGGTTGTTTTTCTAGTAAGTGAAGTGAACAATAATAAACTCTTAGTGATTTTCCTCAGTAGACAAGAAAAAGCCTTTAGAAGAGGTTTGGATCGGATTTTTGATTTTTGTGTTGGAAACAAAACAAAGGGGATGAAAACATGGCTGGGTTGGGGTCAGGCACTGGGGTCATGCAGCTCAGTGAAGGCTGCAATCAGGAGACCTGCATTTACTCCTCGTAAGTATCATCTTCAGTTAGCAAGTGACCTGTGCTTTAATCATAGATACGTTGGGTTTGTTTTCCTAAACAGACCACAGTCCTCTGCTTTATGTCAGTTGATATTTCGAGTATTGACTGGTCTCTGTGACGCCTGTGGAAAATGAACTAGAATTTCAAAACAGGAATAATGGACTATTTGAGACTGGAGCTCGCCTGCTTTATTTCCATAGCTTATTTGCTTGTTCTAAGATTGATTACGAAACTGAGATTTATGTTCCCAGTTGTAAGACCTTCTGACTGGCCTACGGTGGTAGTTGTATTCTTACCTGCTTTTATCACTTTATTATCTGGGAGCGTGACATGCAGTTAATGACCCAAGATGTTACACTTGTCTCATTTCAGGATTCACAGCTGGTAGTAGAAGCCTTTAAATCAGGGTTTGAGCCTCCAGGAGATGTTGAATTTGAGGACTTCACACAGCCAATGAAGCGAACTATCTCGGAATCCAGCCTTTCCAATTCCAGAGGGGATGGGAAGTTTGAGCCGAAGTTTGGTAGCAAGTCCAAGGGCAAGTTGTGGCCGTTCATCAAGAAAAATAAGGTACTGACCTGCAAATTTGAGCTTAGTGCTAGCATGTGTCTAGTCAATAACTTCTGTCTTGCTGAGTAATCCTGGCAATTGCAGTTTTTAGAAGAGAATCTGAGATTCAGAAAGTTAATAACTGATGTCTTAATGATGGTGTTTTGTTGTAGTCTTTGGTTACTTACATTTTGTTATATCTTAACGTTATTTTCTTGTATAGTTTCTTTAATTACGTTGCTGTTTTTGTTAATTTAACTTTAGTTGTGATGTCTCTGCCATGGTCCATTTCTATTCCTAACTCGGAGAAAGAATTGTTTAATACTTGCCTAATGCCACGTGTGCTAACTAACGGTGTTACTTTTGGGAAGCTTTTATGTGGCATTACTGTTTTGACACTTCTAAAAACTCTTCCCTGGCTTTTCATTTGCATTATCTTTTCAGTCTGTGCACTGGGTTCAGCAGTTGGGTGGCTGGGAACCAGGAATTGCTGCGATTCACTCTTCTTAAACTAACGTAGCATAACTAACGGAGCAGTTAACTTCTTAAAAGACCACATTAACTTATGTGTCCATTAAGCCTTTTTCATTTCACTGTCATATTTTACACCATAATGCATGGCAGCGTTTATCTGGGGTTACCAGACGTGTCAGGGTGACTGGACTGAGTTGGTTTTCACTAACACTGATGGAAGCCCAGAGTAGCTTCGTTGTTTTGATCTCACCTTTGCTCTGGCCCTTGCTGAGCCACTTCTGTTAATCAGGGAGTCAAAAAATCTGGTGAAAACAGGCTATTCCTGTTGTGCTGGTGAACAGGGCTTTCTGGTGCTGGCATCAGTGTAGCCAGAAACAAATCCCAGGGCTAATTCCTGAGCAAATTCATACGATAACTTGTGAAAGTGAAGTGTGATGCACGTGTCAGAGGTATGAAAGCAGGAAGGAATGTGGTTTGTTGTTTTCCAGATAATAGAAACGCTACTGGGCACTAAGGTACCTTCCTTATCTGATCCATTTAAATTCAGGTATTTGAAAGCTCTCTCCATATGCATTATTCTGAGCTGTCCACAGAGCTAGAGCAGGGCAGTTGATGGGGATAGCACTGCATGGAAGAGTCTGCATGAGCTTTCTGTCAAATTTCTCTGCCTTATTCTTCTGTTGCATCACTTACTAAAACTTCCATTCATTACATTCTTCATTTAACAAGACTCTTAAATACTGTTTCCCCCTCTTTTTGAACCATGGCCTTTAAAATTTGATTATTTGATTGGTTTTTTTTCCTCTGGATTTCAAATATTGGTTTTGATGCTTATTTTTTTTTGTGTTTTATCTTTTTATTTTTGGTTTTTATTCTGTCACTTCTCCATCTCTTACACGTAGCTTATGTCCCTTTTAACATCCCCCCATCAGCCCCCTCCTCCTCCCCCTGCCTCTGCCTCACCCTCTGCTGTTCCCAACGGCCCCCAGTCTCCCAAGCAGCAAAAGGAACCCCTCTCCCATCGCTTCAACGAGTTCATGACCTCCAAACCCAAAATCCACTGCTTCAGGAGCCTAAAGCGCGGGGTAAGTTCTCCTCTGGATACCTCTCTCTCTTTGTTTCTCTTCTCTTGCTTTCTTACGCTTTTATTGCACGTTCTGTTACGTAAAACTTTTGTTTTGTGAATGAATCCATTGTGTTTTATCATAACATGTAGACAAATGCAAGGAATCCCAACCCGTGAAGCCATTTCTAGTCCAAAAAAACCCATAATGAAACCACAAAAAGCACAGTTGCTGATGAAAAATACTCATTCTGGTTTTTGGGGAGGAGAGGTTATCCAAAGTATGGAAGGAAGAGATGAACATTAAGTAATAATCATGCAGAAATCAGAGTAATTAATTTAGTAGCCCTGCTTATGTCTGTGGCAGAGGGCGTCTAGAGGAGCACCTTTCAGAGCTTTGCTGCACTTTGTCTATCTTGATGAAAGAAGTTTGTTTCTCTGCAGGGTGGGTTCAGATCAGTATCAGTGTAAAGAGGAGAGTAAATTAGGAGGCATTTTAGAAAATGGTTCAGCCCTCAGTTGGTTCAAGTTCAGGCATTTCCCTGAAGAGATCTGACCCCTCTTTCTGTAGTGGGAAGAAGACTCCCCTGTATTTTATGGCCAAGTATTACACTGTGTGGGACTTCTCTTGCACAAACTCTGACTCAGATTGTCCTTCAGGTGCTGCAATGTTCACTTGCTTAGTAAGTTTGAGTCTTAAGATAAAACAACAGGTCAGATGTGAAAGATTCTAGCTGATAATAAAGTTGTTTGTGGTACATGTGCTCTTCAAACCAGACTCTGGGGCACACATGGATTTTAAATTCCCAGCAGCTACCTGGATGTATTGATTACAATTGGCTCTAGATATTTGGGACTGACACTCCTCGAGGACCTTAACTGCATCTTGTAGCATGAAGTTTCAGTGCTATGGGAAGGTTTGATTTGATTCCTGTAAATGACCTTCCCAGCAAGTGTTTATCAGTGGAGGAGAAACATTATTTAAAAATTTGATAAACATTATCTGATGAACCATTGTGAATCTAGGGAAAAATTCCAAGTTCTGTTTAGCCTGTCCTTGCAGCCGTCCCTACTTAGAAGAGCATGTAGAATTTCAGGGTCTTTTTCTGGACATTTCCCATTGAGCCCACGGATTTTGTTGGTTTCTGAACTGACTTTCACTTCCCACTGCTGTGACGCACATGGTTTAATTGAATTCAGTGCTCTTATTGGTCATCTTCATCAAATATAAATAAAATGACCGAGATAAAAATCTTCCATTTTGCAAGCAAACCAAGACTTTATCTTCCCCGTAGCTTACACGTGTCACAATAGTGCTGAGAAGTTGCTGGCATAGTCTGGCTTTGTCTCCTAGGTTAAGGTCCTAAGAATTATTTCCTCCCATAAAAATTACAGGAAGGAGGTACAAGTGTTCAGCGTGTTATGACATTTTTGGAGCAGGCTGTGCAGCAAGGAAGTGACTGCTTTAAAAAGCCCAAATTTTGCTCCCAGGACTCCAGTGACATTTAGGGCCGAGGACTGGAGCTGTATTAAAGTAGAGATGATTTCAGTGGGGAACTTCAGTGGTTAGTTACAGAGAACTGAGAGCAGCACTAGAAACCATGTTTTGTCTCATCTGCTTACAGACATTACATTTAAAAAAAAATGTTTTATAGAGAGTGGTTTGCAGTTCTTTGCTAGGGAGTTGCCATTTAGTGGGACATTCAGAACCCCCCAAATCCCATTTCTGGTGCTTTTCATTGGGGAAGCAGGAATTTTCTAAGTTGTCCTGAGGCGTCTTCTGTAAATATACCTCCTTCCCTTCATTGTAGTTTTGCACTTCTCAAGTTTGTGGTTCGTGTGTGCAGTTTTTTTAGTGAGTAGAAGCAATTATAGAATTACAGAATGGTTTGGGTAGGAAGGGACCTCAAAGACCATCCTGTTCCAACTCCCGACCGTGGGCAGGGACACCTCTCCCTGGATCAGGGATGCTCTACCCAACCTGGCCTTGAACACCTCCAGGGATGGGTCATTCCTGACTTCTCAGGGCATCGTGTACCAGAGCCTTCTCACCCTCACAAGATCTCCTCTCAATCTCCCCTCCTTCAGGTTAAAACCGTTCCCTCTCATGATGAAAAGCTCTTTCCCAGCTTTCCTGTAACCCCTTTAAGTACTGGAAGGCTCCTCTAAGGTCTCCCTGAAGCCTTCTCTTCTCTAGGCTGAACTTGCTTTTAATATTTCCCAAGGAAGGTCTTTCATTTTATGTATTAACTATCTGAGAAGTCCAAGCAAGTCTTACGAATCCTGTGTGCTGTATTGGTTTTAATTGGGTTGTGCGAACAGTGAAATAATGAGAGCAATTTCCTATAGACTCCTCTGGAATCGCTCAAGTTTCTGCTGACATGTTCATTAAAAATGTGCAAGGAAATGCTATTGCTAAATCTCCGTTTCATTTCCTTCCCCCATAAGCTACCAGGATGTTTGTATGTAAATACTTTTCCTGCCTGACTCCTCCTGCGGAGTTGGAAGCCAGCGATCAGGTCATTGTCTCATTTTCCAGAGAGGCGAATTCAGGCCACTTGATTCATCCAGAAATACAGCGTCGGGGAGGCTGCAAAAGCTCTGGCAGCTTGCTCTGGCTGATTTGAAAGCTTCTCAGGTTCGCATTTCATAGGTCCTTGGTGATTTGTTATACAAACGGCCAGACTGAAAGATCATGAAAATACCCTACAACCTTCAAAAATAAGATAATTGTAACCAGGCGAAAAATAAGTCAAGAGCCACCCCCAAATCCTGTTAATTTATCAGATGAAAAATAAGCATTTGGCGTCTGTTTCAGCTGATGTGATTGATGTGACCCACTTTGTATTTAGTGTAGCCAGATAATACTGTTAATTCTGCTTTTACCATATTAAGTTTTATAAGATTTCCTCAATTCCTGTCCTGCCAAATCTGCAAGCAGCTGAATTTTGTTCAGTAGCCCGAGCAGTGATTTTATGGATACTGGATTGTGATGCTACCGAAGAAATTAGAAGGACGTAGAGGGCAAGTGTTCTCTATACAGAAGAACATTTGATCTGTACAGAAATACATCAGTGAAGGAGCTTTCGGAAAGGTCGTGCATGGAGCCAGTAGGACAGCACAACGGAACAGGCGTTTGTCTTTGGGCACAGACTGATGTCATTTGCTCTGAATATTGTCTCCGCACTGCTGGTTTTGTGCGGAGACAAAAATCTTCCCCCAGTCACCTTGGTGTAGGGGTACAGGGCATCGAAGGATTATTTTAGAGTGTTCAATCCAATAGCCAAGCAAGTCCCTGCTCTGGTGATAAACCGAGCTTTTAACTCCTATACAAACCACGACAGTAAATTATTTATATCAGAGGAGACTGGATCCTACTCCTTTTTAGCACTTGCTTCAGAAAGTGCATGGAAAGGAGCTACTTAGTGTGAACGAGTCTAGACCTTAACGGGATGTATGCCACCAGCAGTACTGCACATTGTAATTGACCCTTAAAATGAGAGTGAGCGAATGGGTTCCCATACAATTCTACCATGAAATCTTTGATATCTGAATACGTCTAGAGAGGCAGCATGTTTTAGTAATTTCCTTAAAAATTTTAGTTTAACATTTTACGTTGCATTTGGAAAGAGGAATTAAAAAGCCTAAGCAGAAAACTCACTGGTGGCTGTTAAAATTAATTATATAATTAGTAATGATATGTCCTGTGCCCGGGCTGGTTTTCATTTTGCTTCCAAACCAAAAATCCAGTAAATCTTGTTTTCATGGAAGGAATCAGATGCCTGAACAATTTACAACACATGCAGCTTTAACGTAGAGGCAGCAATACTAGTATCAGTGGTTGCTGCCAATGTGATTTTCTTGTCTGGTTAAAAAAACCTGTCATGGATCAGAACTAGAAAAGGAGGGGGAGAAATAATTCATACCAGTTTTGAGTGCTGTTTCTAACAACTCTTCAAAAGGCAGAGTAAACGTAGGAGAACACTTGAAATCAACTCTGTCTCTTTAGGGAAGTTAAAGTCAGAAGAGCAAAAAAAAAAAAAAGAGGAACCACTTACATAAGTCATAATTTCATTTATGCTTGCTCTGCTTTTTCTAATTCCATTTGAGGACAAAGAAGACTTGGGATTCTGCTAGTTGATATTAATTTTGTGTTTTTATTGCTCTGGCGGCAGTAACATCAGCACCTTTATTTAAAGAGCAGTACTCCTGAACTAACATCATCCCTGGGCAGAACTTACACCCGTTAATTACGCTGTGTGGTGGTCTGTGGACTTGCCTTTTCTCTCTTGCCTTGGAAACTTGGTTCTGATTAAGCAGAGGGTGGGTCTGCGAGCTGGGATGCAGCTAGTCCTGCCCTTACCCAAGCTCCAGCCTCCAGGCTATTCTATAAGGCATACGGAGAGACTTTTGTGGTTTCTTTTTTGGTGGAAGTTGTTGACTTCATGACAATGTGATTTTTATTTCCATCGCCCCATTAATGTTTCCCCTTATCGTCTTGCCTCTGTGATGCACTGTGCAGTCTTCTCCCTAGATACTCAGCTGTTGGTCTGCCTGGATGCGCAGTGCTTTGTTGTTCTGTAAACATGCAGAAACAGCAAACAAATCAAACTCCTCCCTCTCCTACCCTCTCCATTCTCTGCCCCTGGAAATTCTTGTTGTTCTCACATAAATGTATAAATCTGTGCAAAGACCAGGACTTTTTGGGTGGGTGGGGTCATTAAAAACCATGGTTTACTTTAGCACAGAGAGATGTTTTCTGACCTTGCCTATTTAAGGTGTTTGCTGCTTTACTGAGAGAATGCTAAACTCTTAATATTCACCTAGTTTCTAGGAAACCTCCTCTTTAAAGGCTTAGTTAAATGCCAAAGCTGTAGAAGCAGTAAACACAGAGGTGCCGGGTTCGTCTCCAGTGTAACGGATGTGTTTTCTCTTGCTGACTCACCAGCAGACACAGTCTTTGTATATTCACAAAGAACTCATGAAGAGGACTTTAGGGACCCCCACGTGTGCCATTGAGGCTAGGGAATATGTTGTAAGTCCGTGTATGGTGTGACCGGCCCATACCGTTGCTGCACAGTCGCTAACCCCACTTACAACGCCCTTAGAGTGTGCTCTGGAAATGCGCTTCGTAAAAGAGAGAAAAAAAAAAAGGAAAATTTGGTGGGAGACAAGCTTCAGCTTACTGTGCCGTGTGCAAGAAAAGTGTCCGATAGCCCTGGAAATGCTGAAATTGGCACAATTCAAGTGGCTTGGACCTGTATGAAATTCACTGCAAGTGCTACAAACAGGTTCCATGTGTGTATTCTGAATTATTTTATGAATCGTGAGCCTACCCTGATTTACTGCAGTGCAGTGACACGCTCTGTGCGTCAGTTGTGGAGCTCTCCACGGAGCTTTCTCCAGCTTCCCTGAGCTCTCTGTAACAGTGATGGTTCATGAAATCAAGATATTTGACCTCTAAATCTGATAACCCAATAAAGCAGAGTTTGGGAAGATGGTTGCAGGACCACTAAGAAAGAAAATGACCTCTTGGTTGTATGGAAGTCCAGTGATTTATTTCAACCCTGTTTTCTGTAAGTGAGGTTAGTGTCCGTGACTGTCCAATAACACATGGACTTGCTGCCTTTCATGCTCTCTCATGTGTTATTGTAGCTTGTGGCTCTTAGGCTATTCATCTTCCCCCTTGCAAGACTAAGCTAGACTTGTTCTAAATTGACAGCTTGAAACGGCATTTGCTCATTTTGAAGAAATGTAATTTATTTGATCATTTAAGGGAAAAATGCCCCTTTCTCCCAGGAGCCGTGAGCAAGTTTCTCGCCGTGTAAACCCAACAGAAAGGGCAAAAGTAGTTATTTAGTCCTTAATGCAGATTTATTTCCAATCTGCTTATATTTGTTATAGAAACTGAATCGCTGTCACATAAAATTACAAATAAATCTCAGAAACGGAAAACTGAATACGACTTATTTCAGCATTTCATTGTTTCCGATCTATGATCTGCTTTGTTATTTGTACTGGTTATAACAATCCCTGATGTACTATTTGTAAATGCTATTAATAAGTTCTCCATTTTTGTCCTACTTAACAGCATAAGAATTTGGCATCCAGTGTCTATAACCCCTTTCCAATTTGCTGGATTTACGGCAAAAGAAAAGTCTTGATGCAGATGTTGCCCTGCAGTAGCCTAGTGCCTTTAGAGCAGTAGTGTTTAGAAACTAGCGCATGTAGCCGACATTTGTGCCTTTTATAGAGTGCTTCATAGGTAAATATTTATCCTGCAACATGAGTCTTGTCCTATATATGTACAAGGATCTCAATTTGTGCTGATCATGTCTATGCTAAAGTTCACAGGAGCGCTCAAGCAATTATGCAAACAAAAGCCGCCTGCGCTGAATTTCCTCAGCAGCAGATGTTAGCTCGTTCTTTCTCCTTCCTGTATGCTCTTTCTCTCGAATGGATTGGCTGTGTTTGCCTTTTTTAATGGCCTCGTAGTGGAGAGAGTGAATTTCTTTATTGCACTGTGATTATCATCATGTCTCGACTTCCTAATGGACTGGACTTCAGAGGGAAGTTGAACTGCTGTGCTGCTGCTGAACGCATCAGTTCCCATGGAGCTTTTCACTCTTTCCTGCGAGGCTGTGTTTTCCTTGAATGGTTGGCGTCAATTACTGTGCAAAGTCTGGTAACTCAGGATAATTGTTATTTTTGGAAAATGGATATTTCTTGAAACGCATTGTCAAAAAATTCATAGGAGTGGAGCCAACTTGGTTTTAAACACAATCATAAAGAATTGAACTTCTGCTAAAAGCAGAATATGTGTTTGAGACACCGTACCTGGGAATGGTAGTAAAATCACTCTGAGATCTCTGGAATGGAAAGAGGTTCTGAAGACTCTCAGGTCAGACCATTGCCTGGAGCAAGAAGTGTTTCCCAGCTCTCGCATCTCTAGCACTGAGCCCATGCGGTTTTGCCCTGACCAGTTTGTTTTGTAGCTGGAGCATAGATCCACTGTTCCTGATGTGCTGGCACAGCACAATGTGATTGTGATCCTCCCTTTAAAATCTGATTTTTCACATGAGCAGCAGCTACCCTGTGCTCCTTGGCACAGACCAAGGACAGCCTGGCAGCACTGTTAGCCTCCCTGCTTTTGGAAAACCTTTGGAACACCATCTGTGGTGATGTTTTGCGGTACTGCAGTAGTTTTGGTGCTCAGCTACCCACTCACATTTTTTTCCCTGAGCATTTTTGGAGTTCCTCCAATGCTGCTGAGAGCTGAACCTGACCCTGATGAGGGCAGAGGCAGGTGCAGGGGCAGCCACTCTGCTGTGCAGGCCCTTGAAGCGTACGCTTCTTTTTAGCTTTATTTTCCCAGAGTAACTAAAACATAATATTTTGGCTCTGTACCAAGTAACCTTTGAAGAATTAGATCGTGTATGTTTTTCAAGGAGCTTAAATAATGTCTTACTGTGCTGTCATAGAATCAATTCAGTGTTAAGGGAAGAAGTTTTTTCTTTCTTGGTCTTGACTGTGGCCAAAGCACATTTGAGACTGCGTGTTTTTGAACTGTTCAAGAGCATGAAATGACTTTAAATGACTGCCTGAGCAGCACTGTGTGCAATCAACAGGGATCTTTCGGGGAGTTTACCCTTGGACATAGGACTGGGAGTTAGGAAAACACTGGAGATCCCATTGTGCCCTTCCCCGCTGGAGGCCAAGTGCCGTACTCACCTTGTCGCTGGGTTTGGCTGAGTGTTACCCCCCTCCCAAGCCCTGGCACGAGGCGACTCTGTGTTTTTGACTTGGAGCGACTTGTATTTGCAAGTTCTGAGGGCTTTCCCTCAGCTGTTGCTGTCATGAGTAAACCCACTGGTGCTGTTGGAGCTGCTGTCATTGAGGCGACCCAGGCTGGGTTTCTCCTGCAGTGCCGGCAGCCACGTGGAGAGGTTCTTTTTCCATCGAGCAGACGGCAGCTGCCTGGTAGCGCTGGCCCATCTTGTGAACTTTCGCACAGACCTGTTAGTGTTTCCCATTTTGCCTTCCAACAGCAAAGGGGATTGTGTGTCATTTTATTGTCAGTCTGAACGAGTTCCTCTTCTACTGATGCACTGTTGTTTTTTTCTCTTTCTCCCTCTCCCTCCACCCCATATCTCTCCAATTTTTACATGAAGCTTTCTCTCAAGCTGGTAAGCACATTTTCAGCATGCCTGTCCTGTGTTTTAATCACAATTTGCTGTGTGTGTTTTAATGTGCACTGTGCCACATGTGAGATGACACTGAAATTAACTGTTAAATCTTGTTTCTTCTTTGTGTTTGCTTTTTTTTTTTTTTTTTGTATTTATCAGATAACTCTGAATACACAGGTCTGGAGTCTAATAGAGGTGATCAGAATTCGGTCTCTCTAATAAGCTGCTAAAAATTAACTCTAATATATAGTTTAGTTTTCACTTTCATAATCTAGGGCTATGAAAATGTAGAAAAAAAAAGTATTGAGTAATTCTGCTACTTTATATATAAAAACATTAAAAGAGAAAAGAATATCTCTGCTTGCTGGACCTTTTCCAGAGAGAAATGCCTGTCTCTGTGTAACATAGCTGCAAAGTTTGCTTTCCTTATCCAGGTGTTACTGGAAATCTACCTCATTATCACCTACATTTTACAGCCCTATGTAGTTCTTCGGAATAACTAATAATGATAATTAATTAAAGTACTGTAAACCTTAACCAACAAGGTTAACTCAATCTGATTTGAATTCGCAATTGGAGAGATATCCATGTATATGAATCCTAAATTCTATCTTGGATGCAGCTTGGAAGGTTTCTTGAACTACGGTAAGAGAATATATTACTGAGTTGGAAGGGGAAGGGATGAACGTACTTGGGAAAGCAAATTATGTGCTGAACTTCGTACACAAGGTACTGGATTGTGTGAGATACTCCACACCTTGTCCCCGACAGCTTGTCTGCATTCCTCTGCCCTTTGAGAGCCCAGTCACAAGGAGTATGGGACTGATTTGCTGCCCCACTTCACGCCAGCATGCAACAGCCACAAATAACTGATTGAGGTTTTGGAGAAGCTTCAAAGGATCTGCAGTAGCACCTTAGCTGTGTTAGCTTGGAAGTTTTATTGTTATGTACCAGTCAGTGCCTTTAGGTTCTCTTCCTCCTACACATATATTGGTTTTGGATACATCATTGTTGATCTGTTCATAACAACTTGTTTGGAGGAAATGGGCTGTGGAAGCTACCTGCTGTCACTCTAGAGGTTTCAGGTCCTGCTTTTTGGGCTCTCTTAGCAATATTGCTCCTCACTGATGATCTCTAGTGGGCCTGAGGAGCGATGGAATCATAGAATCATAGAATCACCAGGTTGGAAGAGACCCATCGGATCATTGAGTCCAACCATTCCTATCAAACACTAAACCATGTCCCTCGGCACCTCATCTACCTGTGCCTTAAACACCTCCAGGGAAGGTGACTCAACCACCTCCCTGGGCAGCCTATTCCAATGCCCAATGACCCTTTCTGGGAAAAACTTCCTCCTAATCTCTAGCCTAAAGACACTGTTTACTTGCAAACCTTGTTCTGGCTTTTGCCAAACCTGTGTCCTGGTAGTCAGACACTTTTATAACTGGAACTTCCATTTGTTGTTTTCCTGGTCATAGTGTGAGTGTGTTCTGCAGCTGAGCCTTTGTATGTAGGAATAAATCCTCCCAAAATAAATTATTGAGCTGGGTCTTCCCCAAGAACTGCACAGATCAGATAGGTGTGTAGGTGTTCAGGGGACTGAGACCCACGTGTACCTCGGGGGGAGGGAATTGGCTTGTTTGCCTTGTCCTCTAGCTGTATGAGAACCAGAACTGGGGCTGATAAACCCCATACTCTCCCCATATCTTGCTTCAGCCCAAAAACTGGGCCCCTTTTTCATGGTCTGTCATATTGGGACTCTATGTCCTAAATCCCCGTATCTTTCTGTGAAGAGATCTAGTGAGCACTGGCTCTACTGGCCCTGTGGTTGCACATCAAAAAGAGCACAGATTTCCCCCACTTCACTATTGTAGCAGAGAGAGCCCAGTTGTGTTTTTGCTTGAGAGCGTGATACATGCCCAGTATGTGCAAAAACTGCTCCTTGATGCCTCCTTTTGCAGGAGGAGCTGTAGCTTCTGTGATGATGGGGAATTTACTGAGCATGGGATAGTCTCACATCACCTCCCAGTCTCAGGCATGCAACACGAATGTTTTGGTCTGAAGCATTGTGAACAAAGACACTGAATTTAGTTCAGGGTAGAGATTTTGAATGAAGGTGAAGATGAAAACCAAGATGCTTTTCCAAATCTACATCTATTGCATTCTTCTAATGTGTAGCTGAGGATATTTTCAAGCACACCTGTCTCTCCTGGTTACAATTGAGAATGTTATATAATCTTACCTGTGAGTGATTATTTACAAAGCTACGTCCAGATGCCTTGACTTTAAAAGATACCTGTAGCTTTAGTGTATAGGTGATCCATAAAATATGCTGAATCATTCTCATGTCTGATGTGACGTGGGAGTTACTTTCAAGCAAAATATTATTAACGACTGAATTAAAATAGAGCTGTCCTGTACCACACGCAGCAAGTAGTGAAAGCACAGCTAGGACTTCATGTGGTTACAGTTTTAGAGTGAGCGTAACTTAGGTTTCCTTCATTTATCTTCTCTTTGCTTTCTCGGTGTGTCATGAAATGAAGTTAGAAGTGTGTTATTACACAGATGGTCAAGCATTAATGAGATGTATATGTCGTCTTTTAGTGAAAATCAGTGTGGCAGAGATTTCATTAGGTTTGCCTCTTCTGTTACTTTGAAATGACTGGACCAGAGGAGATGGTGACCTGTCTGTAGTTGTTCCCCATCCCTCTGACACCTGCGCACTTTCTTGCTAAACCGCTTGTTGTGCAAATGCAGGAGAAAGAGCTCTCTGTCTCAAAACACGTTTGGCACAGAGCTGAAAGGGTCCAATGGGCAGCTTTTGTGCCAGGGTGTCCACTAAATCACAGTCCTCAGAGAGAGATTTGGCATCTTAGTAAAGCTAATGCTGCAGTTCTGCTCACAAGCTTTCAGTAAGCTGCGGGACCCTGGATTTGGTTACTCTGCTCTGTGTTTTTACCCTTTTTTTCTCCCATAGGCTGGTGTTCCCCCTTATAAATGAGATGTGGAATAAGCAAAAACCAAACCGAGAAAAACCTGTCTAAATTCAAGATAACGTACAAGAACCTCATTCCCTTGTGGTGCAAGTGATTAGTATTGATGCATGTTCAGTATAGCCCCCCCCAAACTGTCCCCCTTGTCCTCCTGCCAGACAAAAATGCATGATTTTTTTGAAGGAAATAGTATGGATGCATTTTATGCCATCTATGTGCTATATTAAATTGAGACAATCAAGAAGCAGCATAGCTGTTTGAAGGCAGAAAAGGGGTTTCCAAGCAGAATCACACAAAGGTAATCACTGTGGTCTTCACTTGTATTCTTTGGTTATGATTTCAGATTGATTGAGTCTGTGGCTTTGATACAACTCCTGATTGTTATGCTAGAGCAAACAAGAGGGGAATATTTGAGAGTCTTTGACATCAAATGCGCATCCTGGAAAGTGTGCAGCGTAGTTTTAGATTGCAGAGGGCCAACAGAGGCACTTCTGTTACTTTAGTGCATTCAGGAGAGCCCTGACACAATTAACTATTGGACCAGCGCTCAAGCTATGCAGACAGAGCCAACAATTAATGGTGAACATTAGAAGCGTGACTGCGACTCTTGAGTAAGAGCTTGAAATTGCTTTATGGGGATACTGTGTAGCAGAGTAAAGGAAGGCAGGGAAGATTAGCCTGGGTGTGTTACTCTGTTAAGTAATATCTGATTACATTCTCGGCTTTGCCATTGGATTCTGGCATTTTTTAGTTGGTGATCTCCCATCATCCATTTGCTATGAAAGTGGGATGTGGTCCTGAGATTATCCCTAGGGCATCCCAACTGCGAACAGACATCTCAGTACAAAGAATAACAGTGCTTCAGACCATTGTGATATTGCACAGACTTTTGTGAGCTGTTTGCAAAATGCAATCCTGAAGGATTCTTTCTGGCTCTGAGTTTTCTCCTTTTTCCTTCCGTCCCACTGTCCAGGGAGCAGGGCCAGAAGACTTCAGCAACCTCCCACCAGAGCAAAGGAGAAAGAAACTTCAGCAAAAAGTTGATGAACTAAACAAAGACATTCAGAAGGAGATGGATCAAAGGTACGTCAGCTCCTCCAATGAAAGATGAAACAATGGGTCCTGTAGGAGAACAGAAACCAATTATATGTAAGAAGGAGCAACTAGGGGCAAGGTTCTAGGTTTGTTTAAGGTTTTGTTCCAAGAAAAAAAAAAAAAAAAACCAGAGGTTACATCCAATCAAAAACATCTCAGTGATGCAAGGCTCTGCACAACTCAAATTCTGAAATCAGTTATTTAATTTTGGCTGAAGTCGATCAGGGCTGGAGCAAAAGCTGGATTTCTCTTTATTCCATTCCCCACCTCAGTGTCATGTATCCTGTCTCGGGAGTTGCGACGTGAGGAGATCCTGGCGTAAGGATGGGGATGACATAAATGAAGTAACTAGAGGCAGTTTTTCCTTTTCTTTTCTTGGGCTTTTGTGGGCAAACAGACAAAGATTGCTGTTAGGCACACTGTTTCTTGATGGGAGCCATTCCTGAAGATGGTTTGGGGAAAGTTAGGAATGTCCGTACAGCCTTAGTCAAAGGTACAGTTGTAGACTTTTCAGCATGAAGCAGAGCACCTATTACTGTGTGATGGACATGGATAGATCCCAGCAAGAGAAGCTATTATGAGCATGACAGCATCATCAGAAGTGCTGATTGATCTGTGCGTATCTTAAGACTCTCTGAGCTGTAGCTTATGTTTCCTGGAAGCAGGAAGGTAATGACTGCTGTGCTTCTGCGGCTGCTTTTTCTACAAGGCTTCTTTTATCATCCTGGTTAAGAATAAGACTATTTTAGTTACACATTTTTTTATTGATTCTGGCAGCCCCTGTGTGTTGCTTTGTGTTTGTTTGCATTCTGCAGTTGCAGTAAAGATTCAGAGTGTTTTGTTTGCGAGAGACAGAACTCTTCTTCCTTGAGTGATTTCAAGACTTAGCTTCTCTCCTCTGTCCTTGCTTCGCCTTTGTACAGATGTGCCTATATGTTCTGCTGACTTGCTTTGAAAAACCTGTTTATTTGGTCTAGTAACCCAAACTTTCTACTTTGTGTTTTATATCATGAAGGAAAACGTGATTGAGTTTTACATTTGCACTTATATTTGCCTCTATACAGATTTTCTTCCTGCTCTGTGTTGTTTCTGAGGTAACGCAGCACCAGAGTCTGATACGAAACCAGAGCAGAATGAAGTTACGTTAAATAAAGATAGTATCCAATTGAGGATGTAGCACCAGCAGTTAAGTAAGAGTTAAAAAAAAAAATACTACTAATCATGACTCATGTTGTAATATTGTCCCTTAGGGCTTCAGCCTCAGAGCAGTCCCACTTCCTTGCCACCCACTCTTTTTCCCATTTTCTAGGCGCACAAAGCAAAGGGCGGCACAGGATTGTGATTGTCAGGAGTTCGGTGGGAAACTCTGAAATATAAAGAGTGTTAACTTGAGTCGTGGGACTCGCATTAACCTTTCTTCCCCCAGCTAATGCCTAGAGAAAAACTGAATAGCCGTGCCAGTAATACGGGAAATCAGCTCAGAAATCAGCTTTTCTAAGCTCCGAGATGTACAGCATCGCGCAGAGAACTGATTTGCTTCAGTGGAGCCTCAGGCTGACTCGGGTCAGCGGCAGCGCCTGCTGCGAATGAGCTCTTCGTAGGCTTTCCTTGGGGAGCTCCTCAAGGCATGTGCTACCTTCATCTCTGTTTTATGGTACCACAAGCTTCAAAAATCGACATCTCGGCAACCTTGGGTGCTTGGCATGTGGGTAGATGCAGAACAGCTCTGAAGAAGAGTCTGGTAAAAAACTTAACAGGATGGAGGGTTGCATGATGCGGCCTGAGGTCCATCTGTTGCTGCGCTGGTGACAAACGTAAACCATCTGGACGGAGCTTCATTTTAAAAGCAGTGTGAAATGAATATCTTGCGAATTATTTGGGTTGCAAAAGGCAAACTGCAAGAGGCTGGGTGAGAATTTCTGGTTCGCACTCCATTTTTATTATTAATATGTCCACGTCCAGCTCTTTGTCCCAGTTTCTCAACTGGATTTCAGCCCATGAGGGAGGATGATGCAACTGTTTGTGCCCCAAAGACTGGAATGATATTAATCTAGAAGGCTGAAGCTGTTGTTCATTGCAATGGTTGTGAGGTCTTTTTTTTTTTTTAAATTCATTTCTTTTCTCCCCAGGGTTAGCAAGTAGAACTTGTAGTACAAAATAAAAGAACGGACCAGGCTAAAAGTCAATACCAAATTCCTCCTTTTGCCTTGCAAAAAGCCACTGTCCAACAACTCAATTATTTTTTTTTGCTAAGATTCTTCAAGTGGGGCACACGGAGCTTGGATTGTTTGGTCTGAATGTTTTGTGTGCTTGTACCAACACAGCATATCTTCTGTTTCACCTCCTGATCCACGGGCGAGGCTCCCACCAGCCTTTCTCACACGAAGAAGCATCAGCTGCCTATAGAGTGAGGAGCTCCTTTTCATGTAGGGGCTTGAAGAGTTTGGCTTGTGTCTCTATCGTGTCACATTGTAGGTGATGGTGTCACTTGCTTTGTTCCTCTGTGACAGTGTAAATTATCTTCTGGCGAGTGATTTTACTGTTGTTTTTAATAACTGGTTCTGTGCAGAGCAAAATATGTTCTCAGTTACTTTCGTGACCTATCAGGTGTGAACCACAGATTTAAAAAGATGCAGTTATTTTTAATTTCATTAGCCCTCAGAGAAAGGTGTTTTCCCTTTGCACTGACACATGTTCTATTTTGTCTGTGTCTTTCAGAGATGCCTTAACAAAAATGAAAGACGTGTACATCAAGAACCCACAGATGGGAGATGCAGCGAGCGTGGACCACAGATTAGCAGAGCTTGAACAGAACATTGAGAAGCTACGATTAGAAGTTCAGAAATTTGAGGTATGGGAAGAGAGAGTTCATTAACAAGTAGCTCAGCACATGCTCATTTCCAAGCAGATGCTTCGTTGCTTTTCCAGATGCGTTTCCTTGCTAGGTAGAGGTAAATGCTTTTTAAGCACTTGTGTTAGTTGGTAGCTCTGAGTGTGTTTGTAGGACATAAAGATGCACCATTTCTTGCGACTCTCAGCCAGTGATCCTGCTGTTTCTTTTGCCACCAAAATAAATCGGTCTAAGCGGTGGGTAAGAGACGATGTGCTCTCTGGGCTGCCTGGGGAGTGTTCAGATGCGTATTTAATTAAACAATTTGAAGCATCACATGACAGATATCTGTGGAAAATCAAAGGAATATCCACGTGAAGCACCATTTATAGTCTTAACAGCAACCAGGAGGCATCAGATGCAACATCCTTCAAGGAATAACCTTCCTTGAACAAGAAGCTTCTTAGAGAGGGAATATCTCAAGAGGATAAGGAGTATTTGGAATGTATGAAGCCATTATAATTGCACCAGAAGGATTTGAGGGCTGAGGAAAGACTTCACTCTCAAAGTCGCACTATGTACAGAAACAGATACAGCCCATTAAGTTGAGGTGTTTCTTAAGTGTTGTCTCTAATATCCATTACTTTGAAAATCACTGGCTCTTTCTTCATACTTGGCTTTAATCCTCACGCGTTCAGCAGTCACTGAGATCACTGTTTGTGGTGATAGTGAGACTACTCTAAGCTGTCACACTTGGGTTCATTGTGACTAGAGCAACAGCATCTTCCCACAGCTGCTTGAACTGCATCTCAGGTTGTGGTTTTCGGCATCTAGTGTCAAAAAAGAACAGAGTTTTCAGTAAGTGTGGAGGGGTTTGCCAGATCAATAGATTTAATATACACCTAGAGTACAGAGTCTGTTCCCCTGGACAATTGCAACCCAAAGGTAAATACTTCAATAGGTTTACAAACTGATTTTAGTCTCAATGACGGCTATGACGCAGCAAAGTCTAATAAAAAGTACTATAAATCCCTGCCTTGCAAGGTGAAGCATGAGATGCATGAAGCTGCTTTCCCTGCAGGGCTGGCTGGCTGAGGTGGAGGGCAGGTTACCGGCACGAACGGAACAGGCACGACGGCAGAGCGGCCTCTACGAAGCCCAGAACACGTCAACAGTGAACAGCTGCGCACAGGACCGGGAGAGGTACAGTATCTGTATAGAGCTGGACTGCTCAGATCCACAACTGGAGCCACTTTCCTTGGTTTGCTCCTCAGAAATGCAGCTCTCCAGCATTCGGAAACCTTTTCTCTACCCAGACTGAATGCACGCAATCCATGAAGTGTTTTTACACACAGATTGTAGCATATTACTCTCACACTCATTACTCTCTACAACTACCTGAAAGGAGGTTGTAGAGAGGAGGGAGCTGGCCTCATCTTCCAAGTGACAGGGGACAGGACAAGAGGGAATGGCCTCAAGCTCCACCAGGGGAGATTTAGGCTAGAGATTAGGAGGAAGTTTTTCACACAGAGGGTCATTGGGCATTGGAATAGGCTGCCCAGGGAGGTGGTTGATTCCCCTTCCCTGGAGGTGTTTAAGGCACGGGTGGATGAGGTCCTGAGGGACTTGGTTTAGTGTTTGATAGGAATGGTTGGACTCGATGATCCGGTGGGTCTCTTCCAACATGGTTGTTCTATGATTCTGTGATTCTATATGTGCAGCTTAAAGAGCTGCTTTTCTAAATCTGATGAACCGTGAAATAGCCACTGCACTCACTGCTGTGAAGGTGCATTTTTCACAGCTTTTGAGGGGGCAAATGGCTGGTCCCCTTCGCTTTGTGACAGCTGCTGGTGTAGCAGCCAGTTTTGAGTGTGCCTGGGAGTTGCTGAGCAGCTACAGTTGCTCACCTTCCTTTAAGTATCTGGTAAGCAAATTCTTCTCTTTGCTCCTGAGACTGGTCGCTATAGTTGCTGTGTATTTTCCTCTCTTGAGCAGCCCAGATGGCAGTTACACGGAAGAGCAAAGTCAGG
Source organism: Coccyzus lansbergi (assembly GCA_033558105.1). Taxonomy (NCBI): domain Eukaryota; kingdom Metazoa; phylum Chordata; class Aves; order Cuculiformes; family Coccyzidae; genus Coccyzus; species Coccyzus lansbergi. The sequence goes on along the minus strand of JAUMJK010000585.1, from coordinate 130,507 downwards.
AGACTGAGATGAAAGTTCCGGCAACAGATTTTGACGATGAATTTGATGATGAAGAACCACTACCCACCATAGGGACATGTAAAGCACTCTACACATTTGAAGGTATCGCTCAAGATTTACCCTGGTTTCGCTTACTGTTTTATTTAATTCCTGTACCAAGCACAAATAGGAGACATGCATTTAACCTCTGCAGTGCTTAAATAGACAGTGAAAGGGCATGTGAGGCTCTGGCATGATTCTCTTTCTTAGAAGGGCACTAAGACAGTGATTTTTCTGCTGTTATGCATGGACTCCCCAAGAAGAAAACCACAAAACTGATGTCAGGGCAATGTTTATCTGATTCTTCATGCACACACTGCGCAGAATCCCCAGAATTCCCCAGAATCACACGTTCTTGTTCATACTGCTAGTGATGCAACCAAGGTTGTGTGAGCACATCGTCTGAAGGTGCCCTGAGCGCCCTGCACCGCGTCTGCGGTTCCCGTTGTACCAGACAGCCTGAGCTCCACACTGTATCGTCATTACTGTGTCTTTCAGGTCAGAATGAAGGAACAATTTCTGTAGCAGAAGGAGAAATGCTCTATGTAATAGAAGAAGACAAAGGCGATGGGTGGACGCGAATCCGAAGGAACGAAGATGAGGAGGGTTATGTCCCCACGTCGTATGTTGAAGTCTATTTGGACAAAAATGCCAAAGGTGCTATGACTTATATTTAATACTATTATTATTACTTTATTTGCTTTCACAGAGATTACCCAACCCTGAAAGTGCTCTGGGTTACAGATAGAGCCTTTTAAAAGTCTGTACAATGCCACAAAGTGCATTATTCCGTACGTGGACTAATCTGGCTTTGCTGTACTGCTTTTTATGGATCAGAGAGAGGTAGTGCTGTAGACTGTGAAACGGGAGGGGAAAGACAGTCTTTCCTCGACAGTGCTTGTGTTCATCTGACACTATCATCGCACACCCAGCTTAGAGCAGGAAACCCAAAGCCTTTTGGGGTAGTACGGGCTCCCCTTAGCTATCAGGTGGCATTCAGATGTACTCACGAGCCAGATCTTTGTCCCAAACTGGGTCAGTGGGATGTTATATAGGAAATATTTTTTTCGTGTCTCAGTGCGGTAGCTTTTCAGAGCCTCCTGTGTTCTGTGGGCCTTTGAGATTGAAACCTGGTTGTCACGTAGTTAGTGCATTTGGAAGGGGAAGGAGAGATCTTGCCAAAACCTGTCTGCACTGCGCTCTGTGGTCCTTGATAAATTGGTAAAACATTGAGGAAGATCCTCTATTCCTTCCCACCTTGATACATTTCAGAAAACGCATTTGCCGTTTCAGAAGACCATAACTTATGGTTTAATTTTTTGCTCACACAACATCAATGGAGACAGTTGTTGCTGAGACTTGGCAATCTTCTGTTTTGTTGTTTTAACTCCTCACAACCATGTGTGTTGTGTAAGCGAGTGGTGCTGCAGGGGAATCCTGGATAGAATAGATGCTTGTGCCATGAAAGCCCAGTTAATGGAGAAATCAAAAAATTTTAGTCCTGTTTCAAATCCAGATGTATCTGAAGTCCACTGTTAAACAGCTTATAGTTGGTTTTCAGTCACTCAAGCCTTCAGGTTATTGTAGTTTCCTAGACTTTTAGACTTCTCGGTCTGAAACAAGCTGCCTCATCCAGTTTAAAAGAAAACTGAGCAATTCTTGGGTTTTGTGGAAGTTTGAAGAGAGGAGAACTACCATCTCTGGAAAACCCTATAACTTCATCTGTTCACTGTGCTTGTGCCTTGAACAAGGCGCAGTGCCTTGTCTGCTGCAGATGAATGTCTGGGATCATGATTTATTTTGCATAATACAGGAATTTTGTGTTGGCAAATCCAGGACTAGTTAGGATGCAGAATACCACAAAAACCTCAGTCTCTTTGTTGGCTTTTACTAACCTTTGAAACAGGAATGTGGATTGTACATGGATTTTTACATATTCAGAACAAGGCAGAAAGCACAGAACGGGAGATCCCATCTCCTATCCCAGTGTTCTCTCCTCTGGACACCGACTTGCTTTGTGTGTGGCAGGAGCTGAAAGCAACATTATTATTATTCTGCTGGAAAATTTCTTGTTGGGCAGCGTAGGCTGCTTGAAAGAGCTAAACCAGTGTGGCAACTACATCTGTCTTAAGTAACAAGTGTGGCTCTGCAGCCCTTGGATACGCACCATGGTTCACACCAGTGGAATGTTAGAGCACATCACCTCCTTACGAGCAGAGCAGGAGTTTGGATGGGAAGTGAAGCGAAGCAGATCCGTGGGTGGGGTGAGAAACCCTGACACAGGTTAAAAACAAACATTTTTTTTTTTTTTTTAACTTACCCATCTGGAGAGGCTATGGCAGGAGCATTGCAAGACCCACCAGGAAATCATATTAGCTCATAGCTCATAGAATCTGTGATTAAAATTTAATGGTTTTTCTCCATGATTAAATCATTTAAATTGTAGAATCTACGATTTAAATGGTATCATTTAACTTGCAAGATGCTGCTGAATGATCGTACAAATGCAGTTGGTGCTGGAAGAGAAGGCTGAAATAGAGCGATGATGGAGGCTTTTAAGGTTTTCCATTAACTTTGCTGGATTTTCAGAGCAGAAATATAAGATTTACTTCCCTCGTTCCTCAGTTCTCTGGTTAAAAAGAAAAGCTACAAAAGAACTTTCCATGAAATGTCTAAGTAGCAGTGTAAAGATATGGTTGGACTCGATGATCCGATGGGTCTCTTCCAACCTGGTTGTTCTATAATTCTGTGATTTGGGGGAAATGCTGCAGTGTTGGAAAGGCAAACCATGAAGCAAGCTGCAGACTTCTCTTTTGATTTTTAATACATTAGTACAAGTGACTTTGTTCACTCTTTGTGTATTTAAAATGGAAACAATGACTTACCTGAAGACGATCCTGTAAGTGTATTTGCAAACTTTCCAGTTTGGGGAAGAAGCTGGAACCTCTAAAGGTTTGTTGCGTGAAGGGTGGGAGTATCCACACCAGCTCTGAGTCTTTGGTGCTCTCAGTGAGTAGAATCCGTGCTGGTTGGGGTTTACCTGCCATGAGCCTGAGGCAGCTCTACCTGAGCCACACGACTGCTAAAGGTTTTGTGAAAAGCTACTTTGCAGCTGGTGAGTTTTCCAGTCGGCTGAAGCCTGTCTTGTCAGGGCTCTGCTCCCCAGCCCGAGATGAACAGGACAGGTAAGTCACGTGCTGCAGTCACCCTCCTGTTTGAAGTCTGTGTCCTCCTGCAAATACAAAAAAAATGCAAAAAAAAAATTAAAAAATCAAGGGTTGCTTGTAAAGCTGACACCAGCACCTCTCCAGTCACAGGGTGGTTAGCAAACCCTATCACAAAAAGAACAGTAACGTCTATCTTGTTCTGCCTTTTTTTTTTTTTTTTTTTTTTCCAGATGGGTACAAATCACTTCAGAAAATCTCTGAGTAGGTTTGCATAGGCCTGTCCACCTTTTGTCCTTCTGGTTTGCTGCTACGATTGTTGTAAGAGCTGTGTGTCAGAAGGTTTGCTTTAGAAGAGATGAATGCACATGTCTTATCTCCAGCAATGAAAGACTCTTGTTAGGCACCATTCGCTCAGCTTGGTGCCTCTTGAAATTCCCATGTGCATCACTGCCGATGACAGCACCGGCCTGACTGTCTGAATTTAGTTGTAAACAGCGTTATTGTCCTTCCTAGTACAAATGAGAGCCACACACTCATTCTCTTTGTGACGCATGCAGTTAACTGTTACAAATGCTATAAGTAGCCCAAACAGACTTAAGAGTTGGATCTGTTGGATGTTAACTTGTGTTTTGGGGCATACGCCGATCTCTGACCGCTAGGGGATGGGGAAGAAAACTCCTCTGCACAAAGGATGTAGCTTCTTGCAGGGTTTTTCTGCCCCTGTTGAGTGTCTGGTGCTGACACCGGTCGATAAAAAGGAACCAGGACTCGTTGGGCTGAGCGCACTGTGTTATCGACTCTAGTACCTCAGAATCTGCTGGGGAGCAAAGCTCTTTCACTGCAGGATGTTCTGAAATAGTGGGAAACACAAAAGAATGTGCATGGGATGACCAGCTTTAGATTAACTATTGCACCCAACACAAATGCTGTGTCCGCTTCTCCCAGCAAGACCTGCTGCTTGGGGGACGCAAGGAATAGGGGCTGGTTTGTGATGTTCGGCCTCCTGAATACGAGTTCTGGAGCTGTGGGCTGATGGCATTTTGGCTCCTTTGCCACTCTGGGGCTGTTCCTCCTCACCCCAGTTCGATCCACAAACCTTGCAGACGGCTCTGTGGTTCCGGGTTGCAGCTGCAACCCTTGTGCAGAGCCTTGACTTAGAGAAATAAAGAAATAGGTGAAAGTTAACCACGCTGATGCACTTTTTATCTAGGATATATCTGATTATTTAATGCTTGCCAAATTATTTAGGAGACAGTAATTACCAACTGGACTATGGCTTTTCAAATCCTTTTTGTTAAATACTTGCCCTTAGTTCTCCCGGTATAAAGAAACTGTATATAACATAACTTAAAAACTAAAGTTACTTGAATTATGAATTGTTTTTATCCTTTTATATCTGTACAAATATAAATGGTTTTATAGGCGTAACCTAGCTCTTGTTTTGGTAACTGCTGAGTCCCTCTGATGTTCAGTGTTTTGGGTTACTCACTGCCTGCATCTGGTTGCACTGGCGCAGAAACCTCTGCTTTGTGTTAATGTTTGAAATTTGGCCAGTGTGATTGTTCCGTTTCCATTCTTATTTTTTAAAGAATCATCATCTGTCAGGAATCTCTTCGTAGCTTGATGTACCTTGGTGTCTTCTTCTAATAAACGTTATATTTTCTCATTCCCGTGAGTTTTCTTTTTAATGGCATTTAATCTTAGTGGAACTTGACTACTGGAGAGCAAATGGGCTGGAGCTGCTTCCCCCACCCAAGTACAAATGCAATTCCTTTTCAGGAAAAATTTCATTTTGTCTCTGTGAAAACTTCCTGGTGCTGTCATTTGGGCTTTTTTTTTCTTTTATGGAAGTGGATGCAAGGGGGATTAGGAGGATCCCCGTCTCTCGAGTGTGAGGGAATTTTGGACTCATCCTGTGCTTGGATTACAGCAGCTTCTTTGGGCAAATTACGCTTCTGGGTTGTGGCTTCACTTGGCCACAGCGAAGGCTTCACCCAACTAGAGTCTGTGGGTGCAGGAATGTGACAGAGGGTGGGTTTAGAGGTGCTTCTGGGCTTCCCTTAAGGATGAAAGGTCTTTGCAGCCTGTTGTGGAACAGTAACCAGTCTGGATTCAGCTCCTTGGTTTTGCTCCTTGCTGCTGCTCTTGGCTATCACTTGTGATCTGTGGGGCTGTCACTGAGCAGATACACTTCTCCTTTGCACAATGAAAATTGAAAAGCCGCTTGTTTTCTCTATTGCACTGAGAAGGTGCTGGCAGGGTCTGGCTCTGGAGTTTGACACCCTCCTCCTCCAGAGAGTGATGTCCCAGTGATGCTCATCCCCAGTCTGAGGGTGACTGATTCCAGGCACCTTCCTTAACCCCTTGTAACCTGGTAGATGCTTGGATGCTGTATTTCCTTTAACCTCACTGCAGGCAGTGCTGCTCTTAAGGGATCCCCTTTTCCCCATCCTCTTTCTAATCCAGTCTCTTTCTTTTTGTCTTTCTTATGTTTTAGATTCCTAAAGGTGTTTGTGCTGGTGCAAGAACCTCGGGGCGAGCTTGTCACAGAAGGAGAAACAAAATGGTCTGTTTACCCTGCAGGCAGTTAAAAAACACACCCATGGAATGCCAGACGTCCAGTCTTGTCTGGAGTTCCCATTTGAAAAAAAAGAAAAAAAAAAAAAAATCAGACCTAAATTTCATCCCAGTTCCATCCAGCTGCTTGCTCTTTCTCATGGCATGCTACTTGTGGCTCCGATTAACAGCCTTTCCCACTCTTCTGCTGGTTTGGCACAGCCCCTCCACAAAACCCACCCGACACCCTTCCCTTTGTTCCTCCCAGCACCGGTCGATGACCTGGCTACCCTTTGCAAAGGGTAACCAGCGTCCCACGCGTGTCCCGGTCTGTCTTCTGCCCTCTCTTGTCCCTCAGTCCATCTGAACGTACGCACTGGTCCATCAGCATTTCACACGGTGCCTTTAGTGCTAATAATCCTGCAGGTAGACCCATCAGAGAGCTGGGGAAGGGGGGAGGTGAATGCCTGGAGAGCCTCCCCTGGGATCAGTGCTACAGCAGCTGGACTGGGCTCTGAATTTGTGGAAAATCTGACCCGTGTGCATTACGCAATGTTCTGCTTTCCCCAAAAGGTCGCTAATACTTGTCAGCCTTTATTTTTCTTTAAATCTAGGCTGATGCTCGCACCAAGTATTAAATCCCCATGACCTTGCTGTGTCCCGAAAGCCTTCGAGCTCACGTATGTACGCTTGTTCTCCTGCTTCTTCTCTCTGCCCCCTACTCTTTTATCCCCTCTGTGCTCTCCCCCGTCTCTTTCTCTCACACACACACACACAAACACACACAGACAGACACTGGCATTTTGGTTTGAAGCCCCATTTTGCTCGTCACAAAGGCCTCCGTTTTGCTCTCGTTTCAGTCTGCATGCTCGCCCTGTTGCCTTGCCTGCGCCCACCTTCCCGAGAGTCACCTTATTTTGTGGCTCCTTCTCGTTTAATCTCTTTGCAGTTTTCTTTTGTTGGTCTTTTTTTTTTTTTTTTTCCAGCCTATCAGACCTGCCTTCTCCTTTTGCATGACCTCGTGTGCATTCTCATCAGTTAATGTCTGAGTAACGGAGGTTTTTTTAGAAAAATAAAAGAGAGAAGATAAAAAAAAAATAAGAATCCACACTCTGTTTCGTTCTCCCACCTTGTCATGGACTGGACCTCAACCCAGAAGCCAGACAGGAACTGTGACTTATTCCTCAGCCATCCTGGTCTCCCACAGTTTTCTTTGAAGCAGAAGTAGCATGAGAAATGATGCTGCACTTTGTTGTGTCGTGTAGTGGAGAGAGAGCTGTAAATCTCCAAATATCGCATGATCTGGACCTCAGCTGCCTAAGAAAGGGTCAGTTGCTTTCTAAATGTCTGTATTCTGTTGGTTTCCCCTGAATTGTTACCATTGATAGGATCTTGTACCTGTTTGAGCCCTGTTTACCATATAATAGCTCCCGAGAGCCTGAGTTACTCCTGGATCAAGGCATCCTTTGGGGACAGCTGCTCACCTTAGGGAGCTTCAGTTTCTTCTGTAAAAATCCCTGACTTTTGAGAAAATCAGTTTTATATGGACACCACTCCAGGCAGTGACCCTAAAATGAAACCTCTCAGGTTGAGTTTGCTGACAAACGTGTGTGTTTTGTTTTGCTGCCTCCTGCACTGCTGGGCTGGGCTGGGATAGGGAGATCTTGTCCACGAATCGAGCACTCTCCGTGCTGGGGCTTGTCCCTGCTCAGGATGAAGTTGGTTTTGAGCTGGGTTACGTGTTGTTGTTCATCACTCTGTCCCTTTCTCTCCGTTTGAGATACCAGCTTTTATTTTCACTAGCACGAAGTCCTACAGTCAGTGCTGTAGCTGCTGTATTATGGTGCTCAATATCTGCACGTGTCAACCAGCAAAAGGTTGGTTTTTAACTTTAATCCAGTGGCTCCGGAGCCTGCTTTGAGCCGCAGGTGATGCCAACGCTGAGGCTATTCAGCTGCAGTGTTAGGGGCATCGGAAAGGGCATCATCCAGGGAATCAAACCATCCTTATCGCTGCTGCTGCTGGGGAGGGGCTTAACCATTTAGATCCACGAGCCTCCGAAAGCAGAATGTGATCCACGTGGTTGGCTCTTACGGCAAAGACTGGTGCGAAGGCTTTGCTGCCGTGCGCAACCACCAAACCGTCTATCGGGGGATCCGAACGGTTAAGCAACTACCAGGTCTGCAAAAGTATCTTTAATATATTTTTAGCTGCAGTATTTTTACTCTTTGTGTTGATGCACTGTTGAATCAGCAGATGGAAGAATTCGTTTTCGCCTTTCGTTGTGCCATCTATGTAAAAAAAAAAAAAAAAGAAAAAAATTAGATAAAGTTTGCTTTTCTATATTTAATCTAGGTGGACAGTATATTATTGTCAGCCTCTGTGGAACATTTGAAGTATTGCAATGTCCGTGTCGCTGAACAGCGCTTTAGAAAGAGCATTAGCTTTAGCTGATTGATTCTCTTCAAAAGTTTTAGTGTAAAACAACCATGTCTGGAGTTTTTATAAACTCGGCAACTCCTTCCCGAGTGCCTGGATCTTAAATCTTACGGCGGGAGAAAACTCAGCGGCAGTTGTGTCGCGTAGCCTGCACACCCGGGTTCCGCTGCCTCCATTCGGGTAACGAAGGAGTCGTTTTTGTAGAATTTTACCTTTTGCAAAACCTGCAGGACTTAAAACTCGACTGGTTTATGGAAACTCTGCTTGAATTTACTAATCTCGCCCTGAAGCGTGGACTCATCCTCCAAAATCTCATCATCCCCAGCCAAAGTCTCTAATGCCCTTTCTTAACTCCTGTAAATAGAGAAGAAACATATTTACTGATACTGAAAGTTGTGTTTAATGCTGAGTATTTTTCAGAAGTTTGTTTAGTTTGATGCGTATTGTTCTTTGGGGTTTTATTTTGTTTCTTTTTTTTTTTTTTCCTGCCTAAAGTGTCAAAAGTCCTAAAAGAAGCCAAATTCTATTTTAACACGATGACGTCGAGCACTTTTTTTTTATTTGTATATGTGTGTGTATGTGTGTTTGAGCACTGATCTCTAGAGTTTGGTGGCATCTCAGTGTTGTGACTTCATTGCCAATGTAAAAGGTTCTGGTTGTTGCCGATTCATTTCTGGAGACAGAATTCAACCAAATAAAGTGCTTCCATTTGAAAGCGAATATTGACCTTGTAACAATGAAAGGAAAGTCATCCACATATTTAAATAAACATCTAATTCCAGAAATCCGATTTCACTGGGTCCCTTTGATCACCCAGGGAAGAATGAAAGTGGTTTTGTTGCTTCTTTTTTCCCAGTAAAACCAGCTGGGGGCTCCTCTCATTGATCCAGGGGTTGGACTTGTGACTCCCCAGGGGACTTTCTGCTCTTCCAGAGATGTTTCCGGGGGGAATGGGAATTTAGCTGGGACTTAGTGTGCCAGCCAGATATTAATATGACAGCCTGGAACTCCTCGTGGTTGCTCTCTTGTGCCTTGTTCTTCACTGTGGCTGTGGGATGGATTTTGGATTCGTGTCTAGCTGTAAAATTCATAGGGAATAAGCAGAAGCAGCCAGCACAGTGCTTGTACCCTTGTTGGAGGACGTTCTGCACAGTTCTGCTTGGGGCTTTGTTTTGGTTTTTATTTCTTGCTAGAATTTCCAGGTACTTGTGGAGTAGAAATTCATCTCTGCCCATTCCTGTGGTGACTTGAGTGTGGAAGGTGGGACCTGGGCAGTGGGAGCAGGATAATGAATAGGTGCCCCCCTTGCCTTTCCAGCTCCAAGGCTGGGAGGCGGGAGACATGGCAGTGGTCCTCCTTCACGTGAGATGGTTGACTTGCAGGCTGCTTTGCTGCTGAGCCCCAGGGTGACTGGGGAGGGAATGGAGTGACTGGGGAGGGAATAGGGTGAGTGGGGAGGCTGGAGCTGAGCCCCAGAGCAGTGGGGACAGAAGGGAATAGGGTGACTACGGTTGGACTCGATGATCCAGTGGGTCTCTTCCAACCTGGTTGTTCTATGATTCTGTGACTGGTTCTTATCACATCACTCTTAACACATGATTTTATCCAAATTTTATTTCCAGCTGGCTTTTCTGGGGTCATTTGAGGAGAAAGAGAAACTCATGGCTCTGGTTGGAGTTGCTGGGTACTTGGGAAGGACAGGAGGGTTGTGCTTTTCCTGCTTTGGTAGGAGGCCACCCTAACTGGAAGCATGGGGAAGGTATTTCCTCTACCCCAGCTCTGCCTTATAATGCCCACAGGCTGCTCTGGTTTAACTGGAAAACTTTGCAGATGGTTTGATCCGGATTGTTTATATATTGAAATGAAACCTCTTGCAAGTCCAGCAAATACTGCAGTTGTGCATATGCGGCGTGTGATTTGTGTGAAGTACCTTAATGGTCTGAAATCAGGGAATAATCTGGAACCCGGACACTTTCTGTAAGTCTGGGAGAGGACGTTTATAATTCTCTGCTCATGTGCATGTTTGGTCAACAATGCATGGGTCTCCCGCAGAGACTAACCTCCTGACTGCCTTCTGGACAGCTTCTCCATCCCTCTCAGTCTGGTTCATGAGAACCAGCCTCTAGCAGTCACCAGGATTCGCAGTCACACAGCTCTAGCAGCGACACCTGACTGATAATTTCATTTGGAGCAGCTCTAGAGAGGTTTTTTTTCAAAGGTCAAATTGCTATTTTTTTTTTAAACAATTACAGTTGTTCCTTGCAAGCGATGATTAACAGGACAGAGCAGCACTGGGTGTAGAACAGGCTGCCAGTCTTTGCATTTGGAGGAGCAGTGGTGGGAGGGGGTGTCTGGTTGGCTCTAACTGATTTAATTAGCAGTGTAAGCATCACTAACTTTAAATGGGAACAGCACAACCAAAGGAGAGAGTGAAGGCTGGGAACTGGAGCCTGGGGATTCCAGGGAAGCAGCGCAGATCAACTAACCCCCTCACCATTTCTAGGAGGCTGTAAACCCAAACTAATGCAGGTTAGCACCACCCAGCCAGGCCACAAACACTTCCTTCATTTCTCTTTCCTTGCAGTCAGTAAAAGATATGATAAAATACGGAGATAACAAGGTCGCTTAAGAGCTGAGACATAGAAATTATCTTACAGGGGCAGTGGGTCTGAAATGCTGCGGGAGGGCAGGGCTGCAGTCAGATTCCTGATGAAATAGAGACTCGGAACTACGCTTTCACTAAATTTCAGTGGGCAGAGAACAGCAAAAAATACAACTATGATTTTTTTTTTTCCTGAGCTGTCTGGACAGTGAATAATCCTCTTCTCAGGGGAGGGTGTTTGTTAACGCCTCCTGGAGCCTGGGAGCTGCTCTGTGGTTGCTGAGGTGACGGGTTTGTTTGTGAGAGGCGAGTTTTGACGGTTGCCTTCAAGCAGCTAAAGGGCAAGCAGGCTGCTCTCATTAACCCAACACAAGCATTTTTCTTCAAGGTTTCAGGCTGCAGCTAAGGCAGCGTCATTCACCACTGTGGCAGAGAACAGTTCTTGGCCTCACATCACCTGCCTGCTTTAGCAACTCCAAATTCCCTGCTTCCCGGAGGCAGAGCACAGTGTTTCCTGCTCCTCTCCAGTATTATTACCCAGGGAGGGGGATTTTCAGCAATGCTGATGGCTCCAGCCAGCACCAGACTGAGAAAAGAGCCTGTTGAATGCACAGGTATTTATTTTAACACGGTTTCAGCACAAGGTAGAACACGTAAGCACAGGAGTGTTGCCACGATCTGTACAGCAACCTCCACACGGCACAAACGACACGGACATGCAGCCCTACAGGCTCCGCAGCAGATCCCAAGGCGGCTGCAGCGACTAACAAAGAGCTTAAAACAATGAGAAATCCCAACAGTGGCTCATTCGCTGACCTCCCCTGGGGCCCGGCTGGGTCTGTACAAGCATCCAATAAACAGGATCATAAAATAAACATGCGGAACCATTTACAGATGCTGTTTGAAAGAAGTTGCTGTTTGCAGCAAACATTTGGTCTAAAAAAAAAAAAAAAAAAATCTGAAGGCCACATTTTTCTTTGCAAATCTCTCCCATCCTCCACTTTTCTCTGCTTTCAGTCTCTTAAATCAAAGAGCAGCCTTTCCTCCTCTTTTACACAAGGAGTTGAGGACATCCTAGCCCCAAAGAGTCTGGATCCTCAGCTGAGGACCTGCTTTAGCCTGCTCAGCTTCCATAAATTGCAGTGAAACACTTGTAAAGTTGCTCAAGACTTCACTCTTGCTCGGCCGACTTTATCAGATGAATGACAATCGCACATCGTGCTGCAGAAGGACATAAAGAAGTGTTCAGCCTTTTTTGTCTTCCTTCCCCTCAGCGCTGCCGGGTGGCTCCATGGCTGTGGTAGCAGCAGTAGATTGGGGAGCAAGTTATTTCTGTTCATTAAATGAGCCACTGTGTACACAAACGCCATCTGTGAAGAGAAGCTGGAATGACCTCAGCACACACCGGCAGGGGCTTGTTCGCAGAAAGCAGCTCATTCCCTGAAGCTGCTTCACCAGCCAGGGGCTGAATTAATGACCCTGCCCAAGGGTGAACCCCTCCAAACAACCTCAGTACCAACAGACTCCTCCTCCTTCACGCAGCCTTTGCTTCTCCTGACAGATGTGGAGACAGATCCAGGCTTCCAACAGGGTCAGTTTGGGAAGGGGGTGATGAAACCAGAGTCCCAAAGTCTGTCCTGTGTCATCCAACTCTGCCTGCTCATCCCAGCTCGGAGTTTAAGCTGCTGGGGTCCCAGCCCTGTGATCTAACCCTGTAGTAGTAGCATCCCATAAGTACAAAGCTGCCAGGAGCTGGAGTGGCAAGAGTAGGTAGGGCAGGAAACCATTGGGAAGGAGTCATCATCTTCCAGCTTTGTTCTCTGAAGACGTGCTGAATGCAGGAAATCGGATACAAGGACAAAAAAATTCTGCAGGACCACAACAGTGTGGGCTTGGAGAGAGAGAGGAGCAACCTCCTCCACCATTTCTTAGTTGACTGCAAGCAAATTTGCAAGAACTGGATAAGGAACAAAATGAGGAATTGGTGGCAGCTGTGCCCCACCAGCATAAAAGTACCTAGAGCCCTCCTGGCTTTAAGTCAGCTTCAAATAACAAGTTTCTCTTGCTAGAAACATAAATTATGTTTATGCATTTGAGTTAATTTTAAGTGCCAAAAGCAAGACCTGCAAGGCAGAAGGGACTTAGTTCACTGGGGGCAAGCTGGGAGCGCCGGTTCCTTGTAAGCAAACAAAGGGAGAGGGTGCAGGTCAAAACGTGAATCTGGCTGCAATCTCCTACCAGAGCTTTATCCACAGATGAATTGCAGAGAAGTTGCTTCTCCCAGTCTCGCCCGGCACCACCTCTGTGTTCAAAACCACATGGAAGGGTGGTGGTGGTGGGAGCCCTGCGCACCTTCCTGTGCCAGCAACGGAAGAGGTTTGGCTCCTCGGGGTTCCCCAGCCTTCTGTCCCCACACGGACGTGTCTGTGCGGTACCTTCCCTGCCCCATCCCGCACAGATCACACAGCCCGCGTCTCCGCTTCAATCTTCTGCTCCCCATGGAGGTTTTCCTGTTCTTGGATCTGGGCCACATTCTGTCTGATGGCAATCTCCGGCCCCCCTCCGTACAGCGTGCTTAAATAAATCCAGGTCTCCTCAGAAATCTGCCCATAATCAGCACCTGAAAGGGACAACAGCAGGAATTGGCTGTCAGAGGGAAAGGAGATGCACCATGCTGGGTGTTGGTCCCTTCTCCTGAGTAACGGGTGATAGGAAAGGGCCTCAAGTTTTGCCAGGGGAGGTTTAGATTGGGTATTAGGAAACATTACTCCACAAAAAAAGGGTTGTCAGGCACTGGCAACGGCTGCCCAGGCAAGTGGTGGAGTTACCATCCCTGAAGGGGTTTAAAAGAGATGTAGCTGGGGTTGCTCAGGAAATGGTTTAGTGTTGGATGGGTTAAGGGTTCGACACAATGAATTAAAGGTCATTGACAACTCTGGAGTCACCTGTGCCTTTCCCAGAGAGGAACCAAGCAGCATCAGCCCTCGATACCAGCGCCTGCCTGCCCCCTTGCTCGTGCAAAGCAGTGAATGAGCTCCAAGAGGCTAAGAAATACTCAGAAACACACCAGTTCCAGTCACCTGGGGTTGTGCTGCCTCGAGGAGACTGGGAATACTCATCCACACAGCCCTAGGAGGGACAAGTTAAGGTAGGCAAAGCAGGGGAAGCAGAGAACTTTGCCATAAAGGCTACAGAGAAGGGAATGCGAGAGGGGTTGCTTTGAGAGATACAGATGCAAGATAGAGATGCAACCTGTGTCTGTTTGGCAGGAGAGAACAGCACGAGCAATGCTATTTCACAAGCTGGATCACAGCAGATGCTGAGTACAGACAAGTCGGAAGCCACACAAGATCAGAGCTAGAAAGCTGTGCAAAGAGGAGGGGTGGAGGGGGTTGCGGCAGCAGCAGGAGTCGGACCTGCAGCCACATCAGCAAGTGGAGCGGCCAGTGGGGAACCAAGACAGCTCACTCAGGGCCACTGGCACAGGGATGTGCGGAAAACCATCATCCCCTGCCCTGTGGCTGCTTCCCTGTGGACAGCTAGAGCCAGGGGAGTGCTCTCCTTCAGCCTTCAGGAACACAAGAGAGCAAGCACAAGCCTTACCCTGCTTAACCTGCACGTGGCCTCCTGCTTTTGTGAGCGCGATCTTGCTGTTGTCAATCGGTCCGGGAGGCTCTGTAAGAGGAGAACAAACATTTAAAAAACCATTCTGCTTCCCACGCTGCCACTAGATTCAGCTTATTTCCTGAGCTGGTTCTCCTGTTATTTCTGCCCTACTCTTGGGGATCTATGGGTAGTCCGAGTGGCAGGGTCTGAACTCCATTCAGCCTCAGCTCATTCCAATCAGGTGCTCGCTGAGAGGCACCACCCAGCAAATCCACTTGTTCCCATTCCAGGTCTCACCCCTGACAGACTCCAGAGCTTTCTGCCTTCTTACCGTTATCCTTCCCCTTGACAAAGGCTTCCCACTCCCGGAACCACTGCATGCTGATACAGTAGATGACACTTGGGGACTCCTCTGCTTGGAAAGCCTTGTTCAGCTGGGAGAGAGGGAATAGAGACATTCAGGAAGGATTTAGTCACTCCTGAGACCTGGGGGAGCCCCTCCCATTAACTTTTGCCATCCTTCAGAAGAGCCCCTTGTAATTCCACCACTTCCTGCACACTACAGCAGATGAGAGACCGAGATAGTTTCAAGCTCCGTGTCTGCATGCACAAGGTTATTGTCTCCCAGCTGACATCCCCACAGTCACCACTGGAGAACCTCAAGGTCAATCTGTCCACGCTGTAGATGACGTTCTGGGAAACAGGGGCAAGTGTTTTCCACTAAGTGCTTGTGACAGGTCACTATTTCCCCACCTCTGCCCTTTGCTGTGGCTTCCAGACGCTTCCCATACCAACCTTGATGAAGGTGTCGATTTCAATTCTCCTGCGCTTGGCCAGCGCTTCAATCTCCACTTGGCAAATGGAGCACACGTACAGATGGTTCACAGCAGGGCCACCCCCGAACCTGGCACAGGAAGGGAGGGAGGGGAATGGAGAATTGCAGGAGAATGGAAGTGCTTCCCAGCCCTGAATCCTACAGAGATGGATTTTTATAGTACTAGAGACACTGGTGAGATGCAACCGCTACTGTTTTCTGAATGGAAACCACTGTGTTTACTCAATGCAGTGCGGTTCACAGTGCATGGATACAGCTCATTTTGGTTTAGATCATAGAATCACCAGGTTGGAAAAGACCCACTGGATCATCAAGTCCAACCATTCCCATCAAACACTAAACCATGTCCCTCAGCACCTCGTCCACCCATCCCTTAAACCCCTCCAGGGAAGGCAAGTCAAACCCTTCCCTGGACAGCCTGTTCCAGTGCCCAATGACCCTTTCTGTGAAAAAAAATTTTCCAAATGTTAAGCCTAAACCTCCCCTGGTGGAGCTTGAGGCCATTCCCTCTCCCTGTCCCCTGTCACTTGGGAGAAGAGCCCAGCTCCCTCCTCTCCACAACCTCCTTTCAGGTAGTTGGAGAGAGCAAGATTGGGAGGGTCTACCAGAGGTCTTTCCCATTACACAGCAGGTACTGGGTGCCCTGGGAAAGGACTGTGTCTTGGTCAGTGCCCAAGGCGTGAAACAAAAGCCAAAACTCACTGTGAGGAAGAACGAAGTAGTGTTATTCACCTGTTGTAGAGATATTCCCACACATTCTGGGGCAGAATCACAACCAGGTCATCAATGTAGTGGTATTTATTAGGAGGGATTCCTGCAGAGGAAAGGCAAGAGGAAGAGTTAACCAGAGAACCCACTACTGCTGGGTAAAGCATCAAATAAAAGATCTTTCTTGCTGAAAACCCTCTGATTCCAGAATCTGTTTCCTCTGCTAATGGAAGACAGTCAGGAGTTCATTAATTGCGGTGGTATCTCAATTCACGGCCTCAATTTCTAATCAAGTGCTTCATTTCCAGTCAGTGATTTACAAACCCGAGGGCTGCCCAGCAGGACAGGTGAAGAACAGGAACAGTAAAATGTGGTATCCTCTATCTACAGGAGCACGTGCTCCATTCTCCAAACAAACACTTGCAGGCCAACCTTGCTTGTGGATCCACACAGATGAATGCTGCCTTATCTGCTTTCTACAGGCTTGCTTTTAAATACAAAGAACTGAAAACTGTTGTTTTCCAGCACTACATATCACTCCAGCCCTCTGATCAGCAGGACAATGTGGTAGTTGTTTCATCTCTCCCTGAGCAGGCTGGAGTTTCTGCCAAAGCTGTGGATCCTGCTGCAGCTCACGCTGCACACGGATGACACGTGGAGTTTTTTTGGCTTCAGGTATAAGGTAGAGCTGGGAGTTGCTCTTCCCAGGTGCAGCAGTACTTGCCTTACCTCCGTGAGAGCACAGAAAGGTGTGGTTGGTGATGGGACCAGGCTCAGCAAAGGTGTTGAATTTATTGAGCCACTCTCGAGAGATGTAGAACTGCAGTAAACTGTGCTCCTTCATGCTGGCAAGGGACACCACTTTCTGACGCTCTCGCACAGCCTCCTCGCTGCTTTTCCTTAAGTAGGGAAAGGACATGAGAATCAGCAATTCCTAAAGATATCGTTTTCAAAACAGATATCCAGGTATTTGGTGACCAGTAAGGAGCTGCTGCTCACCTGTAGAACAAGACATAGGCTTCTGCATTCTGGACCACGGTCTCGTGGACTTCGGTGACGTACTGGTCATCAAACTCGTACCACTGGCCATTGATTACGTTCTGGCAGTAGGCTATGTAATGCCCACCTGCAAGAGAGAACAGGACACTGCTGGGATTTGGAGAGCAGACAGACGTCAGCCTTGGGATAACGTCAGCAGCACAAACAGGATTAGCTGTGGCAGAGAGCAGAGGGAGTCAAAAGAAAGACAGCACAGTTCCTGTTGAGGCAAGCTCTGCAGGAGCAGGGGAGCCTGGCGCTGTCACCATGATTCGCCTTCCTTGGAAAAGGCGGCTCAGTGAGATAGAACATCAGGAAAGGGCTGAAATAGCTGCAGGGCATCTGTCAGAAACCGTTAGGTTCGTTTTTCAAAGGGTAGAGGCTGAGCAAAGCAGGGACTGGGAGGGCACTTCACCCCAGAAGAGGTGCCAGACAGTCCCAGAATATACTTCTGCTTTGCTCATGCCCTTCTTGTTCCTGTTCACCTCCACCTGTACTTGCAAGAGGACTTACTGCCTGCTGTGCCGTGGTGACAGATGACTGACAGGAGATCGTAGGTGGTGATCTGGGAGACACACTCCTTGGCTAGGAAAGGTCGCAGATCCAGCCCTTCCAAGGGGAAGGACACATGACTGTTGATCTTGAAGGAATACATCACCTCATGCCGGAACCGTTTCAGGTGAATGCAAAGAATCTAAAAGACCAAAGACAAAAAACACAAAGCAAAGTTTTGCTGGGGGTGTTCTGACCTTACGACACATCTCCATGCACCTGATGTTTGCATTTCTTTGCCTGTTAGCCACGAATCCTTCTGGCTCATTGGCTCAGAATGGAAAATCCTCTTCTGTTCTAGATACAGGACTTTACCACCAAACCAAACTGCTGTTTCAGCTCTGCCTCTGGCCTCCTAACATTCTCTGCAGCTGGAGAAAGAAATCTAAGGAACAAGGTGGTTTTACTTACCTCTGGTAGCCGGAGGACTTTGCAGTACTTTACTCCATTCCGTAATCTGAGGGAGAAAAAGAAGCTATCTGTAAGCAATCACTGAAGCAAAGGGATGCCAAAAGGCATGGCTGTCTCTTGCTCTGCCTGGGCCTTGCTCGTTTTGAAATCCAAGACAAATTCAGACTCCTTGCAGCATCCTTCCCAAATGAAGCATGGCATGAGCAGTTTGTCATGCCTCTTCTTTTTAATACAATAGCTCCATCACTGCCAAGCCACATCCCTGTTCATATCCTTCTTCCTTCCTTTCTCCCATCCCCAGCCAGCACTTTTCCTATCTGCGATCAGAGACCTCTCAAGATCAGAGCTCTAATTTAAGGCAGAGTAGATTCTATGTGCTGCTCAGCAGAAGAATAGTCTATGCAGAGGGGATGGCAAAATGTCTGACAGCAGCACAGAGAAATAAAGTTCTAGAAATGCAACACAATACAGATAATGCAAACTTACTTTTTACACCGTTCACAACTGTACATGTTGTCCCCTGTAGACAAAGAGAAGAAAGGCTTTATGCAGTTACACAGATATGGCTTCATGCCCTGATTTCAGCTGGGATAAAGTTGATTTCCTCCCCAGTAGCAAATTAGGTCCTCTAGAGGTTGTGGAGTGGATGGAGAAAGTGAAGAAACCAAGGTGGCTATGGAGCCACAACACCCAGAACCATCAAACAGCCACGTCTGCTTCTCACTAAAGGCATTTTCACCCAGATTCAGAAAGAAAAAAAGCACCCTGAGCAGGTGGGAAAACTCGCTTCTGCTTAGAGATGCTGAACTTCCAACCTTTGGTACTGGCAGTCTCTAATGCTGAGGCAGGATTTCCAGGAGATTTTATCTGCCTTGTGAAATCCTCCTTGTTCTGGGCTGTCAGACCCCACTGGGAGCACTCACCCTTCAACTCATCTGCTGCAAAGAAGGCAGCAAGGCAATCCTCCAGTGTCACAACAGGACCCCAAAACCAGCTAGGGATACAGGACACCACGAATCTATGGAAGAGAAGGGATGAAGAGGAAGTGTTACACATGGAACAGCCGGACACTGGTGCACAAAACTGCTACTCATTAATGGGTTTCCTTCTAGCTGTAGGTTCTAAGCACATCACACATCCCATAGGAGCAGGGAAAGCATGATGTTCCTTCTTCAATTGCTCGAACTGGAAATTATTTGGAAAACTACACCAGGAATTCATTTGCTCTAGAAGGCAAGACTGAGCTAAAGGCAGAAGGACTATGAGCTGGACAAGAGTCTCAAGATATGTGACAGAACCAGAGAAACAGCAACAACTGGTTTACATGAAAAGGCTCCAAGACCTGTGAGGTACCACACGCTGTCATACAAGGAACGGTTACAATTGACATTCTGCTTGATTAAGGAGAGCTGCACGGCAGGACAACCCTAGAAAAAGAGATCCTGCATAAAGAACACACCTCCGGATATACTCCATGATGAAAGCAATCCAGCCTTGTGAGGCATAGTTGTCCCCACATGTCCCCGTCTTAGCTGGCACGTTTTGGTAGATGGCAGAGTGCAGCTTGGCCAAGTCCTCCTTCCCTGGGATTGGGAGTGATAGGTCCTGGAACGTCTCCACTGTTGTAGAAACCTGGAAATATCCAAGAGGAAGAGGTCTGAGATTCCTGTGCATGTAATGGAGCTGGGACCTGACCTTCATCATCTTGTATCGCTGCTTGGATTTTGTCTAGGCTAGAAACCTGAGCTGGCACTCAGAGTAACTCGCTCTGGCTGTTCTTCACTTCTGTCAGCAGGATGACTTTTGTCATGGCTTTGGTAGCACTGGAATCAGTTTTCTAAAGTAAATGGGATATCACTAGGTCATTCAGTAACACAGATAAGCAAACAGACCCCTATGGAGAAACAACTACTTGTTGGCATGGCGGGCTTCTCACACCTCCTGCTGTTGTCACATATCCACCTACTGACATTTCAACAGGCCTACGGCATCCCAGGGTTTGTAGCTAGGAGTGTCATTTCCTAAGAAGACATTTACGAGCTAGCAGACCTTTCTCCTTGACTGAAAGCCACCAGAAAACTCACTCTGTCACAGGTGAGGCACTGCACCAGGCTGAGAATGGAGCCATCGAAGATGTCAGAAATCACACTGCGGTAACGAAGTTCTTTCTTCTTTTTCCCAGAAGCCTGCATCTGGGCTGAAAGATAGACAAGGAAGCCCCATCATATAGTAATTCCTTCCCAGCCTCCCTCCTGTCTCAGTGGAGTCATGCAGTCACACAGGAACACAGGACAAATGCTGTCCTGCGTGTTCAGATGTCACTTGCACGGCAGCAAGACAGTGAAGCACATTGTAAACAGACACAAGGAACACTGCTGCTTCGCGTGGCACAAGAAGTGGGAGGTAGCCAGCTGAACCAAGAGTAACGTGCCAGCTCTCAGCAGGCAGAAATTGTCTTTCTGGAATTCCTATTTCCATTCTCTTTCTTTACAAGCTTGGCCTTGCCAGAGAATCCCTGTTTTTCCAAGGTCTTGCAGTATTCTGCACTAAGCTTTACATTTTTACCTCCTCCTCCCCGTCACCTGCCTGGGTACTTTGTCCTTTTTCTCTCCCTCTGACATTTGCTCCGTGTTCCTCAGGTGTCTTTTGCACTGGGGAGGACTTTCCACAGCAGGGACTGGCCCAACACAGTTTTATAACAAACCCTCGTCCCCACACACACGTGCACGGAGACAGAGTGTTCTTTATCCAGCCAGAACATCTGCGGCCACGCTAACCTCAGCTGGGACACAGTTGAAGAAAGAATTCTGTTATTTCACAGCTGTAGGGACAGTGGCAGAAGCACACGGCATTGTGTTTGCGGACTATGCAATGCTAAGGGATTGTGATTTGCAGTTTGCTTGGGGTGAGGAGACCAGTTGGATAACAAGAGCAGCCAGGCTCCGCTCCGAAGCCTAACAATGCTCCCAGCACTGGACTGACACCTGCAGCCTGAATTCTGTTATTGTGAGCCCACGATGTCCACGAGGCAGGAAACTCTCACTCTTGGTAACATCATCTCACAGTTCCTTGGCCCTCAAGCTACAAAATTCAAGCCTGGCAGGTAAACGTTTACACAGCTCCAAGCTCCTCTAAAGAGACAGAGCTTGAGCCTGGAACTTCATAGCTAGTTTACTGATAACAAACCCAGCATGTAGATGCAGACACAAAAATCATTTCAAGCTCAAATATAAGAGGATACTAGAACATCTGTTGTGCCCAGAGCTTGACTTTACCTGCAGGCTTACTCTAGTCTTTGGCTAGTCCTATTTTAGAAAGCACTGATGTCTGGGAAATCAGTGCTTCTTAATTAATGAAGAGTCAAGATGGATTCCTTCTCTCTTCCATCAATGAATCCCTCCTCCATGTGCTCCCCTCTTTCCCTCCCAGCATATACTCTCGGCGTTACCTTTCTTGAGTACGTAGGAAGGTCCAAGCCTGGCAGGACTGGAGCGAGGAGGACTGCTAGAGAGCTTGGAGTGCATTTCATGATGGACTGGACTGCAGGGGCGTGAGGAGCACCGCACGTAGGCATCGTTGTCAGGTTCTGTTTGGGAAAACGGGGAAGGAGAAGAGCAGTGGTGAAAACTCACGATGAAAGGCAACCCCACGGCAGTTGGCATCAGCCCAGCCCTGCAGGGCTAGCACAGAATCCTGCAGAGGGTGCACAGTTCAGTGTCTAAACTGTCCTGCTCGCACAGGCTGGCAGATATCGCTCCCTCGGAGCACGGATAAGAGTGCATACAGAGCTATAATGAACAGCTAATAATTATATTAAAAAAACAACCCCGTGCCATTTTTCACAGTTATGATTAATGAGGTTTTACAGCTTGCTCCTGTATCCCTAATCCACATTAACAGCACTGCTGTCTTCAGTGCCAGCTGGCAGAGTAAGACTCTTACATAAAGAAGTGTTGAAAGATTGGATATGTTCAGTTTGAGGTGACTCCACTCCTATGTCTAAACTGCTGCTCTTTTCCTTCCCCTAAGACACAGAAACACACAAACTCTGCATCTCCCTTTTCTCTCCACAAAGCCCACAGTCCAACAATAAATACTTTCTTCCATGCTTTTTCCACAACAGGTATTTCTCCAGGCCAAGCCCATCAGATAGAGCCAGGCACACATATAAAGCTTTTTTCTTACATTAGGAAATGGTATAAATACGGAATTTATAAGTCAGGCAGAGGCAGCTATTTCAGCCTTCAGGATGCGGGTTTTCCTAAGCTCCACAGCACTTTAGCCCAGCTAAGCACCCCTCTGGCTCACTTCCACACAGAAGTAATTGTGCACAAAGGCAGAACTGCTGCCAGGGACACTGAGGAAAATCTTGCATGCAAAACCTTTTGAAGGAAAAGTCACATTAGGTGTTGTTTGCCACTGATTTACAACACTGTCCTTGTGTAAGATAATAACATCTTCTAAAAAATAACTCAACCAAGAGCTTTATACCTGGTGTCCGACAGGGGCTGGCAGGACGGGGAGCTGGCAGCGTCTCAGGTGAGGCTCTGCCATCAACTGGCATCATAGTAGTATCAACATCTGCATCCTCATCCACCTGTTCCGAGTTGCTGCGCCGATGGCCACAGGAGAACTTCCTGTCCTTCATCCTTTCCTTCTCGGAGATGCTCCTCCCTGCTTCATCCTGGATCAACAACTCTGTCTCTGCCAAGGAGCTGCTGCCCATGCTCCCTGTTGTCCGGCTTTGGCCATCTCCTTCCCCCCTGTCACTGCTCGAGTCACACGAGAGGAACTCGTCCTCCGAAGGACTTCGGTCTCCCTCTCGCTTGTCATCCTGGTCACTACTATCCGAATCCCTCGTCTCTGCAATGACTGGTTCCTTCAGCTCTTCATGAAGCTGATCCATCAGGCACCGCAGGAACTCCTGAGTGTCCTGAAAACCAGGAGTGATTCCATGTTAGTATCTAACCAGAAATGGGTCAAGAGGGGAAAGAGCTGCATTCACAGCCTCTCAAAAAGTGCCACCCACAAGCTGGAGCCACCTCTGCAACACCAGGAGACTCAACCACACCAGAGAGCACCATGGTGATGTACCAGCAGGCTTCTCTGCTCCATAAATGTTTTTAACTCCTAAATGATAAAAGGCTCTATTTTTATCTGAACATTTTCAACTGAAAAGACACTGAAAAGCCAGAGAGCAGCTGCAGCACGCAACCCAAGAGCTCATTTATCAGGGGTTTTAACCACTGATAACAGGCGAGAGACAAGGAGAAACCAAATAAAGACAGCAAGTCACAGAGAACAGACTCTTGCCCACAAAGGAAATTTTATGAACACTAACTTCTGCTCATCACAAACCCTCTTAGGGAGAGCAGATCGAAATCTTTAATAAATAGGGGATGTAACCAGAAACCAAAGACTATTGAGTCAAGGTGCAAGCTCCTTCATTCAAAATACATAGTAAAAGAGCTGATATGTTGGCTTCAAAGGACCTGCTGGAAAGCAACTTGATTTTTTGACAACTGCAGGAAGCTAATTATGATGTTTCTGTTATTTTATGGAAGTCTGGCTTTTAGCCTGCCCTGTCTTCCTTTCAACTTTATCTCTTTACAGCTTAGAGCTTTCCAATCCAACGTACTTCACATCAAAGATAAATATGGAAGATCTTTCACTAATCGTTATTTCTACCCTCTGTTCCGATTTCCTGTCAGTATCTCACTGTCATTTCTATTGTAAATTTTCTAATCATAGTTTGATGTTTACATTTTATTCTAAAGAATAAACACAAGAGAGATATGCTGATAAAAACTTCAAAGAAAAGAAAGGATGCCACCTTTAAATAAGACTTAGTTTGCTGTAATTCCCTAGAAAAAGAATATGGAACAGCCATATCTTTCAACTTTTTGGTATAGATTCATCCAGGTTTCTCAGCTCTGACGTGAAGAAATATTAAGCAACTCTCACACAGCATCTCAAAGCCCTTTGTAGTGGACATGACTTTCATAATTTCAGAGGTGAGAAAGCCGACAGAGGAAAACACACTGATTTGGTACCAGAAAGCCAGAAGCAGAATCCAGGTCTCCTGGGTCCCAAATGCTCTGTCAGATCACTCACACTGACAAAAAACGGGAACGACCTGGCCCCTGAGCTCAAGCTCTTCCTTCTCAACGCAAGCACCACCACTGCAGGAAGAAAAATCCCATCATCTTTGGAGTAAAGGTTTGGGTTTACCGAGGCCCCACCTGCTGTGCGTAGCCTCGGAACATGGGGTTGACCAGTTTAATTCCATGGGATAGACTGCTGGGAACAACGTAACTCGGGCTGTTTTGATATGGGAAAAAAAAAAAAAAGAGAGAAGTTAGTTTGCTTATGAGGCCTGGAGGCAGTTTTTCTAATAAGCCATAGAGCAGGGTGTGGTAACGAGTTAAAAAAGACAAAAGATAATTATGCACTTGAAAAGCCTGGGCATGTATTTCTCTATTAGCTGGATGACACGCAAATTAAGACACAGAAAGCATCTCTCAGCCATTTCAGCCTGTCCTACCAGAGAGACTCCTCCCTAGGGCACATTTAACTTAAAGCTCTGTCCACGCTTTGAATTGTCTCAAGTGATTCTTTCCAGAGCAGAGTTTTGCAATTAGTTACTTGGTTTGATTTTGCAGCCTCATGTGTCTCAAAATCTGGGTGAGCTGGACACACAGTAACTGAGGTAAATCAAAACCAATAGTCAGATGACACTGTATTGCTTCAAAATCTACAGTCTTCTCTTCCAGAAAGGCACAGTTCACTTCTGACTATCTTACTCATCCCTTGTTAACAACTAGCACAAAAAGAACATGCAATGCCATTTAAATTCCTAGTTTGATTTTTTTTCCACAGAGCAGACATCTTCAGATTTAAGCAGAGCTGCATTCAAACTGCCTTTTGAACTGGTCTGGAATTTGAACCAATACCAAACCTTTCCCAGAACATCACCTGCATTCTCTCTTTGGTAAAAATGTCTGAATCGTTTTTCCCATCCAAAATGCCTGTGCTAATTGTGAGCAGTGCAATTAAGTGCTACTTTATCATCAGCAGCAGAACATGGGATCTTCTAGATACAGGGAAATCCTCACACGCCCATCTCCATAGGGTTTGAACTGGCTTAGAAAATGCTCCTATCCCTGAAGATCAAATTTCCTCTTTGCTGATGCCAAACTTCAGAACTAACATAAACATGGAACCTGTCCCGATTAGATTAGGGAGTGAGCACTCACCGTTTCTTGTGCCAAACCTCAGATACCAACTTCTGGTAACTTTTGCACAGTGCTGGTTTCTTATCTGTACGAACCAGTCCACCACATTCCAGAAAAAACTGTGTGAGAGGTGGGCTACAAGAAGAAAAGAGAAGAATTCAGTGCACAGAAATTTCTCCTCTGCTTCCGTTTCATGGTTTATCAGAACTGAAATGTGGGCCTTTTAGAAACCATGCTTAAGAACCTGCTTTTAAATCAAGAGAAGTGATTGCAAATGCAGACCTGACTCCTAACTCGAAACAAACTAAAAAGGCTGATCTGAATCTGTTCCTGGTATAGAATAGAGATCCTGGAATTACTTCTTGGCAGGATGGCTAGAGAATATTTTAGGATCTAAGTTGTTAGGTATTGCTGAGGAGAAGAGTGAGACATGACATGGCTTCGTGTGCAATAAATACATTTCTGTTGCAAAAGAAATGATGAAGTTTTACTCCCAGCACTCATCTAAACATGAATTTAGCCCCAGGCTGGCTGGTTAGTCACTCGGTTTCCTACTGTAAAACTTCTGCTGCCCTAAACAAACACTCAATGTTTCATATTCCGCTTTCTGCACCTAGCCTGGCTGATTTCTCTCTGAAGGTCTCAGAAAAGAGGTGTCACTTTTGATGTTTAGTGAAGTCTCGCAAAGACTCTACTGAAAGGCCCTAATGCCTACCAGTTAGAGAGAGCCTGAAGTGCTGCATTCATGTAGCAGGAGTTCCCAAGATTTTTCATTCCAGTAAGGCCTAAAGCACAAACAAGAGAGGCATGAAACACTTTCCAGACGTGCTGCATTCTACATTCCTCCCCAGCAGAGAGAGAATTCAGTCCCTCCTAGGCCATCTCCACACTCTGCTCCTAGGAACCTCTCAGCTCAGGTCCTACAGACTGCAGAGTTACTTTCACAGCCCTTTCATCAACTCAATGCAGAGTTACCTCTTGGTTTCAAATCATCATCCTCTGATTCAGATTCGCCTTCATCAGCCACTGCAATCGGGACAGCTTTCAAAGGGTGAGCAGGCAATGGAGAATCCTAGATTAAAGACAGAGAAATAAGCAGCACTGAGAGGCCAGCTTTAAAGGAGGAGTTGTGAGAGGGATTATCTCACACACAAATCAAGCCACCCTTCAAGAAAAGCACTCTGGGGAGAGAGAACCAGTTGCACTGTCTGCTCTTCTCATAAATGCAAGAAGGGAGTGGAAATAGTACCATTACTTCAAGTATACATGATAAAAGAGCCATCAAGAATACGTGGCAGTGTCACAAGTATATGTGTTTCTGGTCCAACAGCTAGAATTTCCATGGTCAATGCATTGAAAATAAAGATGTGACAGCTGTTGTTGTTCCTGCCAGGAACAGATGCCCCAATCAAGAGGCTAGGAAAGGCTAAAAAAGAAAGGAGAAATAGATATTCAAGTCATCCGAAGTCTCAGACTCGTAGAACGGTTTGGGTTGGAAGGGACCTTAAAGCCCATCCAGTTCAGGTTACTCAAAGCGCTTTCAGTGCCTCCAGGGGATGGGGTAGCTATGACTTCTCTGGGCAACCTGTGTCAGTGCCTCACCACCCTCACAGTAGCAAATTTCTTCCTAATATCTAATCGAAATCTCCCTTCTTTCAGCTTAAAACCATTCGCCCTTGTCCTATCCCTGCACTCTCTGTTAAACAGCCCCTCCCCAGCTTTTCTATACTTAAAGGGGGTTAAGTACTGGAAAGCTGCTGTCGGGTCTCCCTGGAGTCTTGCTGGGAGATCTAGTAAGGCAGGACTACTGATCCTCTGATTACAAGTAGCGACTTTCAGTGAAAGGGTTCTTATCCCAACAAAAGCCTGGACAACAGTGAAAACCTCTTGGCTAAATTTGCAACTGATAAACGAACTGCCTGTCAAGTGTTTAACCCTGACATCAACCCACCAGTTCAGTGAACTTGACTGGCGGTGACGGCGTGTGCGCTGCCAGCCGCTGCTCCAAGAACACCTCCTTCTCGCAAGCATAACACCAGATGCGGAAAGTGGTCAGGTTCACCGTCAGGTTGTGCTTCTTGGCCTAAAAATTCAAAGGTGAGATAACAAATCTCATTTGACAGTTGGCTCAAGCTAAAACACGGGACTACCAGAACAGAGCAAAGGAGGATTAGGAAATGGGAAGAATCCACCTCTGTCTTAAGGTGGACAACAGGTATAAGCTCACCTGTGCATGGAGTGTGCTGTGATCAGCAAAGGACTCTCCACAACCAACATAAGGACACCCGACCTAGTGAGAGAAAAGAGGCTCAGGAAATGAGACCCTTTGCAAAGCAGTCTCCAATCTCACCAGCAACTGCAACCTCAGAATTTATCATGCCAGTTTCCAAACCTGCTTTTTGTGCAGGGCCCAGAATAATACGAAAAAATAATGGGAATGGTTTGATTTAAGAAAGAAGATCTGGAGCCAGATTTGCGCTCGGATAAAGGCTCCACTCCAAGGCAATTGCTGCAATGGGCAGCTCGGCTGTGCGGTCTCAAAACCCCTCGATGTTCCAGTGTAAATATAAAGTGCCCCTGCCTGCCCGCACACCCCTTGTTCTTTCCCACCTTGCTGCCCTGAGCAACATCTTTGAGGTCCCAGCAGAGGCAGGATCCAGCCAACAGCCACCGTTAGGAATTTTACTGATTCCTATTAGGACTATCAGGGGGCAACCACTTATGAGGAGTGAACTGTCCCATCTTGGCATATTCTGACAGTGACAACCTTTAATCTAGGGAGTCTGTTCCTTGGAATCCATCAAAAAAGTGGTAGAAAGTTCCACTGTGAATCCCCTCTTTGCTTCCCGTATCACGCAGACAAAGAGCAAGTCATTTTTACCTGAAGACAAGCCCAGAGATTTGGTCCCACAGCTCCACAAGACTGGCAAGTTCCCTGTGTGTTCATGATAAAAGAAAGTTTGTTTGCTGGCTTGGTTTTTAAGTAATCTAGTCTTTCAAGAGCGGAAAACTCTATAAGACAAGCCTCGCCAACCTGCAGAATTTCATTTCTTAACACTAGGCTGCAAATTAAATATATGCTTCATGGCATCTTAGCAAAGCGACATATCTGAGCAGGATAAAATGACAGCGAGAAATAGATCAGATGGGGACGACAAAGAATATGTTACGGGTTCCTCAGCACTGGAAGAAAAGTTTCTGCCCTTCTGCTATGGAGATAGGCAGCATTTTCTTCAGAAAGCAAACACGCAAACCCATGCACAACAGCAAAAAGAGAAAGCACTGACAACCAGAACAACCTGTACCTTGGATTTGAGCACCAGATCGTCCCTGGTCACCTCTCCTATGGAATCCAGGTGAGGACAGATGTCTCTTGTATCCCCCATTTTCACCAGCACTCACCTGTGGGGCGGGGGGTGTTTCCCTAGGCCAAGAACAGATAGTTCCTTTCAGTTATGTGTCAGATCCGCTCTCACAGATGGGAAGGAAATAAATCGGAATGGTTTGTGTATTAGAGGTTATGATATCCGTCTTTAATGTTCAGCGATCAGAACAAACGTAAAATCCTGTTAACAAGCACAGCTCTGACCCACGGTTGAGTGGCTGCATTGTGGTATTGACGGTGAGCGAGCAAGGCGAGGGGGAGGAGATGGAAGCATAAATAGAGCTAATAATCCCTACAATGCAGAATGTGTGTTTGGAAAGGCAGGGAGGTGCTCGGTACACAGGCACAGCTTCAGCAGCCTGGCTGTCAGCTCAGGGTCAGGAAACGGGATTTACAGTAGCCTCCAAATGAACACAGTGGTTCAGTGACCCACCAACACTCTCTTCTTAATCCTTGACTGTCTGGACCACGTAGCACCTCCAAATAATGCAATAAACACTGCCATTAACTCATAAATGCCTTATATATGTAACTTAGCTGCTCTGCAACACCACCAACCGACTTGACCGCTGTGTTGTGCTTTCCCCCCCTGGAAACTGGGTGTTCTGGGCTGGCTCTGCAGGTAGGGTGGGAAAAAAGACGTGGTGATCTGGAACCAACTTCCTCTTGCCAACACGCACACAGCACAGAGAGATAGAAATCTAATTAGCTTGTTGGCACGAAACTTGGATCAAAAGCAAAAGGGCACTGAGCCCAGGACACCAGTATTTAGTTTAGGGTGTTCAGTGGCTTCACGTTACCCATTCTGCGCTGATCTGAATCTAACATTTAGTTATCGGGTTGCCTTATCAAATATTAAAAATACAATTGCTGTTGTAAATGAAACTGGGTGAGAGGGAATTGGACTTAAATGATCTGTAACACTGATAAACAGCCTTCACTCTCTGAGAAATTTAAGGTTTGATGGCAGATTTGAGCAACACTAGCCACATTGCTCTCGAAGACTGTATAAAACAACCACACTGCTCCATCCAGTTCGTTCATCCAAACACTGCAAAGCATAGAGGATTTCATAGCTTTGTGCTTCTGAGAACAATAAACACTTTCATGGTGGTCCCTGGGTATATATAAGACTTTAAACATGTCTCGGTAACATGGAGCTATAAAAAAAGGAGATTAAAAGAGTCTGTGTTTCTTTAGCATAGTTTAAGTAGCCTCATTTGTGGCAGTTAAAGAAAAAAAAAAAGAAGACAAAGTGATACGAACAACACAGACCAGGCTCCACAATATTACTGTTGGCTGGAAATGAAGCAGATATGAAAAGCCCACATCATTACAAAAAAAGAAATGGAAAAATCCAATGACGTTAATAGCTCCAGCAGCACGGCTGCTGCTCTCTGTTGCTTTCACATTTTGAGGACGTTTGAAAGAATTCCCAGCGTTATCTGGTCTGAATCACTGACAGCGAGGAGAAAAGGGAGGGGGAAATAGGATAAACAAATAAGCCATATCAGCAACACTTATCTTGGGAGCTGAAAAGCTTGCCTAGCACCTTGCTTGGCAGAAGACAAACCTCTCAAGGATAATTCTGTAACAGTGTTTTTCCAGCATTCTTTGGAACTGAATAAACTAAAAGCAAAAACAGAGCAGGGAGGAATCACACGTTCATACTAGAAAACACAGCAGTGGTTGTAACCAGGATCTCAGGAACTTCTGAAGAGATGCTTAACAATTTTTAAGAGATGCTTAACAATTCATCCAGCTTCGCAGAGAAGGAAAACAACATCATGTAACAAATGTTTTTAATAGGAATGGTTGGACTCGATGATCCGGTAGGTCTTTTCCAACCTGGTGATTCTATGATTCTGTGTTGATTTAGAAGACAAGTCACAAGACCACAGTGTCTTTGACTAACATATAAAACCAGGGCACTTCCAGGCTTAAGGTTCCTTCCTCAAAGCCAACCCCTTCTCCCAAATGCATCAGCTGATCCAGTTGAAAAAAAAAATCATCCATGCCACGTTTGCTGGCCCACCTTCCTCGACTTCTTATCCCTTTGCCAGTAAACCTAATGAACAAAATATTGTTTCAAAATTAACTCCAGACCACTTAATCTTCACCAGCTTAAGCTAACTGGGAAAGGGTTTTGCAGCGCCCGGTGTTAAGCACAGCCAGGTGATTGTGGGTGGTTGTAGCACATTCCACGGGACCACCCCTCCACTCAAAATCAAACCCGTGCCTTTCAACTTTCCGCTGCTGGGATACTGATCTTCCCTTTTCTTACAAAGCAAGCAAAAACCTCATTTTCACCCCTCAGCCCAGACTGAACGCATCAGAAAAGGTTCGAGTTGTAAGCGTTGAGAAGGAAGTATTCAATCCCTCTGCCTTCCCACGACCCTGCCCGAAGAGCTTTAGCTGGCACACTCTAAGGCTGCTCAGGAAACCAAGAATTCAATCAAAGCACATGCAGCTCTCAAATGCAGCTCAGGAAACCAGGAATTCGGTGGAAGCGCTGCCAGAAAGCTAAACGGCACTTGTCAAAACGCACTGGGTATGACGGGAAAAGAAGTTACCTTAAAACCAGTCCTTCAGCCTGTCTTTTCCAAGCGCCGCTGTGGGAAAACAGCACGCGGACATGTCAGAACAATTCTGCCGTGACTGCAACCTACTTCCAGTCGCTTAAACCGCTGCCAAACCCGCTGCCTCTGCCTGCTACAGCAACACGCTTCTCAAGGGTTTTTCTTGGTGGGTTTTTTTTTTTTTTTTTTCCTGCTTGAAACAACTTGTGTGGTTTATACCAAAGCGAGAGGCGGCTGTCAGGAATGTCAGCCACAAGATTCACCGGCTGCGGAGAAGCTGTTTGGATGAATAAAAGAAATCCTAGCACTCTTCAGCCACACAATACCAGGTCTGCTCGCTCATCTTGCATAACCTCCCGAGATAAAGGAGTCTCTGCAGCTGCTCTTGGCGACATTTTATACTTGAGAGACCGAAGAAAGAAATATTTACTGAAGCGCCCTGCTGACAAGAACCAGGAACCAGGCGCTTCTGGCTTTTACCTGAACACTTGCACCGTGTCACGTACAGGAAAACCGGGCGATTTATGTAGAACAGGCAAGGTTTTAACACAGATTTATTACTGGAGGTCACATCACACCAGCACACCCAGAGCTTTAGCTTTTAAGGAAAAAAACACCTTTGGGAACAACCCCCTTGCTCTCCAGCGCAGTAAAATCATAGAATCGTAGAATCATAGAACAACCAGGTTGGAAGAGACCCATCGGATCATTGAGTCCAACCATTCCTATCAGTAGCACCCCCGCAAAAAAACCCACAAGACACTGTGGCTGCCAGTGGAGTTTGATGTCAATCATAGAATCACAGAATGATTTGAGGTGGAAAGGACCTTAAAGCCCCTCCAGTTCCAACCCCCTGCCCCACAGGCACCTCCCACTGGAGCAGATGTTCAAAGCCCCATCCAACCTGGCCTTGAGGAGAAGAAAGCTGGGGAGCAGCTGTTCACAAAGGCTTATAGTGATAGGATGAGAGGCAATGGGGATAAACTGGAGGGGACAGATTTGACTGGACATAAGGAAGAATTTAATCCTGATGCGTGCAGGGAGGCTCTGGCACAGGTTGCCCAGAGCAGGGGTGGCTGCCCCATCCCTGGAGGGGTTCAAGGGCAGGTTGGATGGGGTCTGGAGCCCTGATCCAGTGGGAGGTGTCCCTGCCCATTGCAGGAGTGGGACTGGATGGGCTGTGGAGGTCCCTTCCAACCCAACCCATTCTATGATTCTATCCAAGCAGGGGTGCCCCGGGGGCTCTCCGAGCAGAGGGACCTCACATTGGGGCTCGCCAGGCAGGGGCTTCTCGGGCAGAAATACCTCAGGGCGAGACCCCCTTGGGCTTCCCAAGCAGGGGCCCCTCAGGCTGGGTTCCCCGAGCAAAGGAGCAGAGGGACCCTGGGCTGGGTCTCCCCAGGGCCCTAGGTTGGGTCTCCTCAGAGGGTCCCCGAGCAGAGGAACACTAGGTTGGATCTCCCCTGAGGCTCCCCAAGCAGAGACATCAGAGGCTGGATCTCCTTAGGGGGTCCCCGAGCAGAGGGACCTTCTGTTGGGTCTCCCCGAGCAGAGAGGCCCCTTTCTGGAGCTGCCATCGCCCCCAGCACCCCTACCAGAGCAGCCAGCGGCGCCTGGGACGCGGCAGCCCCCCCTCCCGCTCCACCCGGCATGGCGCACACCTGTCGGGGTCGTTGGGGTCGGGCCAAGCCCCGCGGTGAGGATGAGGGTCCCGGCGGAGCAGAAGGCACCGAGGGGTCGCGGATGGCTCCTGCCCAGAGAAGGTGCTGGCGGACGTGGGGCGCCGCCCGGCTTCGGCGGGGTGAGATGACGTCATCTACAGCGCGACCGAGGGGAGGAGGGTGTGTATGCAGCGACGCGGGCTGTGCCAGGCTGAGGTGCTGGCGGACGCAGCTTCGGCGCGGGGCTGTGACGCCATCGCGGAGGGACGCGCGGTGGCTGCTGCCGCTGAGGAGGCCGCGGCGGAGCGGGGAGGGTGATGCCGGCTCAAAAGTCGTTCCGGCGGCGGAGGGAGGACTCCGAGGAGGAGGAGGAAGACGAGCAGCTCGCTGAGGAGGTCAGGTGGGTCGGGAGGTGGCCCCACGTCGTCCCCGGGCCTGCGCGTCACCCCGTCACGGAGCGCTGTGCTGTGGCAGCCGGTTCCCACCCCTGCCCTGGGCACCTCCCACTGGATCAGGGCTCCAAGCCCCATCCAACCTGGCCTTGAACCCCTCCAGGGATGAGGCAGCCACCACTGCTCTGGGCAACCTGGGCCAGGGCCTCCCCATCCTCAAAGCAAAACATTTCTCCCTCATATCTCATAGAATCATAGAACAACCAGGTTGGAAGGGACCCATCGGATCATCGAGTCCAGCCATTCCTATCAAACACTAAACCATGTCCCTCAGGACCTCATCTACCCGTGCCTTAAACACCTCCCTGGGCAGCCTATTCCAATGATGACCCTTTCCGTGAAAAACCTCCTCCTAATCTCTAGCCTAAATCTCTCCTGGTGGAGCTTGAGGCCATTCTCTCTTGTCCTGTCCCCTGGCACTTGGGAGAAGAGCCCAGCTCCCTCCTCTCTACAACCTCCTTTCAGGTAGTTGGAGAGAGTAATGAGGTCTCCTCTCAGCCTCCTCTTCTCCAGGATAAACACCCCCAGCTCTCTCAGCCGCTCCTCATAGGGCCTGTTCTCCAGCCCCTTCACCAGCTTTGTGGCTCTTCTCTGGACTTGCTCCAGAGCCTCAACATCCTTCTTGTGCTGAGGGGCCCAGAACTGAGCACAGGATTCAATCTCCCCCCTTTCTGCTTCAAACCGTTCCCCCTCATCCTATCCCTGCACTCCCTGATCAAGAGCCACTTCCCTGAAGCCCCTTTCAGTACTGGAAAGTTGTCAAAATAAACACTAATACACAAAAATTCAGGGCAAAGCTGTGTTAACTTCATAATTAAAACCAAAGCATCAAACACTAAGTCAAATGTTTTTTTCTTCAGGTTAAAGCTTGAGGAAGCCAAAGAAGTCCAGAGCCTCAGGAAGCGACCCAATGGGGTGAGGTAAGGGCTGCAGCACCAAGGATGCAAAGTTGTGTTTTGTCTGATGGTCCAACTAACAGTAAACTTCTGTCGTGCGCCTCCTTTCAGTAGAAACTGTTACATGTTGGATAGTGCCAAAAGTACCTTCTTGAGAGAGTTTCTGCCTCAAAGCCTGAGGATGGAAAAGGGGAGGAGTTTTATACAGGCGCCTGCACAGCATCAGTTTACAGCAGTCAATGTCTGTTCTGTGTCCCGGCCATGAAGGAAAAGATTTAAGATTGGGATTTACCATGAAATAATTTTTTTTATTCAGCAGATTGTTGCACTGCCCACATGGTTTAAATAGACATTTCACACCTGCTCTGTCCTGCTTGCCCTCTGTCCTCACAACTGGTGTGATCGATTAGCATATCAGCTAGTTGAAATGTTCAGAGTCAATGAACTTTGTTCCTTATTCTAATGATTTGCTGTAAGGAACTACACTCTGCCTTAACCTCTTATCTCCCCAAAACAGTTCCTCTGTCCTTGAGGAGGGATTAGGAAGGCTGAAAATTTAGCATCTGAGAGCTGGATTTAGAGAGGGATAAAGCAATACAGTGTTGTTGGTAATATGGTTCCTTCCACTGAATTTTGTTTACTTTCTTCCTCTCCTTGACCAGCGCTGTAGCTCTGCTTGTGGGAGAGAAGTTGCAAGAAGAAGCAACCCTTGTGGTAAGTACCAGGCGCTTTCATCACCTCAGCGCTAAAATATAATGATGTGCAGACATCCCTGTGATGTGCAGGAGCCTGGCCTGGGGTAGGAGTGAGGTCATAGCTCAACACTTCAGTGTTTTCATCCAGGTCTCAAAGACTGGTGTTGAACTAGAAGGAAGGTTCAGGGTTTCTCATTATGTCTTATTTTCCAGGATGACCCTTTTAAGATAAAATCTGGGGGAATGGTGGACATGAAGAAGCTGAAAGAAAGAGGCAAGGACAGGTGGGTGCATATGAACTCTGAAGATCCCTCCTTGGACTGGTATTGAGTGACTGTTGGTAATGAAGTAACCAGATTTTGTGTTGCTTTGAGGGGTTTAACATAGTACAGTTTGGCCAGTTACTCTTACTTGAACTTGTAAGATTAATTAAATAAAACAAACAGCCCCCAAACAGTAAACATTGTGGTTTCTATTTAGGATTAATGAAGAGGAAGATCTAAACTTGGGAACATCTTTCTCAGCTGAAACAAACAGGCGGGATGAAGATGCTGACATGTAAGTTGTGCTGTGTCATGTCTGGGATGTTGAATTCTGGTTTGGGTGTCCTCTCACAATTTATTTCTCTCTGTCTTGGGTACCAATTAATCCCAGAACATTTTCCCAGATCTTGCTGAGCTTTTCACTTGTTCTTTCACCTTCTGGTTGCCAGTCTTGAGAAGGTGTTTTCATAGACAGAGATAGGAGGTGCCAGCCAGCTAGTTTGGCATTAAATGCCAGTGGGAACCTTCCCTGTGGGTTGTGAAATAGCTTGGAGGATCATTTCTTGGAGAATTGATTTTGCAGTTGGTGTTAGCTCTGTTGTTTTGGAGAGATTATTCGTTCCTCTCTCTTAGCTGTGCCCAGCAGTGGTGGGACAGAGTGCAGAAAACAGAATTAAATACCGTGTGTGGCTGTTTAGGATGAAGTACATTGAGACGGAGCTGAAGAAGAGAAAGGGGATCGTGGAGAATGAGGAGCAGAAGGTGAAGCTTAAGAACGCCGAGGACTCTCTGTACGAGCTGCCAGAGAACATCCGTGTCTCTTCTGCCAAGAAGACCGAGGAGATGTTGTCCAACCAGATGCTGAGCGGCATTCCTGAAGTGGACCTTGGAATTGAGTATGTGGTTCTCACATCTGTTGGTGATGGCCTGAGCTGCCAGGATGAGCAGCTGTTGGTTGGCAGAGCAGTGTCGTGGGATTATAAAACTCCTGTTTGTCTCTGTGATGGGATTGAGCCTTGTTTTGGATTAGCACAGCATGTTCCACACAGGGATAGGACTCCAGTGCAGCTCCATCCTACAACTTCTGGGAAAAGGCTCTTAATTGTTGTGACTCGTCTCTAGCAGCTTTCTGGAGGATCAGTTTATGCCCCCTCTTTCAAAAAAACCCACATCAAATACCATAGCAGTGCTATTACTCTGCCCCAAACCCATCCACTTAGCGCTTCTAGGCTTATTGCCCTTCCTAAATATGAATATTTTTTCCTTTGGTTTTCTTCTAGCGCAAAAATAAAAAATATCATCTCAACTGAAGAGGCCAAGGCCAAGCTGCTGGCGGAGCAGCAGAACAAAAAGAAAGACAGCGAAACTTCCTTTGTTCCCACAAACATGGCTGTTAACTATGTCCAGCACAACAGATGTAAGTCTTGCTCTCTTGACCCAGGTGTGACCCTCTCCTCTGTTGCAGAGAAGCAGTCAGCTTTTCTGTCAGCTCAGAGTCTGATGCGGGAGAAATAAGTTCATGTATCAGCGTGAGAAGCTGCCTCATTCCTTTTTCTGGACTCATATAGACGCCATCTGGCTTGATCTTTTTCTCCTACTCATTAGCAAGGAGCAGGACATATTACTTGTGGCTTAACTTTCTGCTCTTCAGCTCCCAGCTGACACTGCCTCATAAATTCCAAGACTTTTTCAGTGTGTGCTGGAAGTGCCTGCCTGGCTTGAGATGATAAATGATGGTTTATCATTGAGGGAATCCATTTTGTGGGCTGCCAAAGCAGACAGGTGGTTGTGCAGACATAGACCTTCCTAGACAGGAGATGGGAATTAATTTCCGGGAGAGCCTCTCATACTGCAGCCATCTGGAGGAAAGGCAGCCTTCTGCTGTGTCTAACCACGCTTGCAGGGATGGTTTGGAGTCGGATTTGTGTATTCTGAAGGAAATTATGAGTCTTTGGGCCTCTTCTGATTAAATAACGCTACTGAAATTTGCTGTATTGTATGTATCGATTATCTCTAGAAACTGATTGCAGCAATGCTTGTTCTGAGGTTCATTTTTTTTCTCCTAAAGATCAGTTGTAATAAATGCCATGGAAATACATCCATTTGAATAATGCTACTCCACGTAATACTCCTTATCTGATGTTTTCCTTCTTTCAGTTTATCACGAGGAGCTCAATGCACCAGTGCGAAGGAACAAGGAGGAGCCAAAGCCCCGTCCGCTGAGAGTGGGGGATACAGAGAGGCCAGAACCTGAACGTAAGTTCCTAATCTGAAATGCTATTAGAGAGAGACACCAAAGCTCCTAAGGGATCTTGCACAGATACATGATCCAGCTCTTCCTGTCTCCTTTCCCAGGGAGCCCAGGGAGGCAGGAGCAATCTGGGTCTGTGAGAGGCTGTTGCGTTTGCTGTAACTCTGCTAGGTCACACATGAAGCCCTATGTTAACTGTTACCTGTGAAAGAACAGAGAAATAATATTGCCTTCCCTTCCTTTTGAAGGGTCTCCTCCAAATCGCAAACGGCCCCTCAATGAAAAAGCAACGGATGATTATCACTATGAGAAATTCAAGAAGATGAACAGGCGATACTGATGGACGTGAACCGAAGTCTCTGCAGTTGTTCGTGTTCTCCAGTATTAAGGGATTTTGTGTCCGTGACCTGAAGCGGAGCCAGGGAGAGTCACTACCCTCACATGCTTGTGTTACCTACAAAGCTTCTCTTGTGATCCTGTAGTGAATCAGTTTGCAGGTGATTGTGAACTCTGTGGCCGGTAAAATCTTGTATATAACTTATTTTCAGTTATAAAACTTATTTTATAAGAACATGGGCTTTCATGGTTGGCGTTCTTAGTGAGAAAACAGACTTGCTTTTACAGATTCCTTCAACCTCTTGAAAAGTATGAAAAAAGAGATCCTTTAAAAGCAGCAGTGCTGTTTGCCTTCTGACTACAAACGAAAGGTTTAAAGTCTGTTTGCTTGAATATAATTTGTAAGAGATTTCTTATTTGTTCCCGAGGGCCTTTGCTGTGCAGTTTATCCAGTGCTGCTGTTCCTCAGCACAGCTTTGAAGTGCTCTGGGAGGAACCACTGTGCTGGCTCTGCCTGGAGCTGCCTTGCTGAGCCTATCATCAGGGCAAGAAATGAAAGATGTGCAGTGCTGGGGATTTTATATCATGTGCTATGTTGTTTTGTTTATTCTCCCCCATCCTCAGGCTTACTTCTGTAGCAATTCACTGCATTTTATTTTAGCTCAGAAGAAGAAAATTGGATCAGGCTGTAACAGTTGAACTGGAGGAAAATCTGATTTTCAGCTCCAGAGACAGGGTCAGTGTGGGAGCTGGTGAAGAAGCCAGAGGCCTCACTGCCAGTGTTGGCCACACCTTCCTGGGAGGTGTGATATGTGGGAACTTCAAGGCAAGATTTGGAACCTGAAAATAATAAAAAGTGTTTTTTTAAGCGATAGTAAAACACATTTTTGTCATTTAGCATTGTGGTCAACTGTTTAATGTCCAAGTGGAAACTGGTGATGAGTGGTCCATCCCTGGAGGTGTTCAAGGCCAGGCTTGATGGGACTTGGAGCATCCTGATCCAGTGGGAGGTGCCCCTGCCCATTGTCCTGGGGTGGAACTGGCTGTGCTGGTATCCATGTCCCTTCACTCTGGAGCGGAGACTCCAGGGAGAGGTGGGATAGCCCAGGATTTACTGTTTTTTTCCTTCCAGAAAAGGGGAAGAACGTTTGGGCGAGGTAACTGCATGGGTTTGCCTCTGAGTCTGAATCATAGAATAGAATTGTGGAATAGTTTGGGTGGGAATGGACCTTAAAGCTACCCAGTTCCACCCAATCTGCCATGGGTAGGGACACCATGAACAGTTCAGGAACTGCAAAGCTCTATCAGCACTTTTAAGATGCTGATGCTGAAAATGCTGGCAAAGAAAACTCTCTCTTTAAGACTAGTTTTGGTGTTTTGGAAAGCAAGCACCCTTTCTCAGGCCTGGGCCATGTGAGTGAGTGCTCCCCTTTGATCCTGTGCAGCAAAACAAGAACAGGATCTCTTTCCCACTTCCATGCTTATATATAAATTTCCCCAGAAATCCTGTACATATTCTGTTGCTTCCAAGGGCTCGTTTTAATGTTGTTATGAACTTCACAACTGTCAGATCTCTTGTTAAAGTGGAGCTTTGGAGAGCTTTGGCTCCAGCTGTGCCTGACCTTGCCTTTGAGCTGGGGAAAGGCTGCAAACAGGAATTCCAGCAGACACCTCTGTTCAACACAGATCGCACGGAGCAGGAGGCATTATCATTGCTAAAGGACGAACAGCAAATGGAAAAACAGAAATAAAACATGCTCTCAGAGGCACACTCTCTCTAACTTTTAAAAAACAATTACTTCTATTAAACCTGACTCTGCTTTAGCTCCAACCTAAAATACTCCATTTTTTGTAATAGTGAGGGCTTCTTGTGTCACCGCTGCCTAAGGGTTTAAAGAAATACAAACTCTTCCACATCTCGGTAAGATCCTAAACTAACAATTCTCATCGCCCTCCTCGCTGACAGCCAGAGCTCTGGTTGCTCAGGGGGTCACACGGGGCCGCCATTGAGCCAACCTTGCTGACTCTGCCCACACTTAAGATGGCGGCCCCGCCTCTGCCCACACTTAAGATGGCGGCCCCATCGCCGCCGGCACCTAAGGTTACGCTCTGCCCGCACCCAAAATGACGTCTTCCCGCCTCTGCCCGCACCCATGATGGCGGAGCCGGAAACGGAAGCGGCGCGGCGGCTGCAGGGCCGGGCGGGCCATGAAGGCGCTGCGGGCGGCGCTGGGGCTGTGGCCGCTGCTGCTGGTGCTGGGCCCGGCCGGCGCCGTGGAGCCCATCAGCCTGGGGCTGGCGATCGCGGGCGCCGCCGCCTCGGCCCTTACCGGCATCATCTCCTACCCGCGGCTCTACTGCTACTTCAAGGAGTGCTGCCTCCAGAGCCACGGCCAGCGCGCCGCCGCCGGTGCGGGACCGGGATGGGCTCCGAGACCCCTCCCTTGATTCCCCTTGACGCCCCTAGTGAGGCCTGTGGCTGTGAGCCGCCTCCTCTTGGGGACCTCCCTGTGGGCCTCGCTCTGGGGATCTCCCTATGGGCACCTCCCCTTGAGGCCTCTTCCGGGGATCTCTTGTCCGTGGGATCCCTCCTTTGGGGTCCTCTGACTGTGGGGCTCTCCCCGTGGGCCTTGCTTGTGGCCACCTGCCCGTGGGTCCCTTCCCCATGAGAGTCGTTCCCCGCGGGACCCTCCCCTGTGGGTCCTGTGTGGACCCCTTCCCTGTGAGACCCTCCCCTGTGGGTCCTGTGCCGGCCCCTTCCCTGTGAGACCCTCCCCATGGGTCCTGTGTCGGCCCCTTCCCTGTGAGACCCTCCCCTGTGGGTCCTGTGTGGGCCCCTTCCCCATGGGACCCTCCCCATGGGTCCTGCATGAATCGCAGCTCCATTTCAGCCAGCCCTTCGCCCCATCCTAACGCTGGCAGCCTTCACACCCAGGTGGGATTTGAGGCAGAAGCCAGCAGGACCTCACACCCATCTCCTTGTTCCCACTGACAATGTTTTCTCTCCCTCCAGTTCTGCAGGAGAATTTGGACCAGAGACTGTTCGGCCAGCATCTGGTGAACAAGGTGGTTGTGAAAGCCGTGAAGGGCTTCTTGAACAACAGCAACTCCAAAAAGCCTCTTGCCCTTTCCTTGCATGGGTGGACTGGAACAGGCAAAAATTTTGTCAGTAGAATCATCGCCGAAAGCATTTATAAAAGAGGTTTGCAGAGTAAATATGTCCATCAGTTTGTGGCAACTTTACACTTCCCCCACGCTCACAACATCAATGTTTACAAGGTAAGAGTGTGCTGGGGAACCCGTGGCTGTGGAGCACAGCTTGGCTGCACTGTTGGTTTATAAATGTTGCAGCACGATCCATACTAGAAACCTCAGCGTCGTTTTATGCTGTAAAATGTAGCCTGTGTCAGTTTTGGGATCTTAACTGGGTATATCCTAACATCCATCGGGACTGTTTTTCCTATGGATGTAAAGTTTTTTTGCTTGTGTTTTGAGCCTCTCTTTAGGGAAGAGTGGTATGATTAATTTTGATAGTTTATGCTTTGCTTAAGGATGTGACTGAAAGATAAGCATGGTTCAGCAGGCTTCCTTGCTTAGGTGATGAACTGTCAGTTTAGCTTGAACTCTTTGAATGGTTGGACTTGATGATCCGGTGAGTCTCTTCCAACCTGGTGATTCTATGATTCTTTCAGCATCTTTTATTTCCATGTCACTCAGGACCAGCTGCAGTCATGGATTCGGGGAAATGTGAGCATCTGTCCCAGATCGCTCTTCATCTTTGATGAGATGGATAAAATGCACGCAGGACTCATTGACTCCATCAAGCCATTCCTGGACTACTATGAGTTTCTGGATGGGGTGTCTTACCGACAAGCCATCTTCTTATTCCTCAGGTAAGAAGCAATCTCTTAGGTTTGCTATTCTGTACGTTTGATGCCTTTTAAAACTACCTCCAGTTCAGTCTTTGGCTTCTCTTTCCTTAGCAATGCAGGAGCTGAAAAGATAACAGAGGTGGCGCTGGATTTCTGGAGAAGTGGAAGGAGAAGGGAAGATATACAGCTCACGGATATGCAGAATGCTCTGTCTGTGTCAGTCTTCAATAACAAGAATAGTGAGTAAAACCATAATTGCTTTTGAAGTGGTGAACGTGCCACAAAAGGGATGGGCTGCATTTAGCTGCCTTTTTACAGCTATGGCTTCTACTTGATGTAGCCTCTGGGTCTTGGCTAGCAAGGAGCCATGATTTTTGGGGCCTGCAGAGAGCTCTTGAGATGAAATGAAGGTTCTGTGTGCACCGTGGCTACCGGCATGTTTGCTTTCCATTAGATCACACTTGTTGGGGGAAGTCTGCACTGTGCTTTTATTGATGTACTGATGGACTACCAGGAAAACAAACAGAAATCCTGACAGTAGGGCTAGATACTGCAGCAGCTCGAAAATCTTTGACCAATAAAATGTTTTGTAATGGGGAAGCTACTTCCTTGGCCCCTAGGGCGCTTACCCTGTCTCGCTCAGTCTGTTAAAAGCCTTCAGGCAGTTATTTAGGAGCTGTTTATGGGTATCAAGCTGACACGCCAGCCCTGCTGTGGGTAGCCCAGTGCTTTTAGGTTTCCTCGCACAGAACTTCTGGTGAAAAGGATTTTCAACACCATTACAGTCCAAAATTAGCATTGGAAGAAAACCTCCTGCTGGTTTTTAGATTAGATGCAGTCGCTGAGAAAAGGAGCAGGAGATGCTGGTCTGGGAGAGCTGATAAGACATAGAAAATCAGTTTTCTAGAGGAGAGAAGGGAAGCTGAGGCTAACACTTTGAGAATAAAGCTTAAGTGCACTCAGTCAGAACTCATTCCTTGAGCTCCAGTGGACCACATCTCTCTAAAACTTCATGCACAAAGTACCATGAGAAAGAGCTTGTAGTTGGACTTGGAATCATAGAATCGTTTGGTTTGACCTTTGAGATCGAGCCCAATCCTACCTGTCCACTCCAAAACCACAGCCACAAGCACCTCATCTGCCTGTCTTTTAAACATCTCCAGGGCTGGGTACTCAACCACATTCCTGGGCAGCCTCTGCCAGTGCCTTGAGAACCGTTTCAGTGAAGAAATGTTTCTTGATATCTAATCTGAACCTTCTTGGTGCAACTTGAGGCCATTTCCTCTTGTCCTAAAAACTTACTTAGCCATTATAGTGAACTGGTGTGAGACTCTCGCTCAGAGAGCTATGATACACCTCTTGCTCCTGTTCTATCTCAGGTGGTGTTTAACTACAAAAGTTAAACAAGCCCTTTCTCTTTCCCTTTGCAGGTGGATTCTGGCACAGCACCTTGATTGACAAAAATCTCATCGACTACTTCGTTCCCTTCCTGCCTCTGGAATATAAACATGTGAAAATGTGTGTCAGGGTTGAGATTGAGTCACGTGGCTATGAAGTGGATGAAGACATTTTAACCAGAGTAGCCAACGAAATGACCTACTTCCCTAGAGAAGAGAGAATTTATTCAGATAAAGGATGTAAAACTGTGGATGCGAAGCTGGATTATTACTATGACTTCTAATGGTTTACTCATACAATCTGCAAAGAAGCTAATTTAATTTAATTCCAAAGTGGAGAACCCAGGACATTTCAATTTTAAGCACTTTTTAAAGGAAGGAACGTTGTTTTTTTAGCTGGTGCGTAAATATTCTGTCAGCGATCACGGCTCCCCAGCACTTCGGGCTTGTGCTGCCAAGGTAAGAAAGAACTGGACTGCAAGTGTGGGGGTCTGTGTCTGCAGCGCTGAAGATTGTTCTCGGATCGTGTGTTGATCATCAGAACCGTTTGGCAGACTGTTGGCACGTGTAGAAGGACTGAGACTATGACCTTGTTTTAATTGGACGTGATGTGGGTGATCTCTAGACAATGCTGAGAATTTTAATCAAAGTTCCTGTGTCTGTGAAAGCCTCCATGGGGCTGAATATTCCTGTAACTCCATTAAAAGTAGGATGTGTCTTTTCCCCATCGACATCTTGGTTCCAGTAAAGATAAGGAGGGGATTTCGTGATTAATCCAGAGTCTTCTCTCCAACGTTGTGACGTACCATTGTCTTTCTCAAAACAGTTATATTAATTGGCCTCATATGTGTCGAACCAGGAATATTAAACTCTCTGGTGTGAACAGTATTCAAAGAGCAGACTTAATATTATGAGGAAATGAGTTTAAGTTCTTGAATACCACTTTAGTGTAGTTGGTTCCTATTTTTAGTAATTTTTTACATAGAAAGTTGCCCTTGGTGTGCTCTCTAGGGAGTGATCTCAGGAAGGAGAAAGTGTGCTGACTGGTGAGTCAGCTTTGTGGAAAGAGTGTGACTTAGGAAACACGTACAGGTTAAGTTTTAAACCAAGGAAATGGAGAAGAGGTTTTTGCTCTTCCCCTACACGTGGAATCTTGGGACCAGATTTTAGGGTTCTTCCTTTTTCCTATTCTCACAATGCCGTGTGCCTTCAAGTCAGGGGTGAAGACAGAGCCAAAGGCATTTGAGAAAAACTGTGAAATGTGTCAACTCAAGTTCCTGCGAGGAGTGTCAGACTTGTTTCTCCACGTGAGCGCTGCAGAGGCTTTTTTTTCACTCCGGTTTCTATGGAAAATAAACTTTTCTCATGAGAAATGTATTTCTCAGCTACCTTCTGGTATTCTTTGCACACTATGTTTCTGGCTTAAGTGTTCATCTCCCTTCTTGAGTTCAAAGGGAATAGATAACGGGGAGGAACTGCAATTCTGCTACCTGGTGAAAGGGAAACAAATGAGATTTACAGTGGAAACTGTTTCTAGATCGTCAGTACTAATTACGCTCCCGTGGCTTTTGTAGAGACAGATATTCTACATGTGTATGTGCTGAACAGTATCATGAAGATGAACTTGCGTTCCAGAGCCTAGTTAAAACCCTGCTTCTTGTCTCCTCTCAGTGTGGTACTGCCTGAACACCTTGCAGGCTTTGACTTAAGCCACTCATGTTTTCACTGGGAGCATCTTGAAGTTTTCTCTGCAAGAGAGGGGAAAACAAAAGAGTCAGACTTCAGGGGTCCAGTTCTG
Source organism: Coccyzus lansbergi (assembly GCA_033558105.1). Taxonomy (NCBI): domain Eukaryota; kingdom Metazoa; phylum Chordata; class Aves; order Cuculiformes; family Coccyzidae; genus Coccyzus; species Coccyzus lansbergi. Next base: position 85,734 of record JAUMJK010000585.1, on the reverse strand, counting down.
CCCTGAAGTTGTGTAATATGCAAATTATCAGCCCTAGTGTTTGTCAGTAAATAAGCAAATAACCGCTTTGGACTTGGGTATTTATCTGTTTCTTTGACCTCCTGACTATAGCAAATGAATGGCTACTGGAAAAAATCGGATGTAAAACTGATTAGCCCTTACTACTGTCTAATACCTCTCATCAAAAGAAACTGTTCACTCAAGCAGTACTGGGGCTTCTCCAGCATTCACTACCCTCTCAATTCTGCTTTATGTACTGTTACAGCATCAATAGCGGCATTTGACATGCATTGGTAGCAAGTATTTAACGGTAGTGTAGCTTAGAATGGACGGAAGCTTCCTCTAGAGGGTGCAGAAATTATGCTCACAGGGTGGAGACAAACTCTGTTTAATCAATCCTGTCCTTGAAAACAGCAGACGTGGCCAGGAGCATCTCCTGTGTCTGGGTAAAGGAAAAATACGTGCCTGAAATCACTCCCAGCTCTGATCCTGTCCCCTTCAGACGGCACTGTTTCAGATCCTCACTTTGACTTTCTTGCTGTAACAGTTAACTGGCCATTATTGGTTTTAACAGGCCACTGGGAACTGGATCAGACAACATGAAAGAACATGTCAGTTTAGGGGAGACCGAATTGTGTTTCTTACTAAAGTCCAGTACAAGCTACTTTAATTCAGCTGCCTTCTGTGGGGGATATTCCAGGATTTCAGGCCATCCTCATAAAATTAGAAGCCATGGTTAAAATACAGCCATGTAGTGAGTGCTGCTTTAGACAGAGACAGCCTGGCCCTCACCCACCTGCTGTCTGGGGCCAAACATTCGAGCTGTCGTGTGTGCAGTGCTGCGCAGGCACAGTGCAAAGTCCTGATGAACAAGACAGTTTGTGCTTCCTGTATGTGCTCGCTAATGAGTTTCCTTGTGCATCGTTACAGCGCAACACACGGTTCACAACAGTGGGAACAATGGACTCTTCAGTGATGTGTGGGTTCATGCCAGCAGCTGTACCTCGCTTGAATCAGGCTGTTATGTTCACACTGGCTTTTTTTTTCTAGGGCTGGAGAGGCTGCAGATGCTCTGGCCCATGGAGACAGGATGAAAGGCTTTGCCAGCTAGAGGAGAGGTGAAGAGCTGCCTCGAATGACAGCTTTGCAGACAGCACAGAGAAGAAGAATAGTTAAATAAGCTACCCGAGGCTTATTTGCCCTGTGCTGCCTGGCAGCATGGTAGGAGATACCTTTTAATAGCTATGAAGCAGAGCAGGCAGACACTTTAAGGCTTTTTCATAGGTGTTTGTTTCTACTGAGCTGTATTTTAACACCTGAATACCTTAATCTGTTGTTGGATGACTCAACATGCTATAATATCAACAGGCTATTTAATCTGCTTATCTATTGTCATAGTCAAATTTTTAAGAGCAAAGGAAGTTTAACAGAAAGCTGCAGCGCAGCTTACGCATAAAACTGCATAAGCTACTACCTTCCTATGGCTGAAAATGATTAAACAGGGAGAAAAAAGTGAGTTAAGATTTATTCCAACTTCAGTACAGTGGTAATACTTGGTGTTTTGTAACCGCACGAGTATTTTGTACTCAGAATAACTCAAACTGGATGCAGCATTTACACCTACAAATAAGTTGGTTAACAGGCAAAACATTATACGTGAAAAGCAACAGTCCAATGTCCCAAGGTTAACGGCTCGGCAGCGTTTGGCTGTGGCGATTGCATCAGTGTGAGTGGTCTGCCGAACTCCAGGAGGGATTGGGAAAGGCAGTTGACACTTCCAGTTCAGAGCTTCCCATAAATGCCAAGCTCCCTGTTGTGATTTGAATTAACATAGTGGTGTCGAGATCTACATGTTTCGCATCTCATCTTAAAGTACGTAAGTGAGGGAGTAGATGCTGCAGCCCAAGAACAGCCCAATCGTTCTTACCCATTTAAAAACACACCCCTACAATCAACCAAGTGAGAGGCACTTCTGTCTTGCACTATAATACTTGATCCACAAGTGATGGATGAAGAAGTTAAAGCTTGCAAGAGTTTTAAATCCCAGCTTTACCAACTGGGTGAAGGTTAAAAAAATAAGTCTTTCCCAGCTCCCTGACTCGCTCATCCTTCCACACAGACATTCTCCAATGTTAAAAGCTACTATAAAACATACTTATCTAGCAAATATAGTATACTCCTTTCTCTGTGGCTCTCTAGGAAGAGCTTTGTGTTGCTGTTCTTTATGCTTCAGTATAAAAATACACTATTAAAAATAACTTCTGCCATGAAAATGTTTTCCAAGCAAGGTAAGAGTAGTGTTGCCCACTCCTAGGCTACTGAGTGCAGCTGGAGAGACTGCTACGGATCTTGGAGCCTTCAGGCACAGGGGCCTGTGCACAGACAAACCTGAAAGCTGCAACAGTCAAACCCTCATCAGACTTTCATGATTAAGAACAGGAGACTGGCCTAGTGTGTTGTAACAGTCAGATCACTCAGACTGCTGCTTAGGCAAACACCCTGGAGTAACCACACAAACTCATTTACGCCCTCAGAAGAATATAAACTTCCTTTGACATTTTCTTTGTCCCTGAAGCAGCCCAGAGACAAGAAGTTACTTCCCTCCACCCCCTTCTCTACTGTAGAGTAATGGATTTTGCTGAGCTCACCGTGACCTTCCATATTCCTGTAGCAGATGTGATACAATGCCACAGCTCAGACTTCAACTATAATCACACCTTTCTGTCCCTTAACAGCTGATGCTCGTCTCTCACTCTGCTGTGAGCGAATGGTAAATCTTCCACCATACCATTTTCACACCACAACACATCAAGGTATTCACCCTTGCAGACATTTATCGTGGTCCTGAACACACCACACATCCCTTCATTTCACCAGCCCACAAACAAGACTGTGTACAAGGAAGGGAATATAACTGCCTGAAAGAATTCCTCTGTTCTCCTTCGCTCTAGTCTAGCTTTCTGTGGAAAAAAAGAATTAAATACTTCATAACCACAGCACTTGGAACAAGCAGACAGCAGAGGGTGTATCCAGTGCTATAAATGTGTCATGCTCAGAAATTCTCTGTAGGTTAGAAAAAATAAAGGAGACAGCGTGTGGATACCAGCTAGTTCAGAGAACAGTGAGATATTAAAAAAAAAGTTTAAAAGCACACACCTCACTAGTATTTTCACCATACTCCCTGTAACAAATAAAAACGCTAAAGTGCAAATATACAGATTTCCAAAAGCTCTGAAAGTGCTTTGGAGACCTGAAGGATAGTCAGTATTTGGCTTTTGTATATCTCATGGCAATGTCTTCGTGAATATCCAGCTTGGCCTGGACAGTCTTGCAGCCTTTATCAGAGTAGATTTTCTGTTCCTTTGGGAAGAAGGTCATCTCGTCAGCCACCGCTTGAACCACCTTCTCATCCACAGCATAGCCACGGGCTACCATTTCAGCCCTGACGCACATCTTCACATGCTTGTACTCCAGGGGCAGGAAGGGGACAAAGTAGTCAATGAGGTTCTTGTCAATGAGGCTGCTGTGCCACAGTCCACCTGGCAGAGTTGGAGGACAGGGAAAAACAGGGCAGAGTCAAGGGATGAACCTCACGTTATGAAGTAAGAGGAATTTCTCATTTTCAGGGGGAAATGACTTACTGTTCTTGTTATTGAAAACTCCTACAGATAGCATGGGTTCCAGGTCTTTCAGCTGAATCTCTTCCCTCTGCTTTCCCATTGTCCAGAAGTCAAAAGCTGCTTTATTAATTAAGTCTCCGCCTGCATTGCTGTTCACAAAAGAAAAATGTACAGCAGTGAATACAGACACAACTGAACAAGAATTTCTTTCATAGCCAGTTACGCATACTGGCTTGTCTTCTTGATGTCAAACACATCGCCAAGACAGAAACCCACAGGGCAAAACTTAAGGAAAGTCTCCAGCTCTTTGTGTAACCGTCAGCGTGTGGTGGGTTGATCCTAGCTAGCAGCCAAGCACCTCCACAGCACGTTTCCTCCTTCCTGCCTCAGCAGGACGGAAGAAGAAAAGGGGAAGAACAAAAGTGAGAAGACTTGTGAGTCAAGATAAAAGCAGTTTGATAGGTAGAGGAAAAAAACGCCAAGGAAAGCTAAGAGGGAAAACACTCGCCCACCTCAATCAGACCAACACTCAGGCAGCCTCTGAAGAACCACCACCTTGGAAGATGAAACCCCTTCTTTCTCTACCCCAGTTTTTATTGCTGAGCATGACATTACATGGTGCTCAATATTCCCCTGGCCATCATCAATGCAGATTTAGCTCAGTATCTTGAAACGACTGGCAAAGGTGCTACAGACCTGAGGAAGATGAAGATGGCTTTCCTGTAGGACACCCCATCAACCTCCTCGTAATAGTCTAGGAAGGGCTTGATGGCATCTATGAGACCTAGATGCATTTTGTCCATCTCATCAAAAATGAAGACGGACTGGGGACAGGCACTGACATTGCCCCGAATCCAGTTCTGCAGTTGTTCCTGGAACAAGAGGTTGAAAAACACTGAAAAACAAGGTGTTTTGGGGATATACTGCAACATGCTTGTATGTGACAGACCCTGGGGACAACCTTTCAGATGTCAGCATCCCACAGACTCCTGGGTTGTACATTCTCCTGCAGAGAGGACCATAAACTGTGAATGATCCCTTTAACACATGAACTGAAGTTAAATGTGAATTCTTCTGCTCATAGAAAGACTTTCTCATTCCTTCTGCTCAGTGTATGGTTAAGGCCCAAAAACCAGTCTGGGATGGGAAGTCTTGGAGAAGAGAAACTTTCTTTCTGTTTGTTTAAAAAGAAGAATCAGTGTTTCCTCTTCCATACAGAAACCACATCTATCAGAACACCAGTCCTAGGTACCTTCAAACATTAAAACACAAAGACCAGAATTCTACAATGAATGAAGTAACTTGAAAAATCTCTCATGCAGGCTACACCTCATCACACGGTGCGTGGTGGGTTGATCCAGCCAGCAGCCAAGCACCCCAGCAGGATGAGAGAGGATAAAGTATAAAAATAAGACAATTAATGGCCTAAAATACAAAACACTGCAGGGCCTGCTTTGGAGAAAGTTACCTCCATCTCAGTCAACTCGCACACACAGTTTTAGTGACTGGCTTCTTTCCTAGCAGGAAGCACTGCAGAAATCAGCAGATGGCGTTGGGTGAGAACCACGTAAAGGAACTACTCTCACTTTGCTGCCTTTCTCCTTCACTTCTGGAATGCAATCCCTGCTCCATCTCTCCTAAGCACCAATGCTGGAAATACCCAGCAGTACATATCCACCTCAGGCTTCCAGGGGCCACGTGGAGCACAGAGAGCGAAACCCCCATACTAGGGGATTTAGGGAGCTGGGGTAACTGGATTACCTCATGTCCCTCCTCACCTGGTAGAGCGGGAGTTGGTTGTGGTGTGGGAAGTGCAGGGTGGCCAAGAAGAGGTGGACAAACTTGCTGCGCAAGCCGGCAGAGTGGATGTTCTCCGCCAGGATCTGGCTAAGGAAGTTCTTGCCGGTGCCGGCCCAGCCGTGGAGCGAGAGCGTCAGCGGTTTCTTGGGGCTGGGGTTGTTCTGGAAACCCATCACTGCCTTCAGCACCACATCCTTGGCCAAGTGTTGTCCGAAGAGCTTGGTGTCCAACTGTGCCTTCAGTGCTGTGGGGATAGGGAGAACTTAGTATCGCATGGCCACCAACAGGAGCCAGTCACTGGCCATGCACTAGGCAAGCCTGGCATGGCCACCAAAGAAATCTGGTCACTGTCTATGCACCAGGCAAGCTTCAGTCACCAGCAACGCACTAGGCAGGCCAGGCTTGGCCACCAATGGCTGCCAGTCACCACCATAAAAGCTCAAAATGGACACCCATGGGTACTGTCATCAGCCTCACTATGGGTGAGTTCAGTATGGCTACTCATGGGTGCTGGTCAATGGCCACACACCAGGCAAGCTCAGCATGGCCACCTATGGGTGCTGGTCACAGGGCCAGCTCAGCACAGCCACCTATGGGTGCCGGTCACACAGCAAGCTCAGCATGGCCATCTATAGGTGCTGGTCACAGGGGAGCTCAGCATGGCCACCCATGGGTGTTGGCCACTGGTCACACATGGGGTGAGCATGGCATGGCCACCCATAGGTGCTGGCCACTAGCCATGCACTGGGCGGGCTTGGCACAGCCACCTATGGCTGCTGGTCACTGAGTAAGCTGAGCATGGCCACTAATGGGTGCTGGTAACTAGCCACACAGCAGCTGGGCTTGGCACGGCCACCCATGGGTGCTGGTCACTAGCCATGCACTGGGTGGGCTTGGCACAGCCACCTATGGCTGCTGGTCACTGGGTAAGCTTAGCATGGCCACCCATGGGTGCTAATCACTAGCCACGCAGCAGCTGGGCTTGGCACGGCCACCCATGGGTGCTGGTCACTAGCCCCGTGAAGCGGCTCGCGGGCGGCCGTACCGGTGGCGTTGAGGCGGTGGCCGGCGGCGGGGCAGCACTCCACGTATCGGCAGTAGAAGCGGGGGTGGGACAGGTAGCCGGTGAGCGCCGAGGCGACGCCGATGGCCAGGCCCACGCTGAGCGGCTCGAGCGCCGCCAGCCCCGGCAGCAGCGGCCACAGCAGCAAGGCCGCGCGCCGCATGGCGCCTCCCGCGCCCCCTCAACCGCTTCCGCCCGCGCCGGCGCCGCCGCCGCCATCTTTGGGAAGGGCAAACATGGCGACGGTGCCCTGCTGATGACGTCACAACGCTGCCCTCGCAGAGACGCGAGGTTGGAGAAGTCGTCGGAGATCTTCGCGTATGACCGTTCCTATCAGTCACTAAACCGTGCCCCTCAGCACCTCATCCACCCGTTTTTTAAACAGCTCCAGGGAAGGCGCAGCCACCACTTCCCTGGCAGCCTGTTCCAGTGTCTTGCCACTCTCCTACTGAAGAAATTCTTCCGTATATCCAGCCTAAATCTGCCCCTCTCCAGTTTATATCCAACCCCCTCATCCTATCACCACAAGCCTGTATGAATAGTCCCTCTCCAGCTTCCTTGTGGCCCCTTCAGGTGCTGCAAGGTCGCTACTAGATCTGCTCGGAGCCTTTTCTCCAGGCTGAACAAACCCAACTCTCTCAGGCTGTCCTCATATGGGAGGTGCTCCAGCACCACATCCCTCAGCACCTCTTCTGCCCGTCTTTTCAACACTCCAGGGATGGGGACTCCACCACCTCCCTGGGCAGCCTCTGCCAGTGCCCAATGACTCTTTCCGTGAAAAATTTCTTCCTGATATCCAGTCTGGACCTCCCCTGGTGGAGCTTGAGGCCATTCCCTGTCGTCCTGTCCCCTATCACTTGGGAGAAGAGCCTCCCTTGTGCTTGGGATTCCGCACCCATAAGGCAGGAATGGTGATGCTGAACTTCTGTGTTGTTTCTGTGAGATCCAGGGTGACTGCCAGTGTGAAACAGACTAACACTGTTAGTGAGAATGGTGCCGATTAATGGTTTTTATTTCAATTTGCTTCCAGAATTTTCCTGCTTCTGCCAACATAAATCATAGAACAATCATAGAATCATAGAACCACCAAGTTGGAAGAGACCCATCGGATCATCGAGTCCAACCATAAATAAATAGGGATGGTTGGACTCGATGATCCTGTGGGTCTTTTCCAACCTGGTGGTTCTATGATTCTATGATAAGATACCAGCAAGAAAAATGCTCCAGTGCTGCCATGAAGAAGCAGGATATCCCACCTGTGGGATGAGCACTATTAGGATTGCCTTAAAAAGTGCTGGCAGTCACCCTGGATCTCACCACCCTGGGAAGGACCATCAGCTGGTCTCACTGACACTGCCTTACCTGATAAATTCAGTGTGTCCTTCATGTTGCAACACTCCAGGAGACTGCACTTGAGCCAGGAGTGAGGGGAGAAGAGATGCCAAGCGACAGCAGCGCTGCCCATGAAGACTGCAGTGCTGAGAGGGTCCAAAGCTGGGGTCAAAGTGGGCAGAAGAATAAGCAGTACAGCAGGATTCAGAAGCTCCATGGTGGGAACCACAAGCCAGCCTGGCTCAGCATGAATGGAAAGTGAAACAGAAATTGCAGAGTAATGTCTGTTGCACGAGGCTTATGGCTATTAAACAGGAGGGAAGCCTCCTGTAAGCTGGAGGTGTTAATGATTTAACAGGCTTATCACGCTCCAACTTGAGAACTGAAAGTGTTATGAACAGGGTATCATCATAGAGTGAAAGTTTCATCAGAACAATGCCAGTTCTGAGGGAAGCAGGACTGGAACCTCACTGCATCTTAACCAAGATGCTAATTGGTCTGGTGATTAATGAAGAACATAGCAATGCTTGGTTTGGACTTAGTTCAGAGCGGGTTGTCCTCCTGGCATGACAGAGCCCAAAGATTTCCATAGCTCTGCAACTCACAGGACTGAACATGCCAGAAAGCTGTGTTATTAAAACCAAGTTGTCATTTTTTTTAAATGAAAAACATTCTGGACATGTTGGATTGATAGGCCGAGGCCGGTTGTGTGAGGTTAAGCAATGCTTTGTGTTGGGTCATGCACTTGGGTCACAGCAACCTCATACCACACTCCAGGCTTGGGATGAATGGCTGGAAAACTGCCTTGTGGAACAGGACCTGGGTGTGTTGGTCAACACTGAGTGAACATGAGCCAGCAGTGTGCCCATGTGGCCAAGAAGGCCAACAGCATCGTGGCTTGTATCAGCCACAGTGTGGCCAGCAGGACCAGTCCCCCTGTACTCGGTGCTGGTGAGGCTGCACCTTGAATATTTCATTCAGTTTTGGGTCTCCTACTACAAGAAAGACATTGAGGGACCAGAGTGCACCCAGAGAAGGGAACAGAGCTGGGGAAGGGTTATGGGGAGTGGCTGAGGGACCTGAGGCTGTTTAGTCTGGAGAAAAGGAGGCTGATGGGAGACTTCATCAGTCTCTGTAGCTCTGGGAAAGGAGGAGCATTGGTCTCTTCTTCCAAGAAATGAGTGATAGGATGAGAGAAAATGACCTCAAATTATGCCAGGGGAGGTTCAGATTGGATATTAGGAAACATTTCCTCACCAAAAGGGTTGTCAAGGTTTGGAACAGTCTGCCCAGGGCAGCAATGAAGTCACCATCCCTGGAGGGGTTTAAAAAGCGTGTGGATGCAGTACTTTGGGACATAGTTTAGTCAAGGTCTCACCAGCCTGGAAGGGATTGCATCTTCCAAAATGCAGACTGGAAACGCAAAGTGATATGCTAGAAGCAACACAGAGAAGGAGAACTACTTCATCCATGCAAAAAGAAGGGGTAGCATGAGACACATCTCTAGATCATCTTTCCATGTGGGAGGGAGGTGGCATATATTTCCTATACAACAATAGGATGTATGCTGCATAACAGGTACCAGATGGGTGTTTAAATAACCTTCAGCTGCAACATGTCATGCTGTTATCTCGTTATCCCTTACAAGTTAAATGGGTTCAAGCTGTGCCTGGACACAGCTGAGATGTCTAATAGCAGTGGTGAGGCTGACATTGATGGCAATTTCCTTGAACAGCTGTCTGGAAGCTCCAAGTGGAGCACAGACCCTGCAACACGCGCTCCGCAGAGCAATGTCTTGTTGCCTGTCGTGTTGTGCTGATGAGTGAGTTGCTCTTCTGGTCTCACTGCCCTCCTGTGCCCTGGGCACAGAGTGGACATCCTCTTATGTATTCACACTGCACCCCCTGACCAGCACGTGGGGTGGTGGCAACCAGCCAGCAGTGGTTCATCCTAACTCTGCTGCCACAAGCTGAAGGTAACTGAAAATTTGCAGCGGAGAACTTTCGAAAAGCAATCAGCGTGCAGTAGTTGGGTCAGGGTGTCTGTGATTTGTGATGCTGACGAACAGTGGAAGTGGCGTGATGAGAAGGTGAGGGTGTGGGGGGATTGTAGGAAGAGAGAAGGTAGGGATTTGGGGAGCAGCAGAATGTGCTGGGGCCCAGGGGGTGTTTGCAATGAGTGGGTGATAAAGCTATTGTGATAGGAGAGGTAGTGGATATGGGGTGGGTGTGTAGCAAAGCGAGAAATAAGTGAAAGACGTCCCTGCTCACTGCAGGGATTTTGGACTAGATGACCTTTAAAGGTCCCTTCCAACCCAAACCATGCTATGATTCTATGACCAGTGATGCAGAGATGGAGTAATTACGGCCAAGGGTGAGGAGAGAAGAAAGTCCCAGATGAGAGCCTGGCCTTACTCTGCTTTTGGTGTGTTGAAATAGGCTGTCACCCACCCACAGTTTGATTTGTACGTTGTTGGTTTAAAGTCCAGATTCTCAGGGCTTGCAGCTCCATGGAAGAGAGCCTAGAGAATTTGGGAAATGGTTGGTTAGCGTGGCTTTCTGATCACGAGGCAGCATACCTCACAGCTGGCTGAGGAGCCAAGAAATATAAAGCCTCCAGCCAGGGGACAGGGTGCTAGGAATCAATGCTGCAGCCGTGCCTTGAATTCATAGAGTGCAAGAGGTTTCCAGGTAAAAATTGTAGGGTCAGTGAGTGCTTTTCCCAGGAAAAAGTCTGTATTTTTGTTGGAGAATGTTTAAGCTCCTCAATATTTCCAAGTGCTTGGAACTGGATGGTCTTTGAGGTCCCTTCCAACACAAACCATTCCATGAAAGAATGGTGATGACTGCTGTTTTACACAAGGTGCCGGGCTGGCAAGAGGTTCTCACTGAAGGTTTCTAACTGGAGAAGTAGGAGACTCTCTTTTCCCAATGTTCAGTATAATTTCCATCTGAATGTGTCACTGTCCACATCTCTTCTCTCCCTGCCTTCTGACTCTGGCTAGTTGCTCTATAATGTTCAGAGTTTTTCTGAGGGGAGTTCAGTTTATTTTTGCCCTACTCCGTATGTGGCTTGGTTTGTTTTCTTTCCCTGCTTCATTTTCAGCATCATTTTCCAAGTGCTCCTTATCCTGAACATAGAGATGAGGCAGTGACAGGAAAGGGCTGCCACTCTGACATATATTGGGATCTTTTCAGGGTAGGATTGTGATGAGTTTTATCCAAATAGAGCACCTGGTTAAGCTCCAAGGAGGCCACTAACGCTGTGGGAAGACTGTGACTCACTGGAATGCATCCGTTGACCTTTCTATAATGTGACAGTAGCAATAACACTAACACAAGACACCACAATCCACGTTAATGTTGAGCAAACACTGTCTAATCCTAGCAACACCCAGGGAGTCAAAAGACTGTCATCCTTCTCTTGCAGGTAGGAAAATTGAGGTTTATAGATGATGTAAGTTCTTTTTAACCTGTTAGTTCATAACAAAAGGTTTGGCAATTCTGTTCTGTCTTTAAAATCTTTACTCAAGTGCTTGAGTGTTATTTAACCTGGGGAGGCTTAAGAATCCTTGTCTGATTTCTGAAACTGGAGTTTTTTGGTGTCAACCTGTGGTGTGTGAAAAGGGGCACCAACAAGGAAAACCATGGATGAGCTTGGGATCTGGGTGAAGTGAAGCACCACACGCACATTCAAATAAATCTGACCACGTGAAATAATTCTTTTAAACATGTCTGAACCCTTGTGAAATTCTGATATATCGGTAGGTTACTTTTTAATTTTTTTTGTCTGGATGCGGATTTCCCATCCAAGATTCCCAACAATAAAGTCCTTTTTCCGGAGCCTGTGTTGCAGTCAGAGGCCAGAGTCTCGCTGTGCTGTAGAAGCAGAATGAATAAGGAGCTCTATGGATTCACTTCACAGCATTTGGATCCAACAGGGGTCCAGACTAGAGCTTTGCCTTCTCTACGCTGGCACAGCCCCTACCCAGAGCAGCCAAACATCAGGCAAGGTTTAGGAGTGTTGCTGCTGCCCTTTGGCCGTGGTGAACACTGACAGTCTCTGCAGAGGGAGACAAATGTGATTTTTAATCTGATATCAAGTGGTTTTCAGCAGGTGGAACTACCCAGGTCATGTTACCTGGTAGGGATAGGCGAAAGGTGGAGAAGAGGGAGGTGTTTAAAACCATGCTTGATCAACAGCATCAGTGTGGGTTAGGGAAGTGGTTGTCTCACATTTCTTGCCTCCTCTGAGAACTTCCTTGAAAGCTAATGTTTTATCTATAAAAGTGCAAGGTGAGAAGCTAGCTGGGAACTACTTTGCTCTTTATATGGTGAGACCTGGTGCCGAAACCCATTTAATCTTTCTGCCATACCCACTCCTCAAGCAATAATGTAAGGAGAAGGTCTTTCTCAGAACGAACACAGGGAGTTATTTAAGTGCCCAGCAACCAAACTGTCTCTCTGCTTCTCCCAGACTTCTGTGTGCTCCAGAGGGAGAAGGAACGGAGAGAGTCTTTGGGAAAAATGAGAGGATCCTGTTCATCTAAACAGGAGATGCCAAGGCTGCCATAGTGACAGGCTTTGAGAACAGTTTTTTTTAACCTGTAACTGGATGATCTTAACACGTGTCCATTACTAAAATGGATTTTTATGGCACAGACACACTCCAAGCCGTGTAGGTTTTGTGCCAGGAGTTAAGATGTTATGTGGTGTAAAGAAAATACCAAGTGCTGCAAAGAGACTTGGGCTCAGGTGTGTGTTTTACATGGTGGCTTGGGGGTGTCTGTTGCAGGGCAAGAGGATACAGCAACTCAGGGTCTAATGGTACCACCCAAAGCCAGGTGCAAATAAGCAGCAGGCACCTCTGGACCATGCAAATCCACGTGGGCTGGCAGCAGAGAGAGGCACCCTTGGGGCAGGAACGGAGGAAAGCAAAGCAGGGTGTGGGGACTGGTGTTCTACCCGCCTTGCCTTTTCACTCCTCAGCGCTGCTGCCACAGAGCTGGCTCTGCTCCATCCTAATTGCCTCTGGGTTCTGATTTCAGGGCCTGTGTTGTGCAAGATCGAGATAAAGTAACTATGAAGTGGTAGTGATAGAGTCCCTGGATGGGCTATCAGGTTGTGCTTGGATGCTGGCGGTTAGACTCTGTTTTGACTTGTAAACTAAACAGTCATGCTGCAGACATCCTCTGTGGTTTAGTGATTAAATCTGGGGAGTGTATTTGGACTCCAGGGGTCAAGCCAAGGTGCTGTCACCCAGCTCTGAGCCACATGGGCTAAGTCACAATATCTGTGCTGTAGGTTCCTCATTGGTAAAATGTGGATGCTGCAAGACTTGGATTCCACCAGCTTCAATTCTGCTCTTGGATTTCCCTCCCCGCCCACTTCTTTTTAGAACTGAGTCCAGAATATGAAACTGGATACTGTTCCTGTTTGGCTTTGACTGGGCTCCAGTCTTGGTCTGGGATCTGCTTTCTGGTTTTGTTCTTCAGGCTGGCTTGGAAGCAGCTGTAATTCAGTAGTTCTCGTGTGAGCTTGTCTGTATGTAGCAATAGATTTCATGAAGAGAGCAAGAAATAATAGGAAACTTTAGCTCATGTTCTATCTTAAAACTTCAATTCCGTTGTAAACAATAATTTAGGGATAAAAGCCGTGTGAACGAGATGAAACCTGAAGCTGATGAAATCAGAAGACACTATCCTTGCATTGTGGGCAGGATTGCTATGGGAAGAGGTTTATAGGGCATGAGTAACGCTGTGCCCTCGCTCCAGTCATGGGCTCTGATGTGGCAAGTGCCTTGTATTTCATCCAACCTACATACAGTGGTGGTGTTATTAGGCAGACATCCCCATCCAATGCTTTGGGACCCTTGGGTGAAAGAGGACTTAGAAGTGCTCAATAGGTTTGGAGCTGGACTGGAATTGGAGGCTGCGTTTGGCGTGGGGTTTGCAAAAGTAAACACGCTGCTCTTTCACCCGCCTACTGTGGAAGTGCCATAAATACAGGTCACTAAAATTAGTCTTGCAAGGTAGCTATTCTGACTGGTGCCTCTCTTATTCCTGCTCCTATGGCTCCAATTCATGCTTGAATAAAGACCTCTGCTTGCTTTTGACCAGCTCCAGCACTGAGGAATGAGTAGCTTTACTGGGAGAAAGCAATTACTGCTGTAGTAGAATCATAGAATCATAGAACAACCAGGTTGGAAGAGACCCATCAGATCATCGAGTCCAACCACTCCTATCAAACACTAATACAAGCTTCTGCATGTATTCTGATAGGCCAGGTCCTCACTCCCAGGCTTGGCCGGCCACGTACGAGTGCACTCGAGGAAGCATGTCTGTATTTGCTCCTGTGGAGGGTTAGGTGACACTTCCTGAAAACAGGACAATGAGCAGTTGTCACTAGGTCTCAGTGTTCAGAAATGAGTCCTATGATTTATGCAGAACCAGTCAAGAGCCATTGAATTCTTTCATTTTTACAGCATCCGGCTGAACTGCTCCACGAGGATCTGTTAATATCTCTTACTCTGAATGACTTGGAAAGTGTCATTCTCATGCATTAGATATGGAGACAGATTCATTGATGTTAAATAAGGCTAGAGGAGCAGGAAGGGATCTGAAAATGTTAGGTTCTTTTTTCCAGGAGATATGTTATCTGACAGGAAGAAAAATGTACTCCTCTAAAATAAATGGCTGTGTGCAGGGCTTTAGTTTCCAGCTATTGTTAAAATGGGTGTTTGAGAGCTGGGAACAAGCTCTTGCTGGTCAACAGCGAGCTGGAGTGAGCTGAAAACAGGAGAATGGATGTGCTCTACAAAGAACAATGTTAAGTCCACGTTAATAGAGGAGACCATGCTGGAGGAAAGGCCCCGAAGGAACAGAGATGAACAACCCATATCTATTGCCAGATGGCTGCAGAGTGATCTGTCTTCTATAAGAACATAGCTGGAATTCCTTCGGTTTGGGAGTAGTCCCTCCAGAGTATGTAATAATTTGATGTGGAGTCATCCTAGACCCCTCAGTGAGGTCTCAGGGGCATTTAAAAGAAAAATGAGCTGTTAGGAGGTGAAAGGATGGTTGGAGTGCAAGGGGTGAAAGGAGTTGGCAGTCATGTGTTGGTCATCTGCTTCCTTTGGTGTTGGACGAAATGAGAAAGTATGACTGGGATAATCAAAAGCTTGGATGAATCTCCTTTGAAGAGAGATGAAAGTGGATGGGACTGTGGTAAAGCTGAGTAAGAGGTGGTTTCACAGGCATGTTTCAAAGGAGTAAGCCAGACAAAGCTGAGCAAGAACTACTGTCCTTCCTAAACATCTCTGTGATGTGAACAACAGGGTCTGGAGATCCAATAAAAAGATGATTGTTATTCTTATAATCTTAATTTAAATATTATTTCACTGTGGAATTTATTGTCTCAGGACAGTGATGCATGCAGTCATCAAGTATTGTCATGTATGACACAAAGTCTGCAAGAAAGAGAATTAAACCTCGTGATTCAGAGCTTAAATTAACTTCTGACTCTTGAAGACTGGATGAACCAGGGTGTATAGGGCCAGAGAGCCTCAGTCCATTGCTAGCTACCCCTGGGGCTTGTCCTACCTTGAAACCACAGTGAGCCTCAGAGCTGGTACAGCCCAGCAAGCTCCTTGCTCCTGTTGAAGAGCAGCAGCTCCCTTCCACCAGGGAACATGCTCACAAACTTCCCCCATTGTGGTCTGGGGCATCTCCCTCCCCCTTTCTGCTGCCCGACTCTCCTTGTGGGCCAGTTTTAGCTCTGCTAATGTGGCCCTAATATCTGGTAGCCTCCCATCCCTACACCCATGCCACAGCTGCCTTCCCACCAGGATCTAGCCTCTTCCCTGCTAATGGGAGAGCACTTCTTGTTCAGTTTTGGCTAAGTTGGTGGCACTGTCATCAGGAACGTGCTGTACTAGACAGATGCGTTCTGTTGCTTTGTAAATATTTGTAACGAGCACTTATTTCCTCCTGGAGGGCTGTGGGGGGCAGTCAGGGTTGGATAAACACAGAGTGGAACGCATTTCTGGGCACACATCATGGACGTGAGGAAATCAGGAGAGGAATCAAAACATGGGGAGCAGGCAGAGTTCCTGAAGAGTCCTGCTGAAGCTGATCACTCAGGAGGGCAAGAAGTCTTAGTTCAAATCTCTGCCGGTGGAGTAGCATGAAGAGGCTTCTCTACTTTGTATCACTCGGGCCAGGTTTTGGTGTTGATAAATTAATTCTGGGAAGTTTTATGGTCCTATATCCCCTCCCCTTTCCTCCCTGTGTGTTTAGGAAATGTGCCCTGACTTCTAACTTTCAAATGCAGTAGTTGTGGCATCGCACAGGGCATGTTATCCCTCATCTGACATCCAGGCAAGGGCCTCTGAGCTTCATTCCCTTCTCCTTATCTCCTTCTCTCCTGCCTTGGAATGTGACTCCATCCTGGGTCATGCTCTATGAGTGCTCCCACTTCCATGAGCAAGCGGGTACCTGAGATAATGACACCACAAAAAGCTTCAAGGCAACAGGGGCTGTAAATAATGCAAGTAAATTACTCCCTGCATTCCAGGCTAATTATGGGGAAGCTGTTTATTATTAACATCAGAGCTGAGACCTGGCCCACCTTTCTCCTGGCTAATGAGATGCTACAGCAAGCCCAAAAGACACTTTGTGCGTCACCCAAAAGAAAAAGGGAAAAGAAAGTTCTAACATAGAATCATAGAACAACCAGGTTGGAAGGGACCCATCAGATCTTCTAGTCCAACCATTCCTATCTAACACTAAACCAAGTCCCTCAAGACCTCATCCACCCGTCCCTTAAACACCTCCAGGGAAGGTGAATCAACCACCATCCTGGGCAGCCTATTCCAATGCCCAATGACCCTCTGACTGAAAAACTTCCTCCTAATCTCTAGCCTAAATCTCCCCTGGTGGAGCTTGAGGCCATTCCCTCTTGTCCTGTCCCCTGTCACTTGGGAGAAGAGCCCAGATCCCTCCTCTCCACAACCTCCTTTCAGGTAGTGGTAGAGAGTAATGAGGTCTCCTCTCAGCCTCCTCTTCTCCAGGCTAAACAACTCCAGCTCTCTCAGCCGCTTCTCATAGGTTCTGTTCTCCAGCCCCTTCACTAGCTTCATTGCTCTTCTCTGGACTCGCTCCAGAGCCTCAACATCCTTCTTGTGGTGAGGGGCCCAGAACTGAACACAGGATTCAAGGAGCGGCCTCACCAGTGCTGAGTCCAGAGGGAGAATCACCTCCCTGGACCTGCTGGTCACACCATTTCTGATCCAAGCCAGGATGCCATTGGCCTTCTTGGCCACCTGGGCACACTGGAACATGCATCTGGAGCATAGCTGCAGGCTGAGAAGTGACTCAGCTCCAAAAACCTCACTGCTGAGAAGCTCTGACTTCTACCTGGGTCGGGTCTCATGAGAAGGAGGCCCTGATCTGCTGCTCTGGGAAGCCCAACCAGCCTCCTGCTGCTGAGGGCGTTGCTCTGAGAAGTGAGAGCATTGAAAAGATCAGAGTGTGATAAAGAGATTTAGACAATGCGACCTACAAGGAAGGGTGGGAGGAATTGCTGCTGTTTAGTCTAGGGGTGGTGGAGAGGATGCAGAGAACGCAGGGTTTCAAAAATAAGCTTTGTGTTTTAGAAAGCTTTGTGGTAGGTGAAGCTCTAAGGTAAGGCATAAAGGAAAGCCCATCTTGGCTTGTTTTATACTTTTCTCCTTTTTGGACTAGAAGATCCGATGGGTCCCTTCCAACCTGGTTGTTCTATGATTCTATGATTTGCTGTTAAATGCCAGATCTCCGTAAGGCTGAAATCTGGGACCACATCCCCTTTCTCTCGCAGTCCTCGTAGCAAACCAGTGCTCTTAATGCTGTAAAACGTTCCCTGGTTCCCATTTCTCCAGCACATGGAGACAGGATCGTGCAGCATCCTTTACCTTTGCTCTTGCTCAAGAGCATCCCACCAAGGAATCTGTATTTACTCTGTAGTTTTGCAAACGCTTGGAACCTCGGAAATGTTTCCCAATTCTGACATTTCTTTGGCAGGAGGATTTGTTTCTCTTCTCTCCCAGTTTGGCGGGGAAAGTCCGGTTTTTTGGGCAATAACAGAAGTGGGTTTTGCTGTTGTTTACAGATGGAATCTTGGTTCCTGGGAAAAGAAACACATCACGAGCTGCTGTGGTGTGGCTAAGTGAGAGAGATGCTGGTTTCTGCCACACCCCAAGCCCTGATCCCTCTTTCCCACCTTGGCCCCATGGCAGCAGTGGCAGGTGCAGCTCTGCCTAAAGCCACTGTTTACACCAGCTGGGTCAGAGGGAGAAAGCAGAAGAGAGGAGAAATAATTTTCCTCAGCCTCTCTTCCAGCTGGGCTGCATCCCTGAAGGCACAGAGCAGTGCAGCCAAGGAATTCTTTCCTCTTTAGAGAAAGTCCAGGCGTGAATCCATGGGATGCTCAGAATAAGAGAAAATAATCTGTCTCCCACATGCTCACAGTCTGAGATGATGCTTTTCCAGCACCTTCTTGCTGTCGCAGGGAACACAGTGACTCCCTTGCAGCCAGTGTGGGTGTGAAGATTGAGAGCAGGGCAGCAGCCCAGGAGCAGGAAAGGATAGTGGATGGAGCTGGGGGGAGAAGGCAGGAGGAGATGCCACTGCCTCTCACTTGGCCCTGGTCCTGGTCCCTGTCTGAGGAGCAGCAGCAGCTCGCTCTGCTCCTCTTTGCCTTAGACCTGGAGCTGCCACAGTCCTGCCCCTTCCTGGGGCCTCTCCTGCTGCATCTGGTGATCCTGAGTGTGAAGGACTGTTTGGGAGAGTCTGATTGTACATTCCTCATGCCTGAGGCCTCTCGGGTAGTTCAGCCAGGGCAGTCACTTTAAAATGCAAACCAGACAACATCTGCCTGAGTTTGCCAAAGGCTGAAGCATCCCATTTGTTTCAGGAGATGGTAATGCTGGCAGTTTTGCTGCTGGAGGACTTTGCTGTATCTTCTGCTGTCCTGTACCCTGCAAAGAGGAGTGAGGAGCCCAGGAGCTGGAGGATGGGGAGCTGCAGGTGAAGCAATGGGATTTCATTCATCTGAGGGAGAAGGTGTGTCATGGTAATGTGATTTCATGCAGGCTAAGGAGTGAATGCAGGTGGAACGCCTTTCTCTTTGATAAATAACTAAACTGCTCATGCCTTTACTTGACTACATAGCTGCGTTTGAGCATGAGCAGCTGGATTTCCTGGCTGGGTGCAGCCAAGAGCAAGTGATCACTGGGACAGGGCATGTCTGAGACAAGGCTTTGTGCTGGGAGAAGTGGCAGGAAAAGAGGGCACCTGTGCCTATGGCAGTACTGGAACGAACTGGGATAGTGGCTCAGCACTGCTTGGAGCTGTGGGCTGAGCTTGCAGGTCCAGGGCAGACAAAATCCCAGCTGGGCTCTACACCTTCTCCACCTGCATGTGGGAGCACTCTGGAGAAGTGCCACCTGTCTGCCTGTCTCTTCCGGGCTGGAGCAAGTCCCCTTGGGCTCTTTGCTCAGCCCAGGCTGTGGGACGTAATTACCTGTTTGAGAAAAATTGAGGGAATCTAAACTGTAATTGCTGCTCTTTGAGATCATGTTGGAGCCCAGGCTGTGCCACCCAGCAAACCTGCCTGTACTCCACTGACAAGGATTTATTACACAATCAACCTTCTCATGTCACTGCCACCAGGAAATTCCCCAGCATAGCAATAGTGGAAAACATGCAGTTATAATACTCTAGTGTAACTCAGCTGTTCAAATAAATAACTCATGTGGGAACAGAGAGTGATTTTTACTCCATAACCTTTTGAAAGCAGTATTATTATTATTAGAGGCTTCTATTTTTAAGTACTTTTCTAAAGCATCTCCCATGAATTTGTCAGTTCCTCTGCCTGCTGCAGTTCAGTTCCTCCTCCAAAAGCCTCTGTCTTTTCCCCTCAGCATCTAGGGTCAGCCTGACCTGAGGACTAAATCTTTCAAAGCCTGATCCTGATTCTTATTAACCTTCTCTGCAAAAAACCCCAACACTGTTAGCAGTGTTGGTTTGGGGTAGGTTTTATCCTAAATTGAGAACTCTTGTGCTTAAGGTTTAGGGCATGGGTTTTAGTTTAAAGACAACTGGGACCTGGTCTCATTCAAGCAATGGCTCTGTCCTAACAGGATATGATCTGTGGAGGAGGATGAAACCATTAATATTAATCTGTTTCCGCTCAGATTAATGGGATAGTTGAAGAAGCTTCTGGCAGCTGTGTTGCTTTGGGTCAGGAACTCCAGGAAGATGCAGCTTTGGATGTGTCCTACCTAGTGCGGGACCTGTAAACTCAAAGCTGGGATCCCAGGAGCATCACACCTACCTTCACAGGCAGCTTCTGTCCTTCCACCCTGTCCATGTAGGTGCTGATCCTCCCCACTGGGGTTCAGCTCTTGAGTAATGGTGAAAAGGTCTGAAATGCATAAACATGGGGGAAAAGCAACTTTCTTTGCTCATGTGGTTTTCATAGACCATGAGCCTGCCCAGCACATACAACACCTATGCCTGGATCCGTCCCAGGGGTTTATGCCTAAATAAACTGTGCTTCTTGATCACTTCATTTAGTTTAAGTGTCTGCCGGTTGCTGGTGCAAATTGTCTAGGGCTTCGTGCCTGAGCTTGAAAAGTGCTGAGGAAGAGAAAGTCTGTTTGGATGGCAGAAGTCCTGGCTTGTCTGCAGGTGGTATCAAGATTATGTGTATTCCTGCTGCCCGGTGAGGTGTGCTGGCTGCCTCGGGAGGAGAAGAAGGTGCACAAAAGAAAAAGGTCTCCCTGCCGAAGAGCCTGCAGGCTGGATCCTCAGCTGGTAAAATGGGGAGCGACTCCATGCAGGGTGTGATATGTTGGTGAAGGGTCCGGGTTACAGGCCTTATGAGGAACGGCTGAGAGAGCTGGGGGTGCTTAGCCTGGAGAAGAGGAGGCTGAGAGGAGACCTCATTACTCTCTACAACTACCTGAAAGGAGGTTGTGGAGAGGAGGGAGCTGGGCTCTTCTCCCCAGTGACAGGGGACAGGATGAGAGGGAATGGCCTCAAGCTCCACCAGGGGAGGTTCAGGCTGAACATTAGGAAAAAATATTTCACAGAAAGGGTGACTGGGCACTGGGACAGGCTGCCCAGGGTAGGGGTTGAGTCACCTTCCCTGGAGGTGTTTAAGGGGATGGGTGGACGAGGTGCTGAGGGACATGGTTCCTCTGTACGAGCTGGGCCAAGGGCTGCTGTGCCCAGAGCAGGAGGCTGCCTTAACCCCACAGCAGCACGCCAGAAAACTGCTCCTCTAGCTTGTTCTCCCTGGGGAGTGAGGTGCCTCCAGACTCCCATTGCTGGGGACAAACCTGTCCTTGTGCAGCAGGGTCTGTAGCAACACGACGGTACCCTCTCCTCTTGGGTTGCCATGGACTCTCTTGGAGAATATAGTACTAATTTTGCTCAATGACTGTTAAAAAGTTCAAAAGCCCTGAAGAACAAAAGCAGTCCTAGAAGCACCAACACTTCAATGGATTCTTTGGTAAATGACAAACCCTAGTACTCCATTCTTTGGGGTTTGGGGGCTTTTTTTTGTGGCTTGAAATGAAAGTTTTTATTCCAACATGACGGTAAATTGAAAAACTTCTCGCATCTTCAAAGCATTCATTTTTCACTCAATCTCTGACAGCTTCCGTTTGTCTGAAATAAGTGTGGGCTGTTTTTTTTTTTTCTGTGTAAAGGAACCAAATCCATCCCTTCAAATCTAATAAATTTGGAGAGCTCCGAGCTGCCGGCTTGCCGTAGGTTTGCTGCTGCCAGCGCTGGGGCCAGGGTTGGGGAAGAAGGAGTAAAGTTTTGCTTTGGAAGAGCAGCCCAGCTGCCTGCAGAGACTTAGATCCCACTCCTTCAGGGTTTGATGGCTATGGAAAAGGCAGCTCCAAATTCAAATGCTGCTTTCTAGACCCAGGACGGAATTACGCCCCAACTGCCCTGATTCACTCCGAGGAAACCAGGAGGAGTTTTTGGGGCTGGACGGGCTGGTGTTTATTTCTCTTTGCAGGTTTAGGGTTGCGGTCAGTGACTTGCCTGCTTGTGCTTCCAGACTGGTCACTCAGGACCAGCCAGGAGCATCAGGGAGCATCAGGGCCAGCCAGGGGTGCAGGAGCAGCCTCCTGGGTACTGGTGGGGTAAGAGACAGCTCTGTCCTTCAGCAGGTGGCTGTGTAGGGGAGGGCACAGCCTGCACTGGGCAGGACTGGGGAGTACTGGGAGTGCTGCCACAGAGGAGTGGGCTGAGGGATCTGGGACGGAGGGAGCACTAGGGCTGGAGGTGCTGAGGTAGGTGCTTACCTTTTTCCTTATTCTTCCTTTTTCCCACAGTGGGTTGGCTCGTGCCCCTGGGTGAGCAGTGGCTGGCTGCGTGAGGGATGCTCTGTGCAGCTCTGGGCACAGACAGGAGGGGAGCTGGGGCAGCGGGATCCTGAGGAGCTGGTTTAGGGAGGCAAGAATTCTAGCTGTGACCAGGCTGAGCCTTGCTGGGGTCTGCACAGTCAAGAGGGGTTGTATCCCAGCCTGGGGACTGCATCCCTGTGGAGCTGGTGGGTGCAAGGAGTGAGGAGCCGGACCAACCGGCTTCGTGTCCCCATCTGGGATTCACTCACCAGCAGCTTTACCACATCATTTACTCTCGTCCAGCATGAAAGGGTCCATAGGGTTTGGGCTTTTGCTGATGACCTGTGTCGTCTTTAGCCATGGCTGTTCCTGCCTCTCTCCCACAGCCCCTCCCATCAGCCCAAGCAAGATCTCTCCTGGCTGTGAGTTCTGCAGGCGACCGAGTGGCACCTTCCTTCCAAAATGATGGAAAACACAGTCTTTATGTCATTTACGTTCTACAGCACGATCTTGATTTTAAAAATGTATGTGGTTGCTATCATTACGGGACAAGTGAGACTCAGAAAGAAGGTAAGTTCTGTTTCCTTTACCTTTTTCTCCCTTTCTGGCTTTTTCCTTAGGTTCCTGTGGTTTTTCTTTCCTTTTTTTTTTTTTTTCCTCGCTTTAAAGGCCAACAAACTTTTCCAGAAGCCAGTTGAGTTTTCTTTGACTTAAGTTGAAAGCAAAACTTGTTTCATTTCTGTGGCAGATAAATATCTCGCTCCTCTTTGGCTCTTTTTGTTTGTTTCTACCATCTGTAGCTTGATGTTTATGATTTCAGAGTCCTAATCTAAATAGTAATTTCAGATCTGAAATGCCACACAGGTGAACTGCTTCTGGAAAGAGGCTGTTTACAGTCGGTTTGCCATGTCGGGAAGAAAAGGAGGAAAGAAAAAAAGGCTTAAGAACAAATTATTGCAATGGTCTTTTCTTTTCTTGCAATGTAGCAGAAAGATTTTGCACTTCCAGAGGCTGAATTGCTGTGTCTATGCTCCAGGAGAGCAGAAAGTTATGGAGAATAAAAACAATAGCTGGAGGAAATACTCCCGGGGCACAAAGGAGAAATACAGGGAGGACCAGGAGCTCTAGCTGCCATCTGGAAACGGGGTTAACCAGACCTTTTATATGCCCACAACCCAAACTGAACTCAGGGCAAAACTCAACTCTCTGTTAAATCTGTTTTAAAGTAGTTGAGGAGTTTCTGACTGCATCAGTGAAATAGGAGGGAGAGGTTCCAGCTCTCAGATAAAATACAAAGAGCTATTCCTGTGCTGCAGCATCGTTCTAACAAATGATTTGGCTTCTCCCCTTGTGTGTCTAAGTGATGCTCCAGCCCTGGGACAGCCTAGGCTTGTAATGTGATTAAAGAAAACACCAGGATCCTTTCGAGGCTGCAAAGTGAAGCTGCCACATGTAACCTTGTCCCTGTGGAACAGCTTCTGAGCAAAGGTGGGGAGCTTGTATAAATAATTTTTATTTCTAGGTTTTTTAGTGTAAGATCTGATTTCCCCAGGGCTGGATTCAGTCGCACAGCATCACTGCTAAAAAGCTAGGTGGGGAATATTCTTTCTTGGTAGGGTGAAGTAATCTGTCAGTCTTGTTATCTTTTGGATGCCTCACTTGGTGTCTGCAGGCTCTGTGCCAGTACCGATCTCACCTTGTGGCTGGCAAAGTCTCCTTTTGACAGGTTTCATGGGGAGAAGCAGACTGGGATGAGGCTGGATCTCCTTTGAAGCCCCTGATTTGGGATCTGCTCAGCAGGCAGAATTGTTTTTTTCAGAGAATAAGGGAAACCCTGCAGAGTTTTACCTCTAGGACCACACATATGGAAGTGCAGTTGCTCTTGTGTTTGTGAAGGGTGGTGAGAAACAGGTGCCGGAAGATCTCCTTGGGTAGGAAGAAATCCCTGCTGGTCTTGGGGCAAAGCTTCTGCTTGTAAAGCTCCCGAGAACATTCTGAGCATGTATATTTTTTCTTGCAGGCGTTTGCAAACCCGGAGGATGCGCTGCGGAACGGGGGGCTGCAGTACTACCATGAGGACCCCGATGTGGAGCGGTGCCGCAGGCGAGTACGCAGCGGGGCTGGCATTTCCCTGGGAGCTGCTGGCAAAGCAGCAGTGGGAAGCTAAAGGGCTCATTAGTGACGTAATTACCCCGATGAGTTTGATGCTTGGAGCTCGGTTGCAGGACCCTGTACACTGTGGCAGCTTAATATTTAATGGAAGCAGCACGGTGTGCGCTGGAGCGAGGATATGTGGAAGGAGCTGGGTTTGGGGTCTGGCTCGGTCACGATGAAACTCCTTCCTAGATATTCAAAATCCTGCAAGCCTAAGGGAGCTTGTCCCTTACCCACATCCACAGGCTTTTCATGTCCTGCTCCAGAAGGACCCTGAACCCTCCCAGACCTCTGCACAGCTTGGACAGTAGAACCAGGCCAGCACTGGAAGTATGTGACTAGTCACAATGCTCCATTTAGGGGTCTGGGAAGAGGCTGGACACCATGGCAATAAATTTGTCTCTCTAATGGGGCAAACCTTATATCAGGTATTCAGTCCTGGGCTTGCTTTGCTGTCCCTTTTCCCCAGGAGGTGACTGGAGTGTTGGGCTGGATCTCCATGGGCTGGTGATTTATGGAAAAGGGGTTGGAGCCGTCCCCTGGTGTCACTGAACCCCCAGCTGCCAGCTCTGCTGTGGGTGGGGGACTGCGCTGCTCACTTCTCACCTCCTGCGAGATTTGCTTCAGAAAACATCCAGTGCCACCTAATCCGTGGGCCTGCAGAGGGAGGAAAAGGGGAAACAAGCTGTTCCCTTGCTAAGAAAAAGAAAATAATAGTAGTAATAATAATCATGAACTTCCTTTGACTAGTCAGGAAAGACAAACTTCTATAAAAATAAATAACCAGAGCTGCATTAAAGACCTGGGGAAATCTGGGATGTGATTTCTGCAGTTAAAGCACTTGGGGACAGTCCCTGTTGGCCTATTCACAGCCTGGGTACTGATCAGCTCATTCCCACTAGGTGCTCCTACAACAGCAGGACTCATTTTAGTGTCTTCTCCAGGTCAATTCCTCTGTGCTGTCCCAAAATCACACCCAGAGAGCAAGTAAAATAGCGTTTTCAGAATTTTTCTTGCCATGTTCATCCCCTGCCCTTGCTTGGGGATGTGGTTTTTAATCTAGGGACTGTTCCCCATGGAGGTGGAAGAGCAGGTAGGAGAAAGCCCCTTGTTGTGGGGTTGGTGGGGTGCTGAAAGCCCTTAGAGTAGCTTTTTTGGGGAGGTACAACAGCCTGTGCATTCCCTTCATGCTTCAGCAAAGCTGGGGATGGAAAGAGCTGAGGGACAATATGTAGCAGCAGGTGCCTTGGCCTGGGCTTTGGTGTGAGGAGGGGGCAGTGAGGGACGCTGGTGTTCAGCACATGGGACATTTTGTGTGCCATGGTGATGTGAACCAGCTGCTGGACCTGGAGCCTTGTTCATGTCCCCGTGCCCAGGCCAGACAGCGAGGATGAGTAGTTTGGCACAACCTGGGTGACTGGAGCCCTTCCCTGAAGCTCCTGCTCCGTCACGCAGAGACCGATCCTGCCTGGGGACAAGAGTCACCCTCAAAAAGAGCAGGGCGCTCAGTGTTGGAAATTTCTGATGCAGAAGCTTTTGGTCTGAAGAAATCAGTGTTTGGTTGGGCAGTTAAAACACAGCCCTCTTTCTTCTCCAAAGTCAGTTTTCAGCTGGGCTGTCCCAGCCTGTGTCTGCACTAAGGAGCTGTAACTGAATGTTCTAAAACTTTCTGGCTACTTCTCAGCTTGTGCCGAAGAGCAGTGCAGGCATCCTGGCCTTTGCCTCAGGGAGAAAATAGCTTACAGTTTTCTCTGAGCTTTGTGAAGATTTAAATGTCCTGGGGCACAGGAATGGGGAAGCAACCGCATTTCTTATCAAGGCTTCATCTCTGTCTCTCAAACCCTCAGAGACAACAGTGAAAAGGCAATTGAGTCTTGTGCCTGGGTCACTCTCCAGCCCCGATCTGAACCCACCAACCAGGACACAAGCCAAGAGTCCTCCTCACCGTAACACGGGACCAGAGTCTGTGCTGCAGAAAGCAGCTCTTGGAGAAACAGAAGGAGAGATGGAGGTGGTGGGAGAGCGAGGGCAGCCTCACTGCTCTGGGGAGCAGTTTCCCTCCTTCGAAGGACTGTACCTGAGTTAAGAGGGACACAGCCTGTGCTCATGGCACAATCCACTCCTGGTTTTGTAGCAGTTATGGTGCAGGTGGTAGTAGGTGATGCTGTGACATCCAGGCAGGTGCATGTTCAGAGGGAGCACAGGGTTTGGTCCCATCAATGTGTCATCGAATGGCCACAGCCGTCCCTTCTGCCTGGCTCTGGTGCAATTAGGTGCTGGCAGGGTGCCTAGGGTGCTCCTCCCCAGTCCCTTGGAGCAGAGCCATGACCCCTTCCATCCTGGGAATTTCTCCCCTGGAGAAATCACAGCCTGGAAACCGCCTCGTTATTGTTTAACGTGGTCGGTTTGGGAGCTGTGCCATGCTGGCACCGCACCAGCTTGGAGCCTTTCACAGCTTTGCAGGGTCGTTTTTCACTTTGTTTATTTAAAAGCAGTAACTTTGGAGCTGTCATCCATTGTAGCAAAGGTGTCCCAGTCATGGAGGGAGAGCTTTGTAGCCCAGCATCCCAAGCAAGAGACAACGGGTGTGAAATCCTGCTGCCTGCATGTTTTAGGGGATCTTCCTCCTTTGGGGGTTGCATCCACCCTGTCTGATGGAGCTGCACCCTTGGCTGGGTGCTCTGGCTAGAAGGGATGGGAGGCGGCAGGGAAGCCTGGTGAAAAGGAGCAATCTTATTTCCCTTTTCAGGGCCCACCGCAACGACATGGAGAACATCTTTCCCTTCCTCTTCCTTGGAGCTGTCTACTCCCTGCTGGATCCCAGCCCTGCAGTGGCCAGGATCCACTTCTTCATCTTCTGCGCGGGGCGAATCGTCCACACCATCGCCTACCTCCTGCGGCTGAAGGCTCCCACGCGCTCAGTAGCTTACAGCGTGGCACAGCTGCCCTGCTTCTCCATGGCTCTGCAGATTCTCTTGGCCACCACCCCATACTGGTAACACCCAAAGAAACCAGCCTTCCAAACCCCCACGTGCTGCGCTCGGCCAGTTACCCCGGCTGGACCGGGTGGTCTGTGTGTGCAGGCATGTGGTGGGTTGCCAGGGAGGCCACCTGCACCCCAGGGATGCTCAGTGCAGCCTTGAGAAAGTCCCTGTGCTATTGAAACCAAGCAAGGAAGTCACCAAAGAGAAGGGACGTGTCTCCTCTTATAGCAGGGAAGGGATGGGGAGGTAGGTTTCTCTTGCTCCTGCTAAGGATAATGGGAAAAACCACTCAGACTGCCCCTCGAGGAAGGGATTCATTGAAGAAAAGAACGTTCTCTGGCCCAAGTGCATTTGGAACTGGGAGTGGGAAGATATGCCCTTTCCCCTTGGTCATTCACCCTGTGAATCAGGAAGAGGAAACCACGAGGGCCTCATGGAATCTCTTGGTCAGCAGAGGTGGGTGATTGCAGAGGGGGGTTATAAAACATCCTGCCTCCTCCTGCCTGGCCGTGTGGGTCTGTGGAGAGGGGGGAGCCCTTGGTTACAGAATCATAGAATCACCAGGTTGGAAGAGACCCACTGGATCATCAAGTCCAACCATTCCTATCAAACACTAAACCATTCCCCGTCCCCATGCTGAGGAGGACAGGAGGCAGGGGCCTGCCAGGCAGTGTGACATGCAAGTCAAAATCTCTAGGGTGATGCTGCGAAGCCACTGGTGTGGTTCAGTGCTCCCAGCATTGCCTCATCTCACGGCACATGCCACAGCTCCTTGCTGGGAGCCTCGCTGCAGGCCAGAGCTGGTCCATCCCAGCAAGGACCTCCCTTGGCCAGAGTTCATCAGCTCCCAGCCAGCAGCAGCTGTGGCTTTTCCATCTCAGTCTCGCCGTGGCAAGATGTGCCTGGAGCAGCCGTCAGGAATCGCTCACCTTGTATACAAAGCCGGACACAAAGCTCTGGGACTTCTGGAAAGACTGAGATGCTTACACAAAACAGAGGGTTTGCTGTTTGCAGACAGAGCTTTCTCCCGGGGGCGGTATCTGCATTCACATGCTGCTGGTGCCTAAAAACACTCCCAGGGTAGCAGACTGAATTTCTCTCGCTCTGTTTGTAGACTTTCTGTGGCCGCAGAAAGAGTCCATTGCAATCTGGGGAATGTGCCGTGACCGCTTTGGGGGTGTTTTCTTTCAGCTCTTTCCTGCTCTCCGCTGCTGCCAAGCCATGCACAGCCTGGCTTAGCTGGTGTTTGCAGAAAGCTCTGGAAAGGAGCGGAGTGGCTTTGAACCTCCTGGCAGGAGGAGGATACCACTGCTCTGAAAGCCACCAGGATAGAGATGAGAGGCTGGGACAAGAGTAGCACAGGATGACAAACCCTCCTGAGCTCCTGTTGTGCAGCTGTCACAAAGAGCCCAGGGCTGGTCCAGGCAACCCCTTTGGAGGACAAGGCAGGAAGAAAGCTCTGCTGTTCAGTGCCTCCTCCCTCCTCTAAAAGTGACACAGAGTTTTGCTAAGATCACAGGAGGAAACCAGAATGGGCAGAAAATAAATTCCCCTTCCACGTGTCCGAAGCACGAAAGCTGTTCCTTTAACTCTGCTGTTCTCAGAAGTGTTTTTAACTCACTTTGCACCTGCGTGCACGAAGCATGAGGTGAGACATGAGCACAAACCGATGCTCTGAGCCCATTCCCAGCTTGGGTCGCAGCTTCTGTACCAGGAACTCCCGAGCCCAGCCTTAGGCTAAGCTGTTTGGTGAGGTTTGGAGCAGAGTGCGCAGCTCTCCAATGGGGGATGCAGGG
Organism: Coccyzus lansbergi; assembly: GCA_033558105.1. Taxonomy (NCBI): domain Eukaryota; kingdom Metazoa; phylum Chordata; class Aves; order Cuculiformes; family Coccyzidae; genus Coccyzus; species Coccyzus lansbergi. Next base: position 56,582 of record JAUMJK010000585.1, on the reverse strand, counting down.
CCCACTGGGTATGGAGAGCGAGCAGGACTGCAGGTTCTGCAGTTTGCTCTTGGCCAACAGAGCCTTAACAGATGTCTGGCTAATAAATTCCCCTCTTAACAAGCCTTTTCTGCCTCACATGGTGCGGGTCCCGAACTCCTGTACATTTTGCTGCTGCTGCACATGCATCCTGGTGACAGGAAGCAAATATTCCCAATAAAAACAAATCATTGTTCTCTGATACATCCTTCCTTCGGGAGCTGCAGATGCAGCTGGGTAGCAGCTGGCTCCAGCCCCAGCAGGACGGCTCTCCAGCTGCAAAGCGCTTTGCTAAATCCCACTGCAGAGCCTGGAGCGCCCCAGAACTCCTAAAGAGATGTCCCTTTCTTCTTGGTCTATGTACCTTGAAGAGGAAGCTCTCTCCCAGGTGTGCATTGTTTGTGCTAATCCTTTAAATTCAGCAGAACTGGAGCTAATCATAGAAGCACCAGGTTGGAACAGACCTATAACAAAGCAGTTGTGCTCTTTTCCTTCCTAAGGTAGCAGGTTGCTACAAAGCTTGGTGTCCAAATATCCCTCCTCCATCCTAGCTTACCCAAAGCAGGTCTGACATGCTCTGTCCTCACAAGCTTTCTTCACACCCTCCTTGTGCTCAGCCAGGTGCTTCTTCCCCAGGAGGTCAAGCTGGCGCTTAAATCCTGGAGGGCTGGAAAAGCTCAGGTAAGATGTGGTTGCTCTCGTTTCTGTTGTTATGACTTGCAAAGGAGCTGCTTTTCAAGCTCAGCAGTCCCCTCCTTTACCTGGTAGCTCGCTGGGAAGCAAAAGCTTAATTTCTCTGGTTTTGCCCTGTTTCCTGAAACCGCTGCTGTTTAGAATCATAGAATCATAGAATCATCAGGTTGGAAGAGACCCATCGGATCATCAAGTCCAACCATTCCTATCAAACACTAAACCAAGTCCCTCAGGACCTCGTCCACCCGTCCGTTAAACACCTCCAGGGAAGGTGAATCAACCACCTCTCTGGGCAGCCTGTTCCAGTGCCCAATGACCCTCTGTGTGGAAAAACTTCCTCCTAATCTCCAGCTTAAATCTCCCCTGGTGGAGCTTGAGGCCATTCCCTCTTGTCCTGTCCCCTGTCACTTGGGAGAAGAGCCCAGATCCCTCCTCTCCACAACCTCCTTTCAGGTAGTTGTAGAGAGCAATGAGGTCTCACCTCAGCCTCCTCTTCTCCAGGATAAACACCCCCAGCTCTCTCAGCCGCTCCTCACAAGGCCTGTTCTCCAGCCCCTTCCCCAGCTTCGTTGCTCTTCTCTGGACTCGCTCCAGAGCCTCAGCATCCTTCTTGTGCTGAGGGGCCCAGAACTGAACACAGGATTCAAGAAGCAGTCTCTCCAGTGCCGAGTACAGAGGGAGAATTAGGTGATGCTGCCCTGTCACTGTCTGTGTTAGGTGGTTGTGGTGGACAAAAGAGCTCCATGTGGTTGGTTTTTTTTCTTTCCTTCACGCTTTCTGCTTTCAAATAAGAAAGGCAGAGACTTTATAAAAGGGACTCTCTCCAATATATTTAATACATTTTGCTGTGGTTAGGAATGTAGCTTGGATTGAGATATTGTCACGGAAAGGAAGAAATGGGGCTGCAGAACCCTCCAGCCCCTATTTGTGCCAGCTCCTTCAGCCTGGTTGGTGCCTGGGGCTGATTCCCTGCTCAGGGAAGCCAAGGTTATGTGCAGAGCTCCGCTTTTTTTTTTTTTAATTAAAAAAAAAATAAACCCTGCTGTACTGGCTGCAGGGAAAAGCTTGGGAATGTGAACTCCCCTGGCTTCAGAAAAACAAACAGAAAAGCCCACGAGGCAAACTTCAGAGAGGCCCAAGCATTGTGCTTGATTTGAAGCGCTGCGGAGGTTCGTGAGTGGCAGGATGGAGCTCGCTCTGCGCTGTGTGCCCAGTCTGAGCCCCATCAGGGTTCTCCCAGGACCAAGGCTGATGGGACAGCCGGGAGTGTCTGCTGTGTGCAGGACAACCATGAGCTATAGCATCCCCTTCCTTTTCCCAAGCAATATCTTAAAGCCCAGGGCTCCCCATTTTCTCCTCTGGCCTCAGAACAGGGGGAGATGAGCCTGAGGTCTGTTATGTATTTGGTTTTCACACCTGACTCAGAGCTGAGGTGATAACACTGCAAAACCCACCTGGGGCTGAAGAGCTCAGAGGCTGGTGCTCCAATATTTGATTCACACTGCTGGTTTGTGTCTTCTGCTGAGCCCAAGGTGTCTGGAGGTGGGAGAAGAGCAATGAGAGAGACCCACCACAAGCCACTTTCTGTCCCCCACACTTCCAGACAGTTCAACTCCAGGATTGCCCCAACCCCTGAGCTTTGGGCTTACCCCTTCCTAACCTTCCTATGCTGCTTCCTAGGGGGGGTCTCCTCTTCATCCAACTTTTCCCTTTACGGGGTCTAGGATGAGGATCCCCACTCGAGCATCTTTCCTCTGACAAAAGTCACTCTGCCTTCCCCAAATCTCCCATTTCTTCTAGCAGGTGTGGGGCTCTCCCATCCTGTGCTGTAAGGTTTTGCCACAAAAATCCCTTTTTCCTCTTGAGGAATTGGGATTCCCAGAGAGGGAAGAGCGAGAAGAACTAGCTCTACAGGCACAGACATCCCAGCAATTAGTCCCCTGGAAAAGATAACCAGGAGAAGCCTCCTGGATAAGCATTTCCTTGCTCCTCTGTGGCATCAGCAAGGATGAAGGTGGCACAAGGAAAACTTTATCCACCTGATTTTTCCCTGCCTGGCTCCGGAGCTGAGCTATGAATCATAGAATCATAGAAAAACCAGGTTGGAAGAGACCCATCGGATCATTGAGTCCAACCATTCCTATCAAACACTAAACCAAGTCCCTCAAGACCTCATCTACTCTTAAATACCTCCAGGGAAGGTCAATCAACCACCTCCCTGGGCAGCCTATTCCAATGCCCAATGACCCTTTCTGTGAAAAACTTCCTCCTAATCTCCAGCCTAAATTTCCCCTGGTGGAGCTTGAGGCCATTCCCTCTTGTCCTGTCCCTTGGGAGAAGAGCCCAGATCCCTCCTCTCCACAACCTCCTTTCAGGTAGTGGTAGAGAGTAATGAGGTCTCCTCTCAGCCTCCTCTTCTCCAGGATAAACACCCCCAGCTCTCTCAGCTGCTCCTCATAAGGCCTGTTCTCCAGCCCCTTCACCAGCTTCGTGGCAGAGCAGGATGATGCAGAGAGCTGAGTTCTGCACCCCAGAGCCAGCCTGGGTTCCAGGGCTTCGCTGAGCGGGGCTGCAGCTCCCTCGTGTGGCTGCGGGGGGACCAGGTTGTCCCCAGGTTGTCCCCAGAGCCCCCAGCCCCGGGCTTGGGGCGGTGGAGTCAGGCATGCTCCACGAGGAGGGTGCAGAGAGATGGGTGCTGGTCTTTTCTCCCAAGTAACATGCGCTAGGACAAGAGGGAATGGCCTTAAGTTGCTCCAGGGGAGGTTTAGACTGGATATTAGGGGAAAAATTCTTTACTGAAATAGTGGTGAAGTGTCAGTCACCCGTGTAGATGTGGCACTTGGTTTAATGTGGCACATGGTTTGATGGCGTGTGTTGATGATTGGATTTGATGAGCTTACAGCTCTTTTTTTCCAAGAGCTGGGGGTGTTTATCCTGGAGAAGAGGAGGCTGAGGGGAGACCTCATTGCTCTCTACAACTACCTGAAAGGAGGTTGTGGAGGGGAGGGAGCTGGACTTTTCTCTCAAGGGACAGGGGACAGGATGAGAGGGAATGACCTCAAGCTCCACCAGGGGAGGTTTAGGCTGAACATTAGGAAAAAATTTTTCACGGAAAGGGTCATTGTGCACTGGCAGAGGCTGCCCAGGGAAGGGGTTGAGTCACCTTCCCTGGAAGTGTTTAAGTGACTGGTGGACAAGGTGCTGAGGGACATGGTTTAGTATTTTATAAGAATGGTTGGGCTCGATGATCCAGTGGGTATTTTCCAACCTGGTGATTCCATGATTCCTCGAGGAGATCATATCTGTTCCTTTGCCTGTCAGCCTCTCCAGAGCAGGCAGACGCAATGCTCTGCCTCTCTCCTGGCCACACTGTGCATCTGTGTGCAATAACTCTCCCTTGGCTTTTAACACCCACTACAAAGTGAACTTTGCTTCCTCCCTCCTTCCCGAACTGCTGCAGAGCACTTCACCCCAGCAAACAGCTTCCAGCTTCTCAAATGGTTGGACTCGATGATCCGATGGGTCTCTTCCAACCTGGTTGTTCTATGATTCTATGATGATGAAATGCTTTGCTGCACCCTCGGGTTAATTCCTCTTGGGGTTTGGAAAGAAGCAGCAGTGAGTAAAATACTGTATCAGCCGCAGGGAGGAGATGCTCCTTCCTGATGGAGTGCGGAGTTTGGAGTGACCAGGACAGGAGGGGTTCAGCTGCCGGGAGGTGACATGTTGCTGTCACATGTAGATATGTTTCTGCAGCTCGTAGGTGGTGACAGCAAAGCTTGGAAGGTCTCCAGACCTTTCTCTTGCCACCAGAGGGAGAAGGGCTCAGTGAATGGTAGTGGGTGGGGAGGCTGCTGTAACCACTGGGTGTCTGTACAGTTCATTCTGGACTGGGATAACCAGGCTGGCATCCCTGTGAGTCGGGAAATGTGAGCTCTGCTTCATCTCACTGCTGTGGCAGCCCATGGTGATGACAATAAAAAAAACCCCTTCTCATTAAAATATTGCAAGAGGCAAACTTCAGCTTTCATCAGTCAGAAACCCACACACCAGCGTTGGTCTGTGGGGTCGGAAATGTGGAAATGGGGTATAGAGAGGTCCTTCCATCAGCTGAGACTTGCCTTTTGGTTGAGAAAATGAAGCACAACTTGCTGCTAACTTTCTTGCAATCTCCCCCAACCACCTGAAGTTGTGCTGCGCAGAGGGAGAGCAGCTCTCCTACAGAAACCTGTTCTGATGATCATAGAGTCATAGAACAACCAGGTTGGAAGGGACCCATCGGATCTTCTAGTCCAACCATTCCTACCAAACACTAAACCAAGTCCCTCAAGACCTCATCCACCTGTGCCTTAAACACCTCCAGGGAAGGTGATTCAACCACCTCCCTGGGCAGCCTATTCCAATGCCCAATGACCCTCTCTGTGAAAAACTTCCTCCTAATCTCCGGCCTAAATCTCCCCTGGTGGAGCTTGAGGCCATTCCCTGTTGTCCTGTCCCCTGTCCCTTGGGAGAAGAGCCCAGCTCCCTCCTCTCTACAACCTCCCTTCAGGTAGTTGTAGAGAGTAATGAGGTCTCCCCTCAGCCTCCTCTTCTCCAGGCTAAACACCCCCAGCTCTCTCAGCCGTTCCTCATAGGGCCTGTTCTCCAGCCCCTTCACCAGCCTCGTCGCTCTTCTCTGGACTTGCTCCAGAGCCTCAACATCTTTCTTGTGGTTGTGTCGGTGATAGACTGCTTCCTAGGAGGAAAAAATCCCCCGTGCTGGAAGAGGAGGAGAGGTAGCACAGTGCCTTTGAGCTCTTTGCTGGCAGTCTTCCCCCAGCGCATCCCTCCCCTGTGCAGTTCAGACCCTGCCAGGTGAGCTGCAGCTCTCAATGCTTCCTTCTGGCTTGCAAAACTAGCCCATCGCAACTCCTGGGAGCTGCTGGACCATGGGTTGAGAACTTCTGCTCCAGTGGGAGCTGAACTGAAGCTGGGACAGTTCAGGCAGGAAATAAGTGACATATTTGCAGCGGTTAACAGTAATGAGTCACTGGAAGAATCTGCCTGAGGATCTACAAGCTTTTCACTTCCAGGGATCTTTTGACTCTGGGCTGGATGCCCTCCAAAGGGATGCTCTGCGTTGGCCACATGCTGAGGACACGAGGATGCTGCTTGGTGATACTCTCTGCCTGGGGCTAGGCAGAAGGGTGGGCAAATGACCTTAATAACCTACAACTCCCTTATTGAATGAATAAATGTTTACAGAGCAGTAGTGGAGCAGGACAATGGGGATGGTTAAGCTGCTGGTTTGTGGGATCCTGGCTATTGGAGTGGGTCAGCACATGTCGATGGGCTGTGTGTCCCACAGATTAGACCTATAAATCGTATGTGGGATGCCCTGAGTCCTAGCACACAGTCATAGCTCTGGGCACCAGCTTGGCTTCAGGTGCCCAGGCAAGAGCTCAGGGTCTCTGAATTTACCCACTGCCTCAGGGATGACATGAGCTCTGGCTGCATTGGGGAGGATTCATGATCCTTTCAACAGGCTGCAGGGAGGTTATTCTCCCTCTGGACTCAGCACTGGTGAGGCCGCTCCTTGAATACTGTGTTCAGTTCTGGGCCCCTCAGCACAAGAAGGATGTTGAGGCTCTGGAGCGAGTCCAGAGAAGAGCCATGAAGCTGGTGAAGGGGCTGGAGAACAGAACCTATGAGGAGCGGCTGAGAGAGCTGGGGGTGTTTAGCCTAGAGAAGAGGAGACTGAGAGGAGACCTCATTACTCTTTCCAACTCCCTGAAAGGAGGTTGTAGAGAGGAGGGAGTTGGGCTCTTCTCCCAAGGGACAGGGGACAGGACAAGAGGGAATGGCCTCAAGCTCCACCAGGGGAGATTTAGGCTGGAGATTAGGAGGAAGTTTTTCACAGAAAGGGTCATTGGGCATTGGAATAGGCTGCCCAGGGAGGTGGTTGATTCACCTTCCCTGGAGGTGTTTAAGGCACAGGTGGATGAGGTGCTGAGGGACATGGTTTAGTGTTTGATAGGAATGGTTGGACTCTATGATCTGATGGGTCCCTTCCAACCTGGTTGTTCTATGATTCTGTGATTCTCCCTCTCCTAGAACTGAAAACAGGGTGGGATGACATGAGAGCTCAGGATAATGTCAGCCACAGGGATTTGCTCCCTTTCTGCTGAGAGCTGCACGGAAATGGCTGTAGCTGCACCAACAGCTGGTGCCTCCTCTGTCCTGCCAACCCTCTGAACTGGTTGTTTCCCTGCAATTGGCTGATGGATCTTTGCAGTGGGTGAGAAGAGGGTGCTCTCTCATCCCATTGCCCAGTGCAGTCTGTCCCCTGCCCGTGCTGCTTGTCCAGGGCAAGTGGGGAACCCACCAGGCAGAGCTATGTCCCCGTTAAGTGCGCGAACACATCACTACTCAGTAAAATATTTATTCCTCATTATTTCACAAGAGTTGTTTTTACAAAAACCTTACAAAAAATTTCCAAAACAGAGACATGCAGAAGAGAAAACAACAAAAAAAAAGACAAAACAAAAAAAATCCACAGTGGATCTTGTTACAAGTAATTGAAATGTACAAATAGAAAGGGTGAGAGGGAGCTTGGATTACAATAATCCCTCTGTCCCGCTACCCCTCCCTGGGTGCAATTTGCATCTCGTCTCGGTGCAGCTTCAGTGTTGACTGACAAGCTGCGATGAGCTGCCAAGAGCACGGCGAAGGAGGGGCCCTAAGATTAGGAGCGAATGTTTTCAAATATATATACACATATAGATATTTAGTGAAGAAATATTTATTCCCTGCTTTTTTTAGGCTTGCAGAAACGGCATCTGCAAACTATTAAATGGGTTTATTTTCATTAATGCTCTCAAAGAGGCAGCAACGTTTATATCCCTGTGGTTTCTTCTTGTATAACTGAAAGAGCCCTGTGCTTTCCATGGGAATAGGACCCCCCCCAGCCCCGTCTTCCCACTCCAAGCGGCGTTTCTCATGGTGGATGATTTGATCCACAGTAGATCTGTCTTCTCCCCCTAGTCTGGTGTGTCTCTACCTTTATCAGGTCTCTGTGTGGTGTCTCGCTGCAGTCGGGGGATCTGTGTGCTCCCCTTCTGGCAAATGAGGGTGGAAAATGTGGTTGGAAATAGGGGTGGGGGACACGGGGTGGGTGTTTAGGGTGACCGTGTTCCCTGGGTGAGGTTGGGCTGTTCCCTCTCCATGCTTGAAGAGGAGGAGGATGCTGTTTCTGACTGGGGGCTGCATGGAGTAGAGCAGAGAAATCTGGGGAAAGATGGAGGGGCTGGTTCACCCCCAGCTGGAGAAGTCACTTGCTCCTCTCCTGGTCCTTCCGTTGAGCCTTCAGCTCCAGGCAGTGGGTGAATCTGAGGGTCCTGGTGTCATTGCAGCCACTGGGTGCCACATGCTGCTGAGCAAGAGCCCTGCTGGGCGAGGGAGAGGTTGCTTCTGGGAGCAGGAAGGACCTGGGTGGGCATTTTCGGCCTTGGCATCACACATTGGAGGGTGTCCATCTGGAGGAAGCACGTTAGCAATTGCTGTGTCTGTCCTTGGTTCTACCACCACAATCCCTGGTGAGGCTGAGCCCTTTTAGGCAAGCAGGGCCCGTGTCTCCTCTGTCCAATCCACTTGTGTGAGCTGGTGGTGTCCCCAGGCTTGGCTGGTGGACCTTTGCAGTGGGTAGGAGCATGTGGTCTGGTTTCCACAGGGCTTTATCCACAGGTCAAACCTCCATCGCTCTGGCTCGTCTCCCACTGCTGCAGCATCAGCAGGGGAAGGTGGAGGGTGCGTCTCTCTCGGGCTCAGTCCCACGGACGAAGGACTGGGGTGGCGTAAACCTGAGGCAAGATTGCCCTCCCTGCATCCATCCTCTGAACATTCCTCTTTGCAGCCTCATTAGGCTGCACGGCAGGGTGGGATGAGGGGGAAACCACTTCCTTTCTGCAAAACCAAAAAAGCCCACCCCTACCGAGTCGCCAGCCCCGGATCCCCACACACATCTGTGGAGCTGCCGATGGGGAGGCTGTGCCTCCGGAAGGCGAAGCCTGCTTTGCCGTTGGCACAAAGCACTGGGAGCCGCCTACTCAGCTGAAACCCAACAGCTTTTTCCAATTTTCTCTTTCCCTGGGATGGTTCAATGACCTGGGGCTCTGCAGAATTGCTGGCAAGACCACTGAGGCAGGGCAGCGGTGCCTGTTTGGGGACCAGCGGTGCTCCCACCGGGCTCATGGGAATGCTCACAGCCTCCAAGCGAGCCTGTTGAGATGCTCCGGCCCTCCTCACCCCTCTGGGAAGGAACAAAACCTGATGCCATTGACGTAGGCGATTCCTAAAGGCAAGCAGTGCGGTACAGGAGGCTGCCGAGGGCTGTCCGTGCAGCCCCCTGTCAGCTTCCCAAAGTCTTTCTCAAGAACCGTGGCTGGCGATGCACAACGAAGCAAAAGTGTGGGTCGGCTTCGGCATGCGCGGTTGAGTGCCACAAGTCGCAGCCCAACGGAAAAGGGGTTCATGATCCTCCCACCGCTGCGCTCGGTCCCTGCGGGAGGAGGAGACCCAATAACTCTTTGGCTCTCTGGGCGCGATACCCAAATTGGTCAAATCCAATGGTCCAAGATCCTTCCATGTTTGGAAGCAAATTCTTGTTCCCTTGGCAAGTCTGTTTGTCCTCGGCGAGCGCGCGGGGGGTATGTGTGTGTATATATAGCCTTTATTATAAGGGTGCACGGAAAAGCAAGTTCTAACCGAGTTTGCTCCATATGTGGCTATAATTATGCGCCACTTCGACCTGGGACCGACTCTACCTTCAAAGGGGAAGAGGAGAGGAGAAGTGCTGAGACATTGGTTGAGTGGCATATGGGTTGGGTGAGCAGTGGTTTTGTCCTGGACGGGCACGGGAGCTCCACGCTGTATCCTGGATGAGGCCATGGGGTGGGCTTTGCCTCGGTCAGTTCACGGTTGGCACTTGGTTCTGATGGAGGCTGAACTCTTTGGCTTTGAGGCGCAGGCTGGCGATGCTGTTGGCCATGTTCACCCCTTGGGTGGGCGTCGCAGTCCCGCTGGAGCTGTAGGAGGGCACGGTGCTGCAGGGAGGGGAGCAGGGGAGGAATGAGGCACGACCCACGCAGGAGTCCTCATGCCCTGCACAGTCCTGCCGGCTTCCCAGGCCAGACTGGCCATTCCCTCTTAAGGCATCTCCCACAAGAGCAGTCAAGGCTTCGGCATTTTTGTGTGGCTGGATGCATGTGGGAACCCCTCAAACAATGCACCAGAGGGCCCTGCCTTGAGCTTTTGGCCAAGAGGGCTGGGATCCAAAAGGAACCCGGGCCACCTCTCATGCCGAGATGTGGGAAGGGTCAGCACGAGGCCAAGAGAATCTCTTACGAGCACCCTGCTCCAGCCCTGAGGCCCTCTCTCCATGGAGACGGAGAATCCTGCTTAGCAGCAGGCAGGGGATGCTTAGGGCTGAAACGGGTTCCCAAAGCAAAGCCGGACAAGCTCCTTTTGGACCCTCCTTTTGAACTCCCTGTGTCCTCAGCACAGGGCTGCGCCGCTGTGCTTGTGGGGCTGTAGCTAGGCGGCCTGCCCCACGGCCACCACCTCCCCAGCTCCTCCAGCGCCTGCACCTACCTGTAAGGGGAGGTGCTGGTCCAGGAGAGATATTCTGGGGTCAACGCGGTGGGTCGTGGTGCCATGGGCTGCTCAATGGCTGCTTCCTGGCTGTAGGATTTGAGGAGCGACGCTGATCTGTTGGCCAGCATTGCCCTCTCATTGCGGCGAAACTTGGCTCTGCGGTTCTGAAACCAGACCTGTGCGTGGGGAGGGAAGGCGGTCAGTGGGGACCTAATGCCAGCAGGGATGTCCCAACCTCCTGTCCTACCCATCGTGGTCATGTATGGGGTGAAGCGGGAGAGGGGACGGTCCTGGAGACGAGGCAGAGGGTGTAGTTGTCTCCCACACAAACATTTGCTCACCTGGACTCTTGCCTCGCTGAGGTTGACCCTCCTTGCCAGCTCCTCCCTCACGAAAGCGTCGGGGTAGTGCGTCCTCTCGAAGACTCTCTCCAGCGCCTGCAGTTGGCTGCTGTTGAACGTGGTGCGGTTTCTCCTCTGCTTCTTCTTCCTCTTGGCTGTCCCACGGCTCGGGCTCAGGCTCTCACCTGAGGGGAAAGCACAGAGGAGATGACATGAGCCAGATTCATGTGAGACCCCATGTGGGGTCCCGGTAGGGCTTGAACCCTCCTGGGGGTCTCAGTAGAAAGCAGCATCCAGGCAACCCTGTGGGGTCCATGAGAATGAAAACCCCTTTCAGAACCTGCTGCTGCTTAGAGTTAAACCAAATATTTACAAAGACCTTTGGGGGTTTGTGTCGGGCTAAAACCATCTGGACCCGATTTTAAATATCGTTCTGGGGCAGCACTTGCCACAAACTGCGGGGACTGTGCCTCACACCCCCCAACAGGGACACATCCACAAGGTATCTTTGGCTTGGCTCTTGCTAAGAGTTTAGGTCAAGTTTTCGTGGACGGTGATAGAAATTTAAGGGACATGGTTTAGTGATTGAGAGGAATGGACTCAATGATCTGGTGGGTTTTTTCCAACCTGGTGATTTTATGATTCTATGAAATTCAGGAGCAAAGCATCTCTGAGATGTGAGCATCTGCTCATCCAGCTCTGGTCTTCAGAGCTAGGAACGAACAACGCTGCGTCTTGCAGAACTCAGCCTCCTCAGTGTTTATTTCTGGCTTTGCTGGCTCATGGAAACATGAAGCTGAGGGTGTAGCTTGGTTTCTCAGTATTGATCCTGGGCTTTCAGCCAGGCTGAGATTAATCTCCTCTTTGTCACTAATATCATCAGGTTTAGGCAAGTTTATGAAGTCTTTTTTTCTGAGATACGTCGTCAGCTGCCTGCAAAGGCTTCACGGGGAATGCATCTCGCTGTCGTTCTTCCTTATGGAGGTATTGGTTAATTATTCTTTCCGTTAATAAAGCATCTGGATCTAATCTGTACCTACTGGTGGGAAAGTATTTTGGAGTGATTTGAAATGTTAATAGTTTTACGACATTCTGATTCCAAGCAGGGTTATATTGGGGTTTTCTGCTCTATCTCACTGCAGAGGCCGTGATGGCAGGACTTGCTGCTCCCTGAACGTGGTCAAGAAATAAATACTTGCTAATAAACGATCTTGATACTTACTAAGTAGATGTGCAGTGTTTTTAGATTACACTTGAGCAAGAAACAAAATTTACTGGAGAAGATATTAACTCTTCTGCTTCAAGAAGGATGTTGAGGCTCTGGAGCGAATCCAGAGAAGAGCAATGAAGCTAGTGAAGGAGCTGGAGAACAGGCCCTATGAGGAGCGTCTGAGAGAGCTGGGGGTGTTTAGCCTGGAGAAGAGGAGGCTGAGGGGAGACCTCATTGCTCTCTACCACTACCTGAAAGGAGGTTGTGGAGAGGAGGGAGCTGGGCTCTTCTCCCAAGTGACAGGGAACAGGACAAGAGGGAACGGCCTCAAGCTCCACCAGGGGAGATTTAGGCTGGAGATTAGGAGGAAATTTTTCACACAGAGGGTCATTGGTCACTGGAATAGGCTGCTAAGGGAGGTGGTTGATTCACCTTCCCTGGAGGTGTTTAAGGCATGGGTAGACGAGGTGCTGAGGGACATGGTTTAGTGTTTGATAGGAATGGTTGGACTTGATGATCCGATGGGTCTCTTCCAACCTGGTTGTTCTATGATTCTAAGACACCACTAAGCTGTTGAGCAGGAGGTAACTACAGGTTCCGAGATCTTTAAGACCAGATAAACCTTCTTGGACATTAATTTTGAGTCATTCAGGCCATGAAACTTCCACCAGCAAGTCCTCCATCAAGTTCCTAAGGTCCCTTTGTGACTGAATATACTGTTCTCAAGGGTTTTCCATCCTGAGATGAGCTGTGAGGACCAGAGAAATCCCAGTATCTGCTGGCAGGTTGTCCCTGGGACTAGACGCCTTCTACCCAAAGCAGGGTCCAAACTTAGAGCTACTACTGAGTTTCCTTGCACCCTTCCCTGAAAACCATGCTGCATCCTGGTGTTACCAACAGGGTCCTGGTGCCAAACATGAACCAAGCCAGGAAATATGGTAGACAAGGCAGAGTAAGGTTTATTTCCATTGCTGGCAGCGGCATCCTGGAAAGAGCTGATGGCTTTTCTGGCGCTTTGCTGTAGCAAGGACCAGTGCCAACACCCTGACCCGTTATGGGGTGAAATCTTGGGCTGGGAAGAGATACAGAGCTGGGACCTGGGCACCAGCACTGGCCCCATTCCCCATCTCCCAGGCAAAGATGCTTCATCATTTTAAGAAGGATGGGGCCAAATGGGTGGGACTTTGAGGGAAGGCGAACATCCCTGGATGGGAAGGAAAATGAGCTCCATCTACCTCCCAGGACCTCGCTGCGGCTGTCGGCATTTCTCTGGGTCTTTTATTGTGTTCTAGATGCATTTGGACCTTTGTGGACCATTCATAGGGCTGGAAACAGCCCATACTGTTGTATTTGGGACGTGGCCTTCTTGGTAGGGTAAAGACAGGATGGACGGTGCCTTCCCTGAATACATGTGGGTTTGAAGCCCTTTCCCCGGCCAGAAAATCTCAGGCTGCCCTTTGCCACTGTTCGTATTTAAAGGCTCACAAATAAAATTCTCCAGATTCTCTCCAGCCCTTGCTCCTGCAGCTTCAAATGTTCTGCCAGTCTCTGCTTTCCAGTTGTCCCTTTTACTTAAACTCCTTTTTTGGTCCTGTTTTCCTTCAGCGAGCTAACGAGCTGCTGGATTAAAATACATGAAGTCCAGCCACAGTTGTCCCTGGGTTTTCCAGGAGCCGAGGACCAAAATGGGAACCATCAGGCTGGGAAGGAGCTACAGGATCTAATAGGGTGAGAGATGTTTCCTTGCAGATTTATGGCCACCCTGTAGGGGCTTATGGGGAAATTATAGACTGAGGCTCTGTTCAAAAAGTACCATCACCAAGGGCACCCGCTGCCCCCCACCCAACTGGCAATGACTTGAGCAGAACTCTAGTAAATGTATAAATAAAATTCATAAACCTCCTTTGGTTTCATCCCCAATTTAAATTCTGGCCATAGGCCTTTTCCATAAGTGAGGGCTTCTCTTACCCATTCTAATTTGGCTGAAAGTGAGGAGGAAAGGTTTCTTAAGTTAAGTCTCAGCCCAACTCCCGAGGATCTGGCCCCGTTTCTTGGCTTGTTTCCATCTCTCCAGACCTGCAGAGTCAAGAACTGAGTGGCCACCAGAGCTGGTTCATGTTCAGAGCAGGCAGCTCTAGAGATTTAAGACCAGGACTGGCTCAGGATGCATCCAGGTGCTGGTTTTTTTTGCTGGTTGGGGAGCTGCAAGCCCTGGGCAGTGCCTGGGTTGGGGCATTTTGTTTAGCCCCTGTTACTGGTTTTAACAGAGGGACCTTCTCCTGCACCACAACCCCTCTGAGAAGCTCCAGGGAGCTTTTCAGAGGATATTTATGGTCAAACCCCCTTCCCCACATGTTCAAACCTCCCCTAAAACGCGCTGCATAGCCCAGAGGTCCCCAGTTCCACTGAGAAACTTTGTTTTCAACTCAATTGTCCGCTATGTTCATTTCCCACCCTAATTTCCACTCCATCTCCATACTTGAGAGAGGCAACTCCATGCCTGGGGAGCTTGCCTGGCTCCTCTGCTCTGCTCAAAGACGAGTTTTAGTAATGGATCAACATATTTTCCCCGTTAGCTCCGGCATCACAGGCTTATGGGACCAGATAAATGCCACCCTAATTGCTGGCGGCATGCATCTGACAGGTTTACAGCCTGCAAAGTTGGGCCGGATCGCTTCTATCAAAGATCCTTTAATAACAGATTTAGGCTGGAGATTAGGAGGAAGTTTTTCACACAGAGGGTCATTGGGCATTGGAATAGGCTGCCCAGGGAGGTGGTTGAGTCACCTTCCCTGGAGGTGTTTAAGACATGGGTAGATGAGGTCCTGAGGGACATGGTTTAGTGTTTGATAGGAATGGTTGGACTCGATGATCCGATGGGTCTCTTCCAACCTGGTTATTCTTTGATTCTATGATTCTAACAGCTTTAATCACCTTTACAATCCAAACCTTGCTAAGCACTATGCGTTCCCTGAAGGGGATGAGTTGGGTCCATGTCCCTGTGCCACTGGCACCATCAAACCCAGAGACCTCGCTGACATCTCCCTGCACCCACCCATGAGGATGGGATTGACCTGGATTGGCTGGCACTTAACTGAGCAAGCAGTGTGAGGCTTCCAGGAATGAGAGTTTGGACTCACTCAAAGTTAAAACCGGTTGCTGTTGAGTTTCTTTTGCCCTAAAGCAGTTCTCGGGGAGGATACAGAGAAAGGCAAACCCCTCCCTTTGTCAGTTTGAATCTTAGGGGATCATTTGAGGTGTGGCTGGAGGCATTGACTGGATTGTCCAAGCCTGAGGTCAGAGGGGACTCCTGAGCCGTTCCCCCATCTGCCTTCGGCATATTTATCTTCCACTGATTACAATTTCCGCTAAAGGGGAAAAAAAATTGCAGGGGAAGGGGGAAAACGTGAAGGATAACGTTACTGAATAATGAAAGGTGACATGGGGGGAGGATGGGGAGAGGGAGGTGCTGGGGCTTTGTGCAGAGCAGGATGGGCCCAGTGTGCTTCGTTTAAAAAGCCTTAAATGGCTCTGGCGCCTTTGAAAAGACATGAGTCTTTTCACTTGTGATGTGGATGAATTTTGGGGTGCTGGATGCAACCTGGGCGATCTCCAGCCTCCTTTCTGTGGTTCCCAGCCTCGAGTGATGCTGCCCTAGGGATGCTCAGGGCTCTAAACCCCTTCTCCGTCTGGGAGCACCAACACCGGCAAACCTGGCACTTGCCATACCGGTGAGCTGCCTCATCACCAGGAACTGGGAGCAACTGGTCCTGCCCCATTTGCAAAGACAACAGTCCCCACGCAGCTAGGTCAGAGCCATGCTGGTTCAGCTGAGCAGCCACCGAGCCCGCGGTTCCGGCTCTTGCCCTTTCCCGCTGTGCTTCCATTAGTAGGAAGGACTCGGAGGGGTTTCAGCTGCTGAAGCCCGGGCGTGGGGCTTGCCAAGGGGCGGCCCCACGCTGGCAGGTCCCCCAGCCTCCCACGCAGCAGACACCAAATGCTGTAAAGAGGTAATTTTCACTAGATTTCCACTGAGGCTTCGGCTTTGACTTATAACTTCCATTAGCAAGCGAGAAACGACCTCCGTGCAGCTGCAATCCAGACCTAACCAGCATCTAAAATCCCAGCTGCTCACACGCCTGATCCCAGGGAACCACAATGTCCTGGGGCAGGGATGCTCCAGTGGGGCGGCTCATCCCATGGGATGGCTTTTGGTGGTGGGCTCCATCACCAACTGTGATGCAGGGGTGGCTCCCCTTTGCATGCTTGGTTTGGGGTGTTTCTTTGCAAAATCATAGGGTCACTAGGTTGGAAAAGACCTTTGAGATCATCAAGTCCAACCACACCTGCCCACTACTCAGAGCCCTGAGCACCTTGTCTACCCGTCTTTTAAACAACTCCAGGGATGGTGATTCAACCACTTCCCTGGGCAGCCGTTTGAGTGCCTGAGAACCCTTCTGGTGGAGAATTTTTTTCTAAACCTCCTCTGGTGCGACTTGAAGCCGTTTCTTCTTGATTTATCACTTGTTACTTGGGAGAAGAGACCAACACCCACCTCGCTACAACCCCCTTTCAGGCAGTTGTAGATATTGTTAAGGTCTCCCCTCAGCCTCCTTTTCTCTAGCTCACTGCAGAGCACCGTGTTCACCCTGCACTGTCCCTGCAAACCACCTCAGGTGGCTGCAAGATCATCCACCTCCAGCTGATGCTGCAAATCCCAGGTGAGCACTATCAATGCCTCAAACTCCATCAGGGGAAGTTTAGGCTGAACGTTAGGAAAAGAATTGTCACAGAAAGGGTCACTGGGCACTGGTACAGGCTGCCCAGGGAGGGGGTTGAGTCACCTTCCCTGGAGGGGTTTAAGGGACGGGTGGACGAGGTGCTGAGGGACATGGTTTAATGATTGATGGGAACGGTTGGACTCGATGATCCGATGGGTCTTTTCCAACCTGGTGATTCTATGATTCTATGTCCTGGGGCAGGTTTTGCTGCTGCTGAGCTTTGGGGTGCAAATACCCTCCTCCTTTGGGGTGTCATGACAGAGGGAGTGAGTTCAACCCTCTGCTGCAAATCCCACCCCCCTCCCCGGCTACCTCTCCAAAGTGTTTCATTTTCCATTGCACCACGGTCCTCTGAGCCCCAAACAGTTTTCTGCTGTTAAATTATTTCACGCGTTCCATTTATTTGCGAGTAGTTTGCCAAAGACCTTTTAAGCTTTAAATTCTTCACCCCCCTCCCCAGCCAAATGATCAAATCTGCTGTACCGTTTACTTCCCTTCTCTGCCTGGAGCAGCACTTTCCCCCCCCCACCCTCCTTTCTTCTTCTCGGGTATAATTTAGGGGTTGAAATAGCCTGGAGGGAATTAGCTGTAAATTCTTCCTAAGACAAATAAATTCAGCCCTCTAAGTTTCTCCGTTTTTCAAACTGTTGAGAGACGTTTTGGGTTTGTTTTACTTGAAATAATGATCGTGGCATATCTGACCCTCAGGCTGCGGCCGGCTCTAACCAAATAAATAGCTTTTATTAATTAAGGTTTATCCTTAACAAATAAAACCCCAATTTGATCTCGGGCAGCTGAATTAGCAAAAATAAACAACGGGTTCTCCGGGCACTTGATGTGGATTTAACAAATTAACGCTGGGCCTTCATCAGGGAAGCCGCAGGGTGGTGGAGGCCTTTTACAGCCAAGAAATCCTTTGGAAAAACAATGTCTTTCGTTTCTCCCATGGTCTCTCTCAGTAAACATGTGGACTCCCTTCATCCCTTTATATTCTCGGGGGAAGCGAGGAGAGCTCCGGCAATGACGTCCACTAGAGTTTCATGTGCAATTGTTTAGCTTGTTGCTCTAAATCATGCGATGGGAAGGAAGCGTTTCCCTTCGGAGCGGTGCTGGAGCAAAACTTTGGGGTTTGGAAACTGCCCCTCAGTGATGTCCGCCTGCTCCAGCCCTCTTTTGTCTCCTGACAAGAGACAAAGAAGGATGTTGAGGCTCTGGAGCAAGTCCAGAGAAGAGCAACGAAGCTGGGGAAGGGGCTTGAGAACAGGCCTTATGAGGAACGGCTGAGAGAGCTGGGGGTGTTTAGCCTAGAGAAGAGGAGGCTGAGGGGAGACCTCATTGCTCTCTACAACTACCTGAAAGGAGGTTGTGGAGAGGAGGGAGCTGGGCTCTTCTCCCAAGTGACAGGGGACAGGACAAGAGGGAATGGCCTCAAGCTCCACCAGGGGAGATTTAGGCTAGAGATTAGGAGGAGGTTTTTCAGAGAAAGGGTCATTGGGCATTAGAATAGGCTGCCCAGGGAGGTGGTTGATTCACCTTCCCTGGAGGTGTTTAAGGGAAGGGTAGATGAGGTGCTGAGGGACACGGTATAGTGTTTGATAGGAATGGTTGGACTTGATGATCCGGTGGGTCTCTTCCAACCTGGTTCTTCTATGATTCTATGGTTCTATGATTCTATGACCTTGAGCTGAGACACCTAAAGGTGGTTTGAGGTAGCAGGGAGGTTTTAATCTGCTCACCCTGGGCCTTTACAGCAAGGAGGGATGGATGCTCTACATGCTCTGTGGTCACAGGAGGTACAGGGTTTGTTACAGAAGTGATGGTGGGAGCCATCTTGCAGGTCTTTAATCTTCCCAAATCAGTAGCCTTAGGGGCTGAGAAGCAGCTGGGAAGCTGGGTCACACAATTGCGGTGCCTGTGCAGTGAGCCCAGCCAAGGGGCACAGGACCAACAGAGCGTCACAGCTCAGGGGCACAACCATATCAGCATAATTCCATTTTCTATAAAATCATAGAATCACCAGGTTGGAAGACACCCACTGGATCATCGAGTCCAACCATTCCTATCAAAAACTACACCATGTCACTCAGTGCTTCATCCACCCGTCCCTTAAACACCTCCAGGAAAGGTGACTCAACCCCTTCCCTGGGCAGCCTGTTCCACTGCTCCCTGGTGGAGCTTGAGGCCATTCCCTCTTATCCTGTCACTTGGGAGAAGAGCCCAGCTCCCTCCTCTCCACAACCTCCTTTCAGGTAGTTGTGGAGAGCAATGAGGTCTCCCCTCAGCCTCCTCTTCTCCAGGATAAACACCCCCAGCTCTTTCAGCTGTTCCTCACAAGGCCTGTTCTCCAGCCCCTTCACCAGCTTCTATGATTCCATGAACTCCGTTTTCTGGGTGTTTTCACCCCGTTATTCAGTCTCACCATCCCAATAACAACCCACAGGCATGAGAATTGGGGTATCCTGTGGGAATGGGGGCTGGAGCCCTTCTCCAGGCTTCCCCACTGCTGGGAGCAGGCTCCAGTCTCCTTGCCGTGACCCACCACTACTCCCTTCTCCCCTCTCCCTAACCCATCCCCAGCCTTCCAAAGACCCCAGGAAGCCCAGAGGCTCTGAGAAGGAGGGATTGAACCTGGGGGGGTCCAAATTTGCTGAGTCCGAAGGAAACTTTCTCAGCTCAAGTGGCGTACATGAAAAATTTAAGAGAGGGGCAGGCCTCAGCTACTGGAGAAACATTACAGCAAAATGTTTCCGAGGATGTTTCACCTCATTAATTGTGAAAAAACTGAAACGCTGACACGTTTTTACAGGCTGCCAGTTTTGCTGGGGGAAAAGTGTCTCTGTTAAAAGGAGCAGCTAAAGCCTGGACCAAGAAAGAGGCCAAGGCTGTCCCGGGAGGGCCTTAGCCTGCGCTCACTGACAGGCAGCAGCAGACTGTTTTATGGTTATAGAGCTGCTGCTGCACCAGCCAGAAACCACCCAGCACTGCGGTTTGCTGCCCCTGCCCGTGGGGATGGCTAGATTTTGCAAGGATCCTGCCCAGAGGTGCTATGACCGTGGGGATGCTCTAGCCTGCACCTTCTTGAGCAAGGAAGCTGGTGAAGGGTCTGGAGAACAGGCCCTATGAGGAGCGGTTGAGAGAGCTGGAGGTGTTTAGCCTGGAGAAGAGGAGGCTGAGAGGAGACCTCATTGCTCTCTACAACTCCCTGAAAGGAGGTTGTGGAGAGGAGGGAGCTGGGCTCTTCTCCAAAGTGACAGGGGACAGGATGAGAGGGAATGGCCTCAAGCTCTGCCAGGGGAGATTTAGGCTGGAGATTAGGAGGAAGTTCTTCACACAGAGGGTCATTGGGCATTGGAATAGGCTGCCCAGGGAGGTGGTTGATTCACCTTCCCTGGAGGTGTTTAAGGCACAGGTAGACGAGGTGCTGAGGGACATGGTTTAGTGTTTGATAGGAATGGTTGGACTCGATGATCCGGTGGGTCTCTTCCAACCTGCTTGTTCTATGATTCTATGATTCTGAGCCCAAGAAGCTTTTCCCCTTGCACCCCAAGGATCTGCAATCACTGCTCAGCAATGATCCTAGGGGTGGTGTGAGGTGTCTGACCAAAAGTCTGAGCAAGCTGGGAAGGTCCTGGAGAGCTGGACAAGCTGGCATCACCCCTGAATCTGAGCAACCCATGCTTGCAACCCAATGGTGGCACTGAAACCTTTTTTTATTGGCTGGTCCCCATCTTTAGAGCAGCAAAGGCAGTGGGAATGTGATGTTTAGCTGGGTTTCAGAACCAGAAGGAACCTGGAAGGGTGGAACCCTGTGTTGCAGGATACTGCTCCTCTAGGGACAGTCCCAGCCCAGCAGCAGCCAACAAATTCACTGGCGAGAGCCACACGCAGATTCAAAAGTGGCTTTCCAGCAAGGGCAGCAAAACCCAAGAATACAAGAGGGACAAGATCAGGAGGTCACACTGAAGAGGGCAGGAAGAGTACAGATACAATCATAGAATCACCAGGTTGGAAGAGACCCACCAGATCATTGAGTCCAATCATTCCTATCAAACACCAAACCATGTCCCTCAGCACCTCATCCACCCGTCCCTTAAACACCTCCAGGGAAGGTGACTCAATCCCCTCCCTGAGCAGCCTCTGCCAGTGCCCAGTGACCATTTCTGTGATTTTTTTTCCCCTAATGTCCATCCTGAACCCTATCTGGTGGAGCTTGAGGCCATTCCCTCTCATCCTGTTCCCTGGCACTTGGGAGAAGAGCCCAGCTCCCTCCTCTCCACAACCTCCTTTCAGATGAAGGGGATGAAGGAAGAGAGAGGTGAAGAGAGGGGAACCAGATGCTGGAGGAGCCAGGTGAGGACCAGGCCAGCTGAGTCATATGCTGTGATTTTGAGAGACCTCCTGAAAGTTGAAAGCTGGTAAAATTCACATGATCGTAGTCATTTGCTGCAGATGAAACCCAGAGGTGTTGACATGCCCAGCATTCCCTGAACTTTTCATAGCCCTTCCCACCATGCCAGAGCCTCCTGCCCCATCCTGAGGCTCACAAGGAGCTCAGGAGCATGTTCGCCTTGCTGAGGCCAGGCCCTGGGAATGGTGTTTTGGCACAGCCGGCTCCTGCGTCAGCGGAAGTGTTTAATTAATTAATTGCAGCCGTGTTCCCTGAAGGAGGAGGCAGGGTTGATGGGATGCTGTCAAACCTTGGGAAGGAGCTGGGAAACATCTTTGGCCACAAAGCTCCAGTGGGAGAGGGCTGAGCAGCATGAGAAACTCCCCTCTGCTCTCCCAAGCAGCCGGGGGAGATGGTACCATCACTCAACCTTTTATCCAGGGTGGGAACCACCTCCTGTGGGCAAACACTTGGAAAAGGGGACATGTTCAGACCCTGCTGCCAGGCTCACCAGCTCCAGGATGGCTCCCAGAATCCTGAACCTGCAGAAGGATCCAGACTGCTGAGCCTGGCACCATCAGCATTGCCTGAAATGACTGCTCCAGCAGCAGCCTTTAAAGTCATGCAATGGTGTTGGCGCCCGGCGCGAAGCTCAAGAAAGCCTCTTTTTGCACTTTCCCACCCACCTGGCTCCTACAAGCCCTGGGAGACAGGACCAGAGCCATTGTGCAAGGCTGCAGGGCTCAGACAGCTTGGCTGCGCCTGCCGACGGGTGGCACCAGCCCAGGGCATCCAGCCCGGGACGTGGGGTACCGAGAGCATCCCCTGGGCTGGGTGATTTGCAAGTGAAGAATTCCCTCCCAGGGCTGTGTTTGCAAGGGACAGCGTGTGACCCCAGGCTAGGAGAGGGCTTTCAGGAGCTGCCAAGAGCATCCCATGTGCTCGGAGGGAGGCTGCAACCACAGCCTGACACAATGGGTTGTCCCAGCTCCAGCGCTGCCATTGCCTTCATTGTGTCTTCGTGGGGATGGAGCTGCTGAGGAGCCAAGCGGGAAACAAGCTGAGCTGCTGCTCCTCACTGACTAAACCAGGGTGAGAAAAAAAAAAAAAAAAAAGATTCCCAGGAAAGGTCTGCACAAATTTGCCTGGAACAGTGACACGGCGGTGGTCACCGCTTGGCTTGGTGTGGTTGGGGTCTGGCCAGGGTTTGGCATCATGTCCAGTCACCATGGGAAGCATGAAACTCAAAGGGTTCACCTCCTCTAGGGTCACCCTTTGCTTAAATGAGTACCAAGCCTCTAAAAACTCATCCACGATGTTGCCAGTCTGGGATCATAAAATCGCAGAAATATAGAATCATAAAATGGTTTGGGTTGGAAGGGACTTTAAAACCCATCCAGTTTCACCTCTGCCATGGGCAGGGACACCTCCCACTGGATCAGGGGCTCCAAGCCCCATCCAACCTGCCCTTGAACACCTCCAGGGATGGGGCAGCCATGACTTTCCTGGGCAGCCAGTGCCTCACCACCCTCATTGTGAAGAATTTCTTCCTAATGTCAAATCTAAATTTCCCCTCTTCCCATTTAAAGCCATTCACTCCCATTCTGTCACTCCATGTCCTTGTAAAAAGCCCCTTCCCAGCTTTCCTGCAGCCCCTTTCAGTGCTGAAAGCTGCTCTAAGTTCTCCCTGGAGCCTTCTCTCCTCCAGGCTGAACAATCCCAGCCCTCTCAGCCTTTCCTCCTAGCAGAGGGGCTCCAGCCCTCTGGATATTCCCTGCAAAATCCTAAAAGCGAGAGAAGGAGACAGGATAGATATAGGAACATGGTGGGTGTTGTGCCGTGGCTCTCAGCTTTGCCCAGGGATGCTCAGAGAGCCTGTGTCAGACCAAAAGGCTCCTCAGGCAGATGCTTGTGGCTGAGGGGTGGCAGGAGTCACTCGGTTGGGAAGCCCTCACGGCACAGCCAAGCGCCTCAGGAAAAGGCAGCATGGTGGGTTTGAAGCACGGAGCCAGGCCAAGCCCAGAGCAGCACCGACCGATGGGGGAGCAGGAATTTTAATTTTGTTCTCCTGCGTATCTGCCAGCCCCAATGTGGGGGCCTGGGGACCAACAAAAGGCGCTGGCTCTCCCCCAGCCGCCAGCAGCCCGGAGCCTCCCTGGTGAGGAGGCATTCACCGAGGGGGTTTGCTTTCATCTCCCAGCCAGGAGACCTTCATGATGTGGGATGAAACCAGTTCTCAGGCTGTAGCATCCTGAGATGCTCCTGGGGATGGAGTCCCTGGGCACCCACCTGAGAGCAACCTCCTTGGCTCTGCCATGCATTAAAATAGCTGAGTACAGAGTGGTGATGGGTAACAGATGTGTGAAGGGGCTGCTGCGGCACAGGGAAATCATAGAATCACCAGGTTGGAAAAGACCCATCGGATCATCGAGTCCAACCATAAATGGGCTGGTCCAGCCTCTGGTGCTAAAATTCTGGGGTTTGGGTCAGCCCTGAGTGAGTGTGTCCAGGCAGAGGTGCAGGAATGAACGATGCCAGGATGGATGGATGGACGGACGGACTCCACCATCCTGTGTCAGGGCTGAGCGTGGCAGATGCTGCTTCTCTCCCCATCCTGCAAACGTTTTCAGCACCATTTGGTGCATCCATGGTGCCAGCATTGCTCACACACAGCTGCCTGACATAACAGGTTACACAGTTTCCCAGCAGGACACGGGGCATATGTAATTAATTAGCGCTAATGAGACTTGGGCAAGCGCCAGCCCTGAGCGCAGCACCCGCCCGTGCTCACCGAGCTCTACCAAAAAATCAGCTTTAACTGCAAAGTGTTTTTCCATGGAGGGTTGGGGACGGGATAGCGGGTGCCTTGAACCATCACAGGGTTCAGAGCTCATTGGTTTTCGCATGGTGTTTAGAAATAAAACTGATCAGCCAGGGCTGCAGAGCAAGAATGCTGCCTAGAGGGATGGTTCCCAGCCAGGGACCCCATGCATGGCAATCCCAACCTTCCTCTCCCCATCCTCACCACCCAAACAAGGTGGTTTCTTGAAATTTAATAAGCAAGAGCCCGTGGGAAGGCAGCCCCGGTGGTGTCTGGCGCTAAACCCCAGCCCTCCAGGTTAAAACACAGACGCTATTGCATTGGGGTCGTTGCCAAAGGGAAGAGAAGAGGATGCACGAGGACCAAAGGGGACAGTGGGATCACCCATGGTGTCCCCTCCTTTCACTGACCTGCCTCCCTTCTCCTTTCTGAGGCAAACTGGGCGGTTTTCATGCCCGGGATGAGATGCCACCGACTGCCCATCTTGTCAGTGAGCTCCGGCACCTGCTGAGAGCCCATCCTGTGGCTGCACCCAGCATCCCTGAGCCAGGAACACCAGGATATTTGGTGTACGAGCCCCTGGCCAGGCCCCCATCCCACCGGAGCTCTGCGCACCTTCGTGGGCGCATGCATGCACAGACATCCCAGAAACCCTCGCCAGCGAGTAGTTTCACTGCCCTCCGGTCTGGTTTTCATTTGAGGTCGGTGGCCTCTTGCCAAATTTATTGTAAAACATTCATTTTAATAAGTGGCTTGTATCTTTTCGGGGTTTTTTTTCCCCCTTCAACCCAACCCGGTTAACCATTTCCAGGTTAAAGCAGAGCCATGCACGGAGAGGGTGGAGGTGGCAGGGGCAGCATGGATGGCAGCCAGGATGTTGGGGACAAGTACCAGCCACGGAGAGGACACCAGGGGACGCAAAGGAGGTGCCAGGCTGGGAGCAGCTGCATCAATGTCCTTTTTCTACAAAACCCAACAGAGTTGCGACCCTCACCCTCATCACCCTGAGCCTTCATCCTCTCCAGGTCCCTAGACAGCCCTGTCCTGCCACATTGGAGACCGTGACCCCAGCACCCAACTGGCTGAAGTCCCCAAAGCCACCCAGGAGCAAAGTGGGGGCACCGATGTTTGAGGTCCTGGGCTGTGGGTTGGGGACCTCCAGGCATTCTCATACAAATCCCATCAAAACTTCACCCCCAACGGGTAACCGGGTTGTACCGAACACGCGAGGGGCTTTGCCAAGTGGACGGTGCCTGGTAGTTTAGTTTCGACATTTGTTTTAGGTTTTATAAACCTCTTCTAATACTAATAGAAATGCTTCAGCATCTTCTAATTTAAACGAAAACAGTTACTTTTTTAATTGAAAAATTCCCCTGAGGTATTTACAACCCCCAAATTACAGCCATGTGGCTGGCCCAGCGGAGAAAGTGAAATCGGTGAGGAGGGAGCGTGGCGGCTGCTCCAGCCTGAGCCCCGCGTCACCCGTGTCCCCTCCACAGCATCCCATGCCTGACCTGGGGGACAACACAGCACCCCTGCATGATTCGGGGTGCAATGTAACCCCCCCCCAACACACTGCGGTGCCCTGTACAGCTCGGGGTGCAATGAAATCCCCACCCAACCAATGCTGCATGAAACAGGGGTACAACAACCCTTCCTCCATAGTTCAAGGTGTAATGCAACATGCCTCCCTCCCCCCATCACCAATACACACTCCGAAACACCCTGTACAGCCTGGAGTGCAGTGCAACCCCCTATACACACATCTTGGGGTGCAATGCAACCCTCTATACCTGCATCTTGGGGTGCATTGCAACCCCCCCATACACACATTGCATTGCTCTGTACAGCTTGGGGTGCAATGCAACCCCCCCATACATGCACTGTATTGCCCTGTACAGCCTGGGGATTAATGCAGCCCCCCCCACACACATCTTGGGGTGCAATGCAGCCCCCCCATACACATATTGCATTGCCCTGTACAGCCTGGGGTGCAATGCAACCCCTCACACACATCTTGGGGTGCAATGCAGCCCCCCCCCCCATACACATATTGCATTACCCTGTACAGCTTGGGGTGCAATGCAGCCCCCCCATACACACACTGCATTGCCTTGTACAGCCTGTAGATAAATGCAACTCCCCATACACACATCTTGGGGTGCAATGCAGCCCCCCCCCATACACATATTGCATTGCTCTGTACAGCTTGGGGTGCAATGCAGCCCCCTATATACACACGGTATTGCCCTGTACAGCCTGTTGATCAATGCAACCCCCCATACACACATCCTGGGGTGCAATGCAACCCCCATACATGCATTGTATTGACTTGTACAGCCTGTGGATTAATGCAGGCCTCCCCATACACACATTTTGGGGTGCAAACCAGCCACCAGCTCCGCTCCAGCTCCGTCCCTGAGCTTTCCTCCCCCAGTGCCCAGGCTGTGCCCCCTCCCCAGCACCACCCTGCGCCAGCGCTGCCATGTGCTGCCTGGCTCTCCCCCTGCTCCCCTGCCATGTGCACTCCAGTTTCCTTGCGTGTGAAGCCTGCAGCCTCTCAGATTCAGTGGCTGGAAAGGATGGCGCCTCTCCACATCTGGTTCAATGCGCGAGCCTGGCGCCTGGCTTAGCCACAGTCTCCATTCAGAGACACACAGACTTTAATAGACTCATACAATTCTTCCTGATCTATCACTGCAGCCGCAGCTAAAAAGCTGCTTTATTATACGCGCTCCAAAGGGGGATGAGGAGGGAAGGGGAGGGGGCTGGTGGCTGCTGCTCTCTGAACGCTGGTAGCCTGAGGGTCCTGAGCTGGCCCCCAGCTCTGCCCTGGCTCCCGGGGGCTGTTTGCCCCCCAACCCTGGGAGAAAGAGAAATGCCGAGTCCTCATTATGCCTCCTGCTCAATTAACGCCTATGGACCCCTAAGATAATCATAGAATCATAGAATCATAGAATCATAGAACAACCAGGTTGGAAGGGACCCATCGGATCTTCTAGTCCAACCATTCCTATCTAAATAATGTTTGCACCCAGCAGCTGGAGTCCCCAGCAGAGCTGCAAGGGATGTTGGGTGGGGGTGGTAAGCGGTCCCCATATACCCCCTAATATCCTCAGAAAGAGGGAGGGGAGGTTGTTCCTGAGCTGGGACGATTCTTTCAAATTCTCCAACATCAGCATCATAGAATTCTATGATTCTATGATTTAGCCCCTGTGATGGGACCAGCCAGAGCCCAGGGGTGAGGGGCTGCCCCACAGGCTGGTGCCATCACCCCACACCCCATCCCCATCCCCATTGTGATGCCCCCAGCAGGTCCCAGCGCTGGGACTGGTTTTCCCAGGAGAAGCACAGGGCAGGGAAGCATCCAGCACTGGGACTGGTTTTCCCAGGAGAAGCACAGGGCAGGGAAGCATCCAGCGTGGGATGCTGAGCATGGACAGGGCGTTTCATTATGCTGGTAAACATCACCTGCAGCCGTGTGTCCCTCAGGCAAACATAAATGCAGGGAACACCTCAAGGATAAGGGTGGGATGTTTTTTTAAATTCTCAGAAATTTCAGGGCATCCGGCTCTGCGGTGCTGGGGCAGCCCTGGCCAACAGCAGCTGGAGACTGCTTTGAAACCCCAAATCAGTCCTTCCATACCACAACAAGTTGCTTTTCCCATCCTCCCTGCCCTGGATGGACATCACTGGCCCCACATAGGCACAGGGACCTGGCAGTGGGTGGTTGTCTCTGCCTATCACACTTTTACCCTCTTCCCAGTCACTTTTTCCAGCTGGAAAAAAACTATTCTGCATTAACCCTGATCTAAACCCTTGCCCAGTTCAGGCTCAGCCTGGCGACAACATGCTGCCCCAGCATTTTGAAGGATGCTCGGAGCCTGCCCAGTAGCTGAGGGATCTCATCCTGGGAGGATAACTCCTTCCAGCTGCTCCTCATGCCACAGGGAGGGGATGAGGTGTCAGCCGGGAGACACGGAGCCCCTGCCAGCCCCAAAGCACCCAGATCCCATCCTGCTTTAAACCTCATCCCTCCGTCTCAACGATTTCGCAGCTTGCGGAGAGGGATAATTCCCTGTAGCCAGAGGAAATCAGCCCCAGCAGAAAGGGTGATCAGCCCCACTCCCTGGGAGAGAGGAGGGTTTCTAACGAGGCAGCCTCAGAGCCCCAAATCATTTCATCAGCCTCCCAGCTACAGACACACGCCCAGGCTCTCTTAAAATGCTGATTCGTTGAAATTCACCCATCTTGGCTGCACGGAGTCAAAATTTCATATTTTTCCTGTGAATCAGCCCTGTTCCCTGAAATAACTGCCCAAAAGTAGAGGGGAAATAGTCTTGCACTGAGCTGTTCCTGGTTCAACTAGACATAACAGCCCCGGGGAGGGCTGGGCAAGGTGTCCCCGTGCCCTGGCACTCTCCAGGGCTGAGCATGAGGTGTTTGGAGCTGCTGCTGGGGCTTAAAGCTCGTGAGTGGGTGCTGCTGGGGCTCCCACGGGAATAAAACAAAGCCCCATGGCCTCAGTGCATGTGGAGCCCTCACACTGTTCCCTCCAGACTCAGTCAAGGGGTGGCTTTTGCAGCTCCTGTGCCCTTTCCCTGCTGGAAAGACGGTGTGGGAACAAGCATCCCGTGCAGAAATGCCTTCCAGAAACCTGGCTTGCTTGGGGGGCCAAGGGGAGAAAAAAAATCCTGCCCTCCTGGCACTGGTAAATCTCCCCCAGAAAGTGGGGACTCATATCCCCAGCCCCTGGGTTTGGGTTTGTTTTTTTTTTTTCCTCCTTTTACCCTCTAGCAGCAGCTCTCCCAGCGCAAATGAGAGTGTGTGCAGGGACCCCGCAGAGCCCTGCAAATGCTGCACACTACGTGCTGGTATTTCTTTCCCTCTGGTGCCGGAGAAGGCTCCAAGCCAGCAGGGCTGCTTTCCGTGGCTGCAAAAGCTCCTGCTCCAACCCAGAGCCCCCCAAGATGGGGTTGGGGGGAAGCCTGGAGCTCAGGTTGGGGTGTTCAGCCCATCGTGGGGGAAATTTTTCCCCCAAATTGGAGCTGAGATGCCCTCAGTCTGTGACTGTAGGTGGAGAGCACCCTCCTGGTGCACGAGGAGGTGTGGGATGGTGAGCAGGAGTCACCATGGGGAGAGCAGGTGTCACCATAGGAGGAGAAGGATGGTGAGTAGGTGTCACCCTTCAGGGATGGAAGGGACAGGGAAGCACAGAGCAGCAGGACCAGTCCCCATGCCCGAAGCCCCATTAGACCTGGGGTCTCCCAGCCGTGACCACCACCCCAGGGTCCCTCCCTGTCTTGTTTTGGCAGGGCTGTGACCTAACTCAGCCTCTTGTTTTGCCTGCACCATCAGAAAAGCATCGCTCCCGTTCCCCCTGTGGTTTTCGGATGGGTGAGACCTGAGGAACTGAACAGGTTCAGCTCATCCATGGGACGGGGCACCCCCTGGCAGCCCAAGTGCAGGACAGCAGGTTCCATGGTTGGACTCGTTGATCCTGTGGGTCTTTTCCAACCTGGTGATTCTATGATTTTATGATCCTATGACAGAGACACGATAGAATGGGGGGTCCCTAGTTAGGGAGGGGAAGTCTGGCTGGAGGGTTCATGCTGCAGGTTGGGGCTGTCTCCTGTCTCCTGTAGGGGTTCAGTGTGAGCCTCAACCTGCAGTCCCTTTTTTTCCTGACTGGGACACTCTGGGCTCCCTGCGAACGGCTGGAAAGCATCTGAGTGAGCCAGGACATGTCAGGCTCCTCATCTATCCCTTGCCTGTCACCAGCCTTGCACTAAAGCGCAAACAAATGTGGAGGCCGGGAGGTGGTGAGGGGCGGGGAGCTCCCGCCTGGATTAATTGGCGCTTTCTTAATACACGCTGATGGATGCTGCACCGGGGACTCACTGGCATCGGGCACTGGGAAAATACTGGTCTTGGGCACAAGGCTGGTCTTGGGCACAAGGCCCAGCTGTGCTGTCCCTCTACCCCTGGGGACTGTCCTACTCCAGCAGCCCCATAGGTGCTGTCCCTGCATGGAGAAAACCACCTCATGTTGGGCTCTGCAGCCCTCAAAGCCCTCCAGGAGGAAGGTTACCAGCCCAGGAGGATCCTATCGATGGGGGCTCCTCCACCTTGGCACCCTCAGCTGCTGCTCTTTTGGGGGATGGATAGGGACCAAGCTGCGAGCCCCATGCTTTGACCTCGCACCCTGGTGCAGCCCAACCTCTTTCCCCAGGCTGGGACGAGCAGATCCTGAAGCCACCCCAAGCAGCTGGGACCCAAGCTGCTGTCCCCTCCTTTGCAGGACGAAAGCACCGGAGCCTTCACTTGGTGAGCTGCAGTGATGCCCATCAGACACTTCTCAAAGCCTCTTCTCCCTCTGGGGGCTAAGCTGGGGCACTGACACCCCCGTCCCTCCCCAGGAGGCCACCTAGAAATTGCAGAAAGGCTCCCAGGCAGAGGGACTCAGGGGAATTCCATCACTTTTGGGACATAGAAAACATATGGGTGCTGGGGAGAGGGGTCTGGTCATTCTGGGTCACGGGGATCCCATCTGGCTACCCATGGCCACGGCTCAGTGGGTCTGTGTTGCCCTGAGCCAGGCACATGAGTTAATGATGCTAGGGTTAATTGCAGCCACGTACGTGCATGGATGTCCCAGGGAAGGCAGATAGATCCTCATGGGCACATCCCAGCCCTTTTCCAGCAGTGTTGTCTTACAGGACAGCCTTCTACCTGCTTAGCCTGAGGGGCTGAGGTGTCCCCAAGTCATGTTTCCCACCTGGTTGGGATGAGTGGGATGTGGGAAGGCAAAGAAGCACAGCTAGAGCCTGCCCTGTGAGCCAGAAGGTGTCCTAAGAGCCAGAACCAGCACAGCCCCTGGGCTGGACCACATGGGGACATCAAGGATGCAATTTCTGGGTGGCCTCCTGGGGAGGGATGGGGGTGTCAGTGCCCCAGCTCAGCCCCAGAGGCTTTGAGAAGTGTCTGATGGGCATCACTGCAGCTCACCAAGGAAAGGCTCTGTCTAAGGAAGGTGTCCAAGCCTTAGGAGCAGCTCCGGGCTGCTTGGGGCAACCAGCCACCACTTGTCCCCAAAGCAAATTCCTTCCCCTTTTCCTGCCCTGCCTCACCTCTCCTTTTTTTTCAACTGCCATCATTTAAGTAATTAAAACCAATTTGCAGTAACACCATCCTAATCCCTCTGCCCCCTCTGGCGCAGCTGCTCCTCTGCTCATCACTTCTCAGCATCCACACAGCCCTAGTGCAGGTCAGAGGGTCCCGGTCACCCTGGGGGTGAGGAAGGGGACCCAGAAGGTGTCCTGCAAGTAGAATATCCAGGAACCACCACATCTCCCCATGCCATCACCCAGTCCTACTGGTTGCAGCTGAAGGGGCAATGAGTGCCTGCCCCATGCTGGAGGACAGCCTTGGAGGAGCCACAGCTCTTCCTCTCAGCCTGGCCATGACAAAAGTTGCTCTTTCTGAGTTTTTCAGCCCAGAAGCAGTTGCCAAAGCCAGCACCCGCTCCCTCTCCCATCCCCAAGCGGCACCAAAAGCGAGTTTATTGTTTGAAAAGCCATCAGTCAAGACTTGCTGGCTAAAATTACCCTCCTGCTTTATCATCTTGAGAACATTAAGGGCTGTTGTTAACAGATGTTTTGCGTTACACGTTATTTGTTAGTCTAATGAAAGGAGGTGAACAAGCTTTCAAGACCTCAGAAGTTGTGCGAAAGGTTTGCATGAGAGGCTGTTGCACAGTTCCAGGGGAGAAGGA
Source organism: Coccyzus lansbergi (assembly GCA_033558105.1). NCBI lineage: Eukaryota > Metazoa > Chordata > Aves > Cuculiformes > Coccyzidae > Coccyzus > Coccyzus lansbergi. Next base: position 24,927 of record JAUMJK010000585.1, on the reverse strand, counting down.
ATCATAGAATCACAGAATCATAGAACAACCAGGTTGGAAGAGACCCATCGGATCATCGAGTGGGTGTTTCCTTGCTGTTTGCTTGGCTTGTGAGATTTCTGCTTCTTCATTTTTGGGTGCCATGGGATCGATGTGTGGCAGAGGTGATGTTTGCAGCTGCCCCCAGTGAGGACAGGCAGGACCAGTTTGGTGCTGGAGAGGGAAGAGGGGATGGCTCTGATCCTCAGTGCCAGCAGAAGGGATGTGCAAGGGACTATTGGAGCTCCTGGAGAAGAGCTGTGCCCAGGGGCTGGATATGGGGCTGACCCCAGTATCCTTCCCCACCAGAGAAAGCTGTGGGACAGGAGTGGTGGCTGAGGGCAGGAGGAGGTTGAATCGCTCTCTGCAAAGAATAATGTCCTGCTCTGAGCTTCTCGGGCTCTGCCAGCCCTGGGAACTGAAGTCTCCTCCTGCTTAGCCTAGAGAAGAGGAGGCTGAGGGGAGACCTCATTACTCTCTACAACTACATGAAAGGAGGTTGTGGAGAGGAGGGAGCTGGGCTCTTCTCCCAAGGGACAGGGGACAGGACAAGAGGGAATGGCCTCAAGCTCCACCAGGGGAGATTTAGGCTAGAGATTAGGAGGAGGTTTTTCACAGAAAGGGTCATTGCACATTGGAATAGGCTGCCCAGGGAGGTGGTTGATTCCCCTTCCCTGGAGGTGTTTAAGGGACGGGTAGATGAGGTCCTGAGGGACTTGATTTAGTGTTTGATAGGAATGGTTGGACTCAATGATCCGATGGGTCTCTTCCAACCTGGTTGTTCTATGATTCTCCCTGAGGAAAAGGAGAGGATTGTGTGGGGGTCACAGTCTGCCAAGCACAGCCTGGGGGTGCCTAAAGCATCCCTGTATCAGCTCAGACCACAATGAACCCTGGTGGAGGGGGTGCCAGCAGCTTCACAGCAGGCTCAGGGCTACTCTTCCTCCAACATACTGGAGCGATGACCCTGCTAATCGCTTCCCAGCCAGAGCCACATCCCACAGAGCAACTTGGGTATGAGGGGCTGTTGGCATTGACCAAAAAACCCACTGCCAGTGACTTGTGAGGCTCCAAACTCGCATCTGGCAGAAAAAAAATAATTACGATAGTAAAGAGGAAGATGAGGAAATGCTGAGAGGCTGTTTTACTTCAGGATGCCAATAAAAGATAGCGCTCCCAGTAAAAGTTCCTCTGCTGTCATCACACTGCTGCTGAAAGCAGTGCAGATGTGCAGCAAAAGGGTGATGCTGGCACTAGGAGGGCGTTTGCCTGGTATTTCAAGCCTCTCCATCTCGATTTAGGAAATCAAGTGCCAGTTGAGCCAGTGGCAACGCTTAACGGGTCTCCCAAGTCGATGTTTTTATGCACACAGGTTTTCTTCTCTGTTTCCTTGTTATCTTAGAATCATAGAATCATAGAACAACCTGGTTGGAAGAGACCCATCGGATCATCGAGTCCAACCATTCCTATCAAACACTAAACCATGTCCCTCAGGACCCCACCTACCTGTGCCTTAAACGCCTCCAGGGAAGGTGACTCAACCACCTCCCTGGGCAGCCTATTCCAATGCCCAATGACCCTCTGTGTCTTCTTGCTCGCTGCTCTCCGCTCCTGTTGCTCAGGTTATTTCTCTCTCCAGGGAGGGTCAGTGGGGGAAATGCTTCCACTCCCGGATGTGTTGTTGGAGCAGCTCTGATGGTGACAGTGTCTTTGGAATAGGCTGCCCAGGGAGGTGGTTGATTCACCTTCCCTGGAGGTGTTTAAGGGATGGGTGGATGAGGTCCTGAGGGACATGGTTTAGTGTTTGATAGGAATGGTTGGACTCGATGATCCGATGGGTCACTTCCAACCTTGTTGTTCTATGATTCTATGATTCATCCCTGTAGCCTCACAGAAACAACTGCTAACAGGAAAAGTCCCTTTGGTCCAGCGGCGCTGGGATCAGTGGGGCCAAACGGCACAGGGAATGGGCTTTTAGGGTGAAAAATGAGTTTGTTGGGATCAGCCAACCCCCTTGCCTCTCTTTCTGGTGTTTGTAACACCCCTGGTCCCCACTGAGTCTCTCTGGGGTGCGTAAGGAGCTCAACAGGATGGTATTTTCTCTGCTGTTTTGCGAACAGCCCTGGGAGATGAGCTCTCCGCAAGCTGCTCTGGTTCCACATGGTCCTAAAGGCAATGTGAGCACAAACAGAACCCAAGGGAAGGGGAGGGAGGATGGAAAACAAGGCCAAAAATACTAGATACCAGCCTGGAAAGCAACGCCCAAGCCTCCCCCAGTCCCCAGCACCCCAAGCAGGGCCAGGCTGGGGGCTCAGGGGGGGCTTCTCTGTGGAGAGAGGAGGTTGTGCAGGGAGTGAGATGTGGGAGGAAGAAAGATTGTTTGATGGGAATGGTTGGAGTCGATGATCCGGTGGGTCTCTTCTAACCTGGTTGCTCTATGATTCTAATGATTCTATGATTCTTCAGACCTGAAGGAGATGCAGGAGCCACGGAGGGGACAGAGAGAGCACCCGGGGAGTCGAGGGGGGTCCCACTGCAGTGGGCGCAGCTTCTCAGTGGTTTTTCGCACCCTGGGCATGGCTCAGGTCTCCAGCAGGACACAGTTTGGGGCTCAGAGGACAAGCTTGGGGACCACAGCTCAGGCAGGGGCAGGTTTGGGGCGTCTCCCAGGATGGAGAGGAAGTTTTTGACACAGAGGGTGATTGGGCATTGGAATAGGCTGCCCCGGGAGGTGGTTGAGTCACCTTCCCTGGAGGTGTTGAAGGGACAGGTAGACGAGGTCTTGAGGGACACGGTTTAGTGTTTGATAGGAATGATTGGACTGGATGATCCGATGGGTCTCTTCCAACCTGGTTGTTCTATGATTCTATGATTCTATGATCTCTGCCCCCTCCTCCTCCTTCTCCCTCCCCATCTCCCCTCCGCCTCTGCGCCCCGAGGGGACACCCAGCTCTGGGCACCACCGGCTGCCTCCGGAATAGTCTTTTTTCCACAGGGATAGGGCGAATCCTGCCGGCCCCGGAGCCGGGATGGGCCGGGGAGGGATGCGAGCAGCGGGGCCGCCGCGGATCCTCCGGGAAGGGAGAGTTTCCCCGTTAAAATCGCGTTAAAACCCCCACAAGCCGGGTCCGGGGGCGGTGACTGTCCCCTCTCCCACTCTCGAGAGGAGCCGCCGCATCCCGGTCCTCCCGTCCCAGCAAACCCAGCCGGGACCCAGAGGGAAGAGGGGAGGGAGACAGACGGTGCTGGGTCCCAGTCCCCCCCAGTACAAGGTCCCGGCCCCCGCTGTGACATCGATGTCCCTGTCCCGGGGTGAGAGCCCTGCCCCTCGGGGCGACGTGGGACACCTGACACCATGTCCCGGTCCCTCCAGTATGACATCCCAGTCCCCTGGTGCGACATCCCTGTCTCCGGTGGGACAGCCCTCTTTCCCGCTGTGACATCCCAGTCTCCCCAGTGAGACATCCTTCTCCTCCTTTGCGACATCCCTGTCTCCAGTGCCATGTCCTCCTGCCCTGGTGCGACATCCCTGTCTCTGGTGGGATGTCCCTCACTCCCAGTGCGACATCCCAGTCCTCCCAGTGCGATGTCCCTCACCTCTAGTGTAACATCCCTGTCTCCAGTGCAACATCCCTGTCTCTGGTGGGATGTCCCTCTCCCCTGGTGCGACATCCCAGTTCCTCCAGTGTGACACCCCAATGCCGCCAGTGCCATGTCCCTCTCCCCCAGTGCCATGTCCCTCATGCCCAGTGCAACATTCCTGTCTCCAGTGGGATGTCCCTCTCCCCCGATGCCACATCCCAGTCCTCCCAGGACGATGTCTCTCTCCCCCAGTGCAACATACCCGTCTCCAGTGGGATGCCCCTTTCCCCTGGTGTGACATTCCTGTCCCCCAGTACCATGTCCCTCTCCCCCAGTGCAATGTCCCTCACCCCTAGTACAACATCCCTGTCTCCGGTACCATGTCCCTCTCCTCTGCTGCCACATCCCAGTCTTCCCAGTACGACGTCCCTCTCCTCTTCTGCCACATCCCAGTCCTCCCAGTGCAATGTCTCTTACCCCTAGAGTAACATCCTTGTCTCCAGTGCGACATCCCTGTCTCTGGTACCAGGTCCCTCTCCCCTGGTGCGACATTCCTGTCCCCCAGTGCAACACCCCAGTTCCCTCAGTGCCATGTCCCTCTCTCCCAGTGCGACATCCCAGTCCCCCAGTTCGATGCCCCTCACTCCTAGTACAACATCCCTGTCTCTGGTACCATATCCCTCTCCCCTGGTGCCACATCCCAGTCCCTCCAGTGCAACACCCAGTCCCCCCAATGCCATGTCCCTCTCCCCCAGTGCCATGTCCCTCATGCCCAGTGCAACATCCCTGTCTCCAGTGGGATGTCCCTCTCCCCCAGTGCCATATCCCTCTCCCCCAGTGCAATGTCCCTCACCCCTAGTACAACATCCCTGTCTCCGGTACCATGTCCCTCTCCCCTGCTGACACATCCCAGTCTTCCCAGTACTACGTCCCTCTCCTCTGCTGCCACATCCCAGTCCTCCCAGTATGATGTCCCTTACCCCTAGTGTAACATCCCTGTCTCCAGTGCGACATCCCTGTCTCCGGTGGGATGTCCCTCTCCCCTGGTGTTACACCCCAGTCCTACCAGTGCTACACCCCAGTTCCCTCAGTGCCATGTCCCTCTCCCCTGGTGCCACATCCCAGTCCTCCCAGTTCCGTGTTACTCTCCCCCAATGCCATGTCCCTCACCCCTAGTACAACATCCCTGTCTCCAGTGCGACATCCCTGTCTCCGGTATGATGTCCCTCTCCCCTGGTGCAACACCCCAGTTCCCCCAGTGCCATGTCCCTCTCCCCTGGTACCATTTCCCTCTCTCCCAGTGTGACATCCCAGTCCCCCAGTGCCATGTCCCTCATGCCCAGTGCCACATCCCTGTCTCCAGTGGGATGGCCCTTTCCCCTGGTGTGACATTCCTGTCCCCCAGTGCCATGTCCCTCACCCCTAGTACAACATCCCTGTCCCCGGTACCATGTCCCTCTCCCCTGGTGCCACATCCCAGTCCCCCTAGTGCAATGTCCCTTACCCCTAGTGCAACATCAGACTCAATGACCCGATGGGTCTCTTCCAACCTGGTTGTTCTATGATTCTATGATTCTATGATCCCTGTCTCCAGTGCCACATCTGTGTCTCCAGTGGGATGTCCCTCTCCCCTGGTGTGACACCCCAGTCCCATCAGTGCGACACCCCAGTGCCCCCAGTGTCATGTCCCTCTGCTCCATCCTTCTCCCCCAGCAGTTGAGGTACCGACACCCCCTCAGACCTCCCCGACGTGGTCCCCTTTGTCCCCCACCCCGGGTCTGGGGGTCACTCACCGTCCTGTGTCGCCGCTTCGCTGCCGCTGCTGCCTCCCGAGGGCTCCGCGGTGGCCTTGGCTGCCCCGGGGGGCTGGGGACCGGTTGGGGGGGTCCCGTTCATGCCGGCCGCCACCTCCTCCAGGTCGAGGAGGTGGCTGACGCTGAAGTTTTTCCTGCTCTGGGGGTTCTCGGGGGGCTCCGCACCCCTGGCGGCTGAGCTGGGGGCGAAGGGTTTGTCCATGGAGAAGGCTGGAGGCGAATCCATCGCTCCCCAGCACACCCCGAGGTGCCGGGAGGCTTCCCGGACCCCTTCCCCTAGCCCACCACCCCTTAAAAAATTTTAAAAAAAATTCAAAAAAAATTAAAAAAAATAAAATACTATTAAAAAAAATTAAGGGAAAGAAAAAAAAAATTAAAAATCAGGGCTACCCTGTGAGTCCGGCTCCCTCCCCAGCCCCTGTTCCGCCTTATGCTGACGTCTGGGGAAAAAAAAAAAAAAAACCAAAAAAAAAAAAAAAAAACCACCCTCCCAGCCCAAACTTTCTTCCCTGCTCTTTGCTCTGGAGCTGTTCAAACAAACGAGCAGAGCCGGGGCGGCCCCTCTACCCACCCCCCCGACCCCTGCCAAGCTGGAAAAGGGGGGAGCAGAGAGAGGGAGGGGGGGGACCCACCCCCCCTCAACCCCTCCCCAAACCTTTAAGTGCTTCTATCAACAAGTGTAAGTGGCTGAGCCCAGTGGGGAGGAGATTTCCAGCCCGAAGGGGGATGGAGGGAGAGGTGACCCCAAGGTTAGAGGGGGACAAGGCCCCCACCTCCACCTCCAGGCACCCCCTCCACCTCCAGACCCCCCCACCCCCCCAACCCCGTCCCCATCAACCCCCGAGCAAGGTCACCTCTCCTGGGCAAAGCCTGGCTCTCTCGCCTTAATGAGATAATTACGTCCTGCACCACAGTTAAAAACTCAGAGGCTGCTTCCCTTGGGGTTAGAAAGAAACCCCCCTAATGAAAACCAGCCACTGGCAGAGAAAAAAAAAAAAAAGGGAGTTTTTTTCTTCTTTAAAAATTAGATATATATTTATGTAGAGAGAGACACAGTTGTGGGGAGGGGGCAATGGGAGGGAGTGGGGGGGTAAAGCCGGTGCTTGGGGCTGGTTGCAGTGTCCGGCGAGGGCCGAGAATCCTAGAATCCTAGAATCATAGAATCATAGAACAACCAGGTTGGAAGGGACCCATCGGATCTTCTAGTCCAACCATGAATGGGGTGATGAGCATTAAAAGAAGAGGTTAGCGGTTATGATTTCGTCCCCGCGATCCCAGTGAGCTCTCCTGCACACTCAGGCTTCCACGCGAAACCTCCGAGCGAGAGAGATCGGCCGCTGCAGCCCTAGCTCTGAGCTCACAAACATCCCAGCTCCGGCGCAGCCGAGGGAGGCAAACCCCTGGCTGAGTTATTTTAACTTTTGTCGAAAGCTTTTCTTGCTCTCTCTTCCCCTTCCCGTCGGAGGTTTGCGGATTTTGGAGCCAGCCAGGGCTGCCAAATCCCATCTTCCTGATGGGGAAGCAGCTTCCCAGAGCTCTCCGGCTTGGAAGGGGTGTAGCTCAAGGCAGATTTTGGCTCTCTCCAACCCTGCGGGGGGGCTCGACAAGCCAGCCCGACCTCCCTTCCCCCTTTCTTTTTTTGGGGAGCGAGTCCAGAGAAGAGCCACGAAGCTGGTGAAGGGGCTGAAGAACAGGCCCTATGAGGAGCAGCTGAGAGAGCTGGGGGTGTTTAGCCTGGAGAAGAGGAGGCTGAGAGGAGACCTCATTGCTCTCTGCAGCTACCTGAAAGGAGGTTGTAGAGAGGAGGGAGCTGGGCTCTTCTCCCAAGGGACAGAGAGGGAATGGCCTCAAGCTCCACCAGGGGAGGTTTAGGCTGAACATTAGGAAAAAGGTTTTCATGGAAAGGGTCATTGGGCACTGGCAGAGGCTGCCCAGGTAGGTGGTTGATTCACCTTCCCTGGAGGTGTTTAAGGCACAGGTGAATGAGGTGCTGAGGGACATGGTTTAGTGTTTGATAGGAATGGTTGGACTCGATGATCCAGTGGGTCTCTTCCAATCTGGTTGTTCTATGATTCTACGATTCATTTATTGGTCCTTTCAACCCAATTTATTGACCCCAGAGAACTTCAGGACTCAGCTCCGGTGTCCGGTCCTGCCTCCTTTGTCTGTGTAAATCATGGGTTGGTGTCAAACCGCTTTCCACTCTTGTTGGATCGGTGTTTGGCCTCTTCCCAGTGCCCAGCTGGATGAGCGCGTGGTGCCAGGGTGATGCTGGGCACTGGAATATACATTATCCACCTTGCCATCTGCCCCGTGCTCTTGGCAAGGAGATCCCTGCATCACCCCTGGGCCCACCAGGCCCTGCAAGACCCAGCACAGCCCTGTGCCACCTCTCCTCATCCAGATACCTACTTCGTCCTGCTTTTTTTTCCCACCTTTTTCTCCCTTCCCAGATGGAGATCATAGAATCATAGAATCATAGAACAACCAGGTTGGAAGAGACCCATTGGATCATCGAGTCAAATCATTCCTATCAAACACTAAACCATGTCCCTCAGCACCTCATCCACCCGTCCCTTAAACACCTCCAGGGAAGGTGATTCAACCACCTCCCTGGGCAGCCTGTTCCAATGCCCAATGACCCTCTGTGTGAAAAACTTCCTCCTAATCTCTAGCCTAAATCTCCCCTGGTGGAGCTTGAGGCCATTCCCTCTCATCCTGTCCCCTGTCCCTTGGGAGAAGAGCCCAGCTCCCTCCTCTCTACAACCTCCTTTCAGGTAGTTGTAGAGAGTAATGAGGTCTCCCCTCAGCCTCCTCTTCTCCAGGATAAATACCCCCAGCTCTCTCAGTCAGTCCTCATAGGGCCTGTTCTCCAGCCCCTTCACCAGCTTCGTGGCTCTTCTCTGGACTCGCTCCAGAGCCTCAACATCCTTCTTGTGCTGAGGGGCCCAGAACCGAACACAGGATTCAAGGAGCGGCCTCACCAGTGCTGAGTACAGAGGGATGACACCACATCCTGGAGAAAACACTCAAGGAAGAGCCTGGGGGATGGAGAATTCACCTTGGAGGACAGTGACCCATGGAGATACTCCCTGGCCAGCTGGGGCTGTCGATGGGACTGGAGCAGCGACACCCTTCATCCTCTCCCCAGCATCTCCCTTTTAGCCCCCGGGAACATCTTGCTATGATTATTTCAGGGGAGCTGCTCTCAATCCACGAAGGAGCAAGAGTGGGAGGGAGGACAGAGCAGCCCCAGCCCCATTTATAAACCTCTCCCTCCTCCTCGTTCACAGCCAGACCTTCTTCTTGAACTGTCTGGCTTTTCCAGGGGAGACGGCTTCCCTTCGCTTTGCAGCATTAAATAATTAAATGGAGGGAATAATCATCGGCGAAACCCCCTTGGGTTCGCACTTCCTCGGGCCCTGTGATTGCTGATATTTTTTTGGGGGTGAAATATGACCTTTTTTTATGATCAAAGGGGATCGGAGTTCCAAAGGAAAGTTAAAAAAAAAAAAAGAAAATAGAAAAAAACAGTAAAAAAAGGAAAGAGGGAAAGAGGGCAAGCATTTTCTTTTTTTCCCAATCCTAGTGGTCTGGTAAAGTTTCTTTAGACATGCAAAGATTTACACACCTTTCTGCAGGGTGCCTTAAATTACCCTCCGACTCTTTACACGTTTCCATGCGCAGAGCAAGAACAGTAAGTCATTGAGAAATTAACTGGCCTTTCAGTAATATCCCCTGTCGGCCTTTCAGAAGGAGAATGCCTAATGACTTTTTTGAAGTAGAGGTCAGGGTTTGCTTTTTTTAAATAAAACAATCTGTATTAATGCAATTTCCTTTTTAGCTCTAGGATTTGCCCTTTTTTTTTTTTTTTTTAGCATTTTTTTTTTTTAACTCCACCAGCCACACGATGCGAGACCCGGTTCTTTGAAACCCACCCTCCTGATGTTTCTGAGCTCTTCCCTTTTTTATTTTTTTGGTAAAAATCATGTTTTAAGTGGTGAAAACTGGAGTTTGGAGCTGGCAAGGTAACTCTCAACCATGCTTAGGGCTTCACCTTCCCTGGAGGTGTTTAAGGGGCGGGTGGATGAGGTCCTGAGGGACATGGTTTAGTGTTTGATAGGAATGGTTGGACTCAAAGATCCAATGGGTCTCTTCCAACCTGGTTGTTCTATGATTCTATGATAGGAATGGTTGGACTCAATGATCCAATGGGTCTCTTCCAACCTGGTGATTCTATGAAAATACGGATGGTTTGGAGGTGAAGCTAAAGGGATTTTCCTTATTTGACACCAAGTGCATGGGTTTTGCTGAGCTGGGTGGGTGCTCAAGGTCTGGCTTTGCTGAGCCAGAGCTGTTGGGCTGATGAACCCGAGCAGCATCAAACTGGAAGGGCTGTACCAGGCTCTTCAGAGTGAGGATCCAACCAGCCAGAGCCCGTCAGCCTTGCAGCTTGAAGCCTTTGAGATGAACGTGTTTCTGTTTGCCAGCCCTTCATCTTCCTCTCTTAAAAAAAAAAAAAAACAAAACACCAAACCCAAAACATTATACATATTTATTTATTCTTGCAATCTCGCTTTGTGTCCTAGAGGTTTCCTGCTATTCCTCTCATGCTGTGATAACATCTCGCGCTTCCAGAGCGCTCGTTGCAAGCACAGATCCGGATATCTCCGCCAGCCCCCGGACTTCGATGGTGGTGGTTGGGGAGGGATTGTGCAGTGTCCTCGGAGCTCTGCTTGGGCTGCTGCTGCTCCCTTTGGTTCCCAGGTTCTTGTTCTCCTTGATACTCTCCAAATCTTGCCTTAGGTGTATTCTTGTGCAGAGAAACCTGGCTGGTTGCCCCACAACCCCAGGAGTGGAAGGAGTCTTATTACTACGGAGATGCACTAACCCTTAAGGAGGATGTTAGGAGTAAGGGGAGAGTAAGGAATTAGACTATGGGAGATGGTGGGAGTTGATGGTGCTCAGCAGCGACTCTTGGGTCAGTATCTTCCCCAGCACTGGGGTAAGAGGGCTGCCTGATTAAATCTGAGCCATGCCCAGCTCTGCTTGGGTCCAGGGACCAGAGCATCCCCAGCTCTGCTTGGGTCCAATGCCCAGAGCATCCCCAGCTCTGCTCGGGTCCAGGGACCAGAGCATCCCCAGCTCTGCTTGGGTCCAATGCCCAGAGCATCCCCAGCTCTGCTCGGGTCCAGGGACCAGAGCATCCCCAGCTCTGCTTGGGTCCAATGCCCAGAGCGTCCCCAGCTCTGCTTGGGTCTAAGGCCCACAGTATCCCCAGCTCTGCTCAGGTCCATCCCCACCCTGCCCCTGGCACTGAGGGCATTGGGCTGGACAGGGCTCAGCGCAGCGTTTCCCGCAGGGATTCCAGCTCAGAGCTCTCGCTGGAGGAGTCCTCCCTGTGCCCAGTCCTGCTGCTCCAAACAGGAATGTTTCTCTATCCTCTCTCCCTCCAGCCCCTAAAAGGGTAGCATGCCCTGTCCTAGCTCCTCTCCCGTCCAGCTCTCCCAGCTACCCCCGTTCCCTCCAAGCAAATTGTCTCTGTGGTCGGTGGCATTTATAAAACACCCCATCCAGCCCCTTGGTGAAGGCTTTTCTCCCAGCTTTCTTATTCCCTCTGTTCCTGCCTCTTTCTTTCTCTCCCTCTCTTTCTTTCCCTGCCAGGAATCCCAGTCCCAGATGAACCAATACTCCGTGGCTCAGCTATTTCCCTTTTATTCCCCCCACCACCCTCCCTCCTTCCACAGCGAGATGGGAAAAGAGTGAACCGAAAAAAAAAAAAAAAAAAAAGAGAAAGAAAGAAAAAAAAAAATCAAAGCTGCACATATTGGATCCAGATGTGCTTACAGCCCTTTCCAGCAATTTAATTAAATTCCCCCAGACAGCCAGGAGGATTTCTTAATGATCAAATTTCCCTGGCTTTCCTCCTAAAATGCCCCTCTTTCTTCGGCTGGCTCTCGCTCTGTCTCCCTGATGGATCGCCAACTCGCATTCTTCCTAGTCCTCCCCGCCAAGGCCATGGGGAGGAAGGGGCAGATCCCCAGGCTGTTATTTTAGCCGGGAGCTCCATCGTCTCAGCAACATCCGCGCTTGGAAAATAGACTTTTTCACCCCAAAAATGCATGGGTGAGGAGTCGCCTCCCCGGAGGCCACGGCTCACGGCAAGGTCATGGCAGGGATGCTCTGGAGACAGGATCCCATGAGCCTTGTTCCTCGCCAGCCTCACCGCACTGATGGCCAGGGAGGAGTCAAGAGAGACCCAAGCCAAGAGAGAGAGAGCCAAGTCTTGGGGTCTCAGGACTTGACACCTCCCAGGGCTGGTTTGGAGCCAGGTTTGGCCCCATGCCACAACCTTTCCAGCCAAGGCAATGACTGGGATGGGGGCAAAGCCTCTGCTTTGGGGTCGGTGGGGTGTTTTGAGGCAGCAGGGGCTGGAGGCAGCAATGGGATGACCCACGCTCGCCAACCCTCCTTTCCCTGCCAACAGTGGGGAGTGCAGGGGGGACTGTCCCCAAAACAGTGTCTGATGGAGGGCTGGACCCACACAAACCCCACCAGCACCAAGCACCTGGGGACAGTGGTTATGTCTGGCACTGCCACCCCAACTGTGGAGGTTCCAAGGTTTTCCTGGACCATGGAGGGTTTGGGCTTTACCCAGATGAGGAGGATCATACAGGCTGCCCAGGGAAGTGGTTGAGTCACCTTCCCTGGAGGGGTTTAAGGGATGGATGGATGGATGAGGTGCTGAGGGACATGGTTTAGTGTTCGATAGGGATGGTTGGACTCGATGATTCGGTGGGCGTAAATAGGAAACCCAAGGCGGCTTCAGCTATTGCCGGTTCCCTGGAGCTCCCTGCGTCTGGAAATTCCACCGTAATAATAATAATGATGATGATGGTGATAATGGTATCAATGAATCCAGGGTTAACGCTTCCCTAGTGGCTCTTTCAGCAGGGAAGGGGCTGGGTGTGCTGTGGGCAGCGCCATCTGAGCCTCCTGACACCCTGAGCCCCACAACCCCTGGAGCCCTGGGGAGGGGACAGCCATGGGGAGGGGACAGCTATGGGGTGTCACCCCCAGCACCTTCAGCCCACCCTGGGTGGGTGGGAGCAGACCAGTTACCCAGGGAAATCATGACTGCCCCATCCCTGGAGGTGTTCAAGGCCAGGCTGGATGGGGTATGGAGCAACCTGATGCACTGGGAGGTGTTCCTGCCCATGGTTAGGGGGGTCTAGATGGGCTTTGAGGTCCCTCCCAACCCAAACTATTCCATGTTTCCACATGAGCACACGAACAGCTGTACACATCTAGGGGGCTGAGAGGCCTTGTGCTGCTGCACCTCGGGTGGTTGTGCCTGTGCATGGGGGTTCTTGTGCCTGAGTGTGCATACAGGGGTGCCTGGGGGTGTGCAAATGCCCCATGCCCACCTGAGGCCGCTGCATGCACAGGGGAGTTGAGTGTGTATAGGGGCATGCATTGGGGATGCCTGTGCTCTGGGGTTGCACCTCGTAGATGCCCATAATCATAGAATCATAGAACAACCAGGTTGGAAGAGACCCATCGGATCATCAAGTCCAACCATTCCTATCAAACACTAAAGCATGTCCCTCAGAACCTCATCTACCTGTGCCTGAAACACCTCCAGGGAAGGTGAATCAACCACCTACCTGGGCAGCCTATTCCAATGCCCAATCACCCTCTGTGTGAAAAACTTCCTCCTACTCTCTAGCCTAAATCTCCCCTGGTGGAGCTTGAGGCCATTCCCTCTCGTCCTGTCCCCTGTCACTTGGGAGAAGAGGCCAGATCCCTCCTCTCCACAACCTCCTTTCAGGTAGTTATAGAGAGTCATGAGGTCTCCTCTCAGCCTCCTCTTCTCTAGGCTAAACCCCCCCAGCTCTCTCAGCCGCTCCTCATAGGTTCTGTTCTCCAGCCCCTTCACCAGTCTCGTCGCTCTTCTCTGGACTTGCTCCAGAGCCTCAACATCCCATGCTCCAGGGATGCCCACACCGGCTGTACTGGGGGTCCCCGTGCCCTGGGATACTCATGCCTGGGGATGCCCACACCTGCTGTACCAGGAACACCCATGAGCTGGGGATGCCCACACCTGCTGTAACGGGGTCCCCGTGCCCGGGGGTGCCCATCCCCGCTGTACCGAGGGTCCCCGTGCCCTGGGACGCCCAGCAGCGACTACCCCCCCACTCCCCGCGCGCTCCCGTTGCGCCGCTCGCCGGCCACGTGCTGCCCCCTGCCGGGTGCCCTGAGGCCCCGCCCCATGACCATATATAGATAAACCACGCCCACAAAGAAATCAGTCTTTCCCATTACTAAGCCACTCCCAGCATATCCGCCCCGGCACTTCCGCTTCCGGCCGCAGTGCCGGTACAGGTGAGGGGTGTGTTGCTGGCGGCCTCCGCGCTTTTCCCCGTGGTTGCTGCGGGCGGCCCGGGCTGAGGGACCCCTGCGTGGGGGCGCTGAGGCCTCTGAGACCGTCGTGATGAGGGCCTGGGGGCTCTTGGCGTTGTTTCTCCTTAGATTGCTAGGGTGCTCATCGGCCTCCGCGCTCGTCCCTATGGGCTGCAGTGAGGTTTATGGGCCGCTCGGTGCCCCCTGGGGTGTCACCCTGTGCAGTGGGGCGTGATGGCCTTGGGCCGGTTTCTGTGGGTCAGAGGGAGGGCTGGTGGCCCTGGGCCGGTTTCTGTGGGTCAGAGGGAGGGCTGGTGGCCCTGGGCCGGTTTCTGTGGGTCAGAGGGAGGGCTGGTGGCCCTGGGCCGGTTTCTGTGGGTCAGAGGGAGGGCTGGTGGCCCCTGGGCCGGTTTCTGTGGGTCAGAGGGAGGGCTGGTGGCCCCTAATTGTTTCTGTGTGTTGCAGGGGGAGGCTGGTGGCCCCTGGGCTGGCTCCTCCAGGCCTCATGGGGAGGCTGGTGGCCTCGGGATGGTTTCCGTGGGTCACAGGGTGTTACGAGGCTCCCAGTCCTGTGGAGGCTGCTTCAGCCCTGCTCCCTCTGGAAGAGCAGGTAGACCCTTGCTGGCTGCAGACACCCTGGAGCACTCAAGCCCCTCTCTGCTTTGAATGCCCCCCCTGCAGTTCCCCCAGTGTGTGGGTCCTTGTGGCAGAGCCTCTGAAAATGGGGTGTGCCCTGAGCCTGGGCTCTGTCTTCACACAGATAACTCCAATTTGTGGCTCTGTGTTCAGGAGATAATCTGAATGCCCTGTGGTGCTTGGGAGGAGGTCCCTGTTTTGGTCTTTGTTGCTGTTTAGAAACGCACAAAGAAGGTAGAAGGAAGGCTGTGCTTTTCTAAGTATAGAACTACTAGAAGGGCTTGTTTGTTTTAACAGGAGGGAAAAGTCCTTTAGAAACCAGGCAGTGCCAGGGTCTGCCTGCTGGAGCGCTGCGTGGGAGAAGACACCACTGCCATGCTGGAGGCCCCTGGATGGTCTGTGTGCAGAAGAGAGCACAATGCCTTTCCTGCACGGCTTCCGCAGGATCATCTTCGAGTATCAGCCCCTGGTAGACGAGATCTTGGGGCTGCTGGCGATACAGGACATGGAAGAGCCGAGCACCCTTGAGAGGTAATGAGACAAGGCTGAGAGCAGAGCTCTGGGACTGTGCTAGGTATTTGAGGGGTGAGAACAGAGATCAGGTACAGCGCTGACTGGGAGCAAACCCTGTTCCTGGGGAGCAGCTTGTCCCATGGTCCCTCTTGGTGCTGTTCTTTGGGAACATGGGGGTGGAGCAGAACAAACAGACTGCATTTGCTCCCCAGGAACAGCCCTTTCTGCATGATCCATGGCAATAAAACCTGAACTGGGGTTAAACTGTGACCTGCTCCTGCATAATCCTATAGTCAACATGTGACCTGCTCCTGCATAATCCTATAGTCAACATGTTAGGACAAGAGGATACAAGACAAGAGGATCATGGGGGCATTTTTCTTTGCTCCCTGGCGCTACTTTGACCCTTGCAAACACCTGAGATGTGCGCCATTCAGATGAGTAACTGACCATTTCTGTGTCTTAAGCCCTGCCTGTCTGAGTGGCAACAAGAGCCAGCTCTCAGCTGTGAGACGAGTCTTGGAGAGGGAGACCCACTCCCCGTTTTATCAAGAAGGTGTGAGCTATGCCTTGCTGAAGGTCATTGAGCTGGGGCTTGTCCCTGCTGCAGAAATTCTCCTGGAATTTGGAGCTGACCTTGGATTTGAGGGTAAGGCTGGTGGCCCTGGGAGGTGTTTATAGCTGGGGCAGGATGGGGTGCTGCCAGTTCAGCCCCCACTCTGCTGGGATAGTGTGGATCTGCAGGGATGGGCTGTGGGGTGGCCAGGGGCTTGGGGACCGTCTTGAACCTCTGAGGACTTTTGCCAGAGGTGGAGCTATTGCTAAAGCAGGACCTGGGTTTTCACGGGCATCGCTGTGTTCTCAGGGCCCACCCAGCTGCCCCCTCCTGCTTTTGGTGGGTGTTTGGGCCGTTATGGGGAAACCTTTGGTTCTCTCTGACTCCGTTTTTTTGTCTTCAGATCCAGTCACCTATTACACTCCCCTGCACATCGCAGTGCTCCGCAACCAGCCAGATATGGTGGAGCTCCTGGTGCACCACGGGGCTGACATCAACCGGAGAGACCGGGTACGCATTTAGCTGCCTGAGCACAGCCAAGCTGAGCCCCTGTGGGACTTAATTGTGACAGAGAGCCATGGGGAGAGAGCCCTCCCTGCTTGCCTCCTCCCAGGCCTCGCTATGTGCTGCTTCCCCTCAGCAGCCTCCTGATCCTGTTGCTTGTGGCAGGTCAGGTTGCCTTTGGCCAAGCAAACCTGCCTCTGTCATGGAGTAATGGGTGAGAGGAGACTGGGGGAGCTAAACCTTTCCCTCTGGATGCACCAGGGAAGGTTCACTCTGATTTTGGCAGATGGGATGAAATACAAACTTATGTTGGCTGTGCCGAAGCCCCAACAGCAACTCTTCAGAGGCTCAAAGTCTTTAATAGAGTTTTTTTTTTTGTCCTCTTGCTCTGTGCAGATCCATGAGAGCAGTCCCCTCGATCTGGCCAGTGAGGAGCCTGAGCGGCTGCCATGTCTCCAGCGGCTGCTTCAGCTGGGAGCTGATGTCAATGCAGCTGACAAAAACGGTCTGTGTGCCCTGTCTGGTTCCCTCAGCCTTGGTGTCCCCAGCACTTAGTCCATCCCTATCAAATACTAAACCATGTCCCTCAGTGCCTCATCCCCCCATCTCTTAAACACCTCCAGGGAAGGCGACTGAACCCCCTCCCTGGGCAGCCTGTTCCAGTGCCCAATGACCCTTTCCATGAAAACTTTTTTCCTAATGTTCAGGCTAAACCTCCCCTGGTGGAGCTTGAGGCCATTCCCTCTCATCCTGTCCCCTGTCACTTGGGAGAAGAGCCCAGCTCCCTCCTCTCCACAACCTCCTTTCATGTAGTTGGAGAGAGCAATGAGGTCTCCTCTCAGCCTCCTCTTCTCCAGGCTAAACACCCCCAGCTCTCTCAGCCGTTCCTCATAAGGCCTGTTCTCCAGCCCCTTCACCAGCTTTGTTGCTCTTCTCTGGACACTGGAGGAGAGAAGACAGGGAGCTGTGGTTGGGATTCCTCCTGATCCAGAAACCAAATACTTGAACCACATGATGGGGACAGCAGGAGGAGGGAAGGGCTCTTTCTCCCTATGTTTGGTGATCTGGTTGAAAGGATTGATTTGTTTTCCTTCCTGTGTTTTGTGATGTTGCCCTGTTTTCATCTGACTAATGTCTTTATTGCAGGGAAGACAGCACTGTTGCATGCCCTGGCCAGCAGTGATGGTGTCCAGATCTGCAACACCGAGAGCATCCGTCTCCTGTTGGAAGGAGGTGAGGATGAACTCCCTACTCCATGCACAGTCCCCTCAGGCCTAGTGCTGACTGATTATTTTTACAAAACAAGGTGCTGCCCTGAAAACTCTTTTATGTTCCCATATAAAGCCTGGTGGTGCCAGAGTTAGTGTTGTCCTAACCTCATTGTCTGCCATGTCCCTTCCTCCAGGTGCAGATGTCAGAGCCACCACCAAAGATGGCGACACCGTCTTCACCTACATCATCTTCCTGCTGGGAGAGATGGTGTGCAGCAGCACCGAGGAGACACAGGTGATCAGCCGCTTCTGCTTTCGTGTCACACAGCTGCTGCTGGCCCATGGTGCTGACCCCAGCGAGTGTCCAGCCCCCGAGTCCCTCACCCACCTCTGCTTCAAAAGCTTCAAATGCCACTTCCCACTGCTGCGTTTCTTGCTGGAGTCAGGTGCTGCCTACAACTGTTCCCTCCACGGTCCTTCCTGCTGGTCAGGCTTCCACATCATCTTTGAGTGCCTCTGTTCACACCTCAGTGTCTCCGAAGATGATGGCTTCTCCATAGACCTCATCCAGAAGGGTCAGACTCTGCTGGAGCTCATGATGGCCAGTTCACAGGCCATCCAGCTTCCCAGCAATTTTGAGGTCAACACCAGCAGCTGCAGGTACCACGGGGAGAAGATCAGGACTCTCTTCTCCTCTCTGAAGCAGCTGGAGCGTTCCCCACAGGCATTGAAACATCTCTGCAGGGTGTTTATCCGGCAGCGCCTTAAACCATGGCCAGTAGATGTCAAAATCAAGGCTCTACCTCTTCCAGACAGGCTGAAATGGTATCTCCTCATTGACCACGCTGCTGCCGGGCATGAGGACCCTTGAGCCTGACTAATGCCTCTGCTTCTTCCCCCTCCATGGTTGTCGTGTGCCTGCAGCCCCCAGGCTCTGGGCCAGTTTGCTCCACAGCAAGTACTGTTGCTGTCCAAGTGCCCAGGGTTTGGCCAGTGCTGCCCACCGTGTCCCGCTCTGTGTGTGTTTTTAGGGGCTTGATGCCACCTGTGTGTCTGTGGAGGCCTCATCGCTTTAGGGCACATCTGGGGGAGGTGGGCAAAGCCCTGTGGCTCCCTGAGGGAGCAGCCAGGAACTGGATACTGGGTATGGATTTTCAAGGAAAGGCCTGGTGGGCAGGGCCATGAGATGGTTGGGGTGGTGTGAGGGGAGAGGCAGCCTCTCCCCTCTCTTTCTAGGCCTGTGGGGTCTGGGGTGGGTGAAGCAGTGCCTTAGGTGAGCAGTGGAGCTGCAAGATGCCTTGGCATGCTGGGAGGTGTTCCCTGTGTTAGGAGAGTGCTGATATCGTTGTCTTGGTTTCCTGGCTCTGGTGGTGGGAGCAGGTCTGGCATCTCCCTGTGGCTGTGGATGACTTCCTCGCTCCTGAAACAGGAGAGGGGCAGGGTGAAGGGAAGCAGGACTAGCAGTGGTGCCCGGCTGCTCAGCACCCTCTGAGTTTGTGCTGTCCACCAAGGAATCTTGGATGTGCTGGGCTCCAAAATGGATAAATGGATATTTCTTGACTCTCTGTTCCCTGTGCAAGGACAAGGAACAGGCAGCTGAATGCTTTGTGCTTCCCTCCCCGTTCCTTGCCTCTTTTCCCTTGCCTGCTGCTTCCAGGACAAGAAGTTGCAGCAAGACTCATGGGTTTCGTCCTAATCTGTTACTGGAAGCTCCAAACCCTGAGACTACACGTGGAGGTCCCATGTTCCAGCCTTCCCCCAGTCATTTGCCTCCTCTTTCTAGGCATCTGCTTCCTCCTGACACACCAACAACAGGTTGCAGCGCTGAGTCCCCCCCATTGTTGTTTGGGTTTTTTGTTTGTTGTGAGGGTTGTGCAGAAGAGGATGAAGAGAGGAGAAATCTGTTTGGAGCTGGTACAGTTTATGGCAGGTGGATTTGGGATTGAAGGGCAGTTTGACTGCAGAAGCGTTGCCTGCCCCCATTGCCCTCCTGGCAGCAGCTGTGTTTTCCCTTCTCCCAACCTGTGGAACTGGAGCTGTGCACCGTGATGACTTGATGCTTAAGGAAGAATATTAATGTCATCAAATACTCCCTTGGAGTCATCTGGAATAGGGAATGAGCAATTAAATGAGGCCTTTTATAATAATGATGAGGGGATCGTTTCTTCTGGGGAAGAGATGGGGTGGAGGAGAGGGTTCTGTGGTGTTGGGGGGAGTATCAGATGAGCCTGGCTGGAGGGACCTGCTGCCCCTAGGGTCTTCTCAAGCTCCTGGCAAGCTGCTGGGCCAGTGTTGCAGAGTTGTGTTTTATTAGGGTGGGTCTGGAAGGAGCTCAGAGGAGGTTGCAAGGCTTTCTCTTGGTTACCCTTCTGCCCATCCACCTCTTTGCTGCATGTGTGGGAGAGGAGACGTGCTTGGGGGTTTGATGGAGAGGCCCTGCCAGAGCCCACCTGAGGGGAAGGGGAGAGGCTCCTCCTCCCTGCCTTACCCAGCTTGCTGCAGCAAACAAGAAGTTCAAGAGTGGGGAAAGGGTCAAACCTGCAAGCAAGGAACAGAGCCCAGACTGTCACGGGTGCTCTGAGCTCCTGTTCACCAACAAGAGCCTGAAGGAAGGTTGTAGAGAGGAGAGAGCTGGGCTTTTCTCCCAAGTGACAGGGGACAGGACAAGAGGGAATGGCCTCAAGCTCTGCCAGGGGAGATTTAGGCTAAAGATTAGAAGGAAGGTTTTCACAGAAAGGGTCATTGGGCATTGGAATAGGCTGCTCAGGGAGGTAGTTGATTCACCTTCCCCGGAGGTGTTTAAGGCAGGGGTGGATGAGGGACTTGGTTTAGTGTTTGATAGGAATGGTTGGACTAGAAGATCCTATGGGTCCCTTCCAACCTGGTTGTTCTATGATTCTAAGAGCCTCCTGCAACTGCACTCAGCAACCTGCTGGTGTCCACAGAGCATAACTCTGGCAGGACAGACCCTCTTGCTTATGTACAGAGCCCCCAAAGGTAGCATCAAGCCAACACTGTGTCCAACAAAGCCCATGTGCAGAAGTGCCACAGCAGGAAAATGTATTTGGCAAACACTTCTCACAAACAGCAGCAATTTGGAAGACAAAGCCCCATCCTCGCCACCAGCCCTGGAGAGGGGGAGTTGTGAGCCACTGTCCACCACCCCCTGGTGAAGGCACGGTCCTCACCTCTCCTGGCCCTGGCAGGAACCAACCCTGCTGGCCCGTGCTCTGAGCTGGCCTCAGAGAGACCTTCTCCTGCTGCTGGCTGTCCTCATCTCATGGCAAAGGTGTAGACATGGTAGATCTCATCAGGGAAATTCTCCTGGCGCTCCTCAGCCAGGAGGTGGAGCCCAGCCCGGTGGATGATCTTGCGGACCACATCCAGGTCCCGGCACACGCTGCTGTCCACATCGTCCATGATCACACCCTCCTGAGCCATGTTGTCCTTGATGACCACAATGCCGTTGGGCCGCAGGCCGGCGCGGCACCGCTTGAGGAAGTCAGAGAGGTGGTTGTCGGTGAGATGTCCTGGAGAGGCAGAGTGGGAGGGTTAGAGGGCATGGGGTGAGTGGGGCAGGAGAATTATAGAATCATAGAATCACCAGGTTGGAAAAGACCCATCGAATCATTGAGTCCAACCATTCCTTATCAATCACTAAACCATGTCCCTCAGCACATCATCTGCCCATCCCTTAAACACCTCCAGGGAAGGTGACTCAGCCCCTTCCCTGGGCATCCTCTGCCAGTGCCCAATGACCCTTTCCATGAAAACCTTTTTCCTAATGTTCAGCCTAAACCCACTCTGGTAGAGCTTGAGGCCACTCCCTCTCATCCTGTCCCCTGTCACCTGGGAGAAGAGCCCAGCTCCCTCCTCTCCACAACCTCCTTTCAGGGAGGTTGTAGAGAGCAATGAGGTCTCCCCTCAGCCTCCTCTTCTCTAGGCTAAACACCCCCAGCTCTCTCAGCCGTTCCTCATAAGGCCTGTTCTCCAGCCCCTTCACTAGCTTTGTTGCTCTTCTCTGGACACTCTGACGGAAAGAAGACAGGGAGCTGTGGTTGGGATCCCTCCTGATCCAGAAAACAAATACTTGAACCACTTGCAGGTGAAAGCTTTAGCTTGATGATATCCAATTTGTGTTCCCCAGGCTTTACCCAACTCTGTCCAACCCACACCTCTCCCCTGGCCTCCAAGGGCTTGGGAGAAAAGATCCCACCCACGGAGATCAGGTCCCCAGCCCTTAATGCAGCCCTTGAGCTCTCCTGCCCAAAGTTCTACCCAGTGCGTGGGGCACCCTGGCAGGGAAAGCTGGATGGAGGACGGGCTGGTGAGACCCCCCCAAGCTGAGTGACCCTCACCAATGACCCACTGGATCCAGATGACATCGTAGGAGTTGGGCTCGGGGCTGAAGTCCTGGAGGCCACAGCAGAAGTAGTTGCGCACCCGCCTGCCCTCCTCTCCTAGGTAGCTCTTGGCCTTGGTGAGGAAGTCCTCAGTCACATCCACCATGTCCACTGTCTTGAAGAGAGGGAGCAGCAGCCGCTTGGTGATCCGGCCGATGCCGGCCCCGCAGTCCAAAGCACGGGTTGTCCCAGTCCGATTGGGGCCATCCTGAAACAACCACCACAAAGAAATGAATCCCACCATGATGTATCCACAGAGAATCGGAGCAACCACATAGGATGGAGTAAAGGGACCTATTACAGAGCAAAACCCTCCCAGCACAAATGAAATGGAGGATCCCACAGAGCAACTCAGAGGCTCTTGCAAGAGATTTCTCTTGCCTCTCAGTTGCTCTGTGGGATCCTCCATTTCTCCCAGCTCAGTGCTGGGAGAAGGATGGGGCTTTGGGAGCATGACAGACCATGCTACCTACCCGTAGAAACCTCTGCAGGAACTTCCTGGAGCTGTTGATGTCTATGCTGGAGATGTGGCCGTAGCCCCCAAGCATGCCGTCCACCGTGGCGGGCACATCCTTCCAGTACTTCTCTGCCTTGGAGTAAAACTCAAACTCGTTCTCCACCACCTCGCTCGTCATGCTGGCGGAAGGGCATGCGCGGGACTCGCAGCTCCTCTGAGACAGGGTAGAAACTGCTGGTCAGGTTTGGAAGAGCTGTGAGGACAGAGGCCCCTCCAAACCAGGGAGGCAGCTCTGAGTGCCCCAGTTTCTCTTTATCACTCCTTCCCCAAGGCTACTTCCAACTTTAAAAACCTTCAGCGAGGAGCCAAGATCTAAATCCTGGTACCAACAAGCCCCAAACCCCCTCTCAGGCAGGGATGCCACAGCATCCCCAAACCCTGCTCAGCAATACACACAATTATATATATATATATTTTAAGGCTCATCCACCCTGTTCACCTATCCTGCCTCTTCTTCCCTTGTCTTAACATTTTATAGATTACACATTTATCTGTGGAGACCATCAGTCACATCTAATTACGTCTGGAGTTGTTAGAAGTTACCCTAAGCACCTACCTGAAGATTGTAAATCTCAGCCGTGACCATAAGTTAGGTGTTTGCAGTATAATAAAGTCAAGGTATAATCAGCAATACAAGCTCTAAATCCCCCAAAGACATCTCATAATTCAAACCACTGCGGATTTGATTAACTGTGCTAGGGATAAGAAACTAGGTTTAAGGTGGCCAAAGGGTAAATTCAAGGACTTCAAACACCTTTAACAAATAAAGGAATATACAGTGTTTGTGGCTGGAATTTCCTGGCAAATATCCTATTAGGCACAAAGCCTTTATTATCACAGCTTAGGCAGCTTCAGTGGCCCCGTGTGGTCTTGAAGAGCCTGAAGATCATAGAATCATAGAACAACCAGGTTGGAAGAGACCCATCGGATCATTGAGTCCAACCATTCCTATCAAACACTAAACCATGTCCCTCAGGACCTCATCCACCTGTGCCTTAAATACCTTCAGGGAAGGGGAATCAACCCCCTCCCTGGGCAGCCTATTCCAATGCCCAATGACTCTCTGTGTGAAAAACTTCCTCCTAATCTCCAGCCTAAATCTCCCCTGGTGGAGCTTAAGGCCATTCCCTCTTGTCCTGTCCCTTGTCACTTGGGAGAAGAGGCCAGCTCCCTCCTCTCTACAACCTCCTTTCAGGTAGTTGTAGAGAGTAATGAGGTCTCCCCTCAGCCTCCTCTTCTCCAGGCTAAACACCCCCAGCTCTCTCAGCCGCTCCTCATAGGACCTGTTCTCCAGCCCCTTCACCAGCTTCGTGGCTCTTCTCTGGACTCGCTCCAGAGCCTCAGCATCCTTCTTGTGGTGAAGGGCCCACAACTGGACACAGGATTCAAGGAGCGGCCTCACCAGTGCTGAGTACAGAGGGAGAATCACCTCCCTGGACCTGCTGGTCACACCATTTCTGATCCAAGCCAGGATGCCATTTGCCTTCTTGAGGATGGAGCAGAGGACACAGTATCTCACCTTATAGATCACCAGTTGAAATCCAGTTTGGCTCAGTGGTGCCAGGAGCCAGGCTGTGCTGTGATACCAAAGAAGAAAAGAAAGGATTCTAGTTCCAAATCACCCATTATAGTCCTACTAGCATGACTGAGGCCAACCACAGCTCTAAGGAGCCAGAGGTAAGAGCCACCTCAACCCCACAGACACCATCCTGGGACTGCTGGGGGGCAAGAGCTGATGGGAGTCTGAGGCTTAATGGGGGCATTAGGTGTGTGGAGGGTTAGGCTCAGTTTTGATCTCCTGGCACTGTAGCCCCCTCTTTATCCCCATGCTCAGCTGGTCACCTCCCCAGGAGGTGTGGGACTCCACTATGGGGGGCATTGGCGTCTTATTCCTGAGGGGAAGAGGGGACCTCAGGAGAAGTGGGAGACGGAGGCACCACCACAGGGGCACTGGGGTCTCATCCTCTTTGGGGGAAGGAGTCCCCAGGATGAGTGTGGCTGGGAGGCAGTGGGGTCCCATCCACCCAGGCAGGGGGTGACAAGACAACACTTGGGTGCCATCCCCTCAGGCAGGGGATTGCGGGGGGGCACTGGGGTCCCATCCTCGAGGGGCCAGAGGGGTCCTATTGATGAGCAGGGCAGGGGTCACACCCCGGGGGCCAGAGGGAAGGAGAAGGGGGCAGAGGGGTCCCCAGGAGGCGTGCGAGAGCGGGCACCGCGGCCCCTCCCGCTGTGGTGTTACCCCAGGCCCAACCAGCCGTTCCCCCGCGGCCCCACCCGCTCGAGGCCTGCTCCGTGGGGCGCCCCGCAGGCCGCAGTCCTGCCTGCCGGGGGCTCTGTACCGGCCCCCGTACCGGCCCCCCCGGCCCACCCTCGCTCTCCTCACCACGGGGGGTGCCGGGTGGAGGCCGGTGCTGCCCGCGGGCCCCGCCGTTACCTGCGCCGCGCGCCGCCCCCTCCCCGAACCGGCACCGCCACAGCCAGCCAGGCGGCGCCGGCGCCGTGACGTCACGCGGCGGGCGGAGACAAGAGGTGGGCGTGGACTAGCGATTAGCCCCGTCCTCATCATGGGCGTGGTCCATATATGGGCAAGTCTGGATGTGGGCGTGGCCACGGCGCGAGCACGTTGTAGAGGGCGCGTTCCCAGTGTGGGCGTGGCTAGGGCGGCGGGTGGGGCCGTGATTGGCTTGTGGTTCATAGGGGGCGTGGCCTTTCGCGAGCGGGTCCAGGTGCGCGTGGCCACCAGTGGATCGGCGCGGCCTTTAAAGTG